>CM055117.1:660975709-661575709 GCA_029206835.1 Rana muscosa
CAGTTTGTCACTATGGTGATTGGGCTGTCATAAAATATGCTAATTCCTTTTGATGCTTCTTCTAATGCACCTTAAACAATCGCTGTTTTTCTCCTGCTCTGGGGATAGGGTTATGAATATAGATGGGTGCCAGGATGTTTGGTTATTCAGGCAGTGCAAAACATACTAAATTGAAGGCTGAAAACTAGGTCAGCCTTGTGGGACGGTAAAGTCTTTGGATTTTCTTTCTGGTGTGGGCACATTTTTACTTTTGCATATAGTTGAGGTGACTGGTCTGGCTGCCTACAGGGAGGTGATTGTTCAACTTGAATGAAGCGAAGCAGCTAAAAATCATTTTATCTTGTTGAGATAAATACAGCGGAATGCTACAGGTACACTTTCTGCTAGCTGCCTTTGTGTCCTGTCATCACAGATAGTTACTAAGTTATTTACTATACTGATGGCAAATGTCCATAGCAAGTTGACCTGAGCCAAGTTAGGTGTAATGTTTACTCTGTAAGAATGTTATTGCCTGCACATCTGTTTTCTTTGAGAATGTAGATCATGTATTTTGTTAACTGTAGCATGCAATGTTTTTGTATCTATGTGCACATATAGATTTATTTCCTGTATTTATAAGGCACCTATGTGTTATGTGGTGCTCTGCTTCACAGTGCATGCAGTCATTCGCATCATACCCTCCTCCACAGGAGTTTGCAATGACATGTTATACAAATAATCATATGTAAAGTTCTTAAGCTGCAGGCTCAGATCAGATAGTGTCACATTTCATGTCAGCGATGTCCAAATAAATTTACAGGAGACTTTATTGGAACTTTGCAGTCTGACTTTTTTTCGGTTTGATCTTTTATGCTTTGCTTCTGTAATGCTACAAGAGCCAATTAATAGCTATTATTGTCACTGCATATGTGCAGAAAATCTAAGCTTATCATAAGCTTGAAATTGTGGAAGTGATTGGTGTTCTACCATGCTGAGATAAAAATAATGTAGACAACATGAATGTTACCATTTCTTCTCAGATCTCATCACCATCTTTTTGTCCAGAATACTCACCCTTTTTAGTCATCTCTGTACAATGTCCCTGTATTGTGCTGATATTTCCCTGATAAAACAATGCCATTTCATCGTGCGTGTTTTGTTATATTTCAGTTCTGATATGAAGTTGTATTGTCGAAGTCTAAATTTAGTTCTGTACACTGAGCAGTCATTAGTCTTGAAAATGTCAACTTGCGTAGACCGTAATGATGTTAGAGGTTAGACTTGGAGATTTCTGAAGAATCCTGCTGGTAATTCTTGAATAGGTACATTAGTCAAATGTTAAAGTGTGCTTGATAGCAGTTTTGGTAAAGCAGGCTCTTTTGGTTTGCTTAGCAAACAGTGTAATGGGCAATGATGTGTGAAGTGCAGATGATATACATACAACTTTTATCAGTGTAGAGGTGCTGGGATGGAGAATGACAAGTGTCTGTGCACAGGTTGGGGCCACTGGACACTTGCATACCTGTCCAGACCTCCAATTGATTGCCCATGATGTCCCCATGCTCTTCACCAGATATTGAAAATTATCAACATCACCAGTCCCATTTGGTACTGGTATGACTTCGAAAGATGTCAATAGTGCAGTATTACTGTGCATATGGATAGCTAGGAGAAGAGCAGCTGAAATACATTTTATAAGGGTTTTATCACATATACTCAATCTGTCTCGCATCAATTTGATTCCTCTACTTTGATTTCAGGATCAGTAATGCAGATAATCCTTTTTTTTTAGTGTGTGGTTTTTTTTTTTTTCCAGAGATTCAGTCCCACACTACTATCATTTGGTTCCCATATCTCCAAAGGGGGTATGGACATTGCCTGATTAGGAACCCCTGGCATATTGGTTGATGTGTGTTCTGGTCTTGGGCTCTATTCACACTTGAGCGCCCTGAAGTGCCGCTTTTTTGTAGAAGAACCAATCATTTGAATGAGCTTCCCTCTGCTCCAAAGAAGCTCATATACCAACTTTTGGCACAGAGCCAGGTGCGTTTTACATTGCGTTTTTTCATGAAATTTTTGTGCGTTTTGTTGCACTACAGTTGCAGCAAAATCGCACCACATTTATGGTGTCATTAAGAAATAATGGCATCGCAAACATGTCCCACGTTTTGCTGTAATTCTGGACTCTCAGGCATAATTGCGTGATTTTGTCCACGATTCTGAAATGCTCAGGTGTGAATTGAACCTCCTTGTATTATCAAAAAATATAAACTTAGGATGGAAATATATGAGCTGGCATTGCCTACTTGTTTTAGGGCAGTCATCTTTGTCCTTCTCTTACTACTAGGTGAGTCACTGACTTAAAAACAATTGTGGACATATCAGATGTAGGAATTCCTAATATGTTTGTGTGAGATCAATGATTTACAATGCTCCAGGATGAAGCCAGGGTTAGGATTTCAGCCTCGGAGCATGCGTTATCAAATACAGGTCAGAAATGGTGGATTCCTTTTTTCTCTCCTGACAAATTCCCTTTAACCACTTCCCTACTGTGCACGAAAACCCCCTTCCTGCCCAAGCCATTTTTCAGCTTTCAGCGCTGTCACACTTTGAATGACAATTGCGCGGTCGTGCGACGTGGCTCCCAAACGAAATTTGCGTCCTTTTTTTCCCACAAATAGAGCTTTCTTTTGGTGGTATTTGATCACTGCGGTTTTTATTTTTTGCGCTATAAACAAAAGAGCGTCCAGTTTGGGAAAAAACACAATTTTTTACTTTTTGCTATAATAAATACCCATTCTTTTTTATTTATTTTTTTTAGGCCGATACGTATTCTTCTACAAATTTTTGGTAAAAAAAATAAAAATCGCAATAAGCGCATATTGATTGGTTTGCGCAAAAGTTTATAGCTTTTTTTTTTTTTAATAGTAATGGCGGCGATCTGCGATTTATTTATTTATTTTTATTTTATTGTGACTGCAATATTGCGGCGGACACATCGGACACTTTTGACACATTTTTGGGACCATTCACATTTATACAGCGATCCCTGCTATAAAAATGCATTGATTACTGTATAAATGTGATTGGCAGGGAAGGGGTTAACCACTAGGGGCGGGAAGGGGTTAAATATGTTCCCTCAATGTGTTCTTACTGTGGGGGGAGGGGACTGACTGGGGGAGGTGACCGATGGTTGTCCCTATGTACAAGGGACACACCATCGGTCCCCTCTCCCTCACAGGACGTGGATCTCTGTGTTTACACACAGAGATCCACTTTCCTGCTTGTTTCCCGGGCAATCGCGGGTACCCGGCGGCAATCACGGCCGCCGGGCACGCGCATTGGGGCCTTGTGAACGAGAGTGTCCTCCCAGAACGAGAGTGTCCTCCGCCCGCCGTCAATTGACAGTGGGCGGGGGATAAGTGGTTAAATATGTCGGCATAGTGTGGCAGAATTAACCTGCAGTTTACTGTATGTTTTGCACCTGGCTATTTTTTTGTTGCCTGAAAGTGGTAGTTTAACTCGCTGGGTTCATTTTTACCTAAACAGTTGTGCTTATAAGTTTACATACCCTGGCAGAATTTATGATTTCTTGGCCATTTTTCAGAGAATATGAATAACACACATTTTTTATTTATTTTTTTCAATCATGGTTAGTGTTTGTCTGAAGCCATTCATTATCAATCCACTGTGTTTTACTCTTTTTAAATCATAATAACAGAAACTACCCAAATTACCCTGATCAAAAGTTTACATACCCCAGTTCCTAATACCGTGTATTGCCCCCTTTTTAGCATCAATGACAGCTTGAAGTCTTTTGTGGTATTTGTGGATGAGGCTCTTTATCTTCTCAGATGGTAAAGCTGCCCATTCCTCTTGGCAAAAAGCCTCCAGTTCTTGTAAATTCTTGGGCTGTCTTGCATGATTTGCACAATGAGATCTTCCCAGAGTGGCTCAATGATATTGAGGTCAGGAGACTGAAATGGCCACTCCAGAGCCTTCACTTTATTCTGCTGTAGACAATGACAAGTCAACTTGGCCTTGTGTTTTGGATCATTGTCATGTTGGAATGTCCAAGTACGTCCCATGCGCAGCTTCCTGGCTGATGAATGCAAATGTTCCTCCAGTATTTTTTGATAACGTACTGCATTCATCTTGCCATCAATATTGACCAAATTTCCTGTGCCTTTGTAGCTCACACATTCCCAAAACATCAGCGATCCACCTCCTGTGTTTCACAGTAGGAATGGTGTACTTTTCATTAGGGTTGTCCCGATACCACTTTTTTAAGACCGAGTACAAGTACCGATACTTTTTTTCAAGTACTCGCCGATACCGATTACCGATACTTTTTTCAATGTCATGTGACAGTTTGAAAGATGGGGACTGATAGGTGGCACTTATGGGCACGGATCGATGGCACTTGTGGGCACTGATAGATGGCACTGATTGCACTGATAGTGCTATCAGTGCCACCGATCAGTGCCATCTATCAGTGGCATCTACCAGTGCCACCTGATAGGTGGCACTGGTAGATGGCATTGATTCCACTGATAGGTAGCACTTGTGGGTACTGATGGGTGGCTGGCACTGAAATGCTGCGGGGGGTGGGGGGGAAATGACACAGGATTTAAGAAAAAAAAAAACTGCTGCAACGCCCATCTTGGTACACCCTGCACTCGGCTGCAGTAAGCAACAGCAGACATCTTGTTACCCCCAGCCCATATAGCTCGGGCTGGGTGTAACAAGATGTCTGCTGCTGCTTACTGCAGCCGAGTGCAGGGTGTACCAAGATGGGCGTGGGGACGTTCAGCCGCTGACGGCGACCGAATGTGACAGCACCGATCCTGATGCGGCTGCACCCTGAACCCCTGCCAGCTTACCAGGTTCAACTGCAGGTGAGGGACTCGCTCTCCGCCCGCGGACTCTGTCCACCGACTGTGCCCGCCCTCTTCAGCCAGGCTCCGCCCGCACTTTCCTCTCCCGCCCTCTCCGGCCAGACTCCGCCTGCACTCCCCCGCCCTCTCTCCTGCCCTCCCCAGCCACTGACTCCTCCCGCCCTCTCCGGCCACAAAAAAAAAGTATCGGGTGAAGCATCGGCAGCATTTGCGCGGGTACAAGTACTCGCGCAAATGCTTGGTATCGGTCCCGATACCGATACTAGTATCGGGACAACCCTACTTTTCATCATAGGCCTTGTTGACTTCTCTCCAAATGTAGTGATTATGGTTGTGGCCAAAAAGCTAAATTTTGGTCTCATCACTCCAAATGACTTTGTGCCAGAAGGTTTGAGGCTTGTCTCTGTGCTGTTTGGCGTATTGTAAGCAGGATACTTTGTGGCATTTGCGTAGTAATGGCTTTCTTCTGGAGACTTGACCATGCAGCCCATCTTTCTTCAAGTGCCTCCTTATTGTGCATCTTGAAACAGCCACACCACATGTTTTTTAGAGAGTCCTGTATTTCCCCTGAAGTTATTTGTGGGTTTTTCTTTGCAGCCTACACAATTTCCTGGCAGTTGTGGCTAAAGTTTGTTGGTTTACCTGACCGTGGTTTGGTTTCAACAGAACACCTAATTATTTTCACTTCTTGATTAGAGTTTGAACACTGCTGATTGGCATTCTTAATTTTTTGGATATCTTTTTATATCCCTTTCCTTTTATACAGTTAAACTACCTTTTCCCGCAGATCCTTTGACATCTCTTTTGCTTTATCATGACTCAGAATCCAGAAATGTCAGCGCAGCACTGGATGACTGACACACGCGCACGCATGCGCAAACAGATCACCCCTTTGTGTGCATGTTATCCGGCCAAAATTATCAGGGTAAACTTTTGATCAGGGTAATTTGGGTAGTTTCTGTTATCATTATGATTTAAAAAGAGTAAAGACAGTGGATTGAATGGCTTCAGCCAAACACTAACCATGAGTGAAAGAAGTTTTCTTGTGTTATTTATATTCTCTGAAAATTGGCCAAGAAATCATAAATTATGCAAGGGTATATAAACTTATTAGCACAATTGTAGGTAATATCTCCTAAATATGAGAGAGAGAGAGACTTTAGCTGCAGCCAGTGACGTCGCTGATGCATGTGCTCTGAAGGACTGGCATACCCGTGCTGGTTCTTCAGAGCTCTGTGACCTCATTGCGGCTGAGCCATTTACACAGCTGAAGCCCGTGAAGATGGAAGCGCCATTAACCTGTGACAGCGTGCCGCTGGTGGGCATTGTTTTTAGGGAAGTCTGTCATAATGTGCTAGTATGTGGTGCATACTACCACATTATGACTTAAACCGCCCAGGAGCGCAGGATTCTGGGGAAACCAGGAATTGGGTGAGAAAAAATTCTTGATACTGGTACTCTAGGCATAAACGAGAACTGTTTTCCCCTTGCTTTTAGGTTTAGAGACCATGGGGTTGATTTACTAAAGGTATACTGTCTGTGCACTGCAAGTGCAGTTGCTTTAGTTCTGACGAGAATATGCAATAAAAATTAAAAAAATAATAAATTTTTGCTTGCACGTGATTGGATCATAGAAATCAGCAGAGCTTCCCCTCAGATCTAGAGCAACTGCACTTGCAGTGCACTTCTAGTGCACAGTATATTTGCCTTTAGTAAATCAATCTCAGTGTCTATTTTTAAAATGTAAATCGATGTGCATAGAGGTTGGTTCTGTGATGAGAGGTTCAATCCCTGTGTGTTTTATATGTATACAGCCAGTAATGAAGAGTATTGCAGAGTGAAAGCACACAAGTTTATTTATGGCTTTTTCAGAAATAGGCCTTTTATATGACCACTTGGTCATATATGGCCTTTGTTTTGTTTTTTTGTCATTTAATTTGGTATTTCCTGTCTTATTTTAGCACCTACAGAGCTAAAGAATTAAAATGTTTTTTTTTATAGTTTTTTATGAGTTAGTTTACTTGAAAGTTCTAGATGGACTATAGGTACTCCATTAATGAACAGCGAGCTGAATGAAAAAAAATGTGCCGATCCCCGTACCAACACATCCGATGTTAGTGTGGCGATCTTTTCCGCTGAGCTACAGTGATTAGTGCTTGCTGCGAATGCCGAGCAGCTGCTGGTTTCCCAACATGCTCGTTCGACAGAAGCCAGTCAAGAAGCTATAAACACAGGCTGAAAGTCAGCCATTTTCTGCCAAACTGTCCATTTTGGGATGATTTATGCCCGTGTGTACCCAGCTGAAGCATTCATATATAACCATGTGAATAGAATTATAGGAGGCACAAGTCACATTTTATTCTTGGCCCTCTGTTTTTATGATAAGGTCACTGGACAATTTACACTCTGATTGTAGCATTCCATTTAGGTGCCCCTTCACACCAGATGCTTTGGACTGTGATCGACTTGTGTACAACCAGCTAGCCCAGACATAGATCGAAGTTTGGTTCCTGCTAAAGCGGACGAATTTCGATCCATATATGACTGGCTTTAGTCTCTACATAACTAGATATAAAATAGTTTTTGGATTGTTTATTTAGTCTATTTAGAGTTGCTGATAAGCCTATAGGAGTTTTCTCAGGGTTTGCTCCATAAGTATTAGGGGTGCAACGGATCAAAAAACTCACGGATCGAATCGATCCTCGGATCAGAGTCACGGATCGGATCATTTTTCGGATCAGCAAAAAAAAAAGACAAATCTTGTTGCCCCCACCGGAGTTTTAGATTTCAGTAATTTTCAACATAAAACTAAGCTTATATGCTTAAATACAGTATTTGTAAATCCGACGGACTGTTTACATGTTAAATTTTAAAAGCAGCAGCAAACCTGCTGACCTTGCATGGTTGCTAATGTGACAGAACACCTGATTTTCACATTTAACTAAATGTTAAATGTGAAAATCAGAGGTGTTCTGTCACATTAGCAAGCATGTAAGGTTTTCTGCTGCTTTTAAAATTTAACATGTTACAGTATTTGGAAATCCAACGGACTGTTATTTAAGCATATAAGCTCCATTTTGTGTTGAGAAAAAAAAATGTGAAATCGAAAACTCCGTTGGGTGTAACAAGATGTCCGCTTGCCCACTTCTCACTATCATTACTGTGTGGGGTGGAGCAAGATGGCAACGGAACGTCACTTCCTGATGAGACAGCCGCCGCCGGGTGTACCAAGATGGCCGCCGCTCTGGAGCTAGGCCGAAGCCTTTCATATGGCCGAGGCTGCCGATCCAAACAGGATGACCCGTTCGGATCACAGATCGTCACCGATCCGTTGCACCACTAATAAGTATGCAATGTTTGGTCCAGCTGTAGGAACACCAAGAGGTGTAGTCCTGGGGCAACACTACATTGCAGATCTGTGATGTATTCTATCCATTGTAGTTTGTTTAGTTCAGCCTGTCATTGATTTTGACAGGCTGCTTACAGCGGGCCGTATCACCCAGAAACACAGTTTTTACACTTTACATGCCAAACCGCCTATGTCCATGAGGCTTTATACTATACAGATCCAAGAGTGTTTCTTTACTTGGGTGGTTAATGAGAAAGTTGAAGTTCAATGTAAAATTTCGAAAGCTTGTTAATCCTAAAAATGTAGCCAGATGTTTTAGTTCTCCACAAACAAAAGAAAAGGCAAATGATAAGACACCCATTGTATTTACAGCATATTGGCTTTCTGATTCCATGGATTTGTCAAGCTGTGAATCTAGCCTATGTCTTATTGGCTCTTACATTTGGTAAATATATTGGTATGGTGAAACTAGCATAATGTAATAACCATAAACTGTGCTTGAAAGTGGGTAGGAGTGACAACAAAGACGTCAAAGATTTTATTTTTATTTATTTTTTCCCCTAAAATTCTGTATTTGTTGACCATGAAAAGCCCCATGTTTGCCTTCTAGATGTGAGCTCTGATAGCTGTTTAATGTTTCATCTGAAATCTGTGCATATGGCAAGCTGGAACTCCCAGATTTAAAAGACTGCAAAATGCACACTTGATTCAACAGAACACAAGCTGCGCTTGCTGTCAGTATATACTTTTTCTGATCCTATTGTTTGTGAATTCCATCTCCACCAATTTCACAGTCTGATTTCAACCTGCTGGTGTTTTTAAATCCCCTTTTTCTTCTCTGTCTTTGCTTGTAATGTGCCTGTGTCTGCAGGAGCACGTTGACTTGCTTATCGGGCTTCAAAATAGGATTCTAGATATTTTAATCCATTTAGGCACATCACTTTAATAAGAGACTGTAAGGAAATAGAATAATCCTTTGCAGTTTGATCTCCAGATCAAACATCATTTTTTTTTTTTTTTTTCTCCTGCTTCGTCCAAATCCCTGTGATTGCCCCTTTCTTTTCAAGTCCCAATTAAAGATTGTCAGTATTGCAAGGTGCTGTGGAGGATGCTGAGCAGGCATTTTATTTTATAGGGTTCATTCAACAAGCCCTTCCCTGAATCCTACACTAACCCACCTTAGAGTCCCAAAGCTAACAATTAAATGGCCTTTGAAAATGGCAGAGCGGTTTAGGAAAGGGGAAGTCTCACTGGAGTCTAACCTTTTCTTAAGCTGCAAGATTGTGTTTGGAATTAATGATAACTTTCCAGGCTCAAAGTGTGCAGGGAGAAGCGGCAGTACTTTTCAGAGCAGAAGTGGAATAGCTGCAGCCTTCTTGTGTCGTGCATATAAAGTACCAGGGAAAATCTGCCCTCTGTGTTATCAGTCACTAGGCTCTTACAAATTCAGTAGCAGCTAAAGAACCCTATTACCTTGCTGTGCCAGCCACCAGCCACTTCCTTTTCTGAAGAAGTGTAATTGTTTCTTCATATGACATGTTTGTCGGTTTCAGCTTGGTCCACCCTGAATATTTTTTTTTTATCCATTTTAAATCCTTCACTTGTTAGCAAAGTAGGAGTTTTGCCAAGTGAAATACTCTGGAATTTTATGGACAGCTTGATCTTCATCAGATTTGGCCACAACCAGGGATGTCTACAAGTGAATGGGTATGGGGTACCATAGAAACAGCTGTCTTAGAGCTGAATTAATGCACTGATGCAGCCTTTGGGTGATCAACATTGGTTCAAGTATTCCATTCTGTCCAAAAGATATCCAGGGCAGGAAGGCCAGCTGCAGCCCGTGCATGTGCAGATTGTCGTCACTGTCCAAAACGATTTGTTCCTGTATATAATTGCCAAATTTTCAGGATTTCCATTCCTTTTTTTTTTTTAAGTGTTGTATGTTTTCATTTCCTACTGTATCTAGTAATACTCAAGGAAAATGTTAGTAGATAAAGTTTATGAACGTGAAACCATTCAGTTTTTTTCCTTCTCCAGTCTACGGATTACACTATATTGTATAGTTTCAAATTTGATGTTGTGTTAAGTATCTCACTTAGAGCCCATTCACACAGGGGCGAATTTGGATCCGACTTGACGTCACCCCAAGTCGCCCGGCATGAGAAAATCAATGTAAGTGAATGAGAGCTGTCTTAATGCACACTACTGAAGTCGCTCCGACTTCAAAAAAGGTTCCTGTACTACTTCAATCCGACTTGTAGGCAACTTGTACCCAAAGATTTCAATGGAAGTCGCCTCCAAGTCGGATCCCCTGTCTTAACTGAAGCAGTTTTCCAGGCAAACCCCTCCCTCCCACAGAGCTGATTATTGTTTGATTGGCCACTGGAAAGTAGCCTGTCCTGGAGGCAAAATGGAGTTGCCTGGAGTCGCGCTGTGATTCATGCTCAAGACGTGTCCAAGTTGCCTCCCAAAGTCGCGCTGGAAGTCGTGTTGCCCCTGTGTGAATGGGCTCTTAGAAGCAAGGCTAAAGTTTGATGGAATAAATAGAGAAGGATCCCTCCAAATGAACTATTCTTTTCCATTATTAGTCGTGAAAAAAACTTTTTCTTTTGTAAGGTATCTTAGCTGGTATTTTACGAATTGTGTGTGTGTGTGTGTGTATATATAATACACCTTTTTTTTTTTTTTTCTTCAATTTTTTTATTTATTTTGTATAAAACCTTAAATGTTAAAATGGATTCTAAATGATGGTAATTGTAACAGGATATAATAGAAAGCATAGGGGACATTTGTCTAAATATACATACTGTGAGGGGGTTAGCTCGGCAGCGGGGGTGTGTGACCCCCTTGAAGGGTTCCCCACACAAAATTAGGCACAGCAGACAGTGGTAGGAGAAAAACAAAAGGGTGGGGTTTTATTTGAACTACATACAGACAAAAAAATATAACAGAAAACAAAAGAAACAGGAAAAGAAATCCTGGTCAACTTGACCGCTCACTACACACGTTGGTGTTCCTAACTAACAACTGGGTACAGCCTTGTGCTGCCCCAGTCCCTAGCTCCCTGATTTTAGAAGGTCTTAGCAATAGCCACACAGGCTTTGGCACACCACACAGAAAACACACTCCCCAGTCTCTACACACAGATCGTGTTCCAGGTTGGAGCATCTCCCTTAGCATGCTGGGAGTTCTTGTAGAGGCCTTAATGAGCCCACTTACTTCAGCTGGGCTCATTAACTCTTCCCCTGCAAGATTCCCAGCACTCCCCCTAGTGGTATAAATTGGCATAAAGCCTGAATCTAGGACATGTATATCTTCCACCCTGGATGCAGCCTGGTGATTTTACCTGCCTGCTGTCACAATACCCATGATAACATTCCACTACTATCCAACAAGCTTACAGGCCACCCTAAGACCCGGTTCACATAGGGGTGACTCCTCAGGAGACTCGGTCGCCTGAGGAGTCGGGTCCCGGTCTGTGCTATGAAACCGTTCTAATAGGAGCGACCTGAGTCGCTCCGACTTAGAAAAAGGTTCCTGTACTACTTTTGGGGGCGACTCAGGGCGACTTGCATTGACTTCTATACAGACGTCATTATGCAAATCGCCTCAGGCGGGCGTCTAAAGTCGTCTTGAAATCGCGCCGCCGAGTCGCCCCCCCGAAGTCGTGCCGCCCCTGTGAGAACCGGGCCTTATACTCCAGTCCTCTTGGCCACTTACTGATCTCTACATCTCTGCATTTCACAGCCTTGCTCTATCTCCTAGATGATTTTGTTGTAGATGCTTCCTTTTTGCTTGCCGATCATTCCTCTTCTACATCTGCAACAGTTCACTTTCGACCACCATGTGTGCCACACACAGGAGTTAAAGGGCAAATCAAAGGGATCATATCATGGCTGAAGCTGCATTTGTGATTCACCCCCCCCCCCTCCATAACTGGCTATAAAGTGCACAGTGTCAACTTTCAGCTGTGCTGGATTATGTGGGTGACTGGTGTGTTTTTTTTAAATTTTTTTTGTCTAAATATTTTTATGCAAGTGGGCCTAGATAACAAATTGTGTTTTATGAATAAATGATGGAACCAATGCTAGGATGTGTTTTAGAGCAAGAGGCTTTCCATTATAACACTGATCCTATCAGCAGAGATCTAAAACAATTTTTAGCAAATTGTTTGAGTATCTCAGGACCCCCAAAATCCAGGGTGGTCTAATATTTACGTACCTTTCCCCCCACATCTAATTATTGATTATTAAGGCTGTCCATCTTTCTGATGAGCCAATAGTGTAGTTTGGGCTGGGTAAGTTGGGTAGAGTGGAAAGCGCAACTTTCGAAACCAAACTGTATTTGCATACTAGAATTAGCTG
Organism: Rana muscosa; assembly: GCA_029206835.1. Lineage (NCBI taxonomy): Eukaryota > Metazoa > Chordata > Amphibia > Anura > Ranidae > Rana > Rana muscosa. The sequence goes on from CM055117.1 coordinate 660,988,300, forward strand.
GGAGTTCCAAAGCCTAATTGCAAATATATTCTAAAGTTGTCATTTGCATATTTAAAAAGAGATTTGGGTTTTGGGACACTTGAGCAGTACATGATGATCCTGCTTTTTATGGTCCTGGTGCTAGTTGGGCTAGCTGACCAAGATGATGGGTTTACTTTAAATGCTATAAGAGCAATTTAGTTGTAAGTATCTAATTGCATCATATTGGTCTGTGTGGTTCCTAATGGACTCGGCTAAACACACAGTTACGTATACCTCTTCCAAGCCATTAATCGTGTCAAGGTTTAAGCCCTGTACACACGATGGGATATCCTATGGATTCTAATCCGATGGTTTTTTCCATCAGTCTTGCCCACACACCATCAGTCAAAAAACGGACTATTTCAAACGCGGTGACGTAAAACACTCAGATGAGCCGAGAAAAATTAAGTTCAATGCTTCTGAGCATGCGTCGACTTGATTCTGAGCATGCGTGGGTTTTTTATCTGATGGAATTCCACACAGAAGATCGGATTTTGCTATCGTTTTTTTTCCCATCGGATAAATTTAAAACTTGTTCTATTTTTTCACACCGATGGGGAAAAAAGACCGATGGGGCCCATACACGATCGGTTCGTCCGATGAAAACAGTCCATCGGACTGTTTTCATCGGTAAAACCGATCGTGTGTACACGGCTTTACACTTTGTTATTGCAAACAATCTTTCTGGGGTCATTTGGTGAGTTTAGTATAATTGATTCATGGAAGGTATTAATCTTCTAAAAATGTATGTTTCACACTTTTTGTTACATGTATGGTTGGCTTTACTGAATTTTCCTTTCTATTATCATTTACCTTGAAGTGGTTGTAAACCCACTTATGCAACTTGCACCTACAGGTAAGCCTAGATTAAGGCTTACCTGTAGGTTCAAGAAATATCTCCTAAACCTACACGGTTTAGGAGATATTTGCAAAAAAGACATGCACCGATGTCTACGGCGCATGCGCGCCGTAGACAATGGTGCATTCACAGTAAGAATTCCATTCCCAAACCTGGATTTGACGACTCCCGCGCGCATTCGCGGAGTGACGTCTTCGCCGCTCCGGCCAATCACAGCGCCGGAGCGGCGCTGTGATTGGCCGGAGCGGGGATACCCGGAAGTAACCTTCCGGGTATCTGTGGAGCGATGGCTGGAGGGGGAGACGAGGACGGCTTTGGGGACCCCGATCTAAGTAATGCTCATTATGGCTTTGACTTGCAGTTGTTTTTTTAAAAAAAAATGGTTTACAACCACTTTAAGGCGTGGCTTCATATTGCCCATTGCGCTTTGGGCAAAGCTGATTCTTGGATTTCGTGTGGGTTATCTGCGCTTTCCCATAGACCTATTATTTAGCGCGGTTTTCAGAAAGTGCAGAACATAAGTCTATTTGGAAAGTGCAGCTAACCTGCATGAAATTGAAAACCATGGGTTTGCTAATTTTTGCCCAAAGCACAGTGGGGATCTATGAAGTCGCCCTAAAACCTAGTACACACGATCAGAAATATGGACGAAAAATACCGCTTTCTAAGCTATCATGCGATAATCTGATCGTTGGTACACAACTTTCAAAAGCCGATTGTGACAGTTCATCAAATTATCCAAAGGGACAAACATGAAAACTTTCTTGTACGATACTAGAACAAATACATTTTCGTTTTAATCAATACAATAGATCAGCAGGCTCTTGCCCTAGCTGATCTACCTAGAGCCTTATGCTTTGCGGTGGACGCTATAAAGGATTCAATCCATCAGGCCTCCCGCCTTACGCTGTCTGTAGTACATATGCGCAGGCTTTTATGGCTCAAAAACTGGTCTGCTGAAGCTCCCTGTAAAAAATTGCTGGTAAGCTTCCCATTTCATGGTGAACGCTTATTCAGGGAGGACCTGGACAAATATATCCAGAGAATTTCCAGCGGTAAAAGTACACTTTTGCCGGTTAAAAACAGAGTTAGAGGTCCCTCTTTTAAGAGGCCTGCTTCTCCAGTCCCTAGGACATCGGCTGTGAAACAGTTCCGACGGCCTCCTCGGTCAAATCCCGGAGGTAAAAATCAGGGTCAATTGCAGGGTAACAAGAAGCCCTGGAGCAGGAGAGGTACAAAACCTCCCCCAAAGTCAAATGCATGAAGGGTTGCCCCCACTCAATCGGGTGGGGGGAAGACTTCAGTTGTTCGCAGAGACCTGGCGGGACACCATCAGAGACAGATGGGTGATCTCCGCAGTAAGTCTGGGATACAAGCTGGAGTTAAAAGACTCCTCTCCTTCCCACTTTATAAGGTCAAACGTGCCAAGGGATCCCCGGAAGAGAGGATCCCTCCTGTTGGCACTAGAACAACTATTGCTCCAAGGAGTAATTATAGAGGTTCCCCTGGAAGAATGGGGGTTCGGGTTTTACTCAAACCTCTTTACAGTCCCGAAGCCAAACGGGGACGTGAGGCCCATATTAAATCTAAAAGGGCTAAACAAATTCCTACATATCAGGACTTTCCGGATGGAGTCGATCCGATCGGTGGCCACTGCCCTACAAGGGGAGGAATGGGTAGCCTCGATCGACATCAAAGATGCTTATTTGCACATTCCCATCTTTCCAGCCCACCAAAAATTTCTACGCTTTGCGGTAGAAGGGCGCCATTTTCAGTTCAGAGCCTTACCCTTCGGTCTGGCCACAGCACCACGAGTGTTCACAAAAATTCTGGCCCCATTATTGGCCAATCTAAGAACACGAGGTGTAACGATAATGGCATATCTAGACGACTTGTTGCTGATGGACCACTCAGTGGAAAAACTAGAAGTGGTTGTTCACGAGACAATCAAGTATCTGGAATATCACGGTTGGATTATCAACCGAGACAAGTCAGCCCTAAAACCAGTCAAAAGTCTGGAATACTTGGGGCTAAGGCTGGATTCAGACCAGAGAAAAATTTTCTTGCCTCAAGAAAAGGGGTCGTCTTTGAGAGATTTGATCCACTTAGTGGGTACAAAAAGACAGCCATCCATACGCCTGTGCATGAGGCTGCTGGGAAAATGGTGGCATCATTCGAAGCAGTATCCTACGGTCAATTCCATTCAAGGAATTTGCAAAGGGCCATACTGTCAGCCTGGAACAAAAAAGTTCAGGGCCTAGACTTACCAATGTCCTTGTCCCCTTCCGTTCGCAAAAGCCTCCGTTGGTGGTTGGTTCCCCAGAATCTGGAAAGAGGGAAATCCTTCAGTCCGATTTCTTGGAAGATGGTCACTACAGATGCCAGTCTTATAGGCTGGGGAGCAGTACTGGAGCAATGGTCTCTCCAGGGCAGATGGTCAGAAGCAGAAAAGGCCCTGCCCATCAATCTCTTAGAGATACGAGCAGCCCGGTATGCCCTAGTAGCATGGACATCCAAACTCCAAGGGTCCCCTGTCAGAATTCAATCAGACAATGCCACAGCAGTGGCATATATCAATCATCAGGGTGGCACCAGGAGTCGTGCAGCCCAGAGGGAAGTAAATTACATCCTGAAATGGGCAGAAAGATATGTCCCAGCCATATCTGCGGTATTCATTCCAGGAGTGGAGAATTGGAAGGCGGACTTTCTAAGTCGCCAACAATTATGCCCGGGGGAATGGTCCCTTCATCCCGAGGTTTTCCGGACAATATGTCAGCGGTGGGGAACACCGGATGTAGATCTGCTAGCATCCAGATTCAACGCAAAGGTGGACAGGTTTGTCTCTCGGACAAGGGATCCCCTAGCTTGCGGCTCGGATGCCCTAGTGTTCCCTTGGGATCAGTTCAAGCTGATATATGCATTTCCACCGCCACAATTGTTACCTCGATTACTCCGCAGAATCAGGGTAGAAAAGAAACCAGTGATTCTGGTGGCTCCAGCGTGGCCCCGAAGAGCATGGTACGCGGAGATTGTAAAGATGTCTGTGGGGAGTCCTTGGACCCTCCCACATCGTCCGGACCTGCTTTCGCAAGGACCGATATACCACCCTTCCTTACCAGCCCTAGGTTTGACGGCCTGGCTATTGAAGCCCACATTCTAAAAAAGAGAGGGCTCTCTAATGCTGTGGTATCTACCATGATCAATGCCAGGAAGCTGGTATCCAGGCAGATCTACTATAGAATCTGGAAGGCGTACATCGCCTGGTGTGAGGCCAAGAAATGGCATCCACGTAAATACGTAATAGGTAGGATTCTGGACTTCCTACAGTGGGCTGTAGATAGGAAGCTTGCCTTGAGTACTATCAAGGGTCAGATTTCGGCCTTGTCAATATTTTTTCAAAGGCCCTTGGCTTTGCATTCACTAGTCAAAGCCTTTATAGAAGGAGTGATGCGTATTAGCCCTCCGGTTAATATTCCCATATGTCCATTGGATCTAAACCTGGTTCTGTCGGTTCTACAGAAGCAACCATTTGAACCATTGCAGCACATTTCCTTGGTTCTTCTCACCAGGAAATTGATTTTCTTAGTAGCCATTTGTTCAGCTAAAAGAGTGTCGGAATTGGCCGCTATGTCCTGTAGGGAGCCATATCTGGTTGTCCATAAGGACAGAGTAGTGTTACGTCCTCATCCAGCCTTTCTTCCTAGGGTGGTACCGAGGTTTCATTTGAACCAAGATGTGGTTCTTCCTTCTTTTTTCCCCAAACCTAGCTCGGTAGAGGAAAAGTTATTACATTCTTTGGATGTAGTAAGAGCAGTTAAGGCTTATCTAAAAGCCACTGCTCAGATTCGCAGAACGGATACTTTGTTTATTCTGCCGGAAGGCCCCAGAAAGGGTCAGGCAGCGTCAAAATCTACTTTAGCCAAGTGGATTCGACAGGTCATAATACAAGCCTATGGCTTGAGAAGGAGACCGCCTCCGTTCAAAGTTAGGGCGCACTCCACGAGAGCAGTTGGAACTTCATGGGCAGTGCATCACCAGGCCTCCCTGGCTCAAATCTGTAAGGCCGCAACATGGTCTTCAGTACACACGTTTACTAGGTTCTACCAGGTGGACGTTAGAAGTCAGGAGGATGTCGCCTTTGGGCGCAGTGTGTTGCAGGCCGCAAAAGATCCTCATGTCTGATAGCGCTCAGCTTATGTATGGTGTATCCCACCCCCTCGTTGGGCATTGCTTTAGGACATCCCATTAGTAATGACTATGCCGATCTGTGTCCCGTGATGTACGAGAAAGAAAATAGGATTTTTATAACAGCTTACCTGTAAAATCCTTTTCTTGGAGTACATCACGGGACACAGAGCTCCCGCCCCTCTTTAGGGACACTTATTGCTTTGCTACAAAACTGAGGTGCTCCCCGATGGGAGGGGCTTATATAGGGGAGGGTACTTCCGGTTTTGGAAGTTGCCAGTGCCAGCACCTGAAGGTATCTATATAACCCATTAGTAATGACTATGCCGCTCTGTGTCCCGTGATGTACTCCAAGAAAAGGATTTTACAGGTAAGCTGTTATAAAAATCCTATTTTCGATATGAGACTAGCATGTAAAAAAAAAGACGGAAGGTCATTTGTCCGACATTCCCATTGTATGTACGAGGCTTAAGGAGGGAGGGCTAACAAATTTTCAACTAAAGCATTACTTGTCCTTTTTATATGTAATACATAATCTGCGCATGACCTTGTGTGGTGCATAATCTGATAACTCTTTGTTCTCCTTTCCTCTAGCCATGAATCACAAACAACCTGCTGGGATCATCCCAAAATGACAGAGCTTTACCAGTCTTTAGGTAAGCAGTGCTTTACTGTGAACCATCCAACAGGTTATAACCACATTTTATCATTCTATTGCATAGAAGGTGAGGAAACATGGGATGTGTGCAACAAAGTACCCGATTCCTAGCTGAAACCTCTGTGAGGCTAACTCCTTGCTAACAATATTCAAATGGTATTAACATATCTATCATTTTAGTTTATAAAGGAATTCTTGAAAATGTTTAAAATATAATATCTAAAGATCACTGTACATTGGCCAAACCACAATGGTGGTTAAAAAGAGAAGGCCCTCCTTATACTGGCATTCAGGTGAATGTTATTTAGAATAATGGTCCTTGGAATAAATGCTTCTTGCAATAGTGTTAAGTGAGAATAAGTCTTGCAGACGGCTAATGTGATCAGTGGTGTCTAAGATGTAAAAGGAGAAGCTGGTTTGATGGTGGTAGCTCTGCCGAGTAACGTTGGTGCTCAAACTATGTAGGCACATCAGGCAGGAGATCAATCTACCACTGCTTACTTCTCACTGCTTGAGGAACCCTGGTTGAGAAAGGCTGGTCTGGTGCGTTCAAGCGTTTTGATTTCTTTTTTTTAAATTTGAGCATGCATAAATTGTAGCTATTTATTACCAGACTGAGAACTGTGTTGACTTGTAAAAGAAAAGCGTAGGTGTTTCCTATATCGGCTAAGGGCATGCAATGTTATCTCAATAACTTTGAGATTTGGATGAGGTTCAGGCCAGTTAGGGCTATTTTCCAACTTATTTGGCTTGGATGATTAAGTAAGCTGTGTGTGCTCTGTTCAATCTTTTGGATAAGTCATATTTAAGAGGAACTGCAGTCTGCTCACATAATTTGTAAAAAAAAAAACAATTTTTTTTTTTGCCATTTCTGAAGCTTTCCTCCAACCACTTTGCATATTTTATATATACTTTGATAAGTGTGATTCTGTACTTGCCAAATATGCTGCAGAAATCTCCCTCCATTAAGTCTGACTGCATCCATTTTGCCTGTGGGCAGCTGAAGCTGCTGCCTGTTAACTTCCTGGATTTACACAGGGGCACACCTCCCGCTCTGCAGCTCTCATTGGTCCTCTTAAGACACCCCCCCCCTCCCGGCAAACTCTCACGAGAGAGAGCTGTGCATAAAGTCATAAGGCTTTGCTAATGACCAGACAAGAAGCAGGGAGTGGGCTGTATAAGGTATTTACTCCCAGAGAAAAAATGTTTTACTATCCAAAGTTAAAACAACAAGGGCAGAAGATTTAATAGATGGAAAGATGAAAAAATTACTGAAGGTCTGCTTTAAATATACCGTATTTATCGGCGTATAACACGCACTTTGTTCCCCTGAAAATCAGGGGAAAATCGTGGGTGCGTGTTATACGCCGATACCCACATCCCTGGGCTGTCTCCGCTGACTGTGAGCGGAGCAAGATACACATAGCCGAATGTACTCGGCTATACTCGGCTTTTCTCGGCTCCGCTCACAGTCACGCCCAGTCCCGCCATTGGACCTGTGTTATGTCCATCATAGGGCGGGACTCGGCGTGACTGTGAGCGGAGCCGAGAAAAGCCGAGTATAGCCGAGTACACTCGGCTATGTGTATCTCGGCGGCGGCTCCGCCCAGTCCCTGCGTTCTCTGCGGCGTCCGTCCCGCTCCGCACAGTCTCGGCGCCAATTTTAAAATCCTGCACGGCGACACTGGGGCAAGGCTGCACGGCTACACTGGGGCAAGGCTGAAATGGACACTGACAAGGCTGCACTGTGACAAGGCTGCAATGGACACTGACAAGGCTGCACTGTGACAAGGCTGCAATGGACACTGACAAGGCTGCATTTAAATGTGAGTTATTTTTCCTTAAACTTCCCTCCTAAAAGTTTTTTTCCCTAAAATTTCCTCCTAAACTTGGGGTGCGTGTTATACGCCGATAAATACGGTAATATAATAATGTGGGTTCCTTGCAAGTATTCATCCATAAATATGGGTTAAAGTTCCTTTTTGCTTTTTGGGGCTTGTAGCTTTTATGTCCTAATATCAAGAATCTATTCTACAGATAAAGGCTTGCTGTTTTAAAAGCTGCATATAATATATTGGTTTTGATATACTTGTTGGGACGTGTAGGAACCTTCTTTTGTAGCACTTTTAGCGAGGATATTATGAAACCAACGGTACATCTAGGACAATCGGGCAACAATGTCATTCCAAAGGGTTTGTTAACTTTTTACAGCTTTCTGCATTAATACTCCATTCACTCCTTGGCGTTCTGGAAATGCATCAAAACGCGTATCGCACTTGCATTGCTATTGATTGATTCCTAATGGAACCCCAAAATGTGGGTAGCAGTTGCGTGACAAAATGCATGGAAAACACGCCAAAATGTACAAGACTCACTGCAAAAAAAGGTGCAGGCGCTACTTTGGAGCGTGGTGGATTTGATTTAAATCATAATTTTTAAAGAGCAACTGTCATCTCTGTCCCGCAGTGGCTCCTCCTCTGACCCGCTGTTGACTCACCGACAGTCCCATTCACTTTAATGGGACGTTTGGTGATACGGCAGTGACACAACAAGGTGAGGGATGTGACGGCAGCAGGTGTAGATGCCCGCTAACAGACGCTGCCATGATGGATCTGAAATGACAGGTGCTCATTATATGTAAGGACTCATTCTTGCTGGTAGAATCTTTAATATTTGCAAACAAAATGAAGGTTTCCCATTTAGACTAATAATCTGTCAGGTTAGTAAAACAGCAATATCAGAACCGCTCAATCATACAGTTTTTAGTGTACATAGATTTGCAAAACAATGGGATAAAGGAATATTCCTGAACTTTGTTTATCTCATGATTACTGTGAAATTGTGTGAATGCATCAATGCAGTGCATGTTATCTCAGCTTGCAGAGCTTGTATTCATTGAATACGTTTACCAAAAATGTAAATATTGCAGTATATACATCCTCATGATGCATAACTCTGCTCCATTTCATGCTGAATAAACTAAATGATTGATTTATCTTAAATAGAAAACTATATTTCGATTACATTTTTACTCCAAAAGCATTTTATTAAAATAAATTTGATATATATAAAAAAAAAACTGATTTATTTTTATATCATTGATTTTTATCCACCCTGCTTTGTCGTGTTTGTCACACATAAGGCAGCCTATTCAAGTGAATGGGCTGCCTTATGCTGTTGTGTGACAAACGTGCTAAAAATAGCATGGGTCTGAATGGGACCTAAAGGTTTATATATTTTTTATATTTAAGAACCCTCATAAAATTGCCACATAAGATTTCTTATTAGGGATGTTAAGCAGATGCTGATGTTCTTTAAAATGGGCAAGTTTCATAGCTGCTGAATACATGAAAATTACAACATTGTTTTTCTCAATTTACATTGCTGTCACATTGCTGTCACCAGGAAAACAATGATTACAAAATGTACTTTGTAGGTATGGGACAGTGTCTGTTGTGAAGCAAACCAGTAATCAGTGATGGGCTTTACTAAAACTGGAGCACACAGAATTTGGTGCAGCTGTGCATAGTAACCAATCAACTTTTAACTTCAGTGTGTTCAATTAGGCCGGTTTCACACTGGGGGCGGTGGCGGTATAGCGCCGCTATTTTTAGCTGCGCTATACCGTCGGAATTGCGGCCGCTAGCGGTGTGGTTTTAACCCCCGCTAGCGGCCGAAAAAGGGGTTAATATCTACAGAGGTGCATTGCGGGCGGTATTACCGCGGTTTCCCATTGCTTTCAATGGGAAGGAGCGGTGTAGGACCGGTAAACGCACCGCTCCTCTCACCGCTCCAAAGATGCTGCTTGCAGGAGATTTTTTTTCCTCCCGCCAGCGCATCGCCTCAATGTGAAAGCCCTCGGGCTTTCACATTAAGAATGCTGGGGCAGGATTATTTCAGGTGTTATTTATGCGCTATTTTTAGCGCTAAAACGCCTGAAACACGCCTCAGTGTGAAAGGGGCCTTTAAGCTTTGACAATAAAACCTAGTATGTGAGGCCACTATGCACAGCTTCACCACTTTCTGTGTGCTCCAGTTTTAGCAAATCCAGCAGCTTGCTATGGGGGCACCTGAGCGGAGTCCCAGCTCCCTGTGTCCTTTAAGACACAGAGCCCCGCCACCTTTATCCCCTGATTGGCTAGCTGACTTTGACAGAAGCGGGAGCCAATGGCGGTGCTGCTGTGTCTCGGAGAATCTCAAATATCTGAGACACTCGTGGACAGAGAGGAACCTCGGGTAAGTGTGAGGGGAGGCTGCTGCATACAGAAGGCTTTTTATTTTAATGCATAGATTGCATTAAGATAAAAAACCTTCTGACTTTACAATCACTTTAAGAACAGGCATGATGTTGTGGGTCACATGGTTTATTATCCAAGACTTTACCATGAGTTGATATCGGTTAACAGCAGTATCCACTTAAAGGGTGTGGCCAAAGACTAAATGTAAACATTTCCATTGACACCATCCATGTCCTCCAGCTATATGGATACGAATTGTAAAGTCTAATCCCTAAAGCCAAAATTTGTGGTGCCCAGGCAGTATCTCTCAGCAGGCTTACACAAGGTTGAATTTAAGCTTTTACTCTGTTTTGTACCCTGCTGTATACAGTATGAAATACACAAGCATAATTACCTTTTACTCACATGCTAAATATTTCAAATTTAGCTTTTCGCTTTTACTGTTCCCCCTTTTTTAATAGCTCAGTTTTTTTATCTCCAGTGTTAACTTGCAGAGGCACATTCTCTGAAAACCTTCTCTCATGGCTGAATCTAGAGCAATTTTGGCAGATACCTGGTTTTAAACTTTTATCTACAGTGACAAAAGACCTGTTTTTTTTTTTTTTTTCTTTTTTATCCAAATTTTGTCTTTTTAGAATGTGTAAGTGTACAATATGCCCAAAATAAGGTCTTGTTTGCCTTCCATATGCATTGCTTTTGTACCATAAGTAAAAAAAAGGATATTATATGAAATCATGTGGTACATATGGAAGGCTTAGGAGGGGGGAAGTATTCCCTAGTTTTAGTGCATGCCTTGTCACACACATTTGACCCTCAATAATAGAATTTCACTGAGAATCCGTATTAGCCGAATGCCCAGACTCCTTGTCGGTTAATGGGCAAATGTTTTAATGAATGGGATGGCCTTTGTTGCTTTACACGGGCAGCTCAGGAGGATGACTGGACCAGTTTTAAAATGGCTTGGAAACGGCAAGGCACAATATGGCTCAGCACTCGGCAAGGGGAAACAAGGGAGTTTGCAACAGCAATGTATTTTTGGCTTTAAAAATGTTTTCAGGTAGGCCACATCTTCCTTTATTAGACAGAACTTGGTACTCTTAACTGGTGGATTTTTATTTTTGACTGAGCATACAGGCATTTTCCATCTCCAGCATTTGGTTTTGTTATTTCTATATAAAGCAGCACTTTACCTTTTCTGCACTCTGCCTTGCACAGTCTGTGAGGTCTTGAAGAAACAGCAGGTGCATATTTAGTATTCTATTTTAGAGAGCAGTAGAATTGTCCATCAGCTTTTTCAGCCTTCCAAGTAGTTTTTCTGCTGGCTTTCGTATTCTTCTTCTTCTTCTTCTTCTTCTTCTTCTTCTTCTTCTTCTTCTTCTTCTTTTTTTTTTTTTTCCCGCTTTCGGGGGAAAAAATATAGGCTACATCTTTTCTGTAAATGAGGCATCATTATGTAGTGCTTTTGCCATCTGCACATTGAACAGGTAGTTGTGCTGAATTTTTAATCTGTCAAAGAATTAAAATGCTTGTTTCTGCATTAGTGTTCTGGACATGAAGCCCATCAGCACAGTTGAGATGTAAATTGCTTATCTATGTATTGTAAGCAGATCTTCATACACTACATTTTATTAAATCAGCACTTATTTTTAATGTTTCTGTTGTGTTTGTTTTGCCTTTTTATTTTAAAGAACTAGCACAATTTCAGAGAAAATTACTTGTAACAATAAATATATTCCTTAAAGTGAAACTGTCTAAGTGCCACAAACTGAAAAATGCTGTACGATTAATTTTTAATATTCAAAGCAAACTCATCCATCTAGGTCTCTGCTTTTTGTTGAGAAATCACTTTAAAGAACAACCCCCTATCATTTCTAACTGTGGCCATCTTGAGTAAGGGCAGATGATCCATGTAGCATTTACTTTCTGGAATCTATCTGCCCTTAGCTCAGACAGGAGGGTGTGCTTGGCTGAGAAAACCCCTCCTCCAGATGAAAGAATAAAATGCCCAAATAGACTCCTGGGATGTCTGACATCATTGTGGCCTAGTTTAGAAACCAGGAAGCTACTGAAGAAATGTGGGGGGGGAAAAAACATTTAAACGAGTAAATCTTATCTATCTTTATTACTCGGGTGACAGCATAATGATTAAAAATAATTCATATTGATAATTTTTTTTTTTTTTTCTCTAGGGGTAATTTAATGTTTACTTTAGTTAACATTTGAAGAGTAAACCTTGAGGCTGGGTTCACACAGGATGCCGATGTGGCTCCCAGCAGGGGTCCTGTGTGTTCTGGTTCACCGTTTCGGGCCCAATTTCAGCCCAAATTTTGGGCTGAATTCGGACATGAAACGGACTAAAAGACACACGGGGCTCCTGTGCAAATTCACAACGGAGATATGTCAACCGGCTCCATAGAGAGACATTCACATTCTCCTGTTATTGCGAGTTGGTCGCTGGGATCACACATTCAATTCGCAATAGTGTGAATCCGGCCTCAAATACAAGAACACAGAACCCAGCCCAAGGCATTTTTACATCCTGTAATATAGATCTCTGTCTCTGGGCCAGTTCATACCAGATGCAGTTCCATGCGCTTTATTTCTGCACTAAAAATTCATGCACAGTGTTTTCCATGTATTCCAATGGCTCTGCACCGGAAACTGACTGGAACTGACTGCACTGGTGTGAACTAAAGCCATTGGAATACAAGGAAAACACTGTGCATGCATTTTTAGGGCCAGTTCACACCACCAAAATGAACTCCGGATACGTTCCTGATCAGTTTTTGCTTGCAGTTCCAGTGCGTCTTTTGATACAATTTGCTAGGTTCCAGTACAGTTCTGTGCAGAAAACATGCAGCACATTCTAATTTTTTTCTGCGTTGGAAACTGACTGCACTGGTGTAAACTAGAGCCATTGGAATACATGGGAAAACACAGTGCATGTATTTTTAGTGCAGGAAAAAAAGCGCACGGAACTGCATCTGGTGTAAACTAGCACTAAAAAGCTTTTCATATAAAGAGTTGACCTTACTTTCTGGTGAGTATTTGGCCAAATGTATTCCTTTTTAGGCTATTTATCCACATCTATCTTCTTTCTAATCGTCCTAATTTTTCCTAGCAAAGCCACTTTACCCATCTATATATCTTAAGGCCCTCTTTAGACATTTAAAGTGGTTGTAAACCCACTTTTTTTTTTTTTGGCCCACCTGCAAGAGAAAGGCATAATGAGCTATTATAACTAGCATAATAGCTCATTATGTTCCACTTACCTTAGATCAGGGCCCCCGAAGCCGTCCTCGTCCCTCTGTCCAGCCGCAGACATCACTGCGGCGATAGCCGGAATGTTACTTCCGGGTATCGCCGCACCAGCCAATCACAGCGCCGCTCCGGCGCTGTGATTGGCCGGAGCGGCGGAGACGTCACTCTGCGCATGCGCGCGGGAGGGGTCCCACTCGGCTACGCCCAGCGATTGCTGGGAAGTAGCCGAGTATGTGAATGGGATTAACCCCATAAATGCGCTGTTGTCTACGGCGCGCATGCGCCGTAGATAGCGGCGCTTGACATTTTAGTAAATATCTCCTAAACCGTGTAGGTTTAGGATATATTTCTTGCACCTACAGGTAAGCCTTAATCTAGGCTTACCTGTAGGTGCAAGTTGAAAAAGTGGGTTTACAACCACTTTAAGCTTCATTGGGGGGGGGTGCATTATCTCTCTTTTTAACATTCAGTATTTCACAAATGAAGGGTTGCATTAAAGCAGGAAAAGCCAATCGTTTTGATTGCACTGCCCATGCAGACCAACAGATCAAAAACCCAGTCTGTAGCAATTTTATAGACATCAGAATGCATACCATGTCCATTGCGATTCGCTGCTGCATAAGTTAGTTGGCACCTACTATTTTTGTGCCTTGGATTGTCATTCTAAATAAATGAAACTGATAAAGTGCTGTGCGTTGTAATGGTGCACAAAAAAAATGCATGTTTTACCTTGCGCTAGTGCAACGCATAGGCTTAATGGGGGCCCATTCGCACTTGCACCCCAATGCCTGTAAAAAATGCAACTGCACTATTTTTGGCAACACCGTGCACCACAACCCACACAATGAACATTGTGGTGCACTGTAGAGCAGGTGCATCTACTGTACTGTATATGTGCTTAGTCCTTCCCTGCCTGATGCTTCTTTCTTTTCCTTCCCCTTACTTTTTGTACTGCACTACAGTATGTGAAGGAAGAAATGTTATATAGGAAGTGGACAATATTAGCTAACTCTCACCCAAGAGTCAAACAAAATGCTTCAATGGGCAGCAGTAGCAGCCTGTCAATCCTAATCCATGCACCTGGCCCCCTAATCTCCATGCAGGGTGCTGAACGCATGGATTTCTAGAAGTTGTTTCTTTTTTTTTCTTTTTTTTTTTTTTAGCACATCATTAGAGCCTGAGGCCGCCTTCTCATCTGTCTCCACTGGGTGCGTTGGTTTGCCCAAAACCCCCCAAATATTGAGCATCAGCCACCACTGGTGGGCAGATGAAGGCTTTTAAAGTATATTGGTAATTGTCAGTCGGGCTAATAAAACTGATAGATAAAGTGATGGATTATCACAGTAGCTGTGGATTAATGCTGAAAAGATTATGGATTAGCCAAGTACATCTGAAACCCAAACAGTTCTACCCAAATCTTATCTTTCTGATGTACAGTACAAGCTTTCTAGTAAATTTAATTCTAGCAGATTATTCACTTTTATCAAACTGCTTCTGTCGTTGGAAAGCCAAAAGATTGTGATATGGATTCTCAAAAATGTAAAATAGACTAAAAATGTTAGTATCCAGCTGCAGAAGAGTAAGACCCGTGTTCTGGCCTTGTGGGAAGATGCGATAGCAGAAAACTACTAGCTTAAAATCTTTATAAAAAGGAAGCACTGATTGAACTCTCTGTTACCCACCCATAACTGAAACATCCATTATGAGGTTTACATCTGTTAAAAAATATTTGGTTGAGGAAGGCTTGCAGGATTGGTCCTGAAGACTTCTCAGCTTTGCCACCATTTTTGGACAGCATTCTGTATACTTAAAATTTCCTAATGAGTAGTGGAGTAATCCATGCGTGAACGTATTTGTTAACCCAACATTTCATATTCCTGATTGTGTCTGTTGTACCATGTACTTGTGTTTAAAGGATAAGTTCACCTTTCTTGTTACGTCATGCACCCATTTTCAGGGTGTAACATGTTACTAAAGCACCTGCCACACTCTGACCCGATCCCCTATTGTAACAGCAGGCCTCTCCTCGCAGTTGCAATTCATGCCAGGCTCCGCCCACACAGTCCCTCATTCATTCAGAGTTCTGTAAATGAATAAACTACAATTACCACAATGGCAGGCGGCTTGTAGTTCTCAATAAATTACAGGTTCATTGGCGTTATAATTTTTTTTATATATATATATATATAATGTTTTATTTACTGTTCCATCTCGCAATGCAATCCTATAGGTTGGTCAACTAATTTGAAAGAAATGCTTTCTGTTTGTTACACAGAGATGTGAAGATGAAGGGGGGGGGGGGGGGCTTGTACAAATGCAGAGCTCCCTTTTTAATGTCTAATCTGCAAATTTTTATTTAATACAATAACACAATTATGGAATTTAAAAAATGTGTGAGGAACATTTAAAAAGGGAAGGTCTGTAAAGAAATGACTATACCATTATTTCTTTACCTGGTAAAACAGTGGTCATATTGCATTGTGTGAGGGAATATATAAGCTGCCCATGCATTGTAGGAATTTCAGCCGGGTCCTGAAGAATCGGACAGAATTAGTTCAATGGGTGCCCTACCATCTATCTGGCTCCTTCAATTTTATAAAAAAGAGGGATGTTGGGTAGGAGGCAGAGAATTGTGGACTGAAAAAGTGACTGCATCCAGTTAGATGCAACCACTGTTCTGGTATTTTGACAGCTAGGGGGCCGGAGATTCATCTATGTGCACTGTATAGCATGGTTGGAGGAATCCGTTTGCAGACTGAACGGGAATAAAAATAAAAAATGGTGTATGGACAGCTTATGTTTGCTGCTGGATGGTAGGGCCATAATCTTATGAATTTATTATTCTAACCAAAATTATACTTTCAGCAGTTCGGTCTTTTTAGGCCCTATTCACACTTGTGCGACTTGTCATGTGGCTTTGGACACCCAAAGTTGCATGACAAGTCGCAGCCCATGTATTTCATTGAAAGCTGTTCAGATCTATGCAACTTGGTTGTAGTATCTTTAAAAAGGTTCCTGCACTACATTGATGCAACTTTAATGTGACTTGAGTGCCACAAGCTGCAATGTAAACCCTTAAAAGTTGCATGAAAGCTGCATTTTAATCTTCTTCAACAGTCAAAGCTAAAGTTGCATCCAAGTCACACCCATACAAAGTTGCATCAAAGTTGCAATGGCAATTGCATGACTTTGTGAATGGAGCCTTAATGCTGGAATGAATGTTTGCCACAGGTCCTGAGTAGCATGAATACCATGCAAAGGTAAATTTATCAGTTCCCCCTTATACTAGTGCAGATGCCTTATAGCTATTCTGTATTGTAGGGAGTATTTGTCAGCTCTGAAAGTTGTGGAAGGCTAGGTCTTGATGACCTTTCTCTGCAGGTTTAAGTTCCTAGGTATGACTAACTTTTTTTTTTTTTTAGGCTGCAACCAGCGTACAGTATAGTTGATACAGACTGGAGCTGTACGATTCTGGCTAAATTGAGAATCAAGATTGTTAGAATAAAGATCGTGATTTTTTCACGATTCTAAGTCGGGACACGAAAGGGAGGAGCCAGGAGCACCGCAGAGGGACCCCAGAAAAGGAAGATTGGGCCACTCTGTGCAAATCCCTTGCACAGAGGCGGTACGTATGACATGTTTGTTATTTTTAAAAAACAAACAAAAGAAAACTAGACTTTACAACCCCTTTTTTAACTTGTAAGCAACAAGTGTCAGAAAAGGTTTAGTCTTTAAGTGGTTAAACTGACCTCATTTACAGACAGACGTTCATTCCTTTGATCTAGAAGAACTACAGTGGAATCTCAGATTGCGAGTAACGCGGTTAACGTGCGTTGCAATACGAGCACTGTATTTTAAAAAATCGTAACTCGAGCATGATTCAGGCCAAATCGGTTGCAGTACTGCATTTGGCCTGAGGTGGGTGGGCGCCGGAGCCGAACGTCGCCATTCGGAAATGCACGGAAAGGCCCGAGGACAGCCTGGGAACAAAGCCTTTCCGAGGTCAGCCGAGGTGTCCTCGGGCCTTTTCGGCCGTTTCCGAGACTTTCCGGCGCCTCTGGCCGCATGCGGTATTACATGCCATTTGAAGTCAACACGGAACAAATAATTTTAGTTTCCATTGACTTCAATGGGGAAACTCGCTTTTGATATACGAGTACTTTGGATTACGAGCAGTCTCCTGGAATGGATTATGCTCATAATCCGAGGTTCCACTGTATATGTTAAGTTTCTCTTTAGTGATGTGAGAAACTTGGCGTGTGTGTGTGTGTGTGTGTGTGTGTGTGTGTTTTTTGTCAGCTTGAGCAGAGAACGCTCCGCACTGGATGGAGGAAATGCTTTTTTGAGATAGGGAGGAGGGTAGAATCGCAATCCTCCATTCTTTACGAATAATCGTGTAGCTCTAATGCAGAAATTTTTTGGTGTAAATCAAACGATTTGGTAAAAACATTTTTTCTCCAGTCACCTTCCAGGGCGGCACACCTGAGATGATGGGTCCCACCAGAGTTTAAAAGGAAACCCAATCAACAGTGTTTAAAAGGCCCCACCCTTCCCTCTGTCCCTCAGTTATTGATTGGGTTTCCCACAGCGTGGCAGCGAAACAGTTAATTTTTTTTTCTATTTTACTAAGACCAAGGTCTGGGACTATGGTCTCCCCCCCCTAGGTTTTCAGACCACAAAACGTGGTATCCCGGGTCAGGATGGCCGGCGGAGCTGAGAAATCTCGTTCTAATTGCTACGCTGTCTGCGTCATACGGAGGCCATTGCGAATGTCTGGAGACTAATCGGCGTGCGCAAGAGGTCACTTCCGGCGCGCCGGGCTACGACGAAATGATGGCGAGTAGCGCGGCAAACTCAAATCAGAAGCGGTCCATGGTCTTGTGTCCCCCAATCTACCCACAGCGATCCTACCCTGCAGTTGGTTTGGCTACAGGGGATGAAGGAGGAGGATGGACCGAATCTGGCAGCGTCAGAAGTCGCCACAGGGGGTGAGTGACTCAGCTGGTGTGGGGAAGGATATTGGGGTGGCCCCATTTCCCTCCCCCCACAGGATGCCCTAAGGGGTAATGGCTTAAGGGCATAATTTTGTTTGTTTTACAGACTAAATGCATTGCCCAGGGGTCGGCCAGTAGGTCTAGGCCCAAAGCCACTTCTAAATCAAAGCGTTGTGGAAATTGTAATGAGAAACTGCCACAAGATCACGCTAAACCTTTTTGCTTTAAATGCATTTATAGGTTAGCAGGCAAGGAGACAGCGCAGGCTATGAAGGAATGCCGGGCGCTACAGTCTGAAAAGCTGGCGACCCTCCAGGCCTTCAGGGCTACATATGAGAAGCAGGAGGAATCCCCTTCTGGTAGGGAGAGCACCCCCTCTCAGGAGGGAACCTGGGCAAGTTTCACAGGGAGATCGGTTCCCTGCGACTCTGAGGAAGCGGCAGAAATCTCGGACCAGAGTTCTCGAGAGGAAGGAGAGGATTCGGACCAAGATAGCCTGGTTGAGGCTAAACCTGGGGGATGTCTCTTCGCAACCGATGACATGGAGGGTCTCCTCAAGGCAATCTATACGTCTGAGGATATTCAGTTGCCGTCAACTCAGGTCTCGGCACAGGATAGAGGACTCGACAAACCTCAGGCCAAATCCTTTCCAGTGCACCAATCTCTTAAAGAAATAATCCTAAGAGAATGGAAAGGACCTGAGCGTAAAGTTTTAAAACTTAAATCCTGGAAGCGTAGATGCCCCTTTACAAGTGAGGAAGAAGAAAAGTTCCATTTAAGGTGCCGCGTCTGGATGCTTCTTTATCACAAGTCTCCAAACGTTCGGACCTGTCCTTTGAAGATTCCGGAAACATCCGGGATCAGATGGACAAGAAATCAGAAACCTTACTACGCAGAGCCTAGGACGCCAATGCGGCAGCCATGGGTCCAGCATTGGCCTCCGCCTGTGTTGCCAGGAACACGGATGCATGGGTCGGCAGGTTGTTGAACCATGTAGCACACGAGAGCAAATCTAAGGTGGTATTAGATTCTCTAGAAATTATTGGAAAAGCAGTTGCCTATTTGGCAGATGCCGCGGTGGAAACAGAACAACTGCCAAGTCGGCAGCGCTTCTAAACTCCGCTGGGAGGTCCCTTTGGGTAAAGACGTGGGATGGAGATTTTACATCCAAGTCACGTCTCTGCGGCATACTCTTTGAGGGATCACTGCTCTTCGGTTCGGGCTTAGAACAAGTCCTGTCCCGTTCGACAGATAAAGGTAAAAAATTCCCTACAAAACCCAAGAGAGATAAAGGGAAGAAATTTTTTCAAGGCCCCCCTTCAAAAGACCATTTTAAGGGTAAGAAGGAGCCGAGGAAAAAGTTGGGATTTGGTAGCAAGGAAAAAAGTGGAATCCTTTTTTCCGGGCCCAGTACTTCCAACAAAGAGTCCAAATGACGCCAACATAAAGGTTGGTGGAAGGCTCTCGTGGTTCCTTCCCCAATGGGAAAACATCACGCAGAGTCCTTAAATTCTAAGTCTGATAAGGGAGGGTTACAAACTAGAATTCCTGTCTCTCCCTCCTCCAAACTTTATTCTTACTCGTCTCTCCAAGGATCCATTGAAAGCAAGGAACCTTTTGGGGAGTGTCCGCGAGCTGGCAGAACAGGAGGTCATCATCCCTGTTCCCGTAGATCAGATCGGCCAGGGGTTTTATTCCCACATATTTGTGGTGCCAAAACCATCCGGGAAATTTCAGCTGATCATAAACTTACGGAAGCTGAATCAGTACTTTATTGTACAAAAAGTTCCGGATGGAGAGTATTTACACAGTCAGAAGAGACACCTTCAGGAGGGAGTCTTCATGATTACGTTGGACTTGAAGGATGCTTATTTGCATGTCCCC
This sequence comes from Rana muscosa, assembly GCA_029206835.1. Lineage (NCBI taxonomy): Eukaryota > Metazoa > Chordata > Amphibia > Anura > Ranidae > Rana > Rana muscosa. The sequence goes on from CM055117.1 coordinate 661,008,400, forward strand.
ATTGCCCAGAAACCTCAGAAGTTCCTGAGGTTTGCAGTGAAGAAAAATCAGGACGTCCAACAATGGCAGTTCAAGGCACTCCCCTTCGGCCTAGCGGCCAGTCCAAGAATCTTCACAAAGGTTTTGGCCGAGGTGGTGTCTTTTCTACACCTCCAGGGGATAGCCTTGATCCCATACTTGGACGACATGCTGATTTTAAGTCCGGCCGTGGAACAACTCTAGTCAGACCGAGAAAAAGTGCTGTCCACCCTAGAATCCCTAGGGTGGCTGATCAGCCGAGAGAAGTCCTCCCTCACAATCCAAGGTGTTTCTAGGGTACCGGGTAGACTCAGTGAGCCAAAGGATCTTTCTCCCCCCAAGAGAAGATTACAAAAGTGCAGAGTGCAGTATCTACTCTCCATGGTACCGGGGAGGCCTCTTTAAGGACCATGATGAAAGTTCTGGGGCTTATATCATCCTGCATCCCAGCGGTCCATTGGGCCCAGTTCCATTCTTGGGGGCTCCAGGGATTCCTTCTCTCCTCCTGGGATGGGAAAAGAGAATCCCTGGACATAAGAGTACCCCTCTCAAGAGAGACAGAAGATTCCCTAGACTGGTGGCTCAATTCAGTCAACCTGTCGGGAGGTCAGACCTGGACCCAACAGGACCCGCTGATTGTGACTACGGACACAAGTGCCTGGGGCTGGGGAGCTCATATGGGAGATCTCTTCGCCCAGGGTCCTTGGGACCGGGAGCAGAGCAAAGCTTCCTCCAATTTCAGGGAGTAGCGGTCGGAAAAGCGTTAAACTTTTTCAGAAACTAGGTCCAAGGAAAGGAAGTACAAATCCTCTCGGACAACGCAGTGGCCGCGTCCTACCTAAATCAGGGGGGTACAAGGTTCGGCAAGCTGATGAAACTGACCCAGGAAATCCTGGGGGAGGCAAAGAAAAATATTCTCTCAGTCTCGGCAGTCCATGTAAGAGGGTCCCTCAACATTCAGGCAGACTTTCTCAGCAGACAACCCATTCATCAGGGAGAGTGGGAGCTAAACAACAAAGTTTTTTTTTTTTTTTTTTTTTTGTTTTTGTTTTTGTTTTTGTTTTTGTTTTTTTTTCTCTCTGGTGAGCCAACACTTTGGCAAACCAGAGATTTGTTTGCTGGCAGGAATAACAGGAAAGTTCACAGATACTTCTCCCTTACCAGCGAGCAGGGCTCAGGGGGAATAGATGCCCTAGCCCAGAACTGGGAGTTCGCCCTGGCTTATGCGTTCCCTCCCCTGGTGCTTATTCCCCAGGTATTGCAGAAACTATCTCGATCAGACGGGTGTCTTATTCTGATCGCACCATGGTGGCCAAAGCGGGCATGGTTCCCCACCCTGAGGAGATGGTCGATTGCTCCTCCGCTGCACCCCCCCGTCCAGACGCCATCTCCTCTCCCAGGGACCAGTTTTACATCCCGATCCAGGGTTTCTTTCCCTGACGACATGGTGTCTGAGAGGGAGATTATAAGGTGTAGGGGATGTTCGGGAAAAGTGATTGACACGCTTTTACAGAGTAGGAAGCCAGTCACTAGACAAATCTATGCGAAAGTTTGGAAAGTCTTCTCTCGCTGGGCTCAGTCTAGAGAAGGTTCTCTCCAAACAATCCCACCGGTCCTGCATTTCCTCCACGAGGGGGTTGACCAGGGCCTAGCTGTCAATACCCTCAGGGTCCAGGTGGCAGCCCTATCTGTGTTTTTAGACAGTAGACTGGCCCTAAACCCACTGGTAAAGAGATTTTTGACAGCCAGAGAAAGGGTAATCCCGGTGAGAACAAGTAGGTTCCCACCTTGGGACTTATCTCTGGTATTAGATGCTCTAACTAAACTTTGAGGTTTCTGTTAAATTCCTTTTCACTTAAAATGGCCTTCCTCCTGGCAATCACGACAGCCAGAAGGGTTAGCGACCTACAAGCTCTGACCATAAAAGAGCCCTTTTTGTTGCTCCTAGAGGATAGGGTAATACTCAGACAGGATCCTTTATATTTGCCAAAAGTGACCTCAGATTTCCACAGGTCACAGGAAATTGTACTCCCCTCCTTTTGTCAGAACCCCAAAAATGACGAAGAGGAAAAGTTTGTGAGTAGAGGAGATCAAATCATTTACTTATTAGTTTCTCCGGCCAAAAGAAGGGGGCTTCAGGCCTCCAAGCCTACGATAGCCAGGTGGATTAAACAGACTATCGCAGTAGCCTATGAACAGTCAGAAAAACTTGTTCCAGCACATATCAAAGCTCACTCAACTAGATCTCTGACGACCTCCTGGGCAGAGAGGGCAGGCGGTTTGATCGATCAAATCTGCAGAGCAGCAACTTGGACGAGCCAAAATACCTTCCTGAGGCACTACAGAGTGGAGCTGTTGTCCCCTCAGGACTTGGCGTTCGGCAGGAAGGTCCTACAGGCGGCGATGCCACCCTAAGGTAGGCCTGAACTTCTTGCTCATCGTCTCAGGTGTGCCGTCCTAGAAGATGACTGGAGAAAAGTGCCAGTTACACTTACTGGTAACGGGTTTTCTAGGAAAACTTTCAGGACGGCAGGCCTACTTCCCTACCCTTTATTGTCGGTGGTGTGTTTTATTCTCACAGAATGTACCCTCTGGCACCGGTGTGGGCTTATACTTTTGTCATAACTGAGGGACAGAGGGAAGGGTGGGGCTTTTTAAACTCTGTTGATTGCGTTTCCTGTCAGGTGGGACCCATCATCTCAGGTGTGCCATCCTGGAAGATTTCCTAGAAAACCCTTTACCGTTACCAGTAAGTGTAACTGGTACTTTTAGCCAGCAGCGTTAAGTGTCTGCTGCCATTGTTTGCAGGTGAGAGTTAAAGAACTAGGAATAGTTTAACCACTTTCCACCCAGCCAATATCAAATAGACAGCCGGGCAGTGGTTTCATCATTTTGACTGGGCGTCATGACGTCCAGCAGGATAAGCGGCTTGCGCATGCCCTCAAAAGCGCGCAGCGCCGCGATTGGTAGTGCGGTGTTACTCTGACGCACCACATTTCTGATCTCGGAAAGAGCCTATGACGTAGGCTTTTTACCATGAGATCAGCTGTGTCCAATCACAGTGATCACATTGTAACCAAGAATTGCCGGTTATCTGCGCTTCCTCTTCACGCTGACAGGATGCAAGTAGAGGAGAGCCGATCAGCGGCTCTCCTAACGGGGGAGGGGGGATCTGTGCTGATAATCGGTGCATCGATTATCAGTACAGACCCATCAATGAGGCCCACAAGTGCCGACCTGTGCTCACCAGGGATGGCAATCTGTGCCCATCAGTAATGCCTGTCAGTGCCTCCTCATTAGTGCCCCTCATCGGTGACGCCTCATCTGTGCCCATCAGTGCCCATTGGTGGTGCCCATCAGTGAAGGAGAAAAATTATTTATTCACAAAAATTTTACGGAAACTAAGAAAAACTAAAATAATTTTTTTTTTTTTTTTTTTGGCAAAAATGTAAAAAACCCAGTGGTTATTAAATACCACCAAAAGAAAGCTCTATTTGTGGGGGGAAAATGACAAATGTTTTATTTGGTACAGTGGTTTATGACTGTGTAATTGCCATTCAAAGTGCGACAGCACTGAAAGCTGGTTGAACAAAAAAAACCTGATTCCCCTATCCACACATTCAATGGGGATGGTGGAATTCTTCCTGCTGAGTCATTGTATTCTGACAGCGGAAGACTTCCCCACCATCAGACTACACTCATCAGTTGTGCTGGCTATAGCTGAATCGAATTTCGATCCATGTATATCTGGCTTCAGTTGCATTTCCACAAATCCACGCCTATCTAATGCTGTATTAAAGTGGTAGTAAGCCCAGGTTCACACTGAGCTGAGGAAATGAGGCCGTGCGAGTTCAGCTGCAATTTCAGAAGTTTTGCGGGTTTCTGCATGGAAATCGCACCCCGAATTCGCAAAAAGTAGTACAGAAACTACTTTTTGAAATTGGCACACACACACTTCTGTTTCTCAACAAGTCTGCATGAGAGCTCCTTGCATAGTGGGCTGTTGTTTTTTTTTTTTCTGCCACCACTGGAGGAATCACAGATCTACTAAGAAGGTAAAAAATATTTAGGGCAATTCCAAGAGAGTTCACTTGGGCTTTACGTTGAGTTTTTTTTTCTTTTCTGGAAAAGCACTGTCGGGTCATCAAGACTGTAATAGATGAAATGTGGGGATGTCATTTTTGAATTGTGATGAAGTGATTGCAGTCGATTTATAGAATGTGGCTGGATTATGTGGAGGAGTAAATGGGCTGATAATGGTGTTAAATTGCTTGTACTCAGATCATGGAAAATGAACTACGGAGACATGGCCTAATATTTTATTTTTTTTATTTTTTATTTTTTCATTCAAGTTTTAGTTTATTATCTGAATAGAGTCAGTACAATCTTTACAGAAAAAAGTACAATGCAGTATCACAATATAATATGCAAGCGAACAAGTTAAATATCAGTAGATCTCAAAATACAATATTACCACGTTGGCATACATCAATGCAAAAATACCATAAAAACTGAAAATATTGAAATATATTTATCAAAAATAGGAGTAACCCCCCTACCTCTATACCCCCTCATTCTAACCTTCCCTTCTTCGAAAGTAAGTAGCAATGATGGCCTATTTAAATATCTCAAAATATATGTATATAGTTACCAGAAGATGAGGCGATCCTCCATTCCCCCAGACACCCATAAAGGGAACATACTGTGCCTGAGAAGGCAAGAGGAGCTCCCCCTCCCTAAGCAACCCAAAAACTTTTTTTTTTTTTTGAGAAAACCTATGACCTTAATTTGAGTATATATAATAGGAAATATAGTAGTCTACTATAAGTTTAACCGGGTGTAAAAAATCCTTCTCAAAATAATAAATCAAAGTCAAATGTTCCAAACCTGAGAAGTCTTAAAACAATCTAGTACAAATACCTATTGTTTATATTCCGTAAAACAAAAATAAATAAGAATGGGAGAAAGAGAAAAGAAGAGAAAATATTTAGTGTTCAGTAGGAAAAAAAGGAAGACATGGAAAAAGAAAGCCTACCTGCTCAATGTAAACATCAATATTCAGCGATTGGTGTTGCTAATTACTTAAGGGGTGTAGGAATTCCCAAAAATTGTATCCAAGGTTCCCATATAGAATTAAATTGAGTAGATCTGTCCATGGCCTAATTTTCAGCTCTTACTTCAACAAGAGTGATAACTTGTCTCTTCGCAAGATAAAATACCATCTCATCCATACTAGGAGAATTAGATGTGGGCTTGAGGCTTGCTCCACAATGGTTCGATGCGGGAACCCTGCCAATCGCACCTGACTCGCAAGGCCGTTCACACTGCACTGTGCAAACTACTGGGAGTGCCAATAGTAAGTTAATGACACCCCCAAATCAGTTGGCATATCGCAGTGTGAATTGTCAGTTTAGGACATAGATCACATGGGTGTGAACACCTATGCAATCCAATTCTGGTGTGGACCAAAAAAAAGGGTCCCATGTGACTGAGTTTGGTCTGAATGCGATGCAAATTCAGCCATGCTATCTGTATGGCTGAAATCACATTGCATGTGATTTACACAGCGCACTGTTGTGAAACGGGACTTAATGTTAGATAATTAATATCATTCATAAGGGCTAATCTTGAAAACGTTGACCAATACTCGGTGCCTTGCTTATGTTTTGTATATACCTCAACATTCGAGAAAATAAACCGAGCACCAGTAGTTCTTTGTACCTCCCTGAGAGTAGCACCAATGTCAATTGGACTGCCTTGTACTAAGGCAGGCTTACTGTAAGCCTGCCATTGGTGCTACTCTATCTCAGGAGATATAAAGAAGTAATGGTGCACGGTTTATTTTCTCTAATATTGAGGTATATACAAAACTTAGCAAGGCACCAAGTATTGGTCACTTTTTCAAGATTAGCCCTTGTGAATGATATTATCTAACAGTGAGGCTGGGTTCACACAGATACGACACGACATTCATCCGACTTTCATCCTTCTTTGCTCTGCGACATCAGTCCTACATTGATCCTACATTGGTCCGACATTCATGAACAGGATACTACTTTGATCCAACTTTGTGATAGTCTGACTTGTCTTTTGACCAATCAAAACAATCCCAGGGTGAGATAAATTCCTTTTACTACTGCTGTAATCACCATGTCGGATGTCAAATGTCGGATGGTTAGGACAAGGATCCTACTTTGATCCGACTTCAATGATATTCAATGGGCTGAAGTAGGACAAAAGTCGGACCAAAGTAGTACAGGGAGCATTTTCAAAGTCGGACCGACATGTGTCGGTCCAGTTAAGACGGCTCTCATAGGGAAACATTGATTTTCACACGTCATGCGACATGAGCTCCCAATGTCGGAGCGTTTGTTGCCCCAGTGTGAACCCGGCCTCAAGCCCACATTTACTTCTAGTATGTATGAGATGATATTTTATCTTGCAAAGAGACAAGTTATCACTCTTGTTGAAGTAAGAGCTGAACATTAGGCCATGTCTATGTAGTTCATTTTCCATGATCTCACTTTGTTATTCTTTGTAGAATTTTGAGGAAAATAATAAATTTAAACCATTTTGGAATAGGGCTGTAACGTAACAAAATGTGGAAAAAGTGAAGCACTGTGAATACTTTCTGGATGCACTGTACTTTATATTGCCTGAGATGGTACCCACAAGCCAACTTCTGCTTTTGAAAGCACTGCTTACTTCAAACCTACCTGTTGCTGAAAAAACAAAATGATTTGGAAGAAGTATAAACCCTGTTTTAGTAAATGAGACAAGTTAGACTTCTCTTTGGAAACGGTATTTCCTAGTGTTTTGTGCATAGTTCTATACCTGGAGAATTCTGTATGTGTAAAATGTGATCTGATGTGAATGGGTTAAATTTGATAACGTGCTGACTTTTCCTTATGCTGTCAACGTGCCTACATACAATACTCCTTCATTTAGTTGTAAAACGAAATTACCAGGTGTATTTGCTTGCTGTTCTTTAGATGCAGATGTGTGCATTCCAATGTACATTCCTGCAGCGCCGTGTGGTATTTTCCTGACATTCTCCAGCTGTACTGAATGCCTAGAATGTAGAGAAATCACTCAATTATGTTTGCCTCGACTTTTACAGGGAAATTCAACAGTCTAAACAAACTTCTTCATGTATATCTGCCATGTTATCATGTTATGTGATTTGCTGACTGCATAGACGTTATGTGCTTCTTTTATTAATGTATGGAGGAGAGTATCTGCTTGTTTAATGGTACACAAAAAATGTGATGCAGGTTATATTTAACAATATTTCTTCATCTTTCTGGCAAAAATTATCAACTCTGTTGTCAAGCTATGCATAAATATGAGGTGATGGCCAAAACAGCTGGTTCTGGCAACAGTGTTGTTTATTTGGGACCTGCACTAAACCTCTCGCAAATGTTGGATTAGAAAACCTGTCCGAACCACTATTGTTCCCCATATGATAAGTGGTGCTGGTATGGTCTGCCAGCAAACCCCCTCTTTGTGTCTGCATTGATTCCTGACCACTTGTGACAGTGCCAGGTGTTTGAGGTGCTGTAGTAAAATCGCATTGTGCCGGCATGTTCACGTGCCCTCCTGAGTATATGGGCAGCCTTCAGAAATTAGATGCATTGTTCCGATCTTAGAAAATTGGTTTATTTTTGTTTGTTGATACTTCCCTAACTAGACAGTGTCTTCAGTTCCTCAAAAACAAGGCTAATACTTGCTACATATTTCGTAGAGTACATTGTATTTTTACACATATGGTGCTAAACATTCAACAAATACCATTTACAAAGCAGATATTTTTTACTGACATACTCTCAAAGTCAAGCATATCATCATACTGTTGTACTATTGAGTTACATGGAGCTATTACAGTGCCTTGAAAAAGTATTCATACCCTTTGAAATTTTCCACATTTTGTCATGTTACAATCAAAAACGTAAATGTATTTTATTGGGATTTTGTCATAGACCAACACAAAGTGGCACAAAAGTGTAAAGTGGAAGGAACATAGTTTCCAAATGTATTACAAATATGTGAAAAGTGTGGCGTGCATTTGTATTCAGCCCCCCTGAGTTAATACTTTTTTATAAAACCACCTTTCGCTGCAATTACAACTGCACATCTTTTTGGGGATGTATCTCTCAGGGTGGATTTAATTTAAAGCGTGATTTAAATCGCTAGTAAAAAAGGCTTGATTTAAACTGACTCTATTTTAAATCATAATTTTTAAAGAGCAACTGTCATCTCTGTCCCACAGCGGCACCTCCTCTGACCCGCTTTTGACTCGCCAACAATCCCAATCACATTACTGGGAGGACTGTGATGCGGTGGTGACACAATAAGGTTAGGGACGTTGCAGCAGCAGGTGGATGCCCTCTAACAGGCGCTGCCATGATGGATCTGAAATGACAGGTGCTCTTTTAAATGTAAGGACTCATTCTTGATAGTAATTAGAATCTTTAATATTTGCAAACCAAATAAAGGTTTTCCTATTTCGAATAATAATCTGTCAGGTTAGTAAAACAGCAATATCAGAACCGATACAATCATTCAGTTTTTAGTGTACATAGATTTGCAAAAAAATGGGATAAAGGAATGATCCTAAGCTTTGTTTTATCTCATGGTTACTGTGAAATTGTGTGAATGTGTGAAGAAGGAATGTGATGAGCATAATGTTAAACTAGAAAATGTCTATTCTCTATACATCTTTACTATAAAGTCTATATTGCTTTTTTTCATGTACACCACTGCTGTAATCCTTCCTTACTCAAATCAGCTTCTAATAACACCCCCTCCCACCAAAAAGACTGGAGAAGACAGACAATTGCGGATACCCCCTTCTCCCACGCATCTTTAGGAATGCGGAAGTGAAGACCGATCAGAGGGACTACCAAGCTTGACATCACATTTTTGTACTCTTGTATTTCAACCAATCAGATGTGCTTTCCAGTTTTACATTTAACATAATAGTGACGTATCATGCTGTGTGTAAAAAGTTTAGTACTGCCTGTAATAAAGCAGAGATAACGGTGTAGTTCGACTGAGATGGATGTGTCAGTGAGTTATTCCTAGCCGTGCACGCAAAGTTATCTGAACTCCCAAAATTCGGAACAGCAGTAGAATCCATATTAACCCTTTTGTGGTTTTCCACCATTACAACTGCATCAATGCAGGGCATGTTATCTCCGCTTGCAGAGCTTGGATTCATTAAATGAGTTCACCAAAAATTTAAATATTGCAGAATATACAACCTCATGCTCCATAACCAAGCTCCATGTCATGCTGAATAAACTAAATTATTATTGTATTTTAACTAGAAAACTATCTTTTAGATAGATTTTAACTCCAAAAGTATTTTTTGTTAAATCATTGATTTTTATCCTCCCTAGTATGAAGTCGTTTAATATTTTAGTAAGGATTTTATTCACTACCATGTTTCACGGTGGGGATGGTATGTTTAGGGTGATGTGCAGTGTTTTCTGCCACACAAAGCGTTTTTGCTTTTAGGCCAAAAAGTTACGTTTTGGTCTCATCTGACCAGAGCCTCTTCTTCCACATGTTTGCTATGTCTCCCATATGGCTTCTTGCAAACTAGACTTCTTCTTATGGCTTTCTTCCAGCCACTCTTCTATAAAGGCCAGATTTGTGGAGTGCACGACTAATAGTTTTCCTGTTGACAGATTCTCCCACCTGAGCTGTGGATCTCTGCAGCTCCTCCAGAGTTACCATGGGCCTCTTGGCTGCTTCTCTGATTAATGCTCTCCTTGCCCGGCCTGTCAGTTTAGGTGGACGTCCATGTCTTGGTAGGTTTGCAGTTGTGCCATACTCTTTCCATTTTGAGATGATGGCTTGAACAGTGCTCTGTGAGATGTTCAAAGCTTGGGATATTTTTTATTTTTATAACCTAACCCTGCTTTAAAATCTCCACAACTTTATCCCTGACCTGTCTGGTGTGTTCTTTGGCCTTAATGATGCTGTTTGTTCACTCATGTGCTCTAACAAACCTTTTGAGGGTTTCACAGAACAGCTGTATTTAAACTGAGATTCAATTATATACAGCTGAACGCTATTTACTAATTAGGTGACTTCTGAAGGCAATTGGTTCCACTAGATTTTAGTTGGGGGTATCGGAGTAAGGCCCCTTTCACACTGAGGCATATTTCAGGCGTTTTAGCGCTAAAAATGGCTGTAGCCGCGGTTTGTGGGTGGTATTAACCCTTTTTGGCCGCTAGCGGGGGTTAAAACAGCACCGCTTGCGGCCGATTATCGCGGTAAATACAACGGTATAGCGGCGCTAAAAATCGCAACGCTATACCGCCACCTGCCCGCCCCAGTGTGAAAGGGGGCTGAATACAAATGCACGCCACACTTTTCAGATATTTGTAAAAAAACTTGAAAACAATTACGGTACATTTTTCTGTCATTTCACAATTATGTGCCACTTTGTGTTGGTCTATCTGTCGCATACAACCAAAAATGTAGTTATTGGGATTTTAACATGACAAACTGTGGAAAATGTCAAGGGGTATGCGTACTTGCTGTACTACTACCTTGTGGTCCATGGTACATTTTTTTTTTAAATCCGATTTTTTTTTTTTTTTTTTTTTTCTTTTTTCAAAACACTTTGGAGCTGTCTACATAACATAATATTGGGGACATTAGTAATGCTTGTGCATCCAAGCAGTTTCACACCATTTTGCCTTAGGCACCCAAAACTCACAAAGCTCATTAATCAACACACCGACCAGCTGCCGTTGTTATATGGCGGCAGGTCGGCATGATCCTGTGAACCGTCGTAGCTGTACGTCAGTCCCTTTGAAGTGGGATAGCAGGGGCACGCGGAAGTCATGGGGCACCAGCCAGTGCAGTGGGGCTCCATTAGAAGAGTGAGGAGCTGCTTTATTTTGCATGTATAATAGCATGAAGGGCATTACTAAATACTCAAAGTGCCCAAATCTGGTACGAAAGGCTGTCTTATCCTCGTCTTTCTCGCATGTGTACCAGATTTATAAGCTCCCTGTACATCCAGCTTGGTAAATACTGTTGCGGATCTAAGTCTCTGGAACAATTCTGGAACTAACGGAAGGGGATACCCCCTTCCGTACATGTTGCATGTGTAATAATTGTTTGTGTAGTGGATGGTTGCTACTAGTTACTAACATCCACCATGTTCACCCTGCTGCCAGACTTCCATACATCACTCTTCCAAGGACAATGAGCAGTCATTTGCTTTGGTTTTGTTTGGGGGATAAAACTTGGTTGGGGAAAGGGGGTATGGGATGCCCATAGAACAGATCACTTTGCCATCGCTATTAAGGCCTCATGCCCACTGGCGTTTTTACAGCTGCGTTTTTTGCAGCTTAAAAACGCCTGTCCATGTTATTGTAAATATTTTTTTTTTTTTGAAAAAAAAACCAAAAAAAAAAACCGTTGGAGCTAAAAACGCGACCGCGCGTTAGTGCGCGTTTTTTGACGCTCGCGTTTTTTCCTGCCTAATTCTGACGCTGAGGAACGCACTGGTCCTGGGTTTTATTTACAGCTTACAAACGCCTATGCTCTTTACAGCTCAAAAACGCCTAGGTGGGCATGAAGCTATAGACTAACATAGACAGGCGTTTTTAAGCTGTAAAAAACGCTCAAAAACGCGGCTGAAAAAACGCCCGTGGGCATGAGGCCTAAAGGTTTGTTGAATCAATAGCACTTTGAGCAAATGATAGACTAACATTTACAGTCTCTCCTCTGCACCAACTCCTGCAGACTGGTACTCCATGGACTCTTCTCCTCCTGCACAAAACTTCACTGTAACATGTTAGTATCTCCGCCCCATCATTTCTACACTGCACCTGGGATCATTCTGAATAATCAAAGGTGGTTAATGGACTTGCTGAATATTGAGAGGCCAGGGGCCTGCAGTACCCCTTCTTGACAGCCTAGTTGTTTAACAGCTTGAGATAGTTGGTGGACTACTAATCAGAGCTAGCCTGACTTGCAGATAAACATCGATTTGACACAAAACCCCACAGTCTCTCCTCTGGCCTTGCACCCAGCTACCCTGGCATGCCTCCTCCAGATATCCACTGTGCCTCACTCACGACCTTCTTCTGCCCTGAGTCCTTGGTGAAGAATTTACTCGGACATGTGTACCGCCTGCTTCTCCAGCTCCTCTGTTCCAGGACACCTCCTCCATGACCGTGTAAGGATGAGGCTCCATCCCAGCTCCCAAGCTCATCTGCCAAGGAGCGCAGCCCCCCCAGATGGGGATGGGCCTCCTGCTGCAGTCTAACACTCCATTCTTCACTTCACCCAGCCGACAACTCCTCTTCAGTGGGCTGGACCTGAGCTTATGTAGGAGGCCTGCCCCCTTCCAATTCCAAATGGTGATTGGTCAGGGCTCCTCACATGAGCTCCCTGTGACTCCAATTCCCAGCCCTGCCCCTCTTCCAGAACATTCTCCCTGGAAGCAGGAGAGGCGCCAAAAACCTGAAGGACATGTGGTCACACCCACTGCTACACTAACCACTCCCTGCCCCCAGATCAAAAACAAACAGGCCTAGCATGCAGCATAGGCCTGCCTGGGAGCTACCACAAAAATCCTCACCACCTAACACCTACCTATGGTAGGGGCACTACATATGGGTAACTACTACATGTTCCCTTCCACATCCTGTTAATAAGGCCTTAATATCTGGCATGCTTTTTGTTTAAAAGTAAAATATAGTACATTTTAAATATTGTAATGTTTACACAATTTTTTTTTTTTTTTAGATTTCACATTTGTGCAAGCTTTCAATTGTTTGTTATTGCTTTAATTATATAGGCTTGTAGGAACTCTAGAAGGGGCACTTGGTGACGTATTGTAATTGCTTAGACTCTCTTGTTTTACCTAACCTATTAGCAACACATGGAGTTCATTGTTTTTGAAGAGTCGGCTGACTCAGATTTGCAGTGAGCACAGCATAACCATTGTGTAGTACTGTACTATAAAGCAGCATGCAGAGTCTGAACATGTAATGCATACATATGGCTGCTGTATAGTTTCAGTCCTATACAGGATAAATGGACACTAGGTGCGTTAAAAAAAAATGAAGACCAGCCCCCCATAGGTTATAACCTCTCACATCTTGCTAGTTTTGCTTAGTGTCTACAGGAGAATGGCCATCTTCCTGTTTTGCTGTGTTTTGTTGTTTGTTTCCACTTAATGTGAAATTTTCTACTATGATCAACTGCTGGTATATTTTATGCCAGAGGGATATTAATTCTGGATGTCTCAATTGACCAACAGGCTCGGAGTTTCCAGGTTCATTCGGCAGTGACAGCCCGTATGTGTTCCAGTTAACACAGGACTCGGCAATTGAGACCCTTTTCACACTGAGCCGCCCATAGCGTCGGCGGTAAAACGGCGCTATTTTTACTGCCGACGCTATGGGCAGATTTGCGGCGCATTTCGGCCGCTAGCGGGGTGCTTTTAATCCCCGCTAGCAGCCGAGAAAGGGTTAAAACTGCCCGCAATGTGCTGCTGAAGCCCTTGGGCTTTCACACTGTAGACAATGGAGCAGCTGTTTGAGGGTGGATTGCAGGCGCTATTTTTAACGCTATAGCGCCTGCAATTACGCCCTCAGTGTGAAAGGGGTCTTAAGTCCAGGTATTATATCTGGTGGGTCCTTGCTGATTTATGGGGACTAGGTGATGCGGCAGTTTACCTGACCCCATCTTTGAAGACTTATTGCAGTTGCTAATGGCTACGGTTTTGTGTGTCTTTTCTAAAGCAACTGCTGTATTTTGCTGTGCTGCTTGAGTGGGGTAGTTAAATCTCTACTTTTCTTACTGGGTCAACTTGTATGCTTTACTGGATTGCATATTGAACTGATAGCCACACTTTAATGGGAACCCCGTTTTTGATAAGTTCATCTTTCGTAAAATGTTACACCCATGTTCAGTATGTAACCTGTTACTATTACTGCAGTAGCCTCTGTGACCCCCCCCCCCCCCATCACGGGTGCAATGCTTTGTAGGCTCCCAGTAAAAAATAAAAAAAGTGTGTATGTGTGTATATGTATATATGTATATATGTATATATGTATATATATATATATATATATATATATAATTAGGGGGGGGGTCATGATCCTCATTTGCTCTGACATGCACTGTGAGCTGTAAGGTCTTATATAGACAGGTGTGTGGCTTTCCTAATCGAGACCAATCTGTATAATCAAACACAGCTGGACTCAAATGAAGGTGTAGAACCATCTCAAGGATGATCAGAAGAAATGGACAGCACCTGAGTTAAATATATGAGTGTCACAGCAAAGGGTCTGAATACTTAGGACCATATGATATTTCAGTTTTTTCTTTTTTTAATAAATCTGCAAAAATGTCAACAATTCTGTGTTTTTCTGTCAATATGGGGTGCTGTGTGTAAATTAATGAGGGGAAAAAAAATGAACTTAAATTATTTTAGCAAATGGCTGCAATATAACAAAGTGAAAAATCTAAGCGGGTCTGAATACTTTCCGTAACCACTGTATGTGTTTGCAGAAAAAATGCGCACAACTGTACGGAACTGCGTCTAGTGTGAACTGGCCCTAAGGCTTGGGGCCAATATATTGCTGGGGGGAAGTTCTCATAAAACTTTTTTTTTTTTTTTCTTTCCCCTGCACAGTCTACATTTAATGAGATTCTACATCTAGGCATTGGTCACAACCTTAATGAGTGAGTGTACAGCATCTTCAGTAGGGATGAGCTTTAGGTTCGAGTCAAACAAGAGTTTGACTCGAACAGCGAACAATTTGGGGTGTTCGCGGCAAATTCGAAAAGCCGCGGAACACCCTTTAAAAGTCTGTGGGAGAAATCTAAAGTGCTAATTATAAAGGCTAATATGCATGTTATTGTCATAAAAAGTGTTTGGGGACCTGGGTCCTGCCCCAGGGGACATGTATCAATGCAAAAAAAAGTTTCAAAAACTGCAGTTTTTTCCGGGAGCAGTGATTTTAATAATGCTTAAAGTGAAACAATAAAAGTGAAATATGCCTTTAAATTTCGTACCTGAGGGGTGTCTAAAGTATGCCTGTAAAGTAGCGCGTGTTTCCCGTGCTTAGAAAAGTCCCTGCACAAAATGAGATTTCCAAAGGAAAAAGTAATTTAAAACTAATCACGGCTATAATGAATTGTTGGGTCCCAGCAATACAGATAAGTCATTGAGAAAAAAAAAACGCATTGGTTCCCCCTTAGTCCATTACCAGGCCCTTCAGGTCTGGTATGGATTTTAAGGGGAACCCCGCACAAAAAAAACCGTGGGGTCCCCCCAAAAATCCATACCAGACCCTTATCCGAGCACGCAACCTGGCAGGCCGCAGGAAAAGAGGGGGGACGAGAGAGCGGCTATAAAAGAACTGTCAAACACTGCTTGCGCGTCATTAGCCGGGGTGTCCGGTGCAGGCAAGATGTGCGTCGTTCCTCGCTGGAGATTCGTGGATCATCGCTGGACAGACTGCATTACATCGCTGGAATGTGTTTTTTTTTTTTTTGTTTTTGTTTTTAATAAAGGACTTTTCACAACTGTGTGTGGTTTTTAAAATTTTTGACACTTTTTTTTTTTTTTACCCCGTTACCAATTCACATAGGGGGGGCCATAATCTGGGGGTCCCTCACCCGCAGACCCCCACAACCACTGGGCAAGGGTTGTGGGGATGAGGCCCTTGTCCCCATAAACATGGGGACATCATCCCCATGTTGAGGGCATGTGGCCTGGTACGGTTCAGGAGGGGGGGGGCTCTCTCTCGCCCCTTTCTTTTCCTGCGGCCTGCCAGGTTGCGTGCTCGGATAAGGGTCTGATGGATTTTTGAGGGGACCCCACACCATTTAAAAAAAAAAAAAATGGCGCAGGGTTTGGCTCATCCCTAATCTCCAGCAGTGCAAAATAAGCACACCATGTTTATGCCTGGTACTCCTCTGGCTCATGATCCATGGTACAAGAAAGCATTGTGACTGCCATTTCTTACAAATCTCAGTCAGAACTGCCTGTGTCAGCGGCTCTTACACCTAAACATTCTGTTCGATGGGTTTTAGGTACGTAGATTGGAAACCTCCATATTAATTCCCGAAAGGTTTCTTGACACTTTATCTTTTTGCAGAGGATTATGTCTCTAAATGGACTATTCCTATTGAGGTTTCTAGTTTTTTAGGATCCATGCACACTAGACGCCAAAAACTAGCATATTGTAAACACATTTTAGACGTGTTTTTATAAACGTGTTTCCCTAAATGCTAGAAAAAATGTACACTTAATGCTTGGCGCCTCAACGCTGTGATTAGACGTGTCTAGCGTTTTTTCTGTCTGAAATCTCCTCTCAAAAATGCATTAGTGAGGTGTCTTTTATTTATTTTCTCCTCAGCCTGTAACATGGAGTTGCTATTACAGGCTAGGAAAAAAAAAAGAGAAAAGCTAAACGCTTGTACAAGAAGCATTTTTTATGCCAAGTGAGCAAGAGGCCTAAAGGACCTACTGACAAGAAGTTGGAAGCAATTTTTTGATCTATCTGCTCTTTCATCTCTTGATCACTACTGTACTTATTTCCTAGACTTTGACTGCTCTTTGTTGCTCTCATCTTTCTGAATGCATTGACGACGAGGTGGCTGTCACGTTGAACTTTGTGAGACAGTTTTGAATTCTAGTCAGGTTATGTATCTGTTCTGCCCATATCTGCACAGCAATCTGCCTTGCATGCTGGTGGGTGATACAAGGGCTAATACCCTTCATAGGAGACCATTTTTTTGGCTCTGCGCTGTGTAGAATCTTGTAAAAAGTGACGGAGTAAGAGTACTTACCCTGACTACACAAAATAAAGCAAAGAGTACACACCATTTTTTATTTTTTTATTAAAAAAAAAGTTTTCTGTCGGCCAGGAAACTGAATGGAAAAAAAAAAAAAAAAAAGATTGGAGGAATCCTCCCCATTGTGTTTGTATTCTGACCCTGGGACTCCTCTGCTGTCAGAATACAATGATCAGCGCTGCAGCCGACTGGCTGCAAAATGCTGATTGAACCATTTGACAGAAGACAATGCATGAGTGGGGAAGCCTGTATCCTAAGGTTATAACAGTTTCACCTCTGTCAACCAGCTTGTTTATTTTTTACTTTGCATCCTACTATGTCTCAGCAATGTCTGTTGTTTTTTTGTGGAGGGATTAAAACACTTGTCAGGTTTTTATTGCTCTCTGTGTCCCCGTTATAAGGATTCATCCTCCTCTATTTGTCTTGATTACCATTATCACGAGAGTAGACATGGAGGGGAAAACCTAAATGTTTGGCTCAGAGCCAGAATAAGAGGGTAATCTTCCAATAGGGATACTAGTTTTCATGACACTGGTGGCAGCCAGTGGTTCTCTCACTTTAAAGGGATTTCTTTTTCACTTGCTGTTTTTTGCTATGGTACAGGAAGTGAAGGCAAATCTTTCCAGTGGGACACAGATATTAAAAAACTAAAGCGGTTGTAACCCCCCCTAATCAAATAAAGTTTTTTGCCTTTAGTTCTGTGTTGGGGATAGCTGAACCAGGGTGATATCATCTCCATTCCAAAGCCAAAAGAATTCATGTTTTTTTTTCAAGCTTGTGCGGCCATTCAGTTTTTGCTTTTGTCTCAGCCCTGGGAGTTTTCACAAAGGTCCTTGCACCAGTTCTGGGTCTTCATGGTTTTAGCGGTATACCAGTCATCAAACATCTGGACAATCTGCTGTGGTGTGAACATACCTTCTCTGGGCTTGGACTCCCTACAGATCTTGGAGGCTTTTGGATGTCAAGAAGTTATCTGGATCTGTTTCATAATTTTGGAGTACCTGGATAACCACCCAAGCTCTTCGCACCCCAGGAGAAGTTGGCGAAACTGCAGCGTTGGGTTAGTCAACTTAAATCCCGACATCATTCTTCCCTGTGAAACTGTATGCAAGTGCTGGGATATACAGTAAAGTATCTACCTTGGAAACTATTCCATTTACTCAGTTACTTTATATCCAAAACTGTACATCAGAACATCCTCGCAAGCTGGGACTAAGCCATTCTTTCTCTGTTATCAAGATCTGTTTTCTCAAGTTATTCCGATTGATATCCTCGACCCAAGATGTCATGATGGCTTCTGTCCCCAGCATTGTTGTAGGGCAGTTTTTTTTTGTTTTTTTTTCTACACCTGGACGAATGCTAGTCGTGACCTGCTGGGTTGGGGGTGGAATTCTAGACAATCGGTCTTTTCATTTATTTATTTTTAAGTCTCCAGAAAATCAAAATTTCCAACCAAACCTCCTGCAGTTGCGAGCTATTCATCCATTATATTGGATCCCACTTTTGACTGGTCACCTGGTCTTGATTCAATTGCTTAATGCCTCACCGGGGACTCTTATCAATTATGAGGGGGGCATCAGGAGTGTTGCAGCATTATCCGAGGTGGTCTAATTTGTTCATGGCGGAGTTGCACATTACAATTGTCTCTGCGATGCACAATACCCGAATGGAGACCTGCCACAAACTTTTCTCAGCTAACCGTTTCCTGAATCGGGGAGAATGATCTCCCCATCTGGGAGTGTCTGTGTCTGCATTGGAGGATGCCGGATGTTGATTTGCTAGCATCAGCAAGAGGCTGGGCAGATTGTTTCTGGGACAGCAGAGACAGCGGATGCACTGGTAACTCCATGGGATCAGTATGCCTTTCTCTCCTGAACCTTTGACCTTTGTTTATGTCCGAGGATCAAAAGTGAGGGCATTCCAGTAATTTTCATAATGTGGACTGGCTTTAGTGTTGAATGCTGACCTTGTTCTTCTGTTAGCTGATGCTCCTGTGAACTGTACCGGATCAGCCAAATTATTATCCTAAGAACCAATCTTTCACCCTGCTTCTCAGATGTTTGCTTGATTGCTTGGCTGCTGGAAATCAACGTTCTAGGAGACGGGGACATTGCAGATTCAGTTATTCTGACCATGCTTAATCTATTTCCTGCAAGATGAATACCGCACGTGGAAGTCTCATTTTCACTGTTGAAACTTTGGTGGTTTCCCCACATCCCCTCTCCTTTTTTTTTTTTTTTTTTCTTTAGGTGTCATGTTCGTTCATTCGTTCTTTCCTTCAGCTATGGGTAAAACATTTTGACTTACTGTATATACTCGACTATAAGCCGACCCGAATATAAGCCGAGGCACCTAATTTTACCACAAAAAACTGGGAAAACGTATTGACTCGAGTATAAGCCTAGGGTGTCCATCTGCATGCCTAACTTTGCCTCACTTTGTCTTACTGTGTCCATGTGCATGCCTCACTGTGCCCATGCCTCACTGTGTCCATGACTAGACTGACGTTTAACATGGGAGTCTATAGAAGGGGTGCCCGGCTTAAAAAAATCACTGCTCCCCGGCCGTAGGTCCCCCAGACAACAAACTTTGCACACTTGTAGAGGAGAAATAGGGCTACATGTGTGCCAAGTTGGGGTCCAAGTGAGCTACGACTGGCCGGTAATGGGTCCCCAAAATCTCCGGAGAAATTACCATTTAACATGGGAGTCTATGGAAGGGGTGCCCAGCTTTGAAAAATCGGTGCTCCCCGGCCGTAGGTCCCTCGGACAACAAACTTTGCACACTTGTAGAGGAAGAGTGGGGCTACATGTGTGCCAAGCTTGGGGTCCAGGGAACCTATGGCCGGCCGGTACCGGGTCCTCAAAGTCCGGGAGATCAGGCGCAAAAAGGTGACTCGAGTATAAGCCGAGGGGGGCATTTTCAGCACAAAAAAATGTGCTGAGAAACTCGGCTTATACTCGAGTATATACAGTATTTTTCCTTTTTTTTTTTTTTTTTTTTTTTTACAACATCCATTTGCTAATAAATTGTATTTGTACTTCTATACAAAGAATTGTTGCTCCCACATTTGGCCTTCGCTCAAACCGTCAAATTAAAATCAGTTGTTAGCTTTGTTTTGAGCCTATTCTCTCACATCTCTTTGACTGACTTGGTTATCTTGTAAGTTAGTATTTCGTGGGCCATCTCTTTTGGCTGGAAGCATCTGAGATATCCATATGGTCTTGTAATGATCCTTATTTGATTTTACACAATGGCAAAGTTGTTTTTGGGCATTTCCTTTCCTGTAATTGGCATTGTAAGGTCTGTACTTCTTGACCCTTCGCCTAGGCTAGGACTCCTGGATGTGTGGATGTAACCTTCTTCACCGGTGAGATAATCAAGACACATACACAGTAGTACGTGAATAATGATTACATTTTATTGCTCAGTGCATCGCTGTTTTATACATATACAGAGAGGGCACCCCCTGTGGTTCAGCCCATCAGAGGCGGTCCCTTTATTGTACAACATAGCATAATTATACATAATGCTGACAAAGAGATATCATAATACAATATTTCAACATTTCAACAGATGTCCGGCCGTTTACCCGACTTATCTTGTGGTTTTAGCACAAGATATATGTTGACATAACTTAACTGTTTAATAAGAACTTTATCTCCAGGGATGAACGGGTGAGTTGGTTCTGTGGAGAGAGGAGAAAAGGTGACAGCAACTTGTTCCTGTATTTCATTTAAACCACTTACCAATTGCCGGACATATTCTTCCTGTAAAGAATAAAGATTAGTTTCTTCTCCTTGGGGGGGTATTGGTATTTTAGTTTGGGCTGGTTTTCCCATTAATATTTCAAAAGGGGATAGCTTAGTCCTTGTCTGTGGGGTGTTTCGGATCTGAAAAAGTATAGCTGGCAAATAATCTATCCATCCCTTCATTGTTCCTTTTGTAGCTTTTTTAAGTTTGTCTTTAATGTTTCTGTTCATTCTTTCTACCATGCCTGCACTTTGGGGGTGATAGGGAATGTGTAGTTTCCATTGGATTCCTAGTAACGTGGCTAGTTCTTGTGTGAGACTGGAGGAAAAAGATGGGCCTCTATCAGACCATACTGCCTGAGGTATGCCGAATCTACATACCCAGTGGTTTAATAATGCTCTGGCTGCTATTTTTGCTGTCTCCCCTGTTGTGGGTATTGCTTCAACCCATCCTGAAAATTTGTCTACTATGACTAACATGTACTTGATATTTCCTTTTTGTTTGGGCATGTGTGTAAAGTCTATTTGCAAATCTTGCAGTGGGCCTAATGGAGGGGGTAATGATCCGTGTAGGCCATGTTTCTTCCCTTGTGTATTGTTCTGTGCGCATGTTAGACAACTATGTACTAGTATATCTGTCTGTTTTTGTATGTCCCATGTACAAAAAAGAGAATTGTATATTTTTATTAGGGGCTTTGCACCTATGTGTGCTGGTCCATGCAAATATGACAGAATTAATGCGCAACTGGATTTTGGGATGCCCATTATCCTCCCTTTTATCCATAAACCATCCTGGTTTCTGGATAAGCCCTCTTCATGCCAATAAAGAACATCTTCCTCAGTGGCGGAACTTTGCAGTTGGGCCGCCACTATGGGGAAGTCTGGTGAAGTAAAATCTTGTTGAAAAAATTGTGTTGCAGACTGCTTGGTTGGGGATTTAGCAGCCGCTTCTTTGGCTACCCTGTCTGCCAATGCATTTCCTTTCGCTAGTCTGCCCTTGTCTGCTGTGTGTGCTTTTATTTTAATTATAGCAATTTTCTTGGGCAGCTGAATGGCATAGAGTAAATCCAAAACATAAGTTTTATGAGCAATTGGTTTATTATCGGCGGTAATGAATCCCCGATTTTTCCATATTACTCCGAAGTCATGGACCACGCCATGTGCATAGCGACTGTCGGTGTAAATATTAACTTCCTTGTTCTCAAAAAGCTTACAGGCTTGCGTGAGTGCTACTAGTTCAGCAACTTGTGCTGACCCTTCAGGTAAAAGGTTAGCTTCCAGAATCACATTAGGTAACTGTACAACTGCATACCCTGTTTTGAAGGTTGTATCGCTTGGTCGGGAACAACTCCCGTCTACAAATACATCCTCTGATTCTGGTCTGGGGATATCAAGTAGATCCGCTCTGGGAGTTGTGATACGATTTAATTCTGTTATGCATTCGTGTGGTGTTTCTGGGTCCCCTTTTAATTTGATCAGAGAATGAAGTAATCTAACCATGGGGGTGGTTTCTGCTACATACTTAATAGTCAAGTTAACAGTGTTCAACAGGATAATCTCATATCCACTTGATCTCTGGGCTGTCATATGTTGTGTGTTCATGTTTTGTAGCAAGTGTGTTACAGTATGACTGGTATGTAGTAAGAGTTCATGACCTAGTACTATTTTGTTTGCCTCTTGTACTGCTAAGGCTGTAGCTGCCAAGTGTTGTAGACAAGTTGGCATACCTTTTACTTGTAATGGCAGGGTTTTAGACAGGTAGGCAACGGGTCTTATGCTGGTGCCATGTTCCTGTGCCAAGACCGCCGCAAAAGTGTTTGCTGACACTACACAATATAGATGTGTTAGTTTTTTATAGTCCATGAGACCCAAGGCCGGTGCATTTGCTAGGCAAGTCAAAAGAGTGCAAAATGCCTCATGCATTTCATTTGTCCATTGTACTATTTTAGGGGCAGACTGTAATGTGGCTTTCCTTAGGATGGAGTCATAATGTGAGCAATCTGGGATCCATTGTCTACAGTATACAATGGATCCAAGGAAAGAAAGTAATGCCGCCTTGGTTTGCGGTGGTTGCAGAGTAGTGAGCGCTTTCACTCGTGCTGGGGAGACTAGTCTTTGACCTGCCTCCAAGATGCATCCCAGGTACTCAACCCGCTGCTGGGCCCACTGGATCTTTTTCCTAGACGCCAGGTGACCCTTATCAGCTAGATGCGTGAGCAGATCTGAGGAATCTTGTGCACAAGCTGATTGGTCACTATTGCATAACAAGAGGTCATCCACATATTGGATGAGGATAGAGCCACATTTGGGGGTCCAGTCTTTTAGTGACGCATTTAGTACCATGGAGAAAGCAGCTGGACTGTCCACAAAACCTTGTGGTAACCGAGTCCAGGTTAGCTGAATTTGGCCCCAAGAAAAGGTAAACAGGAGTTGAGACTCATGGTCAATTGGGACGCTAAAAAATGCATTGGCCAGGTCAATAACTGTGTAAAACCCTGCCTCGGAAGGGAGGCTATTGAATATAGCAGTTATGTCTGATACCAGGGGTGGTAGTGGGACTATAGATTTGTTAAGTGCTCTTAGGTCTTGTACCATTCTCCATTTACCGTTTGCTTTCCGGACAGGATGTATGGGGGTATTCCAGGGGGAGATGACCTCCCTTAGGATACCCTTTTCTAGGTAACTCTTAATTAGTAGTTCTATCCCTTTTATTTTTTTTTCTGTTATTGGGTATTGTTTCTGGTAAATGGGGTGTGTGTTTGGACATAGTTGGGGCCTATAGGGCGTGCAATCTAGGAATCCAGTGGAGAGTTCATTCTCTGCCCAAATTGCGTGGATTTCCAAGTGTGCCGGGAGCAACATAAAATAACCTTTGCAATCTTCCCTTTTAGGGCTTTCTAGATCACATATTCTCGAGGTCGCTATCACTCCTCCCTGCGGAGTAAATGTTATGCGAATACCCAGTTTAGACATTAAATCTCTTCCCATAAGTGGTATGGGGCATTCTGGTAATATGGCAAATTTAGAATGGGTAAGCAGTTGTCCTTGGGGAGTAGATACTGGAAGTGGTGGGGTAATTGGGTGAGTAATTTCAGTTCCACTGATACCTATTGAGCTACCCTCATCGCATTGTGCTGTGTCAATACTAGAATCCACAAGGCAACTAGTAGTGGCTCCTGTGTCTATCAAAAAATGGGTAGGTACTCCATCTACCATAAGAGTAACCCTTGGTAATGATTTCCAAGTTTTACTGTGACACACCAGGACAAGGGCAGGAACTTGCTCAAGGCATCCCTATGGCTCGTGTTGGGGTGCCGGCCATTGCATAGGTATTGCTGGCCTGTTTCTCTGGGGTGTTGGTGGGGGTGGACGGTTGGGTCTAGGGGGTTCTTGCCATGGCTGTTCCTGTGGTTGCTGATAATCCCTGTTGTTGGGGTTACCCTGAAAATTTCTTTGTGAATAATTTTGATTCTGCCCTCTGCCTCTAAATCTGCCCTTATATGTCTGTCCCTCTCTCCTTTTGGGACACTGGGATTTCCAATGTCCGTACCTACCACAGTTAAAACAGGATTGGTCTGGGGGCTGATTTTGTCTTGGTATTTGGGCAGCCATTAGTGGGGGGTGATCCGAGGGGGACACTAGGGTAAATAGCCCTCCTTTTGTGTTAAATACCCCTGCTGCTTGCCTAAGTTTGTTCGCTTCCATAAAAGCCTGAGCTGTTTTGGACATCCACGTAGGGTCCACAAACTTAATCAATTGGGTGGTTTTAGGGTCCCCGTTGGACATTACGGTTGATGTAAATAAGACATCATTGTCCTGTAATGTAGCTTTATATAGTTCGTATGCTCTTTTGCAATATTGATAAAAGTCTTCCTTTGGGTCTTGTTTTGCTGAAACTAAAGACTGTATGGCTGATTGTCCTTTATAATGTGATGTCCAATGTGCACCTATTGCGTTCCAAAACCCATCCCAGTCCCTTTTGTTTGTATCATTTAAGTGAAGCTTATGGAGGGCTGGTACATCTATAGGGACAGTAGGGTCTGGATCTATTATATTGAAAAGACAGTTAAAATCTTCCGTGTCCATACCTGCCCCTATGCAATGTTTCCTAAGGAACGTAGCTGCTTCCCTAGGGTTTTTTTTTGGATTTGGGCATAATTCCTTGAGCTTCATGAGTGTTCCTAATGGAAGGGGAACATGGACTTCAGTTTCTCCTATGGTTAACATAGGATAGGTATGTGAAGGTGAACTATCTTCTGGTTCATCTTCGCTCTCACTATTCTTTTTCTGGTTTTCGGTAAAGGCTAGAGCTTTTTCTATTTCAGATAGAAATTTTTGCTCATTTCGGGTAAGATTGGTTCTAGATGATAGTTCGTGTAATTTTCGTCTGATCCTGGGGTCAATGGGGCCTTTCCTGAGTTCTTCTATGTCTTTCCTATTTTTCTCTAAAGACCTCTCCTCTTCCTCTATCCGGCTTTTCCTTAGGTCTATTTCTTTTTGTTGTTCCCTTAATTGTCTGTGTAACTCTTGGATTTCTTCAACTTCTTTCTGTCTTTGTTCTCTCTCTTGTTCGATGAACTTTACTAATTCCCTCTGTTCCCTTCTTCCCATTAATTCCTTTTCCTTCCTTTGTTCCCTTTCTTCCTCACTTTCCTTTTCCCTCTTTTTTGCTTCTTCTTCCATTTCTATGCTTAAGTTTTCTAAGTCTTCTTTTACCCTTTTTTCTTGTCTGGCATTTTCTGTCTGCCTGGCCCACTTTTGTTTTTGTTCATCTGACCCGGCACTATAGATTACAGTGGCTAGAATTGCAGGGTCTAGGGTGGTCAGATCATCTAAGTTAGGATATATTCCTAGAGCTTGGGGTGGTTCCTCAGTATCATTTTTAGTCATTACATATGGTGGGGGCGGTTCGGGGGCTGTGGGGCATTTTCTACTTGTTATACCATATTTCTTTTTGTAGGCTTTCAAACAGTTTCCCCATAATTTACAACAATCCTTCATATATTTAGGGTCCCACTCCCCAGGGGGGTAGGAAAACTTATGTATCCCGCAGAGTTTTTGGACTTCAGTCCATTGGTCCTCACTACACGGGCCTCTCTGGTCCAACCCCGATATGCTCAGTTGATGGGCTCGGATTTGTATCGCTCCCCAAAATGGTTCTATGACACTGGCAGGGACCTGAGTCCGGACATATTCGTATGGGGTCAGTTGGTGCACGGGTTGCCCGTGTTTGTCTACACTGTTCCCCATATTTTGGTCCGGGGGGCAAAAAGGGGCGGCTAAAGGGACAACAGTGGAAACACCCGGTTATCTGTATTGATCTAAGTATAACTTCTTCTAAGGTAGATTCGAATTCAAAATTCTCTTCTAATACGGAGCCGTGTAGGTTAATTTTAAGGGTTACAAAATAAGGAGCTCCGTCGTCTTGGGGATAGTTAGGACATTTTCCTAATCGGGAAGAATATCCACCTGGTCGGGTGGCCAGCAGGGTTTCTATTCCTGGCCCGTGTACTACAAATAAGAGACCCACAGTACAATGAGAACAATTGGTGGCAGAATTTTCTACACCTCTTGGCATTTGCATTTCTTAAAACACATATGACAATATACTTATACTTTTATAATACTTATAACTTTAATACTATCATTATCTTAATACTTATACCTGGTAATGAAAAAACTTATACTTTAAAATTACATTTCTATGTTTCTAGTTAGTATTGTGGTTGTGCACTACACACAATACCCTTAGATTAGATGAAGGCTCCACACATCCGTCCTTTTTCCTGAGTGCAATCTTCTGCTTCTCAGTCAATTTTATTTCGTATAGTTTATAGTCAGGCCAACACCAGCCGGACTTACCCTAACACCTTGAAGATAGTACAACCTTCCTCCCGGGAGCCAGCCTAGCTACGCCGCGGAGGTACAGCAGCAATACAAAAACTTTTATGTGTTTACGGATCGCTGCGACAGAGTAGATGTACAATATTTCAACAAAAGTTAAAACATGGGCACCTACCTGCCGGTCAGCGACCCCACTTCTGACACCAGCTCTGTAAGGTCTGTACTTCTTGACCCTTCGCCTAGGCTAGGACTCCTGGATGTGTGGATGTAACCTTCTTCACCGGTGAGATAATCAAGACACATACACAGTAGTACGTGAATAATGATTACATTTTATTGCTCAGTGCATCGCTGTTTTATACATATACAGAGAGGGCACCCCCTGTGGTTCAGCCCATCAGAGGCGGTCCCTTTATTGTACAACATAGCATAATTATACATAATGCTGACAAAGAGATATCATAATACAATATTTCAACATTTCAACAGATGTCCGGCCGTTTACCCGACTTATCTTGTGGTTTTAGCACAAGATATATGTTGACATAACTTAACTGCGTAACTGCAGCTTTAGGTTAAATTCTGATCACTCAACTACAGCTGTTTCCTGAGCTGCTGATATGTTCATACTACGTGACCACAGTCATTTCCTATGCAAACAGTACTCTGTTCAAGAGAATCAAACTTGTGTCAATCTTTACTAAGACATAAGAAATATACATAGGAAAGTTTAAGGTATTACTGTATTCATTAATTTTAACCATATAGTATTATAGCATTCCCCCCCCCCCCCTTATAGGCATCAGTTTACCACATTTCTCCATTACCTGGAAAGGGTGAGGGCCGCCAGTTTTCCTTTTTGGCCACTACTTTTAGGCAATCGGATTCCCTGTTAAATTTCTCATACAGTCCTAAAAGTGGTTCCCCGGTTTGCAAATCCACTATTTACAAGTGGATTCAGCAGGTTGTTCTGTAGGTCTCCTGAGTTGCAAGATAAAATGCTTTCTTCTGTTCAAACCCATTCCAATTGGATACTGGGTACTTTTTCACCATCAGGCCAATGGGGCCCAGATCTGTAAACCTGCAGCCTGGTCTTCTGTTCGCATGTTAAGTTTTTTGCACATAATGTATGGCCAGTCTTACAGAATAGATCACCAGGTGAAAACATAGTGGAAAAAGCCTAAATAAACAAAACTAATACAGCCTCAATCTGATTTGTAAACTGCAATATATAACATTTTTGGTTTGGGGTTTGATACCACTTTAACCACTTAAGCCCCGGACCATTTGGTAGCTAGAGGACCAGAGGTGAATTCAGAATTTTGCACTGCGCTGCTTTAACTGTAAATTGTGCGGACATGCAATGTTGTACCCAAACAAAATTTGCGTCCTTTTCTTCCCACAAATAGAGCTTTCTTTTAATGGTATTTGATTGCCTCTGCGATTTTTATTTTTTGCGATATAAACGGAAAAAGACCGAAAATTTTGAAAAAAAAATGATATTTTCTACTTTTTGTTATAAGAAAAATCGAATAAACTCAATTGTAGTCATACATTTAGGCCAAAATGTATTCAGCCACATGTTTTTAGTAAAAAAAATGTCAATAAGCGTATATTTATTGGTTTGCGCAAAAGTTATAGAGTTTACAAACTAGGGTACATTTTCTGAAATTTACACAGCTTTAAATTTATGACTGCCTATCTCATTTCTTGAGGTGCTAAAATGACAGGGCAGTACAAACCCCCCCCCAAATGACCCCATTTTGGAAAGTAGACACCCCAAGGAAATTGCTGAGAGGCATGTTGAGCCCATTGAATTTTTTATTTTTTTGTCCCAAGTGATTGAATAATGACTAAAAAAAAAAAAAAAAAATTACAAAAAGTTGTCACTAAATGATATATTGCTCACACATGCCATGGTTATATGTGGAATTACACCCCAAAATACATTTTTCTGCTTCTCCCGAGTACGGGGATACCACATGTGTGGGACTTTTTAGGAGCCTAGCCGCGTACGGGACCCCAAAAACCAAGCACCGCCTTCAGGATTTCTAGGCACAAATTTTTGATTTCACTCCTCACTACCTATCACAGTTTCGAAGGCCATAAAATGCCAAAATCGCACAAAACCCCCCCAAATGACCCCATTTTGGAATAATAGACACCCCAAGCTATTTGCTGAGAGGAATGGCGAGTATTTTACAGCTCTCATTTGTTTTTGAAAATGAAGAAAGAAAATATATATATATATATATATATATATATATATATATATATATATATATATATATATATATATATATATATATATTTTTTTTTCAATTTTCAAAACTTTGTGACAAAAAGCGAGATCTGCAAAATACTCACAATACCTCTCAGCAAATAGCTTGGGGTGTCTGCTTTCCAAAATGGGGTCATTTGGGGGGGTTTGTGCTATCTGGGCATTCCATGGCCTCCGAAACTGTGATAGGCAGTGAGAAGTGAAATCAAAAATTTACACCCTTAGAAAGCCTGAAGGCGGTGCTTGGTTTTTGGGGTCCCGTACGTGGCTAGGCTCCCAAAAAGTCTCACACATGTGGTATCCCCGTACTCAGGAGAAGCAACAGAATGTATTTTGGGGTGTAATGCCCATGGCATGTTTGAGCAATATATCATTTAGTGACAACTTTGTACAAAAAAATAAAATAAAATAAAAATTGTCGTTTTTCCGCAACTTGTGTCAACATATAAAATATTCCATGGACTCGACATGCCTCTCAGTATATAGCTTGGGGTGTCTACTTTCCAAAATGGGGTCATTTGGGGGGGTTTTGAACTGTTCTGGCATTTTATACACAACATTAGGAAGCTTACATCCACTCTTCTAACCACTTGAAGACAAAGCCCTTTTTGACACTTTTTGTTTACATGAAAACATTTTTTTTTTTTGCAAGAAAATTATGTTGAACCCCCAAACATTATATATATTTTTAAAGCAAAGGCCCTACAGATTAAAATGGTGGGTGTTGCATTTTTTTTTCTACACAGTATTTGCGCAGCGATTTTTCAAACGCATTTTTTGGGTTAAAAAATACACTTTTTTTAATTTTAATGCACTAAAACACACTATATTGCCCAAATGTTTGATGAAATAAAAAAGATGATCTTAGGCCGAGTACATAGATACCAAACCCGACATGCTTTAAAATTTCGCACAAACGCGCATTGGCGACAAACTACATACATTTTTAAAAGCCTTTAAAAGCCTTTACAGGTTACCCCAGTAGATTTACAGAGTAGGTCTACTGCTAAAATGATTGCCCTCGATCTGACCTTCGCGGTGATACCTCACATGCATGGTGCAATTGCTGTTTACATATGACGCCAGACCGACGCTTGCGTTCGCCATTGGGCAAGAGCAGGGCAGGACAGGGGTGCTTTTTTTTTTCTTTCTTTTTTTTTTTATTATTAATTTTGCTTTTTTATTTTATTTTTAAATTGTTCCTTCCAAGTATTTTTTTTTTATCATTTTTATTGTTATCTCAGGGAATGTAAATATCCCCTATGATAGCAATAGGTAGTGACAGGTACTCCTTTTTTTGAAAAAACTGGGGTCTTCTAGACCCTAGATTTTTCCTCTGCCCTCAAAGCATCTGACCACACCAAGATCGGTGTGATAAAATGCTTTCCCAATTTCCCAATGGCGCTTTTTATATCCGGGGGGGGGGGGGGGGCATTCCCTCCCACTGCTTGTAAAAGCAGTCCAGAGGCTAATTAGCCGCTAGGATTGCTTTTACATGAAAGCCGGCCGCAGGCTGAAAAGAATGATACCAAGATGATACCTAAACCCGCAGGCATCATTCGGGTATAAACATTCAAAGTCCAGCAACATACCAGTACGTTGCTGGTCCTTGTTGGACATGTATTGTAATCTTTTTATTTCATGCAGCCAGTTGGCTGAACGAAAAAAGAGATTGATCGGTGGGTATGCCCACCATTAGAATACCGCCCTTCATCCACCCACTTCCAATGATGGGCATACACGCACCATTTATATATGCCGAAGCATGGGGGCATCCTCCCGCAAAAAGTTATGCCGCACACACATGGTCGGACTTTTCCACGGGCAAGCCTCCGTCGGAATTTCGACCGTATGTACGCGGCATTAGGAGCAAAATCGCTCCTCCGCCCCTGCTGCCCCAATGCTTCGGCATATTTGCTTTTTTTTTTTAACTGTGGTGGTGAAATCACCTCCTACAGCACTGGAGTCGCAGGGATCAGGCCTGTCTCTGCGAACGCTGCAGTTATGTGTGTTTTTGTTTTGTAAGTGACAGTGATCGATCGATACTGCACTTGGGTGGCCTGGGCTGGACGGAGGGGCAAAACGCAGGTGCCAGCAGGTATCTGGGCTGATCCCGCTAACACTGCATTTTTGGGAACCCTAAACTGCTGGGGACGCTAGTATAGATCTGATCAGATCAGATATTGATCTCTTCAGATACTATACCACTAAGGGGGGTGTATGCTTCACGCGTGGGTGTTAGCGTTACTGGCACTAACCTGACGCTGCCTGGGGTGTGACTCAGACCCTCTCTGACGCTAAAACCTAATTGATATCACCCGCCGGGCGATCAGGGGGTTAAACCTTTATTGGGTTATATACACGGCGGGTGCCCTGACACTATAAAAAGCAAACTAACCAGCGTCACCCGTAACACTTATATGGTGATCACTGGTGAAAGGGTTAACTAGGGGCAATCAGGGGGTTAAAACCTTTATTAGATAATATATGGGGGTACCTGACGCTATAAAAACCTGCGGCGAACCTAAAAAAATTTACCAGCTACCGATCTGCATCACCGACACTAAGACAGCGTTTAGAAAAACGATTGCTTAGCGACAGTGGTGATAGGGGGTGAAAGGGTTACCTGGGGGGCGATCAAGGGGGTTAAACCTTTATTAGATAATATATTGGGGTACCTGACGCTATAAAAACATGCGGCAAACCTAAAAAAAATTACTGGCTACGATCTGCATCACCGACACTAAGACAGCATTTAGAAAAACAATTGCTTAGCGACAGTGGTGATAGGGGGTGAAAGGGTTACCTGGGGGGCGATCAAGGGGGTTAAACCTTTATTAGATAATATATTGGGGTACCTGACGCTATAAAAACCTGCGGCGAACCTAAAAAAAATTACCGGCTACCGATCTGCATCACAGACACTAAGACAGCGTTTAGAAAAATGATCGCTTAGTGACAGTGGTGATAGGGGGTGAAAGGGTTACCTGGGGGGCAATCAAGGGGGTTAAACCTTTATTAGATAATATATTGGGGTACCTGACGCTATAAAAACCTGCGGCGAACCTAAAAAAAATTACTGGCTGCCGATCGGCATCACTGACGCTAAGACAGCGATCAGAAAAATGATCGCTAAGCGACAGTGGTGATAGGGGGTGAAAGGGTTATCTGGGGGGTGATCAGGGGGTTAAACCTTTATTAGGGGGGGTTAGTGGGCTACACTGGACCTAAGACTAAACTTTGGTGACACTTTTACAGTCACAAATGTCACTGATTGCAGTGATCACTAAATAAATGGTCACTGCAATCAGTGACACTGTGACTGGGGGCTGGGGGGGTGATCTGGGGGGGTGATCTACCTGTCGGGCAGCCCTCTTGGGGGCTGTACAGGATTTGATCAGGTCCGGAGTGATTGTGCCGGTTCCGTCACAGGAGAGTTTTCAGGGATTCTACTTGAATCTGTTTGTCGTCCCAAAAATAGGACGTGGTTCGACCTATCCTGGACCTCAAGGCCCTGAATGCCTTCGAGAAGGTGCAGAAATTCCGCATGGAATCCATTCGCACGGT
This sequence comes from Rana muscosa, assembly GCA_029206835.1. NCBI lineage: Eukaryota > Metazoa > Chordata > Amphibia > Anura > Ranidae > Rana > Rana muscosa. Next base: position 661,040,707 of record CM055117.1, read on the forward strand.
GATCGCTACACTCCACCAAAGGGATTTTCTTCTGGCGTCCTTGGACTTCAAGGATGCCTACTTGCATGTTCCGACCTGCGCAAGTCACCAGAAGTTTCTGCGCTTTGCGATCAGCGAAGTCCACTATCGATTGTGGCTCTTCCTTTCGGCCTAGCCTCGGCACCAAGGGTGTTCACCAAGGTGCTTGCTCCGGTTCTAGCCTTCTGTTACAGCGAGGTATTGCTGTCGTGGGCTATCTGGACGATCTTCTGCTAAGAGCAGAAAGTGGATCAGACTTAGAGGAAAGGTGACTATCGTCAATTAGACCCTCAGGGACTCGGGTGGTTCATGAACATTCAGGAGTCAGTTTTGGTCCCGACTCAGTGTCTGGAGTATCTAGTTCTGATTCTGGACTCCTTGGAGGCAAAGGTATCCTACCTCTGGAGAAGTTGCTGACACTCCCAAAAATGGTTGTCAATCCGTTTTTTGCATGAGAGTCCCGGGACTCGTGGTGGCCTCCTTCGCGGCCGTTCCGTATGCCCAATCACACACCAGGGCATTGCAGAAGGAGATCTTGTCCACCTGGGACAAATCCCCGTTGTCCTTGGATCTTCAGATCCAGGTGATTCACCTGGTCAGGGCGCCCCTGACATGGTGGTCGAGATCCTCGGCTCTTCGGTCCGGAAAGTCGTTCCCCTCCCATCCAATGGACGGTACTCACGACGGACACCAGCCTGACGGGCTGGGGTGGAGTCTGGGGAGTCCTGTCGGCTCAGGCCTTGGACTCCGGACGAGCCCGTTTACCAATCACTGTTCTGGAAATACGGGCCATCTGACTGTGTCTCTCCTCAGGTCGGAGAGAGTACGGGGTCGCTCCATCAGGAGCCAGTCGGACACCGCCACGGCGGTGGCGTATGTAAACCATCAAGGGGGAACTCGGAGCTCAGCTGCGGCTTCCGAGGTAGTCCGTATCCTGAAGTGGGCCGGAAGAAATGTGCCGGCTCTGTAGGCCATTTTACATTCTGGGCATAGACAATGGGCAGGCGGACTATCTGAGTCGCCAATCGCCGGACCAAGAAGAGTGGTCCTTGCATATTTCAACTCCTTTTACCGACGGTGGGGCACGCCGGATGTGGACCTGATGGCCTCTCGACTCAATCGCAAGGGTTGAGGTTGTGGCCAGATCCAGGGATCCTTGGGCGATGCCTCGGATGCGTTGGTGGCCCCATAGGGTCCTTATCGCCTGATATAAACTCTGGCGATCCTAATTGTTCCGGATTGGCCTCAGCATCACTGGTACGCTGATCTGGTACGTCTCGTCGCGGACGTTCCCTGGCGGTTGCCGATGAGGGAGGACCTTCAGTCTCAAGGTCCTATGTTTCATCCGTCTTACAGTCTCTGGCTTTTAACGGCAGGGCTGTTAAAAGCCAGGTGTTGAGGGACCGAGGTCTCTCGGACTCGGTCATTTTGACCATGTTAAGGACACGGAAGTCTTCCTCCAGGCAGATCTATCACCGTGCCTGGAAAGCTTATATCGCCATATGCGAAGCGCTGGACTGGCGTCCTCAGACGTATTCCGTCCCCAGAATCCTGCGTCCTCTGCAGTGTGGAGTGACCCAAAAGCTTGCTTTGAGTACCATCAAGGATCAGATTTCGGCCTTGGCCGTCTTCTTTCAGCGACCTCTAGCGGGTCATTTCTTGGTTAGCACCTTGTGTTGGGGGTTCGCCATGTGCTCCCTCCTGTCAAGCCTCCTTTCCCACCGTGGGATCTGAATTTGGTGCTCTCGGTCCTCCAGGAACCTCCTTTTGGGAATATACGGGATATTCCCCTCTTGTCTTGTCTCAGAAGGTGGCCTTTTAGTGGCAATCACTTCTGTTTGACGGGTGTCTGAGTTGGCGGCTTTGTCCTGCAAGTCGCCATATTTAGTCATCCATAAGGATAAGGCGGGGTTGCATCCGCGGCCTTCCTTTTTGCCAAAGGTGGTGTCGACCTTTCACCTACATGAGGGCATTGTCCTCCCGGCTTTGTGTCCTCACCCATCGCATCCCAGAGAGTTTGCGCTGCACATATTGGATGTGGTACGAGCCTTACGGGTGTACCTGTCTGCTACTGCTTCTATTCGGAAGTCCGACTCACTGTTTGTGACTGTCTCTGGTCCATAACAGGGCCAAGCGGTTTCGTCTGCCATCATTTCTAGGGGAATCAGACAATCCGTCATTCAAGCCTATGCTCTCAAAGGGCGGGCGCCTCCCTTTCCGGTTACGGCGCATTCCACCAGGGCAATTGGTGCTTCCTGGGTTTTCCGACATCAAGCGTCGGTTGCACGAGTGTGCAAGGCGGTGACCTGGTCGTCTGTTCATGCCTTTTAAGTTTTATAAGGTTAATGTGGCTGCATCTTCGGATGCTTCCTTCGGCCGTAGAGTGCTGCAGGCCGCTGTTTAAAGTTGCGACTCCTCCGTTGAGGAGCTCTGCCTTATTGGAGTGAAGTTTTGGTTTTTCCATTTATACTGCTCCCATCCCTCTTGACACTGCTTTGGGACATCCCACGTGTAAAGTGTAAAGAGACACCGTGTCAGTCCATGGATGATAAGAGAAAATAGGATTTTTTGTACTCACCGTAAAATCCTTTTCTCTGACATCCATGGACAGACACGGCACCCACCCTTCCTTTTTAAGTTTGTACTGCTTTGTTACGAACTGAAGTCTGCTGACTGTAGTGGGAGGGTTATGTCCGGAGGGACCGCCCCCTGGGTGGGGCTGTTCAGCTCTGGCTTTTAGAATGTATGTATAACATCTCACATTCTGCCTAGGTCTTCTCCTGCAAGCAGGGACATAAACCCACGTGTAAAGTGTAAAGAGACCCCGTGTCAGTCCATGGATGTCAGAGAAAAGGATTTTACGGTGAGTACAAAAAATCCTATTTTTTTTTCTCTTATCGTCCATAGACTGACACAGCTCTCGTACTGATTACGTGAGGGTATATGTCCCTGCTTGCAGGAGAAGACCTAGGCAGAATGTTAGATGTTAAAACATTCTGAACAAACCAGAGCTGAACAGCCCCGCCCAGGGTGGCGGTCTCTCCGGACATTACCCTCCCACCTGCAGCTAACAGCCTCAGTTTTTTTCTGCCTAGCAGAAGGAGAAGACGTGGCTCTCTCAGGAGCCAGTCTCCTGGAAGATTTTTACTTTTAAATTTTATTCCTTTGGGAATTTTATTTTATTTTTGAGACCTTTTAATCAAATGTCGGCTGGGCAACAGGTTGGGTACACTAGTATCCTCGTAGTCTTCCCTGTCCGACCATCGAGTGTGCTGATCCTCGCCTTGTGTGCGTGAGACTCAGTTCACGACATACCCCATGGCTCCTGGGGTGGCTGGGTTGCTTTCATGCTCTCCCGTGGTCCTCTCAAGATTGAACAGTACCTGACTGTATCTTCTGCGGTGGACCGGGCCGACAGCTACGCAGTACTACTCTGTGATAGGTCTGTCTGAAACAAGCCAGTGGGTCCCTCTAGGGACAGGTAAGTAGTCTCTCCTGCTGCAAGGTGAGTACATACTGGCTGTGTTTCTGTGTGTGGGGGGGTTCTCCCTGTCTCCCACCTGTTATGCTGCTCTCTGCACCCTGTTCTGGTGCTGTGTGGGGGTGTTTGGGGGGGGCTCTCATGGCTGTTGGTGAACTCTGGGAAGTGTTCTGGGGGAGTGTGTGAGGCCTTATTGCGTGCGCCATTGGCGCAGTGTTTTAAATTTAAAAAGTGCGCTCGGCGGCCATCTTGCCGCGGCTCAAATGCGAAGTTATACAGGCGCCCGGCGGCCATTTTCTTGTAGCCGCGGCACTTTCACTTTCGTTTTCGGCCTCTAGCGGCGCTGCTGAACGGCACAAAATACCTCCGTCTCCTCACAAATTCTTCACTCTCCTCAGGCTTCACTCGCGCTGCAGCGTGGCTCAAACAGCGGAACCGAGCAGTCCCTAAGGGTGGTGAGTTCTCTGGGTATCCCCTCCTCGGCCTCAGCACAGCCAGTGGGTGGACTGTATTATTCACTGTAATGGTGAATAAGGTCTCAGAGGGTGGAAGTATGGAGTCTGGTTCACCTGCTTCTCCTCCACACTTGTCAGAGGCAACTGGCAGTGCTCCTGCACCTGCGGTCCCTATGGACCAGTTGTCGGCAGTCCTGGAATCATTCCTTGTCAAGCTGGAAGCGGTGTGCGAACGCACGGGGGCTGTAAAGCGCCCCCTCCCCACACAAGGGGGGAGTGCTCTGACTCTGATATGGGCCTAGCTACTGCTGTTGAGGACCCTAGTTCTGAGGATTTTGATGTATTTGGACAGGACATTCCTTGTGAGGAAGACCCCTGTCTTGAACCACCAACTGACAGGGTGCTTGTAAGTGAACTCATTGATGCTGTGAGGGACACTCTCAAGATGAATGTTGAGACTGAGGAACCTCAGGTGGAAGCTGAATCCTTTTGGTTCCTTTTAAAGCTGTTTCTTCAAAAAAGGTCTTTCCATATGTGCCTTTTTTTTTTTTTTTTTTAATACATTTATTGACCAAGTCTGGGATAAGCCGCAGAAGACTTTGACAGTCCTGCGGCGCATAGCCTTAAGGTACCCCTTTTGAGGAGGACCTGGTTAAGAAGTGGGCTCACCCCCCAGTGGTCGACCCCCCGGTCGCCCGTTTGAATAAGGCTACCACGCTCCCAGTGGAAGGGACTCCTGCATTTAAGGATTCCGCTGACAGGAGGTCAGAAGTGGCATGTAGAACTATGTTCACCTTATTGGGGGCCGCCTTACGCCCTATAGTGGTGGCGACACTTGTGTCTCAGACACTCACAGGCTGGGCAAAGATATTGCACCAGACCGTGCAGGAGCATAATCTCCCTCCTGAAATGATTGCCCTGGCTCATCAACTTGCGCAGGGTTTAGTCTTTGTGTGCGATGCCACTTTGGATGCGACCCCTTTAATAACGGGGGCCTCTATCTCTGCTGTGGTGATGCGTCGCCTTATCTGGCTGAAATGCTGGTCGGCCGACCTAGCTTCCAAAAAGCTCCTGGCTGACTTGCCCTTTAAGGGCGGTAGACTGTTTGGGACTGCCCTGGATGACACCTTCCTTCCCCAGTATATTAAGGGAAAGGAGCCCCACCGCAGGCCGGGCCCTTCCTTTCCGAAGAAGACGTTTTTTCGTCAGTCCGATTCCACGGGTAAGTCCGCCCAGACTGAAAAGAATGTGGCTGAGGGACAAAGACGTCCCTGGGTGCGTAACCCTACCAAGCAAGCTCCCAAGCCCACCACCGCATGAAGTCTTGCCCCTGCCCGACTCTGGGGTGGGGGGACGTCTTCGCAGGTTCTCGGTGCGGTGGACCTCCCCGGATCTCTGACCGGTGGGTGTGCGAGGTGGTCACCTCGGGATACAGGATAGAGTTCCGCTCATGGCCCCCAGACAGGTTTTTTTTTACCTCGAACCTCCCTCTCCTTCCTGCCCACCGGGTGGCCCTCTTGGAGGCCGACAGGATTTGCTTGGGTGCAGAGTAATTGTGCCGGTTCCGTCACAAGAGAGGTTTCAGGGGCTTTACTCAAACCTGTTTGTTTGTCCCGAAGAAGGACGGGGTCTGGCCAATCCTGGACCTCAAGGCCCTGAATGCCTATGTGAGGGTATTAAAATTCTGGATGGAATCCATTCGCACGGTGATCGCGACACTCCATTAAGGGGATTTTTTTGGCGTCCTTGGATATCAAGGACGCTTACTTGCACGTCCCAGTCTGCGCAAGCCACCAGAGGTTTCTGCGCTTTGCCATAGGCGAAGTCCACTATCAGTTCGTGGCTCTAACCTTCGGCCTAGCATCGGCACCACGGGTTTTCACCAAAGTCCTTGCCCCGGTTCTAGCTTTGCTGAGACAGCGAGGAATTGTTATCTAGACGATCTCCTTCTCGGAGCAGAAAATGGCTCAGAATTGGAGGAAAATGTGACAATAGTCAGTCAGACCCTCCGGGACTTCGGATGGATTCTGAACACGCAGCAGTCGGCTCTAGTCCCGACTCAGCGCTTGGAGTATCTGGGTCTGATCCTGGACACTTCGGCAGCGAAGGTGTTTCTACCCTCAGAGAAGTTACTGACGCTTCAGTCGGCAGTGCAGGTTCTGACATCCCGAAAATGGTCGTCAATTCGCTTCTGCATGAGAGTCCTGGGACTAATGGTGGCCTCCTTCGAGGCGGTTCCGTATGCTCAATCACACACTTGGGCATTGCAGAAGGGAATTCTGTCTGTTTGGGACAAGTCCCCATTATCATTGGATCTTCAGGTTCAGTTGAGTCACTCTGTCAAGGCGTCCCTGACGTGGTGGCTGAGATCCCCGGCTCTTCGGAAGTCGTTCCTCCCCATCCACTGGACGGTGATCACGACGGACGCCAGCCTGACGGGCTGGGGAGGAGTGTGGGGAGTCCTGTCAGCTCAAGGGCTCTGGACTCCAGACAAATCTAGTCTCCCAATGAACGTCCTGGAATTGCAGGCGATCAGACTGTGTCTCACCGCATGGTCGAAGAGGCTACAGGGCCGCTCGGTCAGAATCCAGTCGGACAACACCACGGCCGAGGGCATCCCGGTGATCCTCATTGCCCTGGATTGGCCTCGGCATCACTGGTACGCCGACCTGGTACGTCTCGTCGCGGACGTCCCTTGGCGCCTGCCCTTGAGGGAAGATCTTCTATCTCAAGGTCCTATCTTTCATCCTGCTTTACAGTCTCTGGCTTTAACGGCCTGTCTGATTCAGTAATTTCAACCATGGTTAGGGCAAGGAAGTCTTCTTCTAGGAAGATCTATCACCGTACCTGGAGAGCTTACATCTCTATGTGCGAGGAGCTAACCTGGCGTCCACGGACGTACTCTGTCCCCAGAATCTGGCGGTTCTTACAGCGTGGTGTTGCACAAAGGCTGACTTTGAGCACTATTAAAGGTCAGATTTTGGCCTTAGCCGTTTTCTTTCAAAGATCCCTAGCAGGTCATTCCTTAGTTAGCACTTTTGTGCAGGGGGTACGCCACGTGGTTCCACCTGCCAAGCCCCCGCTTCCTCCTTGGGATCTGAACTTGGTGCTCTCGGTTCTTCAGGAACCTCCCTTTGAAAATATAAGAGATATTCCTCTTTTAACTTTGTCCCAGAAGGTGGCTTTTTTAGTGGCCATCACTTCTGTTAGACGGGTGTCTGAGTTGGCGGCTCTGTCATGCAAGTCGCCTTACCTGGTCCTCCATAAGGATAAGGCGGTATTGCGACCGCGACAGTCTTTCCTTCCTAAGGTGGTTTCGGCTTTTCACCTTAATGAGGACATTGTCCTTCCGTCCTTGTGCCCTCATCCATCGCATCCTAGAGAGGTTGCGCTTCACAATTTGGATGTGGTGCGTGCCTTACAGGTATACCTGGCGGCTACTGCTTCTATTCAGAAGTCTGACTCGCTGTTTGTATCTGTCTTTGGTCCCAAACAGGGCCAAGCGGTGTCGTCTGCCACCATTTCTAGGTTGATCAGACAGACTGTTATACAGGCCTATGCCATTAGGGGACGGGCGCCTCCCTTCCCGGTCACGGCGCATTCCACCAGGGCAATCGGTGCTTCCTGGGCTTTCTGACATCAAGCGTCGGTTGCACAAGTGTGCAAGGCGGCGACCTGGTCGTCCATTTATACCTTTTTTAAATTCTACAAGGTTGATGTGGCTGCATCTTCGGATGCTTCAAAAGTGTTGCAGGCCGCTGTTTAATGTTGCAACTCCTCCGTTGATGAGCTCTGCTGGTTTGGAGTGAAGTTTTAGTTGTTCCTTACTATTTTGCTCCCACCCTTTTCTTATACTGCTTTGGGACGTCCCACACGTAATCAATATGAGAGCTGTGTCAGTCCATGGACGATAAGAGAAAATAGGATTTTTGTACTCGCCGTAAAATCCGTTTTCTCTGACGTCCATGGACTGACACAGCACCCACCCTTCCTTTTTAAGGTTTGTACTGCTTTGTTACGAACTGAGGCTGTTAGCTGCAGGTGGGAGGGTAATGTCTGGAGGGACCGCCAGAGAAACGGATTTTACGGTTAGTACAAAAATCCTATTTTTTATTTTATTTATTTTTTTTAGGATTTTTAATGTAAAAAAAAAATTCAGGGTGGACCTCTGCTTTAATGTGTATTAGCAATTATATTTATGAAGGAGGATTATGATATATTATCTGGAGTCCTAGTGCTAAATAATACAGGTTGGTAGAGTACATTGTTGTCTAATGGGTATACAAATTTTTTCTTTTTTTTTTGTTCCTATTGAAAATGCATTTAAAGCGGGATTCCGCCCGCAATTTATTTAATTTTTTTTTTAAAAGTCAGCAGCTACAAACACTGTAGCTGCTGACTTTTAATAAGGACACATACCTGTCCTAGGCTCCCGCGATGTTAGGCCCCCCGAGGCCGACCCCTCGATCCTGGCAGGTCCCGGCGCCGCCAGCCCCACTAAGGGAAACAGGTACTGGAGCCTTGCGGCTTGACTGCCCGTTTCCTACTGCGCATGCGTGAGTCTCGCGGTGCTTTGTGAATGGGGCGGCTGCTTTCTGGGATACATACAGTACCCAGAAGGCAGCGCGCCCCATTCCCCAGAAGACAGCACGAGGAGTAAGAGGAAGAAGACCTGCCGAGGACTAGGAAGAGGCAGATTAGGAACATCCGCATAGCAACCACAATTTCTGGTAAGTAAACTTTTTTTTTTTTTTTTTTTTCTTTCTATTTTTTTTTTTTTTTTTACAGGATTTTGGCGTAATTTTTTTTTTTTTTTTTTATGGTGGAACTCCTTTCATCAATCAAGCTATATAATCTTTTTATTGTGGTGGCTTTTATTTTTATTTTTTAAATTCTGTCTGTTTTATATGTGATAATTTGCTTGCTACAGGGGTTTATTATGTCTTCCAAACGATGACCCAAGCCTACATTACTTAGTCCCTTTTTGTTCCTTATTTTTAGGTTATTTCTGAATGAAAGTAATGAAACGTATCCCCCTCTTTATGTAATCTTGGCTCAGCATTAAGCCATGTTTCTGGTTTGTCAACATAATGCAATTTATTATATGTACTAATTATATGAAACACATAACATCTCTCAAGAAATTCTCTGCAGTGGGTAAACTCACTGGAAAGTAGTTCAGGGTCCTCTTGGACATTGGACTACTTTCTACTGATTAGGTCATATAATAAAATTAACCAACTACAAACGCCAGCGGCTGAGGCTCAATGGATCAGACTCAAAATGGGGATCGGACTGGTGGGAAATGGTATATTTTGCCCTGCCTGCTTCTCCCATCCTTTTCCTTTAGATAAGGGACCTGGTCGCCTTCCCCAAGGCCAATTAGAATTAGAAACAGACGGTTGTGCCATGATTTGATGAACCAAACCCCCCCAGCCACCCATCTAAAGTAAAAAATGCAGCCCTGTGCTGTGGCAAATTTGACACTGCATGTCGAGTTGACAAATGGTACCGACTGTTAAACTCGACCATTCAGGGTAATGGACAACCCCCCCCTTTCCCAAAGAGAATAAAAAGGATCACCACCCAAACGCCTGACAACAGCTGCTTAGCTATATGTAATCCACCATGGAATGCATAGGGTAGTGTGAACCTAGCCTTTAAGTTGGCTGACAGTGGCTATGGGCACACAGCTCAGGTCGGGAGCAAGCTCACATGTTTGCCCCCACAGCAAGTGGCAGATGTGTGGGCTCGCTCCCGAGCTGGGCTGTGTTTCCATAGCCAGTCAGCCAACTCAAAGACTCTGTTTATTTAACCCCATGCTCTGGGAAGTGATCAGTGGTGGATTGGGTTGGGGCAGACACAGAATTGGAGGAATGAAAGAAACGGGAGGGGGAGGCGCCACTCTAAGTGTAGTATTAAAACATTTATTGTCATTTATTGCACAAGATTTAAAATGCTTACAAAATATAAGTGGGAGTCATGCTCATCAGAAGTATGTAGTCCTGGCAGTTTTACTACGTCCCACAGGCTCCTCGCACGATTCGGGTAGCTGGGAAGGTTCTGGTGTGATGTTGTGCTGAATGCGCAAAAGTACATTACAAAATAAGGGCATTGCCTCCTGGAGTGCCAGATACCCAATTTACCTTCACAGAAGAGGAGGAGTCAAGGATGTCGGCGGGGAACCCCAGAAGCTGAGCCTTTAGAATCACTTTAATGCCTTCATTACTTGCTTTCACTACATTTACCATTAATGGTCTAGGCTTGTAACAATTTAAATTCAATATTTTTTGAGTGCATTTGTTCTTTTATATTTTTATTAGTTATGTGAGGGATATTATAATTGCTTTCTAAGTGTGTTTGTTTTTTTTTGTTTTTTATGGTGCTGAAAGTGTTGGTGGGTATAATTAAGCCAGTAAGGGATATTCCCTTTCCTTTTGTTATATGGCATGCTCTGGCTGCTTAATGTTTTTAAAACCATATTTATGTAGCACTATTTTTCTCTCTCTCTCTCTCTCTCTCTCTCTCTCTCTGCGGCTACTGAGGTATGATGGTGCAACCTGTATAGTATTTTAGGAGCAGAGTCTTCATAATCTGTGTGATCAGGACAGGATCTCTATTAAGTACAGTGCCTCCACTCTATTGGGGCTTGTGAATAGCAAGTGAAATCCCAATTGAGAAATATATCTCCACATAGACAGTAATCCACACAGCATTGTATTTGAAAGTCCATGTATTGAAGAAATGGCATTCAGTGAACCATCCAACATAAAGTACTTTCCAAACAGGAACATGAAATCATTAACAGTCTCTGTATGTATTTCTCAGTGAGGTGAATTTGCAGCAGCACTTACTGTGTTCACTTAGCAGCCATTACTGTTCTATCCACATGTCTGTCTTTCCACATCTATCCTCTCCACCCACTTACCCACAAAACCCCTTGCCATGCTCTGCCCTTCTTGATAACCTCATCCTTGGTGAGACAGAGAGCATAGCAACCATATTGGAAAAGGGCAAACAAACACTGCATAACAAGAGTATACACTTGGTAAATGGGCAAAGAAATGATCACATCACTACATTTACATAGTGATGATGGCCACAAATTCGCTTTATGTGCAAAGTATGCCACCAAGTGAACACGGGCTTGGCACCCTGTGGTCTTTAACCACTTTGCGCCCGTCATACGACTAATGACGGCCGCAAAGTGGTTCTTAAATGCCGGGAGGCCGTCATTATACGGCCTCCGCTCCTTCGGCCACTGGGGGGTGCGCGCGCGCGTCCGGCGCATCACTGAGATGCCGATGCGCGTGCCTGGCGGCCGCGATGTCCGCCAGGCACCCGCGATCGGCCTGTAGACAGACAAGGACATGGATCTGTGTGTGTAAACACACAGATCCATGTCCTGTCAGGGAGAGGAGACCGATGCTGTGTCCCTTGTACATAGGGACACAGATTGGTCACCTCCCCCCACAGTAGCAATCACTCATAGGGCATACATTTAACCCCTTCCTCGCCCCCTAGTGTTAACCCCTTCCCTGCCAGTCACATTTATACAGTAATCAGTGCATTTTTATAGCACTAATCGCTGTATAAATGTGAATGGTCCCAAAAATGTGTCAAGTGTCCGATGTGTCCGCCGCAATATCGCAGTCATGATAAAAATCGCTGATCGCCGCTGTAACGGGTCCCCAAATATCAAGGGTATTAACGCCGTTTACGATGTTCCCTCTCCTAGGCACACATCCACTCGCTACCGATATCCACAGCTAAACGACCCTTTCCTATAGGACCCGACCCCTCTGGAAGAAGACGAGACGCACTCTGTCTCTTCTGTAGTAGGAATGAATTTATTATTGAGAAACATTGTAACTTTATACACAGTTCAAGGCACATGATTTAACATGAACAAGGGCCCAGCTCCACCCACACATCCCAAGACTCAACACCTCATCCTGACGTCTGCTAGGCTTCAAAAGATCCCAACACAATAGAATATACGATCTCCAATACACATCTTTTCACAAAGGGTTGGCAGCCAGTCTGTCTGGCACTTTACAATACACACAAGGACAGACTTAAATGAACAATAGAAATGCAAAACAACTTAATTCCTCACAGCAATGATACTTAACCCCCACATACAGTATACATCCAATCTATATACAATGTATATACAGCCTTGAATATGGCTATCACAGACCATATCGGGGGTTTCTTTTATTCACCCTGTGTCCAAAGTGACCCCACTGTCACACAGCCGCCATTACTAGTAAAAAAAAAAAAATAATAAAAAAAATGTCTGAATTCTATCCCCTATTTTGTAGACGCTATAACTTTTGCGCAAACCAATCACTATACGCTTATTGCGATTTTTTTTTTTTTTTTTAACCAAAAATATGTAGAAGAATACGTATCGGCCTAAACTGAGAAAAAAATTGTTTTTTTTAAAAAAAATTGGAATATTTATTATAGCAAAAATCAAAAAATATTGTGTTTTTTTTTTTTTCAAAATTGTCGCTCTTTTTTGGTTTATATCGCAAAAAATAAAAACCGCAGAGGTGATCAAATACCACCAAAAGAAAGCTCTATTTGTGGGGAAAAAAAGGACGTCAATTTTGTTTGGGAGCCACGTCGCACGACCGCGCAATTGTCAGATAAAGCGACACAGTGCCGAAAGCTGAAATTTCGCCTGGGCAGGAAGGGGGTATATGTGCCCAGTAAGGAAGGTGTTTTAAAGTGGTTGTAAACCCTCATGAACAACATTGCCTAATTATATTACACATAACACAGGCAGCTGATCGCTGCCTGTGTCACTGTACTCACTGCTATACTTTCTCGTAAAAAAATTATTTTGCGATGACGTCACCGCGCATGCGCAGATGACCGCGTGAAAACTGGCTAGTATTGCTAGCCGGTTTTCATTCATGACATTTCCTGAAATTTAGTATGCGAGAACTTCCCCTCTGTCAGACACAGAGGTATCACGCTAATAAAAACCAGCAACACTTCCTTGTACTACCCCTTGTGACTAGAGAAGACGTCACAGAAGGGGTGTGAAACACTGGACTGTCATTCATTGATATTTCCTGGTATACTAGTTGCCGCGGTAACCGCTATCCAGATCGAGGCTTGGTTACGGCGCTACAGCGCATGTGCGAGATTTCTAACCAGGGACCTAGTAAGGGCGGAAGTGACGTCAGAATTAGCTTCAAACAGGAGTATCAATGGGGATTTGGATACCCGGAAATGCAGAGAGAAGACACTAAACAAAAAAGGTATTTGCAGGCATCGTTTTTAGAAATAAGACATTGCACAAGCATTGGCATGATATAGAGCACCATAATATGTGTAAGCTAGAAAAAGTGTACCGCGGTTTACACCCTGATCTGTCTTTTGTCAGATGTGATTTCAATTTAAATCAAAGGTTACAGCTGTGCGTTATAGTGCAGATACTTTTTCTCTTCGCTGTATATGTGCATTGAGGTTATGTTCAGAATAATTGGTAGACATTGGGATTCATTGCATGAAAGAAAAGGTGGGCCCTTAGTGTCATAGCAACACCTAGCGATTGGTTCATATTGAAAGAAGAAAAGGTTTAGGCTAGCACAATTTCACATATATTCATTTACTTTTATTTCGTTTTGTAGCAGTGACAAATTCCACAGTGCTTTGCAGAATACATGAATTCTTCCACCTACCTCTTGTTGAAAATTATTACATTGCATAACTTAATTATGGCTTTGCTCTAAAGATTAGGTTTTAACAACGGCTGATGTAATTCTCGGTGCTAAGTAGATCCATGTTTTATTAAAAATGTGTTGTTGCTGTCTCTGGTTAAATATGCAGCATTTCCACCTGCTCTTGTAGCTTTAGCTAGAGTGTTAATAAGTGAGATGTCATATGTGACAGGGAAGTACACCCTAAATTACACTGTTCTAATGCTGTATATCTGTCATTCACTGAGGCTAATGTAGATTGGAACAGAAGAAATGTTGTTCCTAGCAACTAATCGTATTGTGTCCAGATTTTATGGTGCAGGTAAAAAGAATATAGGCTGATGTACCTTTTTTCATAGTTGAGTCCCAAAAAGGCATAGCCTACTACTATGTGTATACTTGATCCCAAACAATTGAGTCTCTGAAAAACAAAGATGGATTTAACAAAAAGTTGCGCTGCCAATATACATAAAGATAATACTCAATAAAATGTATGCATGTAAAAATGTTGACGCAGCGCAGTCAAAGTGCAATTTGCTAGTGAACAAACAAAGTGCTAATAAATGGTTCCATATGGAAATAAAAGTAAAATAACTAAAACACATTTAAAGTCAGTGTCTAAAAATAATTGTCGGCCAAAGGAGAAAAAGATATGTTGAAAATATATACAAGTCCAAACGTTGTTTCCAAAAAATATTTAAATGTAAGTGTAGCGTTACCTTCAATTAAGAGGGCCACAGATTTAGTTTGGGCCCTGAAAACAGCTCCACCAACCCCTGGCAATGTACTTGACCCCCTACTGACACAGTTAGTATTGGCAACAATATATATTTCTTATACTGTATGAGTAAACCCAGACACCAAGACAATAATGAAAGGGGTATAGAATTTACTTTAAGCTTTTGGTAAGAAAGGTTAAGGGCTCTTTAACACGGAGGTCCGTTCAGGTCCGCCTGTCAGTTTTTTAGGCGGACCTGAAACGGATCCTCCATGTACCCCTATGGAAGCACGGATGTCAGCGGAGACATGTCCGCTGACATCCGCTCCGCCAAAGTGTGACGGAGGAAAACCCTATTTTTCCTTCCGTCGGCGGAGCGGATCGGATGACAACGGACTCTACGGTCCGTCGTCATCCGATTCCCCATAGGGGAGAGCGGCGCTCTGACAGGGCGGTCCCTGCACAGTGTGCGGGGACCGCCCAGTCATCCGTCGGCTCAGCGGGGATCAACGGAGCGATCCCCGCTGAGCAAGCGGAGCTTCACGGGGCGGATCTTCACGGATCCGCCCCGTGTGAAAGGGGCCTTACAGTGGTAACAGTTCACAGGTAATAAATTGTAGAGCCCTGCAGCAATAAACATACTATACAGTAAAATGAACAATAAAGGTGCGCCGCGTGGGCGACCGTTAACTATGTGTCCTGTGACGCAGTAACTAAATGAACTAACTAGCTGGCCAGGCCTGGCTCAGATATCTACAACTCAGTCTATAGGGGATGATGGTTTCTTCACCGGCAATTCTTTAAAGGTGGTGCACATAACAGAATACCATTTGTAATCTAATGGGAAGGTTGTGATGAAATAAACACTTTACTGTATGAACTCTGAGTTCAACTCTGATAAAGTTCTCCAGTGACAGTATCAGAAATAACTTGTGGGCCACGGCAGTCTATAGGCACATTAACAGCAACAGTATATGGTCTGAGCATACGCTCGCTCACCCCTCCGGACGCGATCCCAATCCGGGAACTTCCACCGACTGTGTGCTCACACACACACACAGTGTCTCCAGCGATCAGGTCCCCGATCCAACCAAGGCTGTAGACAAGCGAAGTCAGATGCCACCCAGTCTCGCAGTGGGGTGGAAGGCTCTTTGGTGCTGCGCAAGGCCTCGGGCTTCAGGCCTTGCACTCCGACACATCCGCACAGGAGGATCAGTCACTGAAGTCTCGTGTCCCAAAGAGGCCGAGCCCAGCCTCGCCTCCTCCTTTTATAACCCCTCCCATGAGTCTCTGGGGTGGAAACATGCCGAAAGGGATTCTGGGCAAGGTAGTCCCGAGAGTCTTAAAGGGGACATAAGGTCATATAGTTCATATAAAAAAATCACGATATCCCAGAAGAGATAAAATATTCCAGCAAACAAGAAGAAAGGAGAGGGAGAAAAACCGGCATGGGAGTCCAAGTGTTCGCATCAAATGGAAAGCCAATAGTGCAGTTACAATTCCACAATCCTCCCCTGGTGATCCCAGCCTCTCACCTTGTTGATGGACCCAGAAGGGTCAGACAAAGCTCTGATCAATCTCCAGCATAAGCTCCACAGGGGATCACTGCAACCTTTTTCACCACTTCCACAAGTCTTGTTGATGGTCCCAGAAGGGTCAGACAAAGCTCTAGTCGATCTCCAGCATAAGCTCCACAGGGGATCACTGCAAGCTTTCGCCACTGCCACCAGTATGTACCTGGGGTCTAAAGTCCTTAGGATCCACAGCTCAGGAACAAAAAGAGAGGGACTAACATGGTGAAGTATGTTAAAAAGCAGGTATAGGCGTTTATTAAAAGATATAGCATAAAAACAGTGGTCAAAAACGCCAAACAAACAAAAACGCTACTAGAGTACAAGCACTTCCGGTCACAGCCGTAAACCGGAAGTATACGTCACTTAGCTCCTCCTCTCGACGCGTTGCGTCACTCCTCACATGACTTTATCAAGGGTAAAAAGGTTGAAGTGATCCTCTGTGAAGCTTATGCTGGAGATTGATCAGAGCTTTGTCTGACCCTTCTGGGTCCATCAACAAGGTGAGAGGCTGGGATCACTGGGGGAGGATTGTGGAATTATACCTGCATTATTGGCTTTCCATTTGATGTGAACACTTGGACTCCCATGCCTGTTCTTCTCCCCCTCTCTTCTTGTTTGCTGGAATATTTCATCTCTTCTGGGATATTGTGTTTTATTTACCGTATTTATCGGCGTATAACACGCATCGGCGTATAACACGCACCCCAAGTTTAGGAGGAAATTTTAGGGAAAAAAACTTTTAGCAGGGAAGTTTAAGGAAAAATAACTTACATTTAAATGCAGCCTTGTCAGTGTCCATTGCAGCCTTGTCAGTGTCCATTGCAGCCTTGTCACAGTGCAGCCTTGTCAGTGTCCATTGCAGCCTTGTCAGTGTCCATTGCAGCCTTGCCCCCAGAGTCGCCGTGCAGCCTTGCCCCCAGAGTCGCCGTGCAGCCTTGCCCCCAGAGTCGCCGTGCAGCCTTGCCCCCAGTGTCGCCGTGCATCATTTTAAAATTGGCGCCGAGACTGTGCGAACGCCGGGGACGCAGGGACTGGGCGGAGCCGCCGCCGAGATACACATAGCCGAGTGTACTCGGCTATACTCGGCTTTTCTCGGCTCCGCTCACAGTCACGCCGAGTCCCGCCCTATGATGGACATAACACAGGTCCAATGGCGGGACTGGGCGTGACTGAGCGGAGCCGAGAAAAGCCGAGTACATTCGGCTATGTGTATCTCGCTCCGCTCCGCTCGCAGTCAGCGGAGACAGCTCAGGGATGACAGTATCGGCGTATAACACGCACCCACGATTTTCCCCTGATTTTCAGGGGAAAAAAGTGCGTGTTATACGCCGATAAATACGGTATATGAACTATATGACCTTACATTTAGATATTTTTTGGAAACACAACGTTTGGACTTGTGTGTATATATATATATATATATATATATATATATATATATTTTTTTTTTTATATTGTATTTTTTTTTCTCCTTTGGCTGACACTTAATTATTTTTAGACACTTTGACTTTAAATGTGTTTGTTATTTTACTTTTATGCCACATTGAACCACTTATTAGCACTTTGTTCACTAGCAAATTGCACTTTGACTATTAGCGCTGCTTCAACATTTTTAAATCTATTATCTTTGTTGGTTACACTACAGGAGTTCAGCCGCTGCCTGTCACTGGTATTTACATTAGCATATATATATATATATATATATATATATATATATATATATAATGTAGCGCCCTCCTCACTCCCCTCTTTCTCTCGTCTCGTCTTTCTCTTGTCTAGGGGTATCTTAGAGGGGAGGGAGCGGGAACACCACACCTGGCTTCCACCACGTGTCAGTGCGGTATAAGCAACGTTCTTGTATTACCTTTGGGTCAGTGTTGTGCACCTGGATCCTCCCTCCAAGAGTCACCTTGAACAATGTCTGTCAGGAAATGAGCCCCACACCATTAAAGTTCAACACTCCTTTATTCTTCTGCGAATGAACACAATCAGTTGAACTCCCTTGGTTAACAGAACAGGAAAGGAGGTGTGGATGCGAATAGGCCCAGACACAATTTGGTTCTCCACTTTCCTTCCTGAAAGTGGGTTACGGTCTCCGCACGAGGGGAATTTCCTTCCAGGCGGTCTCCGATGAGAGGCTCACCCGTCACTGGCAATATGCTGCACCGGGTCTTCAAGTGAGGAGCTCCCCCCGGTCCATTGCGCCTTCCGGATTCGGGTACCCACTCCCGGGGTTCCCTAGGATCTCCTTCCCTCGCGGAACTCAGTGTTGGGCACTGAGCTCCGGACCTCCATCCGAGTACCTCACCCCAGGCTAAAGGTGCCTGGGATGTAACACGACCTCCGGTTGTCCTCTAGGCCTAGGCCACCCAGAGGACCGACATGAACCACCGTCCACAAGCTGAAGGTGCCTGGGACTTCGCCCCGTGACAAAGATGGCCGGCCCCTTTATACCCTCTCCCAGCAAGCACGGCGGGTTCCCCGCCCCACCATACCGCTGCCGAAGGAGGACAAAAAGGAGGCACAACCCACAGCAATGATTCAACCCCAGCCCAGGGCGACAGCGCCACCCGCTGGGCTGCAGGGAATTACACATCACCAATGTCTCTGTCCAGTTCAAATTTACACCTGGGAAAGTACATACCCGCTACACTTATTTTTATATATATTGTGAGGGGGTTAGCTCGGCAGCGGGTGTGTGTGACCCCCGAGATGGGCTCCCCACACAAAAACAGGCCCAGCAAACGGAGGTTGTGGTTTTCAAAATCAAAAAGGTGCGGTTTATTTTCTATTTACAGTGACAAAACACAGCAAAGCAAAAGAAACATAAACAAAATAAATCCTGGTCAACTTGACCTCTGACTAAACATACAGGTTTCCTAACTAACAACTGGGATCAGCCTAGTGCTGTCCTAGTCCCTAAGTCCCTGGTTTTAAATGTCCAAGCAAATAGCCACACAGGCTTTGTCTCACCGCACAGGGGTTCACTCTCCCTAGACAGTCCACACAGGTCTGGGTCCAGGCATGAGCTAACATCTAATGAAGCTGGGAGTTCTTATAGAGGCCTAAATGAGCTGACAAGCTTCAGCTGGTCTCATCAACTCCCTGTCTGCACGACGCCCCACACTCTCCCTAGAGGTATGAGTCATCCATGAGCCCACTAGCCTCAGCTGGGCTTATACAACTCTCCACCTAGTTGTATAAGTCGGCGTAAAGCCTGAATCTGGGCGAAATATATCTACCCCCCTGGATGCAACCAGGTGACTTTACCTTCCTGCTGTCACAATATATATATATATATATATATATATATATATATATATATATATATATATATATATATATATATATATATATATATATATATATATATAAAAAAAATATCTGAGTAAGCACTGAACAAGTGTGAAACGCGTCAGCTGTCCTAAAGGTTTCGTTGCTGTGACATGTAGTGCCTGGTTTTTATTTATTTACTTTGAAAATAAAGTCACGTTGGATTGGAGTGCGGCTGTCCTAATTATCTTTGTTCTCAATTGCCTCGTGCATTGCCAGCACCCTTGGTTCCTGGGAGAGAGATTGCAATCAGGGTGGACCTATTTGGAGCAGCAATTTCTGTTTCTCTATAGCGTGTGTGTGTGTGTGTTAGAACTGTATTTATTTATATTGACGCTGAGTGGTAGGCGCATTAGTACCCCCTTTTTTCAATAAAATATATGCGTACCCTCACCTATCCAAATCAATATTTGCTGTGACCACCCTTTGCCTTAGAGCAGTTTCACACTGGGGCAAGGGGGCGTGTTAGCACTTTTAACCCCTGCTAGCGGCCGAATAAAGGGTTAATAGTGCAAGCAGAACACCGCTGCCGAAACGCTTTGCAGGCTATTTTGGTAGCGGTGCACATTAATTCCAATTGCAGGGGCAGTGGAGGAGCGGTGTAGTCACCACTTCTGCACTGCCTAAAAGATGCTGCTTGCAGGAATTTTTTCTAAGATCCTGCAAGCGCACAGCTCCAGTGTGAAAGCACACCGGCTCTCGCACTGCGTTTTTCAGGCGATTTACAGGCGCTTTTTTTAGCCCAAGAGCGCCTGAAAAATGCCCCAGTGTGAAAGGGGTCTTAAAGTAGTTGTAAACTCTGTTACACCACTTGTACCTACAGGTAAGCCTATAATAAGGCTTACCTGTCGATACTGTGAATATCTCCTAAACCTGCACAGTTTAGGAGATATTCACTATATGCGCTGCCAATGTCATCGGCACATGCACACTGAAGAAACGGACCGCTGGTGCAGTTTCTTCAGTACCCCTGCCATGACTGGCAGCATCTGCCCGCATGCGCGGAAGTGACGTAGTCGCAGCTTCGGCCAATTACAGTGCCTGAGCCCGCGAACCCGGAAGTGAAAGATGTCGGCCGTGGAAGCGGAGTGCAGGTTGCACTACAGGGCATCGTTCTAAGGTAAGTATTTCATAATGAGCTAGTATGCGATGCCTTCTAGCTCATTAAGCCTTTTTTTGTCTTGCAGTTTTTTTCTTTTGTTCAGGGGTTTACAACCTCTTTTAACAAAATAACTCTTCTAGGTACACTTGCACACTTTTTTTTTTTTTTTTTTTTAAGGAACTTTTGTTCCAACCTTCTTGGAGAACTAACCACCGATCTTCTGTGGATGTACTGTAGGCTGCCTAAAATCTTTCTGCCTTCATGTAATCCCAGACAGACTCGATGATGTTGAGATCAAGGCTCTGTGGGGGCAAACCATCATCACTTTCAGGACTCCTTGTTGTTCTTTATGCTGTAGCTAGTTCCTAAAAGGGTTGTAAACCCTTGCGGATTTTCACCTTGATGCATTCTATGTATTGAGGTGAAAAACCTCTTGTCGTGCACCAGCCCCCCCACAGCTACTCTTTTACTTACCTGAGCCCGATCGTTCCTGCATCGAGGACGAGCAAACCCACTCCAGCTGGTGTCTCGGGTCCTTATTGGATAGATTAATAGCAGCGCAGCCATTGGTTCCGCTGCTGTCAATCAAATCCAATGACGCGGGAGCCGGGGGGCAGAACCGAGTCCTGTCTGTGTCAATAAACGCAGCCACAGGACACGAGTGCAGCCGCACGGGTGCCCAGAGGGAGAGCCCTTCTTCGATGGGGCACTCAAAAAGAGGAGGAGCCAGGAGCCCCGCTGAGGGATCCCAGAAGAGGGAGGATTTGTGCCACTCTGTGCAAAACCAACTGCATAGAAGAGGTAAGTATGACATGTTTTGTTTGTTTTGTTTTTTTGTTTTTAGGACGGTTTCCATATCCTTTAATGACATTGGCTGTATGTTTGGGGTCATTGTCCTGCTGCAGAATAAATTTGGGGCCAATCGCATACCTCCCTGATGGTATGGCATGATAAGTATCTGTATTTCTCAGCATTGAGGTCACCATTGATCCTAACCAAATCTCCAACTCCATTTGCAGCAATGCAGCCCCAAACCTGAAGGAACCTCCATCATGCTTCACTGTTACCTACAGATGCTCATTATTGTACTGCTCTCCAGCCCTTTGTGAACTGCCTCCTGCTACAGCCATATATTTCAAAATTTAAATCATCAGTCCAGAGCACCTGCTGCCATTTTTCTGTACCCCCAGTTCCTGTGTTTTTGTACATGGGATATGGAAACAAGGCTAAGGGACTACTCCACTACGCAAAACCAGCCTGAAAATCTTCGCTCAATCAGTGCTGATGAGCATATTCTGACAGCGGGGAAGCCTCTGTCAGAATACAATAAATCATTGGGAGGAATCCCCATCCACCTCAAATGTATCTGATTAGTCAGATTTTGTCATTGGATGGATAAATCATTTAGACCACTTTCACACTGGGGTGTTTTTCAGGCACTTTTGGGCTAAAAATAGTGCCTGTAAAGCAACTGAAAATGCCTCCCTTGCAGTCCCAGTGTGAAAGCCAGAGTGCTTTCACACTGGGGCGCTGCGCTGGCAGGACGTTGAAGTACTGCAAGCAGCATCTCTGGAGCGGTGGAGAAGCGGCGTATACACTGCTCCTCCACCCCTCCCCTGCCCATTAAAATGAATGGGCACCGATGCCGAAGCGCCTGCAAATCGCTTCGGCAGCGGCACTACACGGGCATATTTAACCCTTTATTCGACTGCTAGCGGGGGTTAAAAAGCACCCTGCTAGCGGCTGAATAGCGACGGTAAATCGCCAGTAAAACTAGCAGCGCCAGTAAAACTAGCAGCATTTTACCGTCGCCGCCCCAGCCTTACAGATTTTCTGAACGTGTGTAGGGTGCTGGCCATAGTGGCTAGATCTGAAATGGGTTTTAAAATCTGTCCAGGTTAGTTACAGCTTGGTACCTTTTTTTGCTTATGCATACCTGATCAAGGAATTGTGTCATTTATTAAGTGTTTATTATAAAATATGACGAAGATTAAAAAAAAAATTGAGAGTTTTATTAGCCCACAATTTGTTTATATTATGTACAGAACAGAAGCGGTACACCGTATAATTGTTGGCGTTTATCTGATTAAGCAAGGATGAAATTATAGCGTACCTAGCCGCACTATGAAAGAAATGTGCAGCTTGTTCTGTTGTGTTCACTTCATATTAGGCGAATGTATTTGATTTCCATACATTATTACTAAGCCGTGTTGATATAAGCGAGATTTATTGTCTCATTTGTTAGCTGAGATACAAGCCTACGAATGTCAGTATAATTTCCTGTGAATCAGTGGCTGACATAATTGCATAAAAACTCATATTTAAGGTAGGCTGAGCTTTCATAGAGCGCACTCAATTACCCTCTGGATGTGAAAGAGCACAGAAGGTGGGGTCCCACTTAGGAACAAATTAACTAAAGTCATTTCATTGGTTTTCAGTGTTCTTTTCCGCTGTGCGCTGCGAATATTAATATCTTTTTGTCTTTGCCTCTTGTGTTTTTGTTTGTTTTTTTTTTTTTGTTTTTTTTATATCATAAAATAATGGTTTGCTACCATTTCATTTTATTATATGTAGATGTGGTGTCTAGCTGCTGTTTTGTTTGATTCAATGAATTCTCTTGCTTCAGTGTGTGGGTTTTTGTTTTTTGACAGCCTTCAATAACCTGACTAAAATAAATGAATGGAAATGCTGCATAAAGACAGTCATCACTGTAGACAAGTACAATAATCTCTCCAAAACCTTTTTGTGCGCTTCCCCTGTATTGACCCTAGTGTGGTTATGACTGTGAAAGTAGATTTGTGCAGTAAGGTCAATGGCAAACCGCAGGTCAGCGCACCCAAACTGTAGCATACCGGACTTTTTCACCACCCACTGAAATACAAAAAATTGGTGTGAACAAGTCCAATTTAAATACAATGGATTTTCTCTGTTTGAAAATGCAGCATCACACATGACCAAGCACCGGTGTGAACAAGCCCTGGCTATTTTATGTAATGTACTGCCAAGAAACCTATGAATACCTAATGTGAACAGTTTGAAGTAGCTTGCTTGTTTTCTTTGTCCTTGTTAGGAAGGTCCATGACATTAGGTGTAGCAAGTTGATAAAATGTTAACTCTGATTGAGGTATAATGTACAAATATTTATTTGTGAAATATACAGTATATCATCATAAGCTGTGCATGCAAATACTGCTGTTATAAATTACAGACCTGAAAGCATTATATTGTACCCCCCAAGTGCATGAGCTTGGGGTCTGCATGATGCTATGCATATCATAGGTTTGTTTTTAAGCATACCTTTCCCTAGGTTTGGGTCTTAAAAAGCAACATTGCAGACACAGTAGGTAAAAATTAGACCTATAATTAGCAGTTGACCTGTACCCTTTTACCTCCTCTCTACATGCGATTTATCGCTTAATCAATTTTGAGATTTTTAGCCTTGGTGAATATAGGTACACTAAGCTATTTGCTCATTGTTAAAATAAGCTTGTCGTAGATAAACAGTCCAAGAGTCCCTATTTTTTAATTTTTTTTTTTTTTTTTTATGTAAATAACAAACATGTTATACTTGCCTGCTCTGTGCAATGGATTTGCACAGAGCAGCCCACATCCTCCTTTTCTCGGGTCCATCTTAGCTGCTCCTGGCCCCTCCCACCTGTCGAGCGCCTCAATAAGCAGCTTACTATGGGGGCACCCGAGCTGCAGCTCCATGTATCCATTCAGACACAGAGCTGCGGTTCAGCCCCGTCCCCTCTCTCTCCTGATTTAGCTAACTGACTTCGACAGCAGCGAGAGTCAATGATGCCCAGACAGCAGAGGGACTTGGACATTGCTAGATAGAGGGGAACCTCAGGTAAGTATTAGGGGGCCTGAGGGGGGCTGCTGCACACAGAAGGCTTTAAATCTTAATGCATAGAATACATTAAGATAAAAAAAACCTGCCTTTACAACCCCTTTTAAGCCAGTCATACTTGGATTGAGATTCGACAGGTTCAGCTTATGTGGATAAAGGAATCGGCCCAAAATGAATCATATGGGCTTCCTTGGGCTAACATTAGGCTAGAATCTCTTCAGGGAGCTGCAATCCTCCATAAACTTGTACAAATAGAGAGGGGAAGGGCAGGAGCAGGAATGTAGCAGCTGTTGGCTTATTGGAGAACACGACAGTAGTTTACCCCTGGCGGTGGCCTGTTGGTGGAGCTTGCAGCACATATAGACAAGTCAGTATCTCGATTGAATGGATCTGGTTTAGGGTTGCCACCTGTCCAGGATTCACCCGGACAGTCTGGGTTTTGAATCGTGTCCGGGTTTCAGTCCGCCTTAAACCCGGACACATTATTTAGACTGGGCTATGGCTCCCCAAGTAACCGAGATAGTCATACACATAGCTGTTGCCGTCCAGGAGCTGCGGGCGGCTGTCTGTGGGCAGGTTTGGCATCACCGAAGGGTGGTGTGATGTCGGCAAGAACAATTTGGCCACACCCACTGCTCTGCACACCACATTACTACTCCCCTTGGGTCACCCAAATGTGTCCCAGGTCTTTCATAAACCTGTAGTGTTTATTGCAAAAATAAAATTGCCCTGTGCTGCAAAATGTTCGGGTTTGGCTTGAAGAAAGGGTGGCAACCCTAATCTGGTTACTGTCATCTAATGTTCACTGGTACCCTAAAACACGTTTAATCATTATATTTAGATAAGATTATGTATCGTGCTTCTTAATAAATATATCATTAAATACTATTCCTATAATTAATTTTTTTTTTCTTTTTGCAGCTGACCTGAATAATGTCAGATTTTCAGCATACAGAACTGCCATGAAGCTGAGGAGACTGCAGAAGGCCTTGTGCTGTAAGTGCCTGGATCTACTGCCTGTGACTGCTTTTTCCCTTAGGAATTGACTTGCAAGTGTTTAACAGCTAGAGAAAAAAATTTGTCGTTGTTGTGCCTCATAAATAAATTACCCAGAGCAATGCAGCAGCTGGTTAATGATCTTTGGATTCCTGATTATATTTTGGCTCTGTAATTGAAGTTGGAGTTAACATTTGTGTGCTGAACTTTGTGTTACACCTAAACAATCAGATAACACTTTATCAGTTTAATGCGCCCCACTGTTTTGTCTCTGTCCCAGGGGAGATGCATAGCAAAGCCTTACTACTGGAAAACACAACTGTATCTTTTTTATTTTGGGATACATAATTTTACTATGGATTTTTGCAAGTACATAAAGCAGCCTGGGAAAAGAACCAGATACTTCAAATGACTTTGTCATCATAATGTAGAAACTCAGCACTTACTAATGTGATGGTTTAGTGTTTTCCTGGCTATTTTCCATAAGACAGAGGAGGGCAGCCAGTTTTCTCGCTATAATGTACACATATTCCAACCCCCCCCCCCCCCGACACCTGTGCTTTTATGGGCACCCCTTAAACACCTATATTTGGGTGGGTCCAGAATTGGCAATAACATCAGTGGAGAGGAGTAGGGCAGGATGATCCTGGTAAACACTGCTAGTAGTGCTTATTTGGAGAGTAGGCAATAAAAGTTGATTTTCTAATCTGTTGTTCCCTCTACTGAAGCCAGCCTGTGGTTGTACGCAAGATATCTGGGGCTGGAGAGTGCTGTCCAATCTGGAGGATTGGGCCCACTTGTAAGAAGGATTTTTTTAGCAAATCCTTCTGTATTAGAACAAACACTTATTACTACTGTAGGTGCTTGCTTTCACCCCAACAAGAGTTTAAAACTGCCAGATTATTGCAATAATGCTTGCATTCGGGAGCAATGATGATCATTCTCCAGTTTTACCCAAAATAGGTGATGTCCATGGACCATTAGACTTCTGATTGTTCTGGGGGAGCAAACAATTGCCCATAAATGGAGACATTTGCTTAGAAACCAATAGAAATTTAGGCTGGCCATAGATGGATTTTTTTTTTTTTTTTTTTGATCAACCAGCCAAATGAACGTGTTCCCCTGTCCACACAAGTGAGGTGGATAGTGGAATCCTCCCTGCTGGGCTGTTGTATTTTGAGAGCAGGGACTGCTCCACTGTCAGAATACACGGATTTGCACTGTAGGTAATTGGTGCTGATCGAAGGAATGTGTGACACAGATTCAGCAAGGTGTTGGAAACATTCCTCAAAGACTTTGTTCCATATTGGCATGATAGCATCACGCAGTTACTACAGATTTGTCAGCTACACATCCATGGTGTGACTCTCCCGTTACACCACATCCCAAAGGTGCTCTATTGGATTGAGATCTGGTGACTGTGGAGGCCATTGGAGTACAGGGAACTAATTGTCATGTTCAAGAAACCAGTGGTGAGATGATTTGAGCTTTGTGACATGGTGCATTATCCTGTTGGAAGTAGCCATCAGAAGATGGGTACACTGTAGTCATAAAGGGATGGACATGATCAGCAACAATACTATGGTAGGCCGTGGCGTGTAAACGATGCTCAGTTGGTATTAAAGGGCCCAACGTGTGCCAAGAAAATATCCCACACATTACACCACCATTAGCCTGAACCATTGATAAAAGGCAGGCATGATCCATGCTTTCATTTTGCTTACACCAGTTTCTGACCCTACCATCTAAATGTCACTGAAATCGAGACTCCTCAGACCAAGCAACGTTTTTCCAATCTTCTATATGGTGAGCATATGCGAATTGTAGCCTCAGTTTCCTGTTCTTAACTGACAGGAGTGGCCCCTGGTGTGGTCTTCTGCTGCTGTAGCCCATCTGCTTCAAGGTTTGATGTGTTGTGCGTTGAGAGATGGTATTCTGCATACCTTGTAATGAGTGGTTATTTGAGTTACTGTTGCCTTTGAATCATCTCAAACTAGTTTGCCCTTTCTCCTCTGACATTAAGAAGGCATTTTCGTCCACACAACCACTGCTCACTGGATATTTTCTCTTTTTCGGACCATTCTCTGTAAACCCTACAGATGGTTGTGCGTGAAAATCCCAGTAGATCAGCACTTTTTTAATTACTCAGACCAGCCAGTCTGGCACCAACAATCGTGCCAAGTTGAGTCACTTGAATCACCTTTCTTAATCATTCTGATGCTCGGTTTGAACTTCAGCAAGTCCTCTTCACCACGTCTAGGTGCCTAAATGCATTGAATTGCTGCCATGTGATTGGCTGATTAGCAATTTGTGTTACCAAGCAATTTAACAGGTGTACCTTATAAAGTGGCCGTTGAGTCTATATTAAATTCTGTGAGTTTTTTTACTTGTGAATTTTATAAATGGTACCAGTAGGGGGTAAACTTTAACTGACAATTGCACGGTCGTGTAACACTGTACCCAAACAAATTGTCCTTTTTTTTTCTCCCACAAATAGAGCTTTCTTTTGGTGGTATTTTATCACCTCTGCGTTTTTTTTTTTTTTTTTTGTTTTTTTTTGCGCTATACGCAAAAAAGTAAAATTTTGAGAAAAAAAACTTTTTTTTTTTTTTTTTTTTTTTTTTACTTTCTGCTATAAGGCCTGGTTCACACCTAGGAATTTTTAGTGCATTTTTAGTTTTGTAGAAACACACAGTCCATTTAACATGGTTTCCTATGAATGTAGTTCACATGTGCTTTTTGGTTCCATAGACTTCGATGGCTCAAAATGTGTATTAAAAATGCACCTGCAATATGCAATCTCCATAAGTGTGAATCAGGCCTCTAACCTATCCAATACAAAATGTAAAAAAAAAGCAATTTTTTTTATATCAATTCAGGTCAATATATATTAATGACACTGGCTGGGAAGGGGTTAAAGAGGAAGTAAACCCTGTTGGGGTTTACTTCCTCTTTTTCTACCTGAAAAGCCTGCAAATTAAAAGCATAATGGGCTAGTATGCATCGCATACTAACCCATTATGTGGCGCTTACCTGCAAAAGAATCCAGCGATGTCCCCACAGTAGGCTGCGTCCATCTTCTGTCTCCTGTTCCTTCCGGGCTGCGGACTCCGTCACTCCCGCGCATGCGAGCCGCCATTCAGGCACAGGCTGGAGAAGAAACGGCACTTAGTTTATTTTTTTCCCCGCGCATGCGTTGTTGGGATTTGCGGCAGACTACAAGTGAAATATCTCCTAAACGGCGCATAATTCCACTACCTATAGGTAAGCCTTATTCTAGGCTTGCCTATAGGTAGAAGTAGCCAGAAAGGGTTTACAACCACTTTAACAGCAGGGGCGATCAAAGGGTTAACTATGTGCCTAGCCTAGAGATTTTGTGTACTGTGGGAAGGCATGGATCCATGTCCCTGCTTTGCAGGAACACAGGATCCATGCCTTCCCTACTCACAGAATGGCAATCTGCCAAACGATTGGGGGGTGCCGGCGGACACAGAGTCCATGGTACCCGCAGATCAGCTCCCGCTGTGTATGGTCACAGTGGGAGCGGGTCACCAACAGCATCCTGCACACAGCGGCCTCCCTGTAGCAGTAAAACTGCTATAGGGTGGTCGTCTGTCGAAAGTAAATTTATTTAGTGTGAGTTCCTGAATTTGTCTTGATGTCACATTCCTATAATTGTCTGTACAGCATGCCTGGAAAAGAGATGGCCAACCCTAGGAGCCAATCATTCTCTGCTATGTGCACAGGTGGTGACAGCAGAAGATGGCAGGCCCATTGGGATTTTGTGCTGGTCTGTTTGACTGGGGAGTTTGAGTTGTGCTGTGGCTGGAATTAGAGCAGAACTAAACCCTTCAGTAGGTAAAAAGTGAATACCAGTATAAGCAATATCTTTCTAGCACGATGCAGAATTTTTTTGTTCATGTGTACAAACTATTTGGAAAAGAGGCGTTCATGGAGGGAATAATTTGATGATCAGACTTGCCCTGTGCTTCGTAGTTGTTGGCTATATTGTGAAAGTGAAGAAAAACCTTGTTAAAAAAAAAATGGGTTGTCCATAGACATGAAATAAAAAAAGCTTGTTCTTTTTCGTGCTCTCACATTTTTATTGAGCTTTTTTGAGCATAAGCGTTTTTAGGAGGGTTTGTGAAAAAAAAAAAGTATTTTCTTAACCACTGTATATATATATAAAAAAAAAAAGCTGGAACAAACGTTTTTGTGTGTTTATCAAGCTTTTTTTTTAGCTCTTTGGGGCACTAGCTCATCTCAAAAACGCGAGTTTGGTGGGTTTTTTTTCTGCCTGTAGGAGCATATGCCTGAAACAGCCTAAAAAAGCCCTAGTGTACATGGACACACTGGCTAACATGGAGGCAGAAAAAATAAGCGCTCAAAAGCCTGTAGGAGCCGCTTCTTTGAGCTGCAGTGTGCATGAGCCCTTAGAGCAGGGGTCTCAAACTCCAACTGTTGCAAAACTACAAGTCCTATCATGCCTCTGCTTGTGGGAGTCATGCTTGTAACTGTCAGCCTTGCATTGCCTCATGGGACTTTTAGGTTTGCAACAACTGGAGGGCCACCAGTTTGAGACCGTTGCCTTAGAGTCTGCAAAAGACCTGAGACTGGGTTGGAGGTTCACCTTCCAGCAGGCCAATGACCCTAAACATACAGCCAGAGCTACAATGGAATGGTTTAGATCAGGGGTCTCCAAACCTTGGCCCTCCAGTTGTTCAGGAACTACAATTCCCATCATGCCTAGTCATGTCCGTGAATGTCAGAGTTTTACAATACCTCAAGGGCATTGTAGTTCTGCAACATTTGGAGGGCTGTAGTTTGGAGATCCCTGGTTTAGATCAAAGGATATTGATGTGTTAGAATGGCCCTCTCAAAGTCCAGACCTAAATCCAATTGAGAATCTGTGGCAAGACCTGAAAATTGCTGTTCACAGACGCTCTCCATCCAATCTGACAGAACTTGAGCTATATTGCAAAGAATGGGCAAAAATTTCACTCTCTAGATGTGCAAAACTGGTAGAGACGTCCCCAAAAACACTTATAGCTGTAATTGCAGTGGAAGGTGGTTCTACAAAGTATTTGAAAAAAATCAAAACCATTTATAATTTTCCTTCCACTTCACACTTGTGTGCCACTTTGTTGGTCTATCACATAGAATCCACAATAACATAAGTTTTAAGTTTTTGATTGTAACATGACAAAATGTGGAAAATGTCAAGGGGTATGAATACTTTTTCCAAGGCACTGTATGTAGGAGGATTTGTTTCATCTCTGTGTATCGCCTAATGCTAGTCACTTCACTGGGTACATATGAGGGTTTACAACCACTTTAAGGGCCGGTTTCCACTGGTGCGGTGTCCGACATTGGAAGGTGATTCCCAGTGCAAATCACATGCGAACTCTGTGCGATGCGATTTCAGCCATACAGATAGTTCGGACCAAACTCGCACAGGACCCTTTTTGGTCCGGTGCAGAATCGGGTCCCATGGGTGTTCACACCCATGCGATCCAATTCCTGTCTGAATTTGCAGTTCGCACTGCGATATGCAAACTGATTTGGGGGTGTCATTAACTTTCAATTGACACCATTACACATCTCATAAACCAATCATTCAAAGAAGGAATCGTTCCAATCTCCCTCAAGCAAGGCATAATCAAACCCCTCCTAAAGAAACCTAACCTCGACCCCAAAGACCCAAACTACCGCAGACCTGTAAAAAGCCTTAACACCATCTCCAAGATCATTGAGAAAGCAACAGCTACAACTCCATTTGGGCACCTACAATCTGGGTTTTCGCCCGGGCCACGGGACAGAAACTGCACTTTTCACAATCTGGGATGACGTCCTCGAAGCAGCAGATGATGGAGAATCGTGCCTCCTGGTGCTGCTGGACCTCTGCGCAGCTTTCGACACAGTAGACCACAAAACTCTGCTCACTCGTCTCTCAGAAGTAGCCGGAGTCGCAGACTCGATCTACTCTGGTTCGCATCCTTCTTAGGGAACCGATCCCAGAAAGTGAAAATTGGAGCTTTCACTTCAGAAGCACGTAAAATTTACATGCGGTGTCCCTCAAGGATCACCCCTATCGCCCGTACTCTTCAACATCTACCTCCGCCCACTCCTCAAAATCATCAGCAAACAGGACCTGCTGTATCACTCTTACGCTGATGACACCCAACTTTATCTTCGCATCGCCAACAAAATAGACCAATACCACGCACTAGAAAACTGCCTATCATTGATTGACGATTGGATGACGGAGAGCTTCCTCAAACTTAATGGACCCAAAACAGAACTTCTTTCTCCACACGAACCAAAAGAAAAACCCTAGCACAACTTGCACACCACCCACCATCCTTGGACAAAACATCACCCCAAGCACCAAAATCAAAAGCCTTGAAGTCATCTTTGACCCAGACATGACCATGGACACACAAATAGGATCAGTAGTCAGCGGATCTCACTACCTTCTTCGCTTTCTTGCGTAGACTCATCCCCTTCATTCCGGAAGGAGACACAGCAGTGGTAGTTTGAACATAGTTGGAAAAAGTGCCTTGAGGCGATTTAGTTCGCATTTGCAGCGCTATACAGGTTACTCACTCACTCTGACACTCCCATCAGTTCACATAGGGCAGTATGAACTGCCGCTGAGAGACATGCGATACGGAAACCCACAGTGGATTCGCAGGGTTCCTGCATCGCTGCAGTGTGAACCGAGCCTAAGAAATTTACTTTGCTTAGGAAATGTACACTATATTTTTAAACAACTGATGTTTTGTAAAATGTTTGGGTCCTTTCACACGGGGCGGATCCGTGCAGATCCGCCCCGTGAAGCTCCGCTTGCTCAGCGGGGATCGCTCCGTTGATCCCCGCTGAGCCGACGGATGACTGGGCGGTCCCCGCACACTGTGCAGGGACCGCCCTGTCAGAGCACCGCTCTCTCCCCTATGGGGAATCGGATGACGACGGACCGTAGAGTCCGTTGTCATCCGATCCGCTCCGCCGACGGAAGGAAAAATAGGGTTTTCCTCCGTCACACTTTGGCGGAGCGGATGTCAGCGGACATGTCTCCGCTGACATCCGTGCTTCCATAGGGGTGCATGGAGGATCCATTTCAGGTCCGCCTAAAAAACTGACAGGCGGACCTGAACGGACCTCCGTGTGAAAGAGCCCTAAGGTCTGACGGGGTTGTTTTTTTTTTTTTTTCCCCTCATGTTTAGGCTTACTGAATTTGTATTTTGTCTCCAGTATATTTTTTCTCAACACAAGTTTAGATGTGGGTATTTACAATATGTGCCTACATGTTTAATGTAAAAAGAAGAAAGCTATCGGTGATGGTTGTGCATGGTTTTGTTTTAAGGAAAAAAATTCAGCCAAGAAAGTTTCTATAAATGAATGAAGCCGGAGACAAAAAGTCAGTACATATGTGTAATGCTGGCTTTATTTGTGTCAGCGGAGGCCCTGGAAGTCAAGCCGTTAGTGCTGGCTTCGAGAGTCAGGCTTGTTCATTGTCATGGAAACCAGAGGATTCCTCAGAACTTGATTACTGCTAATAGCACCGCCATCAGCAACTTGGCATGCAGAGTGGACAAGTTGACTTCTAGCATTTCACAGTATGAGAAGGCAAGGGTTCTCCCACCTTCCTATGCCCATTATTTTTTCGAAGGGCAAAAATATTTAGAGAGCAAAAAAAATGAATTTTATAAACCATGTCATAAAGTTGAATCCTGTGGTATTTACATTACTATTCAGGAAACTTGTACTGAAATATACAGAGGCTGCTAATGTTGTCTGACTGCTAAGCATGCAGCTTTGCCTGTATGTCTGATTCAAACTTTCTTTATCCCTGAGACAGAAAGTCAGAACTCCTGATTTGCATGCTAGCCCTAGGTCAGTGCTACAGAAAGGAAATATTGACACTTTCACATTCAGGCTATTCAGGGTGAAGTGGCAATGTCTACTCATGGTCCTCAAACCCAGACATGCTTACCTACCCACACACTGTTGCTGCCTCTGTTGCAGCATTCCCACCCACCTAAGCTGTCATATTTATCAGTGTTGGACCCTCCATGTTAGTGTTCAAGCCAGGTGATTGTCAGCCCTGGTCCAATCATTGTTACATAGGAGAGATCCATGCTTCCCCACACCCCGAAATGCACTGTCTATGGAGGTGGGCTACATGCAGTCAAGGGCAATGCGACCATGTCTATTTTAGTCCTCTTTCACACGGCATACTACAGCGCACGTCTGTGCGAGGCTGTTTTTACCTTTTACTGGGATGCATAGACATTCCGTGCATCCCTGTGCAGGTAGGTCCATTGATGTCACTTGAGGTTCAGTGGCTACACAGACACAGCCGCTGCTCAGTTTGACATCCATGTGGGTGCAAGGTACATGTCCCTAAACTCAGTGTTCGGGTTCATGCAACTGCATTATGTCAAATTGGAAGGAGCGATTGTGTCTGTGCGGCTGCTGTGTCCCAATTGACATCAATAGGATTGCCTGCACGAGGATGCATGGAATGCCTGTGCATCATGGTAAGGGTACAGCCTTGCACTGGTGTGCACTGTATTATACCCTGTGAGAAGGCGGCCTTAAAGTAACCTGTGCTAAGGAAATATGGTTATCGTGTAAACTGTTATATTCCCCATGCGTGTAAAACACTGGTACTCTCATACTCTACACCACCAGCTCCTTCCTTTTTTTTTTCTTTTTATGTACTCCAACTTTGTGCAAAACGTGCAGTCTAAACAAACTAAATTGTGGCGTTACTAAATTAAAACCAACTTTTTGTCAAGTCAGCCGCTGGGCTTGTATCGCCAACCAATTTATTTTTTCACTCTGAAGTATGGAGAGAACAGACTGGTCTGAAGTGTCTTTGTAGGTTGTGATTTGATTGACAAGTCGTCTGCCTTCTCCATCTTTGTGCTATGCAGAAGGCAAGATTCTGACACCCAAAGGGGGAATCAATGGGTCTTTGCGGGCCAACTGATGCAGAGTTTGTGTCCGCCAATTGAGTGGTAAAGCTAAATAGTTAAAACATTCGCAAAGGAAAGGGTTGCTTTAAAGCTTTACCTAAAACCCAAGTGAATAGTGGAGTATAAAGAAAGATGATGATACTTCTGTTCCTTATCTTCACACACCCATATGGTGTAGTTCTGCATTTAAAAAAAAATAAAAGCAGTCTCCTGGTATGAAATGTGTAGTGATTTCACTGTTGCTTGTAGTAATTATGATGTATATGGGTGAAAAAATATACGATTTGTTGCTTTTGGTTTCAGAATACCCACACATGGTGGTAGAAAGTTTCTAACCTTCAGCCTCAAATGTGTATTTTTTGGCCGCTGAAACTTTTAGTGCCCTGGCATTCTACAGTAAAAAGAAAATCTACCTTTCTGCCTTGGTTATCTCAGGATGGGAAACAGATTCTGAAATAAATCACCGCTGCTGCTGCTGCAGAGTGCTGTAAGATTGTTTGCAGAACAGGCAAATATTGGATATTTCATTACATCAACAATGGATCTGCCTGAACATTGACGCCACATGTCCCCACTGGCGTGACACATTCTGACCTATTCTATAAGGCATAGTACAGTAACCCATAGTGAATTTTTTTTTTTTCTTCTTTTTTTTTTTTTTTTTTTATTGCGGCATTTTGTGTAAAATTCAGGTTTTATTATTTATGTAAAGTATTACCGATTTCTTTGTCCAGGAAGGGAGTAGATTTGGTAGAGAAAGCACTGGTAATTCTCTCTACTTTTTAAAGAAGTATTAAAGTCTCAGTGTTTATTATCCTAAAGTGACACTAAACACTAGTTTTGAAAAAAAAATAAGGGAGTAGTCTTGCTGTCCTAGGCTACTGGGCTATGTATTTGTATTGACATGTACAGCATGGGGAAATACTACTTTAGTGCTGGCCGGGAGTGAGCACATAAGAGTGGCTCCAAAGGTCCCGCAAGGGAAAGAAGCCACCCAGAACAGGAAAGGTTATACGGTGCTCAAGACACCATCCTAAACTGGATAGGCAAAGTTACACAAACGGCTTAAAAAAAAACTCAGTTGTTACAGGCATTGAGCCTGGTGTCCATGCACACATACTGTAGTGTTTTAGATCTGTGCAGTAATACAATGTGAAACTTTCCCTCTGTTCAGGAGCTTCCTGTTATAAAGACCAGCGCTGCTCTCTTCTCTCCTTGTGCAGGGTCTTGTCTTCCTCCCCCTTGTCTAGTTTTCTGTAGTTTATGGACTTGCTGGGCCCTTCCCACAGCTCTGCTCTTTGTACAGGCTATGTGTTCTATCATTCCCCCACTACTTTTACAAGATATTGGGGTCTGAAAAGCCATTGAAATAGAACTATGGGCAAACTTTTTTTTTTTTTTTTGGATGGAGAAATGGAGGGTTCTAACCCCTTTAAGTTTTTATATTTTGCCATCTGCACCCCATTGGGCATATTTGCCTTTACTTCCTGACCCGTAGCCAAAACAGGAAGTGAGATAAAATACCTTTTTAAATTATCGGAATTTCTTGGGGATCCCCAGGTCACCAGAACTAGTGTCCTTATTGGAAGATTTCCCCTCTTACTTTTCTGGGGACAACACAAAATTAGGGTTTTCTTTCACCTTTTGGTGATAAAGGTAAACAGGACAAATAGAGAGGGTGAATCTCCCTAAGGCTCGGTTCACACTGTGGTGACCTGTCAGGCAACTTAGCGGCCTGACAAGTCACACTCCATTCAGTGCAATGGAATGAAACCATTGAGTCGCTATGACTTAGAAATAGGTTCCTGTATTACTTGGGGGCGACATCGGAGCAGCTTGTATTGACTTTGATTACAGAAGTCGTTGTGAAGTCAGTGTGAACCAAGACTTACAGGGGTAGAGGTAGTACTAAATAGGTGCTCTAATCCCTCTCCACTTTATCCCAAAAAAAAAAGATTTGCCTTTAGTTTATACTTTAAGTGTACACAATGCGGGTTTATATACTTTGTTATATAGGAATATTTACTCTTTCGTTCATGGACCGACACAGCTTCCTATTGACATAGTAGGTATTATCCATTATTTAGGAGTGACTAGGCAGGAAAACTTGTAAAAAGTGTTGCATCACACCCTCTACAGCATCGCCCAGGGGGAGGACCCTCTGGGTATAATCCCCTCTTTCTGCACCTCGCAGATAAAAAAAATTCTGTCTAGCAAGGAGTAGGAAATGGCTCCCTTCGGGCCCATTGTTCCGGGGAAATTTTTTTATTTATTTTTTGGTTCCTGGGATCTTCGATCAACTGCCTACTGGGTGACAGGCTGGGTCCTTGATCCTTTTAGTCCCCTCAGTTTTGGCCACGGAGCGTGTGCCGACCCTAGCTACGCGCTGGGTTTTCCACGACATGCCCGTCGCTCTACTGGTGGCCGGTGAGCCTACGCTCCAGGGCCTGTATTGGACCGCTCAGCTTCGGCTGACCTTACGGCCAAGTTGCAGTAGCCTGTCCGGTGAGCTTAAGCTCCAAGGCTTTCATTGGACCGCTCAGCTTCGGCTGACCTTACGGCCGAGTCACAGTAGCCTGTCCGGTGAGCTAGCGTTCCAGGGCATGCATACGATCGTTCCCTAGGGTTCAATTACAGCATGCCTGGTCGACAGCTACGTGCACGGATGATGATCTGTCCGGAATGTCTTCCAGCATGATCCACGTAGGAAAGGTAAGTAGCTCTCCTGCTTCGGCAGGGTGACTTGGCTGGACATTCCTGGAGAGATCAAGTGGTTGTGGCCCCTTTCTTTCCTCTCTCCCTGCCTTCCCCCCTCTCCCTGGGCTCTGAGCTAAGGTGGCTGGGTGCTGGGGGTCACCTGGGGGGCTGCGCTGTGTTTGTCATTTAATTTTTTTTTAATTTTGCTTACCTGTAAGTGTGCCTCTCTCCCTCCATGCTGTGGGCGGCCATTTTGCAGTGGTCCATGCCTGTTTTGGCCTCTAGTGACTGTCCGGTGGCCGTTTTCTTGTGGTTCGCGCCAATATGTATATATCGCCGCTCTGCAGCCATTTTCTTGTGGTTCGCACCCGCTTTGGCCTCTATCGACTGCTCGGCAGCCATGTGTGTATATACCGCCGCCCGGCGGCCAGATTTTTGTGGTCCGCGGCCGCTTTTGCCTCTGACGGCTCGGCGTGCATTTCACTGGCATGAATTCACACAGGGAACGCTGATGAGAATCAGACTGACACAGGCAGCGGTGGGATAGTGGTGGGATAGCATCGCAGGCGGAGCACACGACCGCATAGCGGTACCGTTCCAAGGGTGGCGAGTCCTCTGGGAGACCCTGCATCTCTGAAGCAGCTAGGAGGGTGGCCTATTGATACCTTGCCTGAAGCCCAGTGGGTGTCAGCACGTGGGTCAGCATGGCGTCTGAAGCAGACGTTTTCTTCCCCTGAAACACCTGACTGATAGCTGGTGCCCCTGATTTATCTGTGGGCGCTATGTCTGTTGCCAGGGTGGAAGCGGCACACGACAGACACAGGGGGGTTGTAAACGCCCCTGTCCCCTGCAATCTTCCCGGGATAATTCTGATGCAGAACCAGGCCCAGCTATGGCTCATGGCCCGGATTCTGATGATACATCAGAGACTGCAGACCATGACCGATCGAACAGTGAGAATTCTCCAAGTCCAGGTCATCACGCGAAAAGGCTTTGGTATCTGACCTGTTTACTGCAGTGCAGAATACGGAAGGCTGCAGAAGCAGCAGAAACACCGGTCCCCTTTTGGGTTCCGTAAGCCGGCCCGCACTGCTAAGGTGTTTCCTTGGGCCCACTCTATCTCACAGAAATGGGCCCCCCATTACACACCAATTAGAGCATTGTGGTCAGGGCTTCAAAATAGGATCATCCAAGCACCCGCTTGACTCCAATCCTTGGGAGGTTGATGAATGCAGACTATGGGCGCGGCCCTTTGGAACCAACTCCCCGACCATCTCCGGCTCCCTATGCCCCAAGCTCTTTTTAAAAGACAATTAAAAACCCACCTTTTTAAAAATGCTTTTTCCTAATTACGGATGTAGAGACATTAAAATCAGTAATAATTAACGTCAACTTGGTTTTTCTACTCCTCTCCTGAGCCTTTTTCGCAAGTAGTTTTTTTTTTTTTCTTTTCCCAAGGCTGATTGGTGAATTTATGGTACAGTGCGGTTAGTTGCAGTCCTCCAAGACAGTATTTGGCGCGATATAAATTTACAAATCAATCAATCTTGTGTGTCTTATTGTGCTAATCTTGTACAAGGAGTGGGAAAACCCACTGAAGGTTTTTTTTGCAGCCCCAAAGAATTATTTTTTTTTGGGCAGTCCGGTACCCCTTGAGGAGAGTTCCTGAAAAGGATAGACCTCTCCCCCGATTATGGACCCCCCTGTGTCCATACTTAACAAGTTACCATGATTCTAGTGGAAGGGGCTCCTGTCTTCAGGGACCATCGCTACCTATACACAGTGGGGGGCTCAGCGGTACGTCCAGCATTGGCTGTTTTTTTTTCTAATGCCTCAGACACTTACTGAGTAGGCAAAGCTGCTACTCCAGGGCTTAAAAGCACGGGAGGCTCCTCCGTACGAGGTAGCTCTGGCCGACCAGTTGGTACAGGGCCCTGAGTCTGTCTGCAAGTCAGACACGCATACTTGCTGCCTTGAGCCTCAGTTTATGCGGTGGCGCTACGCCACCTGATCTGACTAGGGTGCTGGTCTGCGGATCAATCTTCCAAGAAGGCAATGTTGGATCTGGCCTTTTAGGGCGCCGGACTTTTTTGGGGCCTCTCTGGATGACATCATTTAAGAGGCTAC
This sequence comes from Rana muscosa, assembly GCA_029206835.1. Taxonomy (NCBI): domain Eukaryota; kingdom Metazoa; phylum Chordata; class Amphibia; order Anura; family Ranidae; genus Rana; species Rana muscosa. Next base: position 661,079,764 of record CM055117.1, read on the forward strand.
AGGAGGTAAGAGCACATTGCTTCTGCAAGCCAAAAAAGGGTAAGGAGCCACGCCATAGGCTAGGGCCCTCCTTCACCGCGCACAAGCGGTCCCTTCGTCCGCCTAGTGCGGCAAATAAACAACCCCAGGCTGATAAAGCGCCTGCTGAGGGACAGAAGCGTCCCTGGGTTTGCAAGCACAACCTTGCTTGCCTACCAAACAGATTTTTTTTCCCCTCTTAACCGCCAGCTTCAGCCGACTTGTCGGGAAGCCCTACATGGAGCGGTCCAGGACCTGCTGATACGCTGGGTGGGCCTTCCTGTCTCCGTACAGGAACGGGTTCAGGGGTTCTACTCAAATCTGTTTGTAGTGCTGGAGGGGGTTCGTCTAATCTGGAGCTCAGGACCCTCAACTGCTTTGTGCAAGTACAAAGATTCCAGAAAGGAGTTGGCTCGCTCTGTTGTCGATGCCCTCCATCCGGGGGATTTTCCGGCATCCTTGATCATCAAGGACGCATGCTTGCATGTCCCCTTATGCACCAGGCATCAGTGATGTCTGCGTTGGCAGCCGGGGAAGACCACTACCAATGGTGGCTCTCCCCTTTTAGCCTGGCATCGGCACCAAGGGTGTTCACCAGGGTTCCTGCCCCGATTCTGGCCCTACTAAGACAGCGTGGCATCGCTATGGGCAACTTGGAAGAGCTTCTTCTGAAGGTCACTTTAAACTTAAATTTAGAAGTGAGCGTGTTTTTAACCTGTCAGAACCTCTGATACTTGATGGGGTGCGGAACACTCAGAAGTCAGTATTTGAACCGTCCCAACTCCTAGTGTGTCTAGGGTTGATTCTGGACTCCTCAGAGGTGTACGTTTTTTTTTCTCCCTAGGGGAAAGTTGCAGACCCTTCGGGCTGCGGTGCGGCAGTTGACATCCCAAGGATGGGTTGTCACGCCACTTTTGCAGACGAGTCCGGGGCCCTATGGTAGCCTCCTTTTTTGAGGCGGTACCATAGGCGCTATTTCACACACACAAGTGTTACAGAAGGTAACTCTGTCCTGATGGGTCAAGTGCCCTTCATCCCTGGATTGTCAAAGGGTGAGCCACCTAATCAGGACCTCCCTAGTTGGTGGCCGACAGCACCGGCATTTCTGTTGGGGAAATTGTTCCTTCCTGTTTACTGGATGGTGGTCACGGCGGACGCCTGTCTTCCCGGTTGCAGAGGAGTCTGAAGAGCTCGGTCAACCTGGGTCGCTGGACTCCGGAGGATTCCCATTCATTGGCCTGAAATCCGGACGAGCTGGCCTTGCCTCCACACATGGTCTCAGAGGCTACAAGGGCATCCAGTCAGAATCCAGTCAGACAAACACCACAGTGGTGGCGTATGTCAATCATCAAGGAGGAACAAGCAGCTCTGCTGCAGCCACGGAGGTCGCTCGCATCCTGAGGTGGGCAGAAAGGAGCCGTGTACATTCCGGGTGTGGAGAACTGGCAGGCGGACTACCTGAGTCGCCAAATGCTGGACCAGGGAGAATGGTCCATAAACCTGGATGTGTTCTAGCTCCTCTGCAAAAGATGGGGCACGCCAGACGTAGATCTTCTGGCGTCCCGACTCAATCGGAAGGTATTGAGGTTTGTGGCCAGGTCAAGAGACCCATAGGCAAGCACGACAGATGCGTTGATGGCACTGTGGAGTCAGTACCGACTAATCTATGCCTTTCCTCCTCGGTAGCTCCGTCCTCATCTGCTTCGCAGACTGGAGGCAGAGAGGATTACAATGGTCCCAATTGCTCTGAATTGGCCTTGACGTCCTTGGTACGCCGATCTAGTGCGTCTGGTAGCAGACGCCTTTTGGCATCTACTGCTAAGAAAGGACCTGCTGTCGCAAGGTCCCATACGCCATCCTGTTTTACAGTCACTGGCTTAACGGCATGGCTCGAGAGCCAGGTGCTCAGAGACCGGGGCCTGTCAGACTCTGTGATCTCTACCATGAGGAGTGCTCGGAAATCATCCCCTAGGAAGATTACCATCGTACTTGGAAGACCTGCATGTCCTATTGTGAGGAAATGAGGTGGCATCCGCGTACTTATTTGGTTCCAGAGTCCTGCTGCTTTTCAGCAGGGAACGAGACAAAAATTCTACTGTAAGTACAATTAGGGGGCAGGTATCTGCCCTGGCTGTCTTTTCAACGACCCCTGGTGGCTCACTCTCTAGTGAGAACGTTTTGTACAGTGGATTCGGCAGGTGGCCCCTCCGGGCCACCCTCCACTACCTCCGTGGGGCTTGTGTAGCAGACGTCCTTTTGGCGTCTACCACTACGAGAGGACCTGCTATCGCAGGGTCCCATATGCCATCCTGCCTGCAGTCAATGGCTTCAACGGCATGGCCTCTAAGTGTCTCAGAAACCACAGTTTGAGAACATCAGGGAGATCCCTTGTTGACACTTTCTTAGAAGGTGGTCTTTTTGGTGGCTGTTATGCCAGTTAAGACAGGTTTCTGAGTGGGTAGCCTTGTCATACAAGCCTCCCTATCTGATCTTCCACAAGGATAAGGTGGTGCTGCGTCCGCAGCTTTCGTCTCTTCCTAAGGTCGTGTTCTACCTTCCATCTCAAGGAAGACGTACTACCATCCTTGTGTCCTCATCCGTCGAATCTTAAGGAGACGACGTTGCATTCCTTGGACGTTGTCCAAACTCTGAGAGAATGCTTGTCTGGTACTGCTACGTTCCAGAGTCCAGGCTCACTGTCTTTCAGTGGCTGGTCCCGAATAGGGCCCAGTGGATTCGTCGGCCACCATCTCTAGGTGGATCCGACAGATTGTGATCAGGATTACGCCATGAAGTGTCAGGTGCCTCCCTTTCCCGGCGCATTCGACCAGGGCAAGAGATGCCTCTTGGTTTATGTCAGTTAGACGGTTTTCTGAGCCGGCAGCCTTGTCATGCAAGGCTCCTAATCTGATCTTCCACAAGGATAGGTGGTGCTGCGTCTGCAGCCTTCTTTTCTTCCTAGTCTTTTGACCTTCCATCAAGGAAGACATTGTTCTGCCATCCTTGTGTCTTCATCCGTTGAATCCTAAGGAAACAACGTAATTTTTGGATGCTGTCCGAGCTCTGAGAGCATCAAGCGTCTGTTTTCACCAAGTGTGTAAGGCGGCGACATGCTCGTCCGCTCACACTTTCACTAAACTTTACAAGTTGATGTGTGTGCATCTTCGGATGCTTCTTTCGGCCGCAAGCTATTGCAGGCGGCTGTTTAGAATTGCAACTCCTCCATGGAGGAGCTCTGTTTTGTTTTGGGGTGAAGTTTTAATGCTGTTCCTACCCCTCGTTTTTGACACTGCTTTGGGACGTCCCACTATGTCAATAGGAAGCTGTGCCGGTCCATGAACGAAAGAGTAAATAGGATTTTTTACTCACCGTAAAATCCTTTTCTCTGAGTTCATGGACCGACACAGCACCCACCCCTCGTTTTAAGTTTGTACTGCTTTTGACGAACTGATCTGCGAGGTGCACAGAGAGGGATTATACCCAGAGGGTCCTCCCCCTGGGCGGTGCTGTAGAGGGTGTGGTGTGTTAACACTTTATACAACTTTTCTGCCTAGTCACTCCTAAATAACGGATAATACCCACTATGTCAATAGGAAGCTGTGTCGGTCCATGAACTCAGAGAAAAGGATTTTACGGTGAGTAAAAAATCCTATTTTTCCCGTAACCGCTTAGCACCTGGAGTTTAGCTTTAAAGAATAAAACAAAATTTTGTTTGATTGCTATTGGCAACTGTTCTGTAGTCTTTCTATTTTTTATATATTAAAAAAAAAGTAATAATTATGTTATAACTGCCTCTATAATATGTGTTTTTCAAGTGGTTGTTAACCCAATTGCCCCCAATTAATCAAGCACACAGTACATGGTCCCTAAGCATTGCAGCATCTTCTTCTTTTTTTGTATAAATGCCTTTTTATTAGCATTTTTTAGCTCTGTCAATTGTCCTATTTCATCTCCATATCCGAGCTGAGTAGGAGGGACACAGATTCCTTCTGACGTATGCAAGATACGTCAGAAGAGGAATCTCTTATCTTCCTCCCTTTGGCCGTCAATGCAGTGTGTATGAGTAGAGAGGGGGGGGGAGGGGCTGGGAGTGTAGGAGATCGTCCTTTCTCACTCCAGATTACATGTTGACAGGCAGAGGGAGGGGGGGAGCTGAAAACAGGCAGAGAGGAGACCTGCGGATGACACAGGCAAGCATTTAGACCACAATATCTTGGCTCAGCAGCCATGATAATCGTGGTCTGTTCTCAGGGGGGGGGGGAAGACAGGGGCTGGCAGGATCAAACGGCTATTGTAAGAGATACAGAGAAGTAAAGCAAAAGCACCAAGCTGCGGCTTTCACATTAAAGAGATAGGAGCAGCATATTTTTTTTGAGGGTTAACGAACGCTTTAAGTTCATTGCACAAAATTGTCATCTCTAAACACGCTCAAATATGTTTTTGCCTGTCTACCTCCTTCATAAAGCACAGTGGGGAGGCCTTTGCAGCCTGCAGGAACCGATAACATAAAATAGCTTACATCTTTCAAAGCCTGCACACTGTCATTTTGTAATGCTACAGATGCACAGAGGAACTAAAATGGCCCATCCCCAGTTGCACTATCCTGTTCTAGCATAGATGGTACAAACCCTACCAAGGTTTTTCAAATGGAAATTGTACTCATTTTTGATGAGGGCAGAGTGACCTTAAAGCCGTTTTAAAGATGGGTTTAGTAGAGCAGTATAGCTGAATGTTTTAGTTGAAGGCATCAGAAGTGCTTATGATTTGGTAGCTATGGAAATCAATACATATTCAAGGCTTTGCTGTATGTTTTAGGAGTTGGACGTCCAGCAATTAATGGTTTGTAAGTAGAGGTTTTACCATACATACCCAAAGCCATGATGGCCTGAAACTATGTAAAATGACATTTGGTTTGGCTGCCAGAAGCTTTTGAACTGTTGTGTTTTTACATATTCTTTTTGTCCCAGAGTGCATGTGAATGGAGAAAGTAACGTCTGTTCATATGCATGCCCATTCAGTGAGAAATGGTCGCATTGACCAGTTTATATATTGTACTTGGCTCCGTGTGATGAGAATGATTGTGCTAGTTATTTATTGCCTCAGCTTTTTACTATTCAATATGGCAATAAAAACCATAATCATTTCCCTCTGTAAGAAAGAGTTATGCCTGGCTTTTGCTGAAATTATGGGAAACTGTGAAGTGCTCGAATCCAGCACTGCAAGGTAATGTGCAATTGAAACTGTTCATTTGTTACATTAGCAAAGAGCAATATTTATAGGGTGTGGAAATGTGTTCTTTTGTTTGTATGGGGAATAACTGGGGTACCATATATGTAGTTAAGGTAATTAAGCAGAACATTCTGCCAGAATATTTTGTGGTTTATAGGGTAAAAGTGCATTTACATATGGTAGTATCATTATCCAATTAAGAATTTTGTATTTCTGGAGAAGGCTTTACAGATGGTTATGCACTGTGAACGGTGTTTCCCAAACTTTAATCGGTTGTGTACCACCCTTGTTGAGTCATGTGCCACCTGTACTATTTCAATTCAAGTTCTCATAAATTGTCAACAACATGAACCTGTTACAACCTACAAATATCTAAAACCACAATCTTTGTACACAAGGTTCAATATAATTTCTGTGCATTTATTCAGCTTGCCGTGCCCCTATGTGTATACACACACACACACACACACACACACACACACCAAAAACAGCCAAATCGTTTTTTGCCTTTTTTCCAGTTTTATAGCGTGGTGGAAGGTTAGAACTTCTGAAAATTTTTATTGCTGTCTGTCCCCATCAATAAAAGTTTACTGCACTTCCTATTCCCAGAAACACCAACAGGAAACTTCTCTCTCTCTCAAAAAAAGAAAGAAAGGGAAATCCTACTTTTGACATTTTGTTACATGAGCAAGTATCCTCACTGTAATATCCCTTTTGACAGCTGTTCTGGTAAACTTAAAAGTTTGAATTTTCCTTCCGTCTCTCCATAGGTGACAGTTCCCCAGATCCTACCTATTTGGAAGTGTAGCCAATGTGCTGGATGCGAGATTCTGATAAGCAGTTTGTGACAGCTAGATGGCTAGTGTTCGGGAGCTTTCCACAAATTGGGAAACCCTTTTATAGAGGCCAAAGTGGGCGACCAAAAATAAGACCATAAATGTTTCAACTTTGAGAAAGCACCAAGAACAAGAGTGCTTAGAGTCCATAAAGATATTTTGATTCTGTAGATGACCGCATGAACAATACCCTGTGCAGCGGATGCCAGAAACCTCACGTTTCATCAGGGCTATAAAATGTCTCTAAATATCAGTATTTTTGTCAGCAGTGAAAGGGCATCATGTTTGTAAACTCCTTGCTTCATTTCTGTTTCGTCACTGATGTGTCTGTGTGTTCATATAGCCCCCTGTAAAAAAGGAAAAATATACCTATTAGCAATATAATAAGATGCATGGCAACTAGAAACTATGACATGCATAGGTGGCAGCTGCCATGGGTATTTTTAAGTTTTCTCCATGCTGATCAATTCTTTCATAAAGTTCTTTATTTCATAGCTAATTATTGTAACCCATGAATTTGTGTAGAAGGAAGGAATTGTCTTGTACAGTCTGCCATTTTGTAATGTTTTATGGTGCTTCGAAATAAATAATTTTAGACCCATGCATTTATAATACAAGTTGAAAAAGAAAACTACTGAAAATGCTTTGATGTACATGATGTACAACTCTAATCTAGAATAGGGCACGATGGAACCACCTACATGTGTTAGCCTTTGTATGTCCTGGATGAATTCTTTGGTATACTGGTCCACATTCTATGCTGATGTACTTTACCATCATGTGAAAAATCAAATTGCTGCTTCAAGGCCTGCCACTAAAGTGTTTCTGTTCAGGCAGGATATGGAGTTCTCCAATTCATACATGGCTTCAGGCTCCAAACTACAGCTGTATTCAAACGGATTTTTTTGGGGGGATTTTTTTTTTAAGGCCTCATGCACGTTATAAAAAATGCCAGTAGCGTTGGCTGTAGAATGAGTTTTTTGCATTGCCGTTTTTTAGCTGTTGTGTTTTTCTAGCAAAACTATACTCCCACAAAAGCTTATGGCTCAAAAACGCTGATGAATGCTGAATAGCCAAGTTTTTCTGCATTTTTAAGCTTTTATTAGAGTTGGAGCTGAAAAACTAATTTTAAAACTCACTAGTTCTTGTTTTTGTTTTTTTCAGCCAGAAAACGTCCCTGCCAAAAACGCTGATTACAGCCTACGTGTGCATGGACACATAGGATAACATGCTGGGGAGTTTACTGGCTGCAGAAAAAAAACACCTGAAACCAAAAACAGCAGCTGTTAAAACATCCAGTGTGCATGAGGCCTTATAGCTCTGTACCTTTTGTGCCTGCTTCCTAAAGGGGTGCTGCTTGGGGCACTATGCATAATACAGCCGGCTACACATCTGCCCTGTTGATTACAGCTAATGGTGTGGGAGCTTGCCACCAGTGTCTCACATGCTGAGTCGCTATAACCCTTAAAGCTCAACGCAAGATGGGTAAATGCACAGTTAAATACGTAAACATTAGCTGTTTTAAATTCAAAAAGGCTTTGTAATGCTCTGTGATTGGGTAAATCCATAAAAATTTTCACCCCTCCAAGAATCATTGCTTATCTCTATCCAGTGGTCTGTTTTGGTAATAGAGCATGCTGTCCCAGTCTTAAATGAATATCCTGATGTACCTATAGTTCCTTCATTTAAAGATTCTGCATAGAGAATGTTTGAGACACTCTTAAAAACGCTCCCTCGCAGGTCCAGCTCTGCAACCAGCTATTGCTGCAATTTATTTCTGCCAAACAGCAGCTAATTTGACTTGGGGAATGAACAACCAACATGATCTTGTATTTTCACCCAAAAGCGGACGTTATGCTTTGTCTTCCTCTCTTCTTTCATAATTGGCACATTATATATTATATGGGGACCCCCACCCCCGAACTTTGCCCGCATCTTTCTGGGACATGTCAGAGGTCCCAGAAGGCTGTGTGATCATTCACACAGCGCAGCATGACTTGTGCATGCACAGTGGGAAGCCGGCTGTGAGGCTGCAAGGATTCACAATTGGCTTCTCTTAATAATCCTGCTGGCTCTGGGGACCTGAAGACCGGTGATAAACTGGTCCAAGTGAGGACAGCGCTGGATCCTGGGACAGCGAAGTGTCCTTTTTTATTAAAAGTCAAAAGCTACAGTATTTGTAGCTGCAGACTTTTTTAATTATTTCTTTCTAGTTGTTTCTACTGTATCAGAAGGTGATCACAACAGATGCCAGTCTCATCAGCTAGGAAAGGGATGTTACAATCCCAAACAGTTCAGGGACCATGATCACCAGAGGAAGTCAAACTCCCCTTCATATCTTGAAGCTCAGAGCAATCACAATGACTCTGCACTACTGGACCTCCCTAAGGAATGCCCAATCAGGGTACAGTCACACGAGGCCATGGCTGTGACATACATCAGATAGGGGGGGGGCACCAGGTGTCACACGGTGTCACACGGTGAAGGAAGCAAGCCAGACCATTTCATGGGCAGAGAAACACTTGTCTAGCAACTGAAAGGTTCTGGTTCTGTTTGGTTCTGTTGGACCTTCTTGGCTCAAGCTGGACTCAGGATCTGTGGAAGTCTCTCTGACCGGTCGGATATTCAAGACACCAATAAACAGTGAATGGGTATACTAGAATATGTGGTTTAATGGTTACATGTTCTTTTTTATACACAGCAAGAAAAGTTGCCTCCCTCCTATGGACCTATCAGCAATAAGCAAAAACCTCATGAGTTAGACAAAAATAAATTCTAACAGGTTTTTTGACTTCTGCAAAAGCGGTCAGTTAACATACGTCAATTGTGGTCAAACTAGACATGTTCTGACATTTGAAACAGGAAGATGAGAAACGCCAGATGTCAGTGCGGTCAATCTGTCAGTTAAAAAGCAGAAGTGAGATAAACTTTTTCCCGGAAAAGGCCTAACCACAAAGTCACATTTCAACCTAAATATACATGCCTGTTACACAGAAGAAAGATTAGTTTGACCAAAAAAGTCACATCTTGTTCACACTCATGTCAGAGAAACATTATTGTAAAATATATATTTGAGGAGAACTCTAACCATGAATATTGGTTCATGATCTTCTTATACCTTACAGCAACCTCTACTGTCAACATTCCAGGATAAAAAATTGCAATGAAGACTTCCTTAGCTTTCAAAACCTGGGCCAAGGGGAATGACCCTTTCACTCTGACATCTTCAACTTGATTTGTCAGAAATGTAGGATTCTGGATATCCTGGACTTCAGAGTCAACCACAAGTTACCTCCTGTCTGTGAGCAGGACAGAGGAGTCTATAGCACTGACGTTAAATACTATAATAAATCCCTGGATTCCTGTCAGGCTATGCTTTTCCTCCAATGTACATTCTGCATTGTCTGCTATGCAAAATGGAGAAAGGAAAGAAGCCAGTGGTCCACAGACCTACTCTGACTGCTAGAAGATGACCCATGGCCTCTTCCAAACATCTGAGACCTGCTCTATCCATTCCATCCTGCTTTTTAGTCACTGACTTTCATGGCATGGCAGTTTAAAGCCCAAGTCTTCAGGGACAGAAGGGTCTCCGAGTATGTCATCCCTACATTGCTAAAAGAAAGAGAATCCACTTCCAGAAATGTATATTACCATACCTGCAAATCTTTATTTGCCTGGTGTGAATAGTGACACTTCACATCATTCCTGCCTTCCTACAATTTTGCAACTTGACCAGAACTTTGCCTTGAGTACTTTGAAAGGACAGGTTTTGGCCTTGTCTGCCCTTTTCCAAAAAGTTCTGTTATCGCTGTTCATTGGTAAAACCTTTTTGTTAAGGTGTTTCTCAGATCAGGCCTCCTTTTTAGCACTCGGTGCTTCTTTGGGGCCTTAATCTGTTTTTCTCTGCCTAGCAGAAAACACCCTTTGAACCCATCAGGGAAGACCTTTTGGCTAATCAATCCTGCAAAGTAGCTTTCTTGGTAGCCATCACGTCCGCCAGACATATCTCTGAGCTGCCGTTTTTTTTTTTCTTGTAAAGAGACATTTCTTGTTCTTCACTAGGACAAGATAGTCTTGCGCCCAAGACCCATTTCTTCCTAAGGTGTTATCAGTCGTCCACCTAAATAAAGACCTAGTCCTTCCCTCTTTGTGCCTTACTCCGAAGCACCCATTGGAATCGACCTGAAAGTAATAGCTTTTATCAGAAAAACAAACTCCCTATTCCTCCTACTCTCAGGACCTTGCAAAGAATATCTTGCTTCAAAGCCACCATCGCTATATGGAAAAGGCAGCTTACACTCTAAAAGACACCTCCTGACCCATTTATGTACTCACTCCACTAGATCAGTGGGAGTTTTCTGGGCACTGTGGCATCGGGCCTATGTTGCAGCTTTGTAAGGCCGCCACCTGGTCTTTTCTTCATTCCTTTTCAAAGTTCTGTCAGGTGGATGTCCAATCTTGTGCAGATGCAGTTTTCAGCCACAAGGTTCTTGAAGATGCACTCCTAAGTTCGGTCAGTTGACCCTTTGTTCTTGTTGGGCCTGTTGCCACTGTTCTGTTTTGTCTAGCTGTTGCGCACCCTTCGTATTCATTGCTTGGTGACTTCCCAGAGTCTATGAATATCATGCATGTGTCCTGTACTTTACAATTAAGATGAGAGGAATTTTGACTTGCCTATAAATTCCAAATTTTGAAGTACAGTACAGGACACAGGTCACTCTCCCTTCTAACCCTGGGCTACTCTACATTTCTTGCTATAAAACTAAGGACTGAGTGGGTTTGGATTATAGAGGGCTGCCCAGGGGGAAAATGCTTATCCAGCGTCCAATCACCTGAAGGTACCAGCCTATAAATCAGGGTCTATGAATATCAAGCCTGGTCTTGGACTGCACTCCAAGATATAGACTTTACAGGTTAGTCTAAATTCATTTTTTTTCTGGCCTCTTTGACTTTGCAACCCTTCAGACTCTACCCTGAGTTTTTATATGCCATCCCTCTCTATATTGTGGCCAAGCTGAGAAGTCCCCCTGCTCTCACCTCCCTAAAATGAGCTGGACTTGGCCGCAGTTGACTTATTTTGCTGAGCTGGTACTGGAAAAGGTTGCAGGCCCTTGTTTTCAAAAGCCACTTTGTGTTTGTCTCCCCTCTACTTTGTCTGTAGGTACCCTCTATACTTGCCTTCCCATCCCATCATAACTCTTTAATTATGTGACTATTTTATAGACTCTTGCTTTGAGATCTTCCAACATTTCTAATTCCTTAGGCACGTTTCAAACTCTGGGTCGAGTGCCCCCTTCTCTCAGGGGTATGCAGATCTCCCCCCTCCCACTCTATTATCTACCACGTGAGGGAGTTCCCACCTAGTGTGATGCCCAGCCCCTGGTACCTGGCAGGTCTTGGTTAGTATACTTTTCCTGACACCTTGGCTTTGCCCTACTTGTGTACTCCCTTTAGCAAGAAGTTGCTGTTTTTTGTGCACATTGTAATTTTCTGTGCCCCACTGGGGTCATCCTCGAGTGCTCTTGCCTAGGCATAGCTCTCCCTTTTGTGCTCAAAGGGGGTTACTCTCTTTCAAAGGACCTCTGTAAGCTGTAGTTCTGCCTCGGCTCTCCCTGTGTTCTTTATGGGGCCTTTTCTCCTTTTTCTTACACTACGTGGGGATGAAGTATCCTGAAATCCTGTTCTCCTTGTTTCACCATGGCTCCCTTTTTATTGCCTTCTGTAGGAATGTCATTCTTCCTCTGTGTCCTGCCTTTAAGGTATGCCAAACACTTAAGATTCGCCTTATGGCTGCAGTCAGGACTGTCATCTATAGCATCCTGCCATGTATTCCCTTGCCAACTGATGCCTCTTCTGTTCTTTGAGAGGCAGCCCCCCTACGGGTTTCCTCCCTCCTGTGCCACTTTGGTGGGCAGTTAATTTGCCCTTCTTTCAGGGCTTTAGCTCTCAGGAAGAGAGTCCTTTACTACTTGAACCCATTTCCCCAAGATGAGGTTCTTGGGTTCCTTACAGCATCTAGCGTTGCCACTTCGCAAGGTTTGCAGGGCCATTGCTTGTCTTTCTGTTCACTTTTTTTGACAGTTGGCTGGTTAAGCCTCTGCTGATCCCTTGCTTAACCACTTAAGCCCCGGACCATTACGCAGCTTAATGACCAGAGGTGTTTTTACAATTTGGCACTGCGCTGCTTTAACTGGAAATTGTGCGGGCATGCAATGTTGTACCCAAACGAAATTTGCGTCCTTTTCTTCCCACAAATAGAGCTTTCTTTTAATGGTATTTGATTGCCTCTGATTTTTTATTTTTTTTGCGATATAAACGGAAAAAGACCGAAAATGTGGAAAAAAAAATATTTTCTACTTTTTGTTATAAGAAAAATCGAATAAACTCAATTTTAGTCATACATTTAGGTCAAAATGTATTCAGCCACATGTCTTTAGTAAAAAAAATGTCAATAAGCGTATATTTATTGGTTTGTGCAAAAGTTATAGCGTCTACAAACTAGGGTACATTTTCTGGAATTTACACAGCTTTTAATTGATGACTGCCTATCTAATTTCTTGAGGTGCTAAAATGGCAGGGTAGTACAACCCCCCCCCCAAATGACCCCATTTTGGAAAGTAGACACCCCAAGGAAATTGCTGAGAGGCATGTTGAGCCCATTGAATATTTTTTTTTTGTCCCAAGTGATTGAATAATGACAAAAAAAAATTAAAAATTACAAAAAGTTGTCACTAAATGATATATTGCTCACACATGCCATGGTTATATGTGGAATTGCACCCCAAAATAAATTTTACTGCTTCTGAGTATGGGGATACCACATGTGTGGGACTTTTTAGGAGCCTAGCCGCGTACGGAACCCCGAAAGCCAAGCACCTCCTTCAGGATTTCTAAGGGCGCAAATTTTTGATTTCACTCCTCACTACCTATCACAGTTTTGAAGGCCATAAAATCAGGGCCGGCGCTAGCAATAGGCAAGTCAAGCGGCTGCCTAGAGCACCAGGGTAGGGGGGGCGGCAAAATCCGGATCCCCAGCCACTCGCTGGGGATTCGGAGTATTAAAATCCAGGACCGGCATTTTTTTAAAAACATGCCTTATCGCGCCAGCCGACAGGCTAGGGGGCGGTTGCGCCTGTGATGCACCTGCAATGCCACCCTAGCAGCGGCAGTGAGAAGATGAGGGGAGAGAGCCGGGAAAAAGAGCAGCCGGCCGGAAGTGCTGCATGATCCATGGATGAACTGGCCGGGGTGGGTGAGATTGAAGCCCTGCTGCAGCAGCATGTAAGTCTGGGCTTGCCGTGATATCTGATCCCCCTCCCTCCTCCTGGTCGCCCGGGATCTGTTGTGAGAGGAGTGGACAGACAGGCAGCAGCGTCGCTCTCCTACCTTGAGTAAAGCCTTCACTGCCGCTGATTCAGGTATATAGTGGAAGCGCAGGCTCAGTGCTGCAGTCTGCACCCAGTCACGAGAAATTAAAAAAAATGTACTCTGCTGTCAAGTTTATAGTACATACATTGCACTGTGTACAGAGGGGGAAAAGATATATGTGTGTGTGTGAGGGGGAGATGTGCAGGGTGGTTAAAGAGGTGGAACTGGTGTGTGTGGGGGGGGGGCAGATGTGCAGAGGGGGTACAGAGGGGGAACTGGTGTGTGTGTGTGTGGGGGGGCAGATGTGCAGAGGGGGTACAGAGGGGGAACTGGTGTGTGTGGGGGGGGGGCAGATGTGCAGAGGGGGTACAGAGGGGGAACGTGTGTGTGTGTGTGTGTGTGTGTGTGTGTGTGTGTGGGGGGCAGATGTACAGAGGGGGAACTGGTGTGTGTGTGTGTGGGGGGGGGGCAGATGTGCGGGGGGGCAGAGGGGGAACTGGTGTGTGTGGGGGGGCAGATATGCAGGGGGGTACAGAGGGGAAATTGGTGTGTGTGGGGGGCAGATGTGCAGGGGGGTACAGAGGGGAAACTGGTGTGTGTGGGGGGGCAGATGTGCAGGGGGGTACAGAGGGGAAACAGATATGTGTGTGTGTTGGGGGGGGGGAGGTTACAGAGAGGAACTGATGTGTGTGTGTGTGTGTGGGGGGGGGGGAACAGATGTGCAGGGGGGTACATATAGGAACTGATATGTGTGTGGGGGGGGTTTAAGGGGAACAAAGGTGGGGGGCGCAGAGGGGAACAGGCATTCAGGATGATACAGTGATGGGGTGATCTGAGGTGTGAAGGTGGAAGAATTGTAGTGATCTGCTGAGACCTGAAAATACAGAAATGGGGGTGATCTGAGGTGTGGAGGTTCAAATCCACTTTTGTAAAAAAATGCAGATCTTTTTGTAGGTCAAAAAAATGTGCATTTATTGTTTTTACTAGGAGCCTGTAAAACATTGTCAGTGTACCTGTAGCTCATACAGACAGGCAGTTACACAGTTAGCCTCTTTGTATACTGCTCTAACATGTGGACCACGGCTTGCGTGAGGAAGTGGTGCCATCCTCTAATTGTCTTCGGGCCGGGTCCAGAGGCACAGCTGCAGGTCTGTGGACCACGGCTGAAGAAATAGGTGAAGAGGCACCGCAAAAATCTTGGTGAGGGGCGGAGCCAATGGGAGGGGTGGGGGCGGCAAAATGAGGCTTCGCCTAGGGTGTCAAAAATCCTTGCACCAGCCCTGCATAAAATGACCCCATTTTGGAAAGTAGACAGCCCAGGCTATTTGCTGAGAGGTATGGTGAGTATTTTACAGCTCTCATTTGTTTTTGAAAATGAAGAAAGACATTTTATTTTTTATTTTTTTTCAATTTTCAAAACTTTGTGACAAAAAGCGAGATCTGCAAAATACTCACAATACCTCTCAGCAAATATCTTGGGGTGTCTACTTTCCAAAATTGGGTCATTTGGGGGGGGGGGGGTTGTGCTATCTGGGCATTCCATGGCCTCCGAAACTGTAATAGGCAGTGAGGATTTTTTTTTTTTTTTTTGGGCCGATATGTTAGGCCGATTTTTTTCTTTTTTTTTTTTTTCTTTTTTTTTTTTTTCCCTTCTTCTCATAAAATCTAACAGTTGGACCCCTTTCACACTGGGGTGTTTTTCAGGCACTTTTGGGCTAAAAATAGCACCTGTAAAAGTGGCTGCAAAACAGCTCCCCTGCAGTCTCACACTGAGGCGGTGCACTGGCAGGACGTTAAAAGTCCTGCAAGCAGCATCTTTGGAGCGGTGTATACCGCTCCTTCACCACACCTGCCCATTGAAATGAATGGGCACTGCTGCCGAAGCGCCTGCAAAGCGCTTCTGCAGCGGTGCTACACGGGTGCATTTAACCTCTTCATCGGCCGCTAGCTGGGTTATAAGCGCCCCGCTAGCAGCCGAATAGCGCCGCTAAAATTATGGTTAAGCGCGGCTAAAACTAGCCGCGTTTTACCGTCAACGCCTACCCACTCCAGTGTAAAAGCAGAGTTCCGCCGAATAAAAAAAAAATATTAAAAGTCAGCAGCTACAAATACTGCAGCTGCTGACTTTTAATTATATGGACACTTACCTGTCCTGGGCGCCCATGATGTCGGCACACGAAACCGATCTCTCCCTCGGCTCTCGGGTGCTGCCGCCGCCATCTTCGGTAAGGGAATCGGGAAGCAGGCACAAACAGGTAATCAAAATTTTTAGACAAAAAAAATAAATTAAAAACGGCTAACTTTACCGTTTCGTTTTATTTAAAATTCATTAAAGTGTATTGTTTCCCAAAAAATTGCATTTGAAAGACCGCTGCGCAACTACCGTGTGACATAAAATATTGCAACAACCACCATTTTATTCCCTAGGGTCTCTGCTAAAAAAAAATATATAATGTTTGGGGGTTCCAAGTGATTTTCTAGCAGAAAATACAGGATTTTTACTTGTAAGCTACAAGTGTCAGAAAAGATTTTGTCTTTAAATGGTTAAACTGAGAACTTCTACACACTGAGTTCAGTTCATTGATAAGAAGAAACATTGTATCTCTTTTCTCTCACTTGGCAGGCTGCCCAGAGACACAACGCTCCACCTCCACTGGAAACTTCAGGGAACTTGCATTGACTTCTATGAAAGAAGTTATTTGCAAGTTGCGCTGAAGTTTTTTAAATCGGCTTTTTTTTCAGCACTATCGGCCGATGCCGATTAATTAAAAAGTGCCAAAAATCGGCCGATATATTGTCCGGCCTCTACTAAGAATCAACATTTGTGTTATGTGTTGTACTCCCAGATATACAATTTACAGGTACATCAAGAGTCCTGTTTTTATGGTAAACATTAAAGCGGTATTAAAGCAAAAATTTTATATACTGCAGCTTGCCTAACCTTAGATGTGGTGGCTGCATTCGTTTTTAATTTTTTTAGGCTTTCCCCCCCCTCTGTTTTCACCTGATTTGGGCAGCAGCATTGTTAGTCTGGGATGTTAGTGGGGAGTGTTAGATGTACTAGCAGATTTAGATACTAACAAATTGAAGCCTAATTCCAGCTAATACTTTATAAATGGTTACAGCAACAGTTTTGTTCCTTTTGGGATAAAGGTGTTACATGAATAGAAGTTGACCATTGTTGGCACCTTTGTCAGTATAAAATGGCTTGTCTCAATCCTCAAACTCCTGCATCTGCAGGACAGCTTGTTCTGTTAAACAGGCTTGCTGGCAGGATCACCTGGTGAAAATAAGACCTAAAACAGAAAACGAATGCAGCTATCGCATCTAAAAATTGGCAAGCTGCAATATAATTGTTTGTTTTTGGATTAAACCACTTTCTGACTGCAAGCTATCAACTATAACCCCGATATCATCTTTTTTCTTTTTTTTTTTCAACCGGCTGAAAAAGAAGCTCGCTGGTGCCTCTCGGGCTTACCGTTCCTGCTGGCTCGCCTGAGAAACGATCAGAGGGTGCTACCAACTGGTCACAGGCGCAGTGTGAGACTAGATCGTCTGATTGCCTCTATGGCCTTGGACTTGAGCGATGTCATGACTTTTTTTTTTTTTTTTTTATATATATCATTTTCTTTTAAAGATATAGGAGACATTTGAGGTATTTTTGACACCAGATCTCTTCAAAAAGAGGACCAACCATCATTTATTTCTGATGTTTACATTCCTTGTAATTAGAGGTGCACCGAAATTTCGGCCTCCGGAACGTATCAGCTGAAATTTTTTATCTTTTTTCCCATTCGGCTGAAATAAATAAAAAGGTGCCGATAATGACACCGAAAAGGGGGCAGTCCTCCTCGGGTGTCCCGCACATTGTCATTCCGGTGCACCCCAGTCTTCCCCCTCCTCAAATCGCATGCCAAATCCTGAGCCTTTTGCTGACAATAGCACCGTCCGAATCGGTGCCCCATTATTGGTGTCAGTTTGAGGAATACACCGACCTCTCCCTCTCACACTCCGGTCTGGAGCCGACACCTCTCCTTCCCACACTCCAGTCTGGTACCTCCAGCCTGCTTTGGTCTGGTCCCTTGCCCCAGCCCAGTCCCCCCACCCCTCCCCTATTTTTGGGTCTGGTCCCTGGTCCAAACAAACTCCCTTTCTATCGCAACCCCCTCTGGTCCGGTTCCTCTCCCACATTCCTCTCTTCCAAACTCTCTCCCTCCCAACCTACTCCTAACGCCTGGTCTCCAAACTAGGTTACTCCCTTCCACTCTCCAGTACGGTCCCTTCTCCCATTCAGGGCCAGCCCCTTCACTGCATTGTCGGTAATGAATGAGGAATTTACTTTAGTCGTTATGTTGTGGTGCAGTTTGAGTGCAACACTCCATTTTTTCATTATTTGAAATGAAAAAATTGCATATTTATTTTTATGATTTTTTTTCTTTCTGATTTAATCAAAACAATAATCGGCCAACTAATCCATTATGAAAATAATTCTTAGTTGCAGCCCTAATTTCCTCCCCCATGTGCCTCTTCTTCTGACTTCTCTGTCGAGAGCAATGGCACAACCATCCCCACATGCCAGGGTGCTAGGTGTTATCCTGGACTCTGAACTCTCCTTTCGGCCCCACATCCAATCCCTTTCCAAAGCTTGCCGCCTCAACCTCCGCAACATCTCCAAACTACGCCCCTTCCTAACCAATGAAACAACAAAGCTCCTAATTCACTCCCTGGTTATTTCTCACTTCAACTACTGCAACTCCCTCCTCCATTGTTTTATCTTTAAATTAGACTATACCCTCTTCAGTATATCATGAATATTGCTGCCATACTCATCCCACCTTATAATCGCTCAGCGTCTTCTACCCCTCTCTGCCAATCCCTCCATTGGCTGCCACTCACCCAACAAATTAAATTCAAAATACTAACAAGTTACAAAGCCATCCACAACTCTGCCCCCAGCTACATCACTAGCCTAGTCTCAACATACCAACCTAATCGTCATCTTCGTTCCTCCCAAGACCTCCTGCTCTGTAGCTCCCTCATCACTTCCTCCCCATATTTGCCTCCAGGACTTCTTCAGAGCTTCTCCCATTCTTTGGAATACCCTACTCCAATCTGTCAGACTATCTCCAAATCTATCTACTTTTAGACAATCTCTGAAAACATTTCTCTTCGTGGAAGCCTACCCTCACAGAGCTTCTTAAAACGCAACCAGTTCAGGTACTTGTATAATAACAAAATCCATTTTATAATTGTTAATGCGCACGCGTAAATGTTTGTGTTCATGTCTCCTAGGACTTCAGCTTTAAGTATTGTTATTAAGTTCTTGGGATCAATGTTTAAAGGGTAACTACACTTTTGTGGGGAAAAAAATTATATAGCGCATCTAATTGCAACACAAATTTTATAATTGAATGTTTTTAAAAATTACTTTTCCTTTTTAATCTGCAGCCAATGTAATTTTCTGAGAATACAATGCAATTTGGCTACCTGGAGTTTTTCTGTACACAGAATGTGTACTGACCGCTCCCCAGAAACATAATTTCCTGCTTGTGTGATTGGCTCACCAATTTTCCCAGAAGTCTGCCTAAGATACAAGTCAGATTTCAGGCATCCCTTGCAACAAAAATTAAATTTTTTGAGAGATACTTTTAATAGGAACACGTCTAAAGGGATGCAGACCCAGCAGATTTCCTCATTAGTGCTCTGTAGCTGCACACCTGACGGTTAATTATAAAAACCACTCTTATTAGACCTACTCAGAAAAGAGGCACAGAGAAACGCACATGGATTTCTTCAGATTAACAAAAGGTAGGAATCTGCAACAAAGTTTGTTATAATCCTTGCAATGTACACAGATCACCCAGAGGGTAATGTTTTTTTCTCAACCAAAGTAAAGTTACGCTTTAACTGATTGATCCAAAGGAGTATATCCAATAAGATGGCATTCAATCTCTCTCTTTTATGACCCTGATATAGATTTTTTTTTATATTTAATCCCTTCCCAATATAGCCCTAAACTTACTGTTGGCTCTAATGGCAAATAAAATGCGTTAAAATAACGCATGCAGTAAATCATTTGTGAACGTTCAATTCACTAAGAATTTGGCGTTGAATAACAAATGCAGTATTTTTTCTATTCGGTAACTGCTGCATTTTCTCATGCAGTAATTTATTGCACGTGCCAGTGGTTAAGGGTTGCTGAAGGTCATTTCCTTTCATAATTTTACTTTTTAACATGTTTGTTATTTTTCTTTTGCAAAAAAATATTTTTTTATCAAACATTTTTTACAGTGCTCTGTATTTAAAGGCATTGAAATTTGAACTACCTGCTCAAATTTATGTCTCCTGATTCTTAGTAATCCAAGCTCCTTTACTAAATCCATCATGCCATACATTCATACATTTTTTTTATTTATTTTTTGTAACTGTATAGCCTACTAGAGTTGATGAAAGTGCTCTTTTCTATGTTTTTGGCCCAGTTCTGTGCTGGTGCCTATGTGTCAGGTCACCTGAAGCCAGGTGACAGATGCACACTGTTGGGGTCAGGAGTGCACCGCTAAGATAGTAAACCCTATGGCTGACTGCTGCGGATGGAACTCTGGGTGGTTAAGGAAGGCAATTCCACTGGAGGACTAACAGGGATCCCACAGGGAGATGGAGCCTAAGATTCCCCAGGGCGCGGAGTCTAAGATCCAGCAGGTGTTAACCAGAGCCTTTAGTGGTGAGGATGGACTGGGCTGCAACTGGATCCAGGTCGCAGCCCCCAGAGTCCCCCAGCTCACGCTCACAGTGGGCTATAGAGGGATAGAGGGGAAACAGCAGCTCAGGGTACAAGAGATAGTGAGAGGATAGGCCAAAGGTCAGGGCGTCTAGCAGACGAGGATAAACAAAGGACACGCCAAAGGTCAAGGTCACACGCAGACAGGGATAGTCAAGAACAAGCCAAGAACGGTAAAACAGAGACAGACGTAGCACACGGCAAGCAGGAACCCAAACACATAGTAGCTTAACAAACAACGTTGATCAGCCCGGCTGGCTTGTAGTGCACAGGTCAATATAGTGTTCCCTGATAGGGCCTGGGGTGGAGCCATGCTTGGAGGAGAGATTATTTAAGCAGCCAGGTGAGAGTGTCTGGCCTCTAAGGTGAACACATGTAGAAGGGGTAAGCGGAGAGACAAACATTACTGCATAACCATGACACTATGTTTTATATATATATATATATATATATATATATATATATACCATATTTTCTGGCGTATAAGACGACCGGAGTATAAGACGACCCCCCTAATTTTCCAATGAAAACATTGTTTCTTTTTCGTACATCACGGGACACAGAGCGACTTAGTCATTACTAATGGGTTATATAGTTTACCTTCAGGTGCTGGCACTGGCAACTTCCAAACCGGAAGTACCCTCCCCTATATAAGCCCCTCCCATCCGGGAGCACCTCAGTTTTTTGCCAGTGTCTAAGGTGTTGGCCAAAGAGTAACATGTGTTTTCCTGGGCTTGCATACAGGTTCTTTTACGGGCCTTAGTAAGCTGTTCCGGATCCCACCAAAAAAGCTTCATAGCTAAACAGTCGGTACCCGGGCCTTGCAACAGAAGAGCAAGGTTTTGCCTGTAATGCCTCTCTTAGGAGGGCTGGACCCTGGGATCCAGAGCTCTGGTCATACCCACGACCAAGATGTTTTCTGTGCAGGGTGCTATACAGGTCCAGGGGAGTGGAATCCTTGGGAACCCGGTCCCTGAAGGTTTAATTACAATGCCTGCCGTGATAGGTGAAGTTTGGGCTTCTGTGGACCAAACAGAGTCCTGCGGTGGGGAACAGGTAAGTGGGGGCCCCCAGGAACTTGGTTCTATTGGGGGACCCCCAAGCCTAATTTGTCTTTCTGTCTGTTACCTAACGGTATTCCCGCTAATATCTGTGTATGCCTGTAACTACTGGAAAATGTAAAATTTTAATAGTAGTCAAGAAAAAAAAAAAAGAGGACCGCGGTACCTGTGTTAAACCACTAGAGGCCGCTGTGGTCCATTTTTTCTTATGTGGATCTTTGGTTTTCTTAAGTCAAAAGATCCAGGCAGTTGGTAAGTTCTCTGTGGGAATCCACTTCCTCTGCCCTGTTGCTGCGCTCATCCACCGCACAGGCCCTCCGGCAAAAAGGGCCCTGGCTCCTAGTCCCTGCTTGGTTTCGAAAATGGCGCACGGGCGCGGGCGCGTGCACGCGCCTCCTATGAAAAAAAGGGGCGGGGCGGGTGGATGATGCTCGATGCGCGCCGCGGCGCTTCTGCGCATGTGCAGGCGTCCAGCATGTGTAAAAGACACAGTACAAGTGTCAGCTGGATGCAAGCAGAGCTAGCAACAAAACAGTGGCACACAGAGGCGGTTGATGCAGGCATCCCCATAGAAAGACACTTTAGTGGACACCAGCTGGTATATAGCAGCAACTGTGTTAGACTATTACCAGCAAAATTGGTGTATGACGACAGGAATACCTCAGCTTTGTGCTTATAGGATATGTCGTCCAGACGCTCTGGAAATAAATCTTCCAAGAAGCGAAAGGGGTCTCCATCGGGTTCTGAGGATTTTGGACATGTTGTACTGCGCCAATCTCCCCTGAAATTTCAGAGGTCAGTAGCCGTAGGAACCCCGCAGGAGTACCTGGTACTGCGGCTGTCCCCAGTCCACCTGCTCCTGTATATATAACAGAGGAGGTTTTATCCTCAACTCTGGGAGGATTGGAAGAGAGATTAACAGCATTGATCGCTGCTTCCCTGTCACAGGAAAAGCGCGTCCGATCTCCGTCTCCTCCTGCAGAGTGCCTGTTAGTGGAGGAACAGTCCCAGAGATCGACCTACCTGAAGGGGATCAGGTGAGGTTGATAAAGTTATAGAGGAATCAACAGTGGAAGAACCTTTCTCAGCATCTCAGGCTGAAAGATTATGGGTTCAGTCTCTGACTAACATGGTCCGAGCAGCATTTAAAATGCCTCTGGCGGAACCATCAACCACTACTGTCTCCTCGCTGGGGTCGCTGAAAGCTCCCCAGACTGTCTGTTCCTTCCCAATCCACCCTTTATTGGAAGGGCTTATTTACCAGGATTGGGAGCATCCTGTTAAAATATTTACTCCCCCCAAGAGATTTCCAGGGATCTATCCCATGGAGGATAAGTTCATAAAAAAAAAATGGAGGGTCCCTACAGTGGACACAGCCATCTCTTGTGTAAATAAATCACTGACATGTCCAGTAGATAATGTTCCAATGTTCAAAGACCCAATAGATAAAAAATTGGAGTCTTTACTAAAATCTGCTTTCTCTACAGCAAGCATGGTGACACAACCTGCAGTAGCAGCGATTGGAGTCTGCCAAGCAATGAAAGATCAGTTGAAACAAGTCTTAAGGGACTTACCAGATCAGCAGGCTCTTGCCCTAGCTGACCTACCTAGAGCCTTGTGTTGCGGTGGACGCCAAAAAGGATACAATCCAACAGGCCTCCCGCTTTACGCTGTCTGTAGACATATGCGTAGGCTTCTATGGCTCAAAAACTGGTCTGCTGAAGCTCCCTGTAAGAAATTGCTGATTAGCTTCCCATTTCATGGAGAACGCTTATTTGGAGAAGATCTGGACAAATATATCCAGAAAAATTCTGCCGGTAAAAGTACACTCTTGCTGGTTAAGAACAAGGGTAGAAGTCCTTCTTTTAAGAGGCCTACTTCTCCAGTCCCTGGCACATCGGCTGTGAAACAGTTCCGACGGCCTCCGTGGTCAAATCCAGGGGGCAGAAATCAGGGACAATCACAGGGTAACAAGAAACCCTGGGTCAAGAGAGGTACAAAACCTCCCCCCAAGTCATGAAGGGTTGCCCCCACTCAATCGGGTGAGGGGAAGACTTCAGTTGTTCACAAAAACCGTGGCGGGACACCATCAGAGACAGATGGGTGATCTCCGCAGTAAGTCTGGGATACAGGCTGGAGTTAAAAGACATTCCTCCTGCCCATTTTATGAGGTCAAACGTGCCAAGCGATCCCCAGAAGAGAGGATCCCTCCTTCTGGCACTAGAACAACTATTGCTCCAAGGGTAATCATGAGGTTCCCTTGGAAGAAAGCGGGTTCGGGTTTTACTCGAAAACCAAACCAAATGGGGACGTGAGGCTAAAAGGGCTAAACAAGTTCCTACATACCAGGACTTTTTCGGATGGAGTCGATCCGATCGGTGGCCACCGCCCTACAAGGGCAGGAATGGTTAGCCTCGATCGACATAAGGGATGCTTATTGCATATTCCCATCTGTCCGGCCCACCAGAAATTTCTACGCTTTGCAGTAGAAGGGCGCCATTTTCAGTCCAGAGCCTTACCTTTCGGTCTGGCCACAGCACCACGAGTGTTCACAAAAATTCTGGCCCTACGATTGGCCAAACTAGGAACACAAGGCGTAACGATAATGGCATGTCTAGACGACTTGTTGCTGATAGACCACTCAGTGGAAAAAAACAGAAGTGGTCGTTCACAAGACAATCAAGTATCTGGAATCTCACGGTTGCATTATCAACCGAGACAAGTCAGCCCCAAAAACCAGTCAAAAGTCTGGAGTACTTGGGGGCTAAGACTGGATTCAAATCAGAGAAAGATTTTCTTACCTCCAGAGAAGGTGTCGTCTTTGAAAAATTTGACCCACTTAGTGGGTACAAAAAAGAAAACCATCCATACGCCTGTGCATGAGGCTGCTGGGAAAAATGGTGGCTTCATTCGAAGCAGTACCCTATGGTCAATTCCATTCAAGGAACTTGCAGAGGGCCATACTGTCAGCCTGGAACAAAAAAGTTCAGGCTTTAGACTTACCAATGTCCCTGTCCCCTTCCGTTCGCAAGAGCCTCCATTGGTGGTTGATGCCCCAGAATCTGGAAAAAGGGAAACCCTTCAGTCCGGTTTCTTGGAAGGTGGTCACTACAGATGCCAGCCTCATAGGCTGGGGGGCAGTACTGGAGCAATGGTCTCTCCAGGGCAAGTGGTCAGAAGCAGAGAAGGCCCTGCCCATCAATCTCTTAGAGATACGAGCAGCCCGGTATGCCCTAGTAGCATGGACATCCAAACTCCAAGGGTCCCCTGTCAGAATTCAATCAGACAATGCCACAGCAGTGGCATATATCAATCACCAGGGTGGCACCAGGAGTCGTGCAGCCCAGAGGGAAGCGAATTGCATCCTGGAATGGGCAGAAAGATATGTCCCAGCCATATCCGCGGTTTTCATCCCAGGAGTGGAAAATTGGAGAGCGGACTTTTTAAGTCGCCAGCAATTATGCCCGGGGGAATGGTCTCTTCACCCCGAGGTTTTCCAGGCAATATGCCAGCGGTGGGGAACACCGGATGTAGATCTGCTAGCATCCAGATTCAACGCAAAGGTGGACAGATTTGTGTCTCGCACAAGGGATCCCCTAGCTTGCGGTTCGGATGCCCTAGTGTTCCCTTGGGATCAGTTCAAGCTGATATATGCATTCCCACCGCGATTAATCCGCAGAATCAGGGTAGAAAAGAAACCAGTGATTCTGGTGGCTCCAGCGTGGCCCCGAAGGGCATGGTACGCGGAGATTGTAAAAATGTCAGTGGGAAGTCCTTGGACCCTCCCACATCGTCCGGACCTGCTTTCGCAAGGACCGATATACTACCCTTCCTTACCAGCCCTAGGTTTGACGGCCTGGCTATTGAAGCCCACATTCTAAAAAAGAGAGGGCTCTCTAATCCTGTGGTATCTACCATGATCAATGCCAGGAAGCCGGTATCCAGGCAGATCTATTATAGGATCTAGAAGGCGTACATCACGTGGTGTGAGGCCAAGAAATGGCATCCACGTAAGTACGTAATAGGTAGGATTCTGGACTTCCTACAGTGGGCTGTACATAGAAAGCTTGCCTTGAGTACTATCAAGGGTCAGACGGCCTTGTCAATATTTTTTCAAAGGCCCTTGGCTTTGCATTCATTAGTCAAAGCTTTCATACAAGGAGTGATGCGTATTAGCCCTCCGGTTAGTATTCCCATATGTCCATGGGGCTTAAACCTGGTTCTGTCGGTTCTACAGAAACAACCATTTGAACCATTGCGGCACATTTCCTTGGTTCTTCTCACCAGGAAATTGATTTTCTTAGTAGCCATTTGTTCGGCTAAAAGAGTATCGGAATTAGCCGCCTTGTCCTGTAAGGAGCCATATCCGGTTGTCCATAAGGACAGAGTAGTATTACGTCCTCATCCAGCCTTTCTTCCTAAGGTGGTATCAAGGTTCCATTTGAACCAAGATGTGGTTCTTCCTTCCTTTTTCCCCAAACCTAGCTCGGTAGAGGAAAAGTTATTGCATTCTTTGGATGTAGTAAGAGCAGTTATAGCTTATCTAAAAGCCACTGCTCAGATTCGCAGTACGGATACTTTGTTTATTCTGCCGGAAGGCCCCAGAAAGGGTCAGGCAGCTCAAAATCTACTTTAGCCAAGTGGATTCGACAGGTCATAATACAAGCCTATGGCTTGAGAAAGAGACCGCCTCCATTCAAAGTTAGGGCGCACTCCACAAGAGCAGTTGGAACTTCATGGGCAGTGCATCACCAGGCCTCCCTGGCTCAAGTCTGTAAGGCGCAACATGGTCTTCAGTACACACGTTTACTAGATTCTACCAGGTAGACGTTAGAAGTCAGGAGGATGTCGCCTTTGGGCGCAGTGTGTTGCAGGCCGCAAAAGAGCCTCATGCCTGATGGCGCCCAGCTTATGTATAGTGTATCCCTCCCCTCATTTGGCATTGCTTTGGGACGTCCCATTAGTAATGACTAATTCGCTCTGTGTCCCGTGATGTATGAAAAAGAAAAAGGGATTTTTATAACAGCTTACCTGTAAAATCCTTTTCTTGGAGTACATCACGGGACACAGAGCTCCCACCCCTCTTTTTGGGACACTTATTGCTTTGCTACAAAACTGAGGTGCTCCCGGATGGGAGGGGCTTATATAGGGGAGGGTACTTCCGGTTTGGAATTGGCCAGTGCCAACACCTGAAGGTAATCTATATAACCCATTAGTAATGACTAAGTCGCTCTGTGTCCCGTGATGTACTCCAAGAAAAGGATTTTACAGGTAAGCTGTTATAAAAATCCCTTTTTTGGGCTATACTCGCCGTATAATACTACCCCCTACCTCACACAGGGATGCAGTCTCGTAGCTCTGATCCAAGCCCAATGTCTGAAGGCAGCTCTGGAAGACTTAGATGCAGGTCCATCCTCTCTTCATGCTAGAGGTAAGCAGGCACCACAGAAAATCCCCTTAGCTTCTCTCCTGATGGCTCTGGTCCCGGCAGGCTGAGAGCTCAGACCCCATCAATAGGTCTGCACTCTCCTCTCTCCTGGCTCAGTTTGCCCATAAAACAGTGACACTTCCTCCTCTAGGTGCAGCCACTTTTGGTATTAAAAAGTCCATAGTCTATTAGTCTCCATTGGCAAGTACAGTGCAGAAAAGGGTTACATTCATTGCAGTATGCATTGAGCCAATCCCGGCGGGCGATGCACTCTGTTGCTGAATACAGAGCTTGTTAAGCCTGCTCGGATTGGCAGAGGCTTGTGACATCATCAGCCCGCGCCGCTCCAATCCGAGCAGGCTTAACAAGCTCTGTATTGACTGAGCGGCGCATACTGTATTTAACAGTATACCGAGCACCCGGCAGGCTTCACATCCATCTGGCAGCCTCTGCACCCGGCGTATAAGATGACCCCCGCTCTTTAGCAGTGTAATTAAGGTGTAAAAGGTCGTCTTATACGCCGGAAAATACGGTGTGTGTGTGTGTGTGTGTGTGTATGTGTATATATATTATTATTTATTATTATTATTATTATTTTTTTAACCTTTTTATTTATTTTTCATGTTCCTATCCAAGTTTAGCTGGAGTAATTGTCCTCGTTGACATACTCCATTGTTGCACTTTTTTGTAAACTTAAAATTTATGTTAAATTTTAGCCAATGTTGGCATTTAATTTACACTGCATGTCATGCCTTTTTGATTTAATAATAAAAAAATACTTGTGTATTCGTGATGTATAATTGCCAAATTTTTGTGTCCACCGCTGGTGAAATAGGGTAAACTTTCTGTGGATCCTCTGTTAGACCCCTCTCTAAGGGTAGTATTGCCTCCCTTTCTGTGGATGGAATAGTACCCCTTCCTGTGTGTGGAATTGGGCCCCTTTCTGTGGGTCTTCTGTGGGTTGAATTAGGTTCTTAGTGGGTAAAATGCCCTTTTCTGAGGGGTTGAATAGGCCCCTCTTTCTGGTCAAATTTTTTTTCCCTGTTTTGCAAAATCATGTGTGTGTGTTTGTTTTTTCGGGTGAATTGTACTTGACTTGCCACATGCGATAATTTATGCAAATGAGAAACATGATACCCTTATCGCATGTGCTAAACGTAAGTGAAACTACACCTTTTGTAATGTACCTAGTCTTCCATACCTGGAAAAAGTATTAAGGAAGAGAAGTTAGAGAGAGTGAGATAGGAACTTTTGACATAAATACTGTTGCAATAAGCTGCTCAGAAAGTATGGAAGCCAAAGGATCAGCATGGCAGCCAGTATTTTCAGAACTTCAATAACCGCAACCTCGGTATATCTCTAATGGCAACTTTTCTTTAGTGAAAAACAGATGTACATTTTTTAAATTATCCTTGTGTTTGAAGTCTGTCCTAGTGTGGATATTGGAGGCAGTGAGGAGGCCTCTACTGTGAAGATATTTGTGATGGACTCTAATCGTTAATAATTTTTGCGTGGACTGTTTATTTGTTGATATTTAGAATTGTAAGATTTAATAATTTAGTTCAGTTGATTTTATACAAATACACTATTTCTTTTTTGTTTGGTTCCTTTAAAAAAAAAAAATGTATATTAATGAAACTCCCATTTGGTGCAGAAGGAGGTAGGGCATATTTTTGAATTCATCTCCCCCCTATAGGTGGAGATTAAGGGCCCATTTACACTTGCTTCGACTTCAACACACATTAAAGCAACTACCATTTCAACATGTTTTTGTTTTGTTTTTTCTTTGTTTTTTGTATGCTTCAGTGATGCTAAGATTATGCTTTTTTGAAGCTTTAATGAAGCTTAGCAAATGCTGTGTTTTTTATTTTTTATTTTTTTAGGGGCCCAGGTAAAATCAAAGCATAGTAGTACCCCTGTTCAGCAGATCTCCAGCTCATTAATACCCCTGTATGGCAGATCTCCAGCTCATTAGTACCGCTGTTCAGCAGATCTCCAGCTCATTTGTACCCTCGTTAAGCAGATCCCCTGTGCAGTAGTATCCCTAACTTTGATGATCTCCCGGCTAGTAGTATCCCCAGCTTTGTTGATGATCCCTCCCCCACTCAGTAGTAACCCACAGCTCTTCTTATCCTCCTTTCTCTCTGATATCCACTCATCTCCTGCTATATTGCTGCCATACTGCCCACCATTGCTAGTTTCTCCTGCTCTGGTTCCCCCAGCTCTGCTTAGTCCTCTGCCGCTCAGTCCTCCCTCTCCGGTCCCCACTCACCTTCCGCTATAGCGTTCCCATGTTGCACACCATGTATGCTTTCTACTAGTTTCTCCGCTTCGGTCCAGACCACTCTCACTTTCCTGCTGCTCTTCACTGCACACCAGATGTGACGCCTGCACCAGACACTTCTAGAATATATACACTTGAACCCGGAAGTGACTGCTAATGATGACTTTCTGGTTCGCTTGTTGGTTTCCCAGTGGGATATCTCATATCTGCAATACGTCCAAAACAAAGCACAGCTAAAGCGTAATAAAAGCTGAAGGTGCTGCTAGCAAGCTTTGTCATAGACTTCTATGGAGGCCTTGGAGAAGCTTCGTAGCACCAATAAAGCAACATGTGGTATAATTTTTTTTAAGCAAGGCAAACTGCACGTGTAAACGGCACTGTAAGCTAACCATTTTATTTAGTGACAGGTGCTTAGATTGGCATTCAGATGCCAATGAAATTATTGCCACCTAAACATGCTGATGTGCAATTTGGCATTTTAATGGCTCGCTTTGAAATAGTGAGCAGAATTGCAATGGTTCCGTCTGCGATTCAAAACGCCTGTTTTTGACCAAAAACCTAAAAAAGCATGTCCAGTGCCAAATTTTGAAGAAAGTGTCAACAAGTCTTAATGGGCTTACATAAGCATGGTGTAACTCTGTACTGGAGGTTCCCTGAAGATGGCTGATCGGCTGAAATGCGCATTGAGACAGAGACTAGTCCTGACGTCTTGGCACTGCATGATATCGGTCAACAGTGGCCTTCTATGTGCATTACATTGAATTTATATTGATCTATCGGTCTGTTTTGACGTGCTATGTATGCGATTCTCATGGTTCAATAAATTTGATACTATTCTCTTGGCTCTACAAAGTGCCGGAGGCTCCCAGAGCTTCCTGAGTCTGTGGAATGCAGAGCCAGGCGGATGTGATGTAAGAAAGAACCTGGTGACTTATTTGCGGAATCATGCGCTCTTTCAGGCCATTTGCCTCCAGCGCTTTTGTATAGCCTGAACCACAGCCATCCATCCCTGGCGGACAGAGACCAGGGCTCGTGCTGACACGAACATTACAGTTGTGCTCATGAGTTTACATACCCTTGCAGAATTTATGATTTCTTGGCCGTTTTTCAGAGGATATGAATGATGACACAAAAACTTTTCTTCCAATCATGGTTAGTGTTTGACTGAAGCCATCTATTATCAATCAACTGTGTTTACTCTTTAAATCATAATGACAGCAGAAACTAGCCAAATTACCCTGATCAAAAGTTTACATACCCCAGTTCTTAATACCGTGTATTGACCCCTTTTAACATCAATGACAGCTTGAAGTCTTTTGTGGTATTTGTGGATGAGGCTCTTTATTTTCTCAGATGGTAAAGCTGCCCATTCCTCTTGGCAAAAAGCCTCCCAGTTACTGTAAATTCTTGGGCTGTCTTGCATGAACTGCACGTTTGAGATCTCTGCAGAGTGGCTCAATGATATTGAGGTCAGGAGACTGAGATGACCACTCCAGAACCTTCACTTTATTCTGCTGTAGCCAGTGACAAGTCAACTTGGCCTTTGTGTTTTGGATCATTGTCATGTTGGAATGTCCAAGTACGTCCCATGTGCAGCTTCCTGGCTGATGAATGCAAATGTTCCTCCAGTATTTTTTGATAATGTACTGCATTCCTCTTGCCATCAATTTTGACCAAATTTCCTGTGCCTTTGTAGCTCACACATAACCAAAAAATCAGCGATCCACCTCTGTGTTTCACAGTAGGAATGGTGTACCTTTCATCATAGGCCTTGTTGACTCCTATCCAAATGTAGCGTTTATGATTGTGGCCAAAAAGCAAAAATTTGGTCTCATCACTCCAAATGACTTTGTGCCAGAAGGTTTGAGGCTTGCGGATACTTTGTGGCATTTGCGTAGTAATGGCTTTCTTCTTGGGACTCGACCATGCAGCTCATCTTTCTTCAAGTGCCTCCTTTATTGTGCATCTTGAAACAGCCACATCACATGTTTTCAGAGAGTCCTGTATTTCATCTGACGTTATTTGTGTTTTTATCTTTGCATCCCGAACAATTTTCCTGGCAGTCGTGGCTGAAATTTTAGTTGGTCTACCTGACCGTGGTTTGGTTTCAACAGAACCCCTCATTTTCCACTTCTTGATTAGAGTTTGAACATTGCTGATTGGCATTCTCAATTTCTTGGAAATCTTTTTTATATCCCTTTCCTGTTTTATACAGTTCAACTACCTTTTCCCGCAGATCCTTTGACAATTCTTTTTCTTTCCCTATGACTCAGAATCCAGAGACGTCAGTGCAGCACTGGATGAAAGATGCAAGGGTCTGTAAGGAGTCCAGAAACTCATTGACCTTCTATACACAGTCACACTAATTACAAGCAAACAGATCACAGCCATTCAAACCCATTTGTGTCAACTTGTGTGCATGTTATAAGGCCAAAATCATCAGGGTATGTAAACTTTTGATCAGGGTAATTTGGGTAGTTTCTGTTGTCATTATGATTTAAAGAGTAAACACAGTTGATTGATAATAGATGGCTTCAGCCAAACACTAACCATGAGTGAAAAATGTTTTTGTTATCATTCATATTCTCTGAAAAATGCCAAGAAATCATAAATTCCGCCAGGGTACGTAAACTTATGAGCACAACTATATATACATTGTGACATGCTCGAGTTTATATTTCTTTTGTGAGTGATATTCCTTTTATTAATTTTAAGTAATTTTAACTGCTACACTTAGTTGACGCTTGTCTCTCCCTCTTTGTACATATTCTTTTTGAAGCAGTAAACAATTTGTAGTAGGCTTAATTCATTATAGTATAAAAATGACTTATGTGCCAGAGGTTATATAAAGGCTTATCGGAATGTAACGACGTACATACACACCTATGAAAAGAAATTATTTCCTGTTTCTTGCTCTACTTGTAGTTTGAGAAAATTTGCATGTATAGTTGAACAGATTGAGATAGCTTTAAGTGACAAGCCCATAAAAATTGTCTTTGCTGCCAAGAGATGTCTTGGAATTGGAATGCATGAGTATAGCAGCTTTAGGGAGAGGTTCTCTCGGGTGAATTGATAGGAAGTGTGCGATTCACCTCATTGTCAACCTTGTAGACTAAAGATTCATTGGAAAGGTGAACCTTTGGTAATCTGGTTATGGGGATACAGTCATATATTAACTAAGTCACCAGCGTGCTGCAAACAGGGAGATTTATATCCTGCCAAGTAATCTGCATCACCTTCACTGGTAGCTGCTTCATGCCATACATAAATTATTTTAGCCTGGGGAAATATATATCCTGTCCCCGTGACAGTGGAAGTTGAATTAAATCAATACTGAGGCATTCAGTCATCGTATAAGTATGTATAAAAGGTATTCGAAAATGGAGGACTTTTTCTTATAAACCATGTTAGGTTGAAACTAATTTAAGCCGCCTCATAGAGCATCTCATTGTGCCGAAATAGAAGCCAATAAATTGAAAGCTGAGAATCTTGTTGCCTTCATACGATTGTAAGATGGTAATCTGTTTGTAGTCGTGTAAGTAGTTGCGCATTATATTTACAGAGGAACAGGATATGTAATTTATCCTATAATTTTGCTGTTGAATATCAAATTGCATATTCTTGGAATGTACTATACCACCTTTGGGATCATTTAATTTAATGGAAAATAAGTAATTTGTCCTCAGTACTTCTAATCAGAAATTTGAGTTCCTTTTATTTGCCAGCAACACGCTAAGTTAGCAGCTTGTACATCCATACCTAGTGTTCCATACCTGGAAAAAGTATTTAGCAAGCACAGTTGGAGTGAGATAGGAACTTTTGACCCGATTACTGTAGCACCAGAGTGCTAGTAAACATGCTAAGACAGAAGCTTGTACATCCAAAAGAGCAAACGCTGAAACACAATTGAAGTTATCCAGTATATACAGTCCAATGTAGTGAGAAATTGAAAAAACCTATACATTGTTAAAATGATTGGTTGAAAGTAGGGCAACAAACAAGTAGCCCAATATAATAGGTAAATTCTTCAAGTCAGGGCTACACCTTAAAGTGGATGTAAACCCGAATTTTTTATTTTTATTTTTTGATGTCACAATGTAGAGAATAAGATTTCCTATCATCTGTGCCAGGTCTTGCCACACAGTTAATCCAGCTCTGAGCAATCCTCTTTTTTTATTTTTTTTTATTGTTCAGTGAGATAAAACGGACAAACAGAGAAGAGCCTTTGTCCGTTCCGCCCCCTTGCTTCGAGTGACAGGTTATTTACATATCTCGTGCAATAGCTTTAGACATGCACATCCTGTGTAAAAAGTTCACAATTCACATCCCACACCCCTCCTCTCCCTTCCAGCTCTCGCACGATTGGCTGCCTTTGCTGTGTTTTGACTGGATGTTTCTCATCATGGGGTGTGATCCACAGTTCAGTGTGACGAGGAAATGTATGCTGCAGTGAGCAGCCATCAGAATATACATAGACAAGTGATTAGGGGAGAATTATTTAGTCAGAGCTGGACAGAGTAGAAGCTCCAGTGATATTATTCTTGTTATATTGCAGTGTGGTGTGTCTGAGGTCACCTGATCACAGATGCAACAGATGCACAGATTCCTTGCCATCACCAGGATTTATTATGTGGGGGAGGGGTGGATTTCTCACTTTTTATACTTACACCCAGTAAGGCTGAATGAGCTTAGGGTCGGTTCACATTAGTGCGCTGTGTGAGATTGCATGTGATTCACACCGCATTGCAGCGCAAATCACATGCGATGTCAGTGCAGTGCGATTTCAGCCATACAGATAGTATGGCTGATATCGCACCGCATTTGGACCAAACGCGCACCAGACCCTTTTTTTGGTCCGCACCAGAATCGCATAGGTGTTCACACCTATGCGATCCGATTCATGTCCTAACTGTCAGTTCGCAGTGCGATATGCGAGCTGAAATGGGGGTGTCGTTAACATTGTATGACACTCCCCAGCAGTTCGCATATGGCAGTGTGAACTGCCGTGCGAGTCGGGTGTGATGTGGGAACCCTCAGTGGATTCGCAGGGTTCCCGAATCGCACCAGTGTAAACCAGCCTCAAAGCATAAAGCCTACAAATGTCACCAAGTCTCGGTTCACACTGGTGCGATTCGGTAACCCTGCGAATCCACTGCGGGTTCCCACATCGCACCCGACTCGCACGGCAGTGTTCACACTGCCATATGAAAACTGCTGGGGAGTGTCATACAATGGTAATGACACCCCCATTTCAGCTTGCATATCACACTTCGAACTGACAGTTTGGACATGAATCGGATTGCATAGGTGTGAGCGATTCTGGTGCGGACCAAAAAAGGGTCCTGTGCGTGTTTGGTCTGAATGTGATGCGATTTCAGCCATACAGTTTGTATGGCTGAAATCCCATCGCACAGACATCGCATGTGATCAGAACAGCAATGCGGTGCGAATCACAGGAATGCGGAGTGTACATTGGTGGGTAGTACGTGCAGGATGGTGTCAGGATAGTGGACAGTGTCAGATAATTTATTTTATTTTACAATTAATTTTTCATTTTTTTTTAAAGGTTTTTTGGGACCAGTGGATTTTTTTTATTTTTATTAAAACTGACACCACAAAGTCATAAAAAAGAGGGGGGGGGGATAATGCGCTAATGTGTGATAATACTAAATGAACATACAGTGACAAAGGTGACAAAAATATGAATAAAGTGCAGGAAAAAAGTGCATAGAGGGGGGAAGACACAGTGGGCGGATGAGGAGGGGGCCAAAGAAGAAGGGGGGCGCTGGAGGAGGCAGGCACGGAAGACAGTCGGGGATGATCGGTGCAGCAGGGGACAGCTGTGAACACCGCGATCCCCCATACATGGCTTTTCAGGTGAAAGCCACAGGAGGGAGAGGAGAAGCGGCTGATGAAAACATGTATGGGGGATGGTGTTCACAGCTGTCCCTGCTGCACCGATCATCGCCGACTGTAACTGGACATGCACGTGTGCAGAAGTGACAGGGGCCGTGAGCGTGCTCTGCTTCACAGAACGTGCTCTGTCACTCCTGCACATACACGCCAGTCTCAACAGGCGCGAGGCTCGTCCTCGCAATGCTGGCTGGCGTGGGAGTGTAGTGGTGGGCGGAGGAGTCCTGTGACGTCACGACTCCGCCCACCGAGCGCCGGGGGAAAAAACCGCCCACAGATTCGGCAATTTTGCGGGGCTTCTGACAGGTGAGGGGGTGACATTTATAATATATGGATACATGCAGGAGTGATGTCTAGCATTCTAGATTACAACAGTATTAATGAATTAAATTTGATGACAGTGGGTTTACATCCACTTTTTTGAGGTGTGTATTTTTGTTTGCAAGAAGTATGAAAGAGGCCATTTCCAAAAGAGGCAATTTTCTTACTCCTGTTTACCTTGCATTCATCTCTGAGCTGATACCTCACTTATACCCTTTCAGACTCCTTACAGCCTGGCTTTTACCCATGGCAACCCACAGGAACTGCCATTCTAAAACTCATTAACCACATACTAACTGCTACAACAATGACTAGTTGGCTATTACTCGCACTATAAGCTCTTTCTGCACCTCGGCAAACTCTCTCCCTTAGCCTCTAATGCTAGGTACACACAGGGAGCGGGCTGAACCGAAAAAATCTGAGGTCACCTTCCTAATTAAGCGATGTTGGTGCAGCGGTGGTTGGTTTCTCTTCTTAGCCAAAATTACCCACTAATTCACTCACTATCTTTATTAGGTCCCTTTCACATTGGTGGGATCCGTTTGACGCTGAGCAAGCAGATGACAGGTCCGTCTCTGCTCACTGTGCAGAGATGGACCCGTCAGAATCCCGCTCTCCTCTATAGGGAGATCGGATGATCTCATCCGATCCAGTCCGCCTGACGGATGGTAAATAGGACCACCATCCATCTGGATTTGGCAGACAGGATCTGATCAGGTAGAGGCAGACGTCAGCAGACATGTGTCCGCTGACATCCGCCCCTCCATGGGGGTGAATGAAGGGTCCGATCGAGTCCTCCTGAAAAACTGACAGGTGGACCTTATCGGACAGCACATGTGAAAGGGGCCTTGCATCTCGCTCCTCATTGACCTACCTCTACATAGGCCATCCCCCTATCAGTCTATCATGAACGCTGCTGAAAGACCCGTCCACCTTGCTCAATGTCTGAAAGACAGTGCAGGGTTTCGCAGCAAGGGGTTACATTTACCGAACAAATAAAATGAAAAATACTTAGAACAACAATTGGTTCACAACACTGCCCCTGCTGCATCACCAAACGTATCCCAAAATATCACCCAAACCATTCTCTGTGCTCACAATCGTACCTAAACATTGTTGGGGATCTTAATGCCACCTGTCACCAACATATAGAATGCTGGTGGTTTAATAGCATTTAAATTCACACCGTCAGCAATGCAACGTCAACATTTATTACCTGGCCCAGATGTTATAGCAACATGGATTATATGATTTAGAAAAGGCTTTGACCTGCGAATATGCATGAGTCAGGTAAGTACTGTAGAAACTGTAAAGATGGCTCTGTGAAAATGGATCCTGATTTTCTTTTTATATATTTTTGTTTATTTTTTTATAAACGGACATTCGGACCTTTCGGTTGCATTTTTTTCTTTACCCTATACTGTATGTTTACACACAACATGCAGGGAGAGCATCTTATAAGGGCCCTTTTACATCTCATTTATGACACGCGTTACTGAATATTTTTTACATGAATTAACACGTGCAATAATTGAGTGCCCTGGGTTTTCTCTGTTCACCTTTACCTTATGATAGCGAAGGCAAGGTAAAATAAAATTGATCAAAATTTGACAATGCAGTGTTATTTATTTATTTATTTTTTTATTTATATTGCTGTACTTTTCTGGAATTTTCTATTAATCTACGAATCCACCAGCAATAAAGGCCTTTCTGACCTTTTGGCTTTGTACCTGTTGTTTTTACTATGATTCAGGGAAACTTTAAATCCATGTCTTCTGTAGCTGTCCTAGAGGTTTAAATTGCATGTAGGGCATTTCATTTTGACTTTGTGTGAAGCTCTTACCGCAAGACCTCAGTAGGATTAAGATTTGTCGATTTTGCTGGGCAGTCCATCAAAGACTGTACCCCAAGATCCTGTTCACAAGATTTTGCATAGCTTAGAAGTGTGATTCAGAACTTTGTCCTGCTTCGTGATTACATCTGTGGCAATCGGCACTTGACCACAAAGGACAGAATGATGATGTAAATTGGAGCAGCAATCTTCCCTGGAATATTATTCCTTGCACTGTGTAAATACCCCACCTTACAATCCCCAAAGCAGCCCTATATCATTATATTTTCTCTGCCTTACCTGACATAAACAATCAAGCTCATCCAGAATTATGTTTTTTTTGTTACTTTACTCCATGTCCATATTTGTTAATCTCTTATTTTTAAAAAAATTTTTTTCCAAATATAATTTTATTACGTTTTTTCCCCCCAAAAAATAAAAAATATAGGGCGGGGCCCACAAAATACAGGAGTAGCTCATAACAATGAAGGTCGCAGCCTCCCATCAACTTGTCACAGGAAATTGCAATGTGCTTCAGAATAAACAATATGCGTCATGAAATTTCCGTTATCGACAACTGTAGTTCTCTCTTAGCTACACATTCCAGGTGTCACTGATGCTCGTACAAGAGCATTAAAGTGGCGGGTAGCCCACATCTCTATACTCTAAAACAAATTGTTACCGGAAGAGAAAAAGAAAAAGGGCTAGATAAACAAATAACTATAAAGAACGGAAGGGAAGAATAGAGAGATGCCAAAAAGAAAAAAGTGGGGAGGGGAGGGGGAGCGTTAGGACGGGAGCGCATACCTGGTCCAAGATCTTTGGGATCCCCCAGCCAACAGTAATTCGCTAGAGGTTCAAGTCTCAAAAAGAGCTTTGCCCTCCCCTGAATATATAAACATATTCCAGATAGACACGAAACCTACAAGGAGACTTGAACTATCTTGTGCAGTCATTATCAGGTCCTCCATCTTATTTATATCCTCCACCTTCCGTAGCCACATTGCTATGGTCGGTGGACTCTGCTGCTTCCATACCATGGGAATGCAGGCTTTAGCTGCATTTGTCAGGTGTCTCAACAAGGATTTTTTATAAACTCTCGGAGCGAGAGTAGACAGATGAAGTAGAAAAAATGCTGAATAGTTTGGAATCTGGAAGGCAGTGAATTGTTGTGATATGGTGTGAACCGCCTTCCAAAAATTTGTCGGTTTAGAGCAAAACTAGAATATGTGCAGCACCGTGCCCCTGTCCTCACGACAATGCCAGCAGTGTTCTGGCGTGTCTGGGAAAATGATATGCAGGCGACTGGGTGTCGAGTACCACCTCGTCAGAATTTTTTAGTTGGTCTCTTGAATTTTAGTGTAGATCGAAGACTTGAGGGAGAAACTGATCATATTCTGTTTTTGGGGTGGAGAGAATGTGCGGTCCAGATCGGTTTCCCATTTTGCAATGCAGGACAGGTCGGGTTGTTGTTGGGGCGTATTTAGAAGGGCATACATTTTAGAGAGTTTGTGGTAGCGGGTCTGTGCCCGAGCAATATTCCTCGAATGTGGTCAGGGACCTAGTATAGTTTCGGGGGTTCGGGATGGTCTGGAGAAAATGTTGCAACTGTGCTGCGTTCCAGAATGCGAGCCCGAAGGGGCCTGCAGGATCCATCAATTCCAGGATGGAGGGCCATCTATCGCTCGTTAGAACTGGAGGGCAGTTACACAGTTAGAGTTCCTTTAGCGTCTGGAATTGTGTAGATGAGAGCCCTGGGGGGAACCTAGGATTACCCAAAATCAGGGTTAAGGGCGACATCGTAGCCGTTAAAGAGGTTCTAAGGACAGTGTGAGAGCATTGTCGCAGGGTATTTCCTATCGGGGGGTGTGATTTCAGTTCTGGGGGTAGGGAGCCTCCGCACCACAGCGCAGTCTTTAGTGGGATGTTAGTTTGATGTTCTATTTGTGTCCACAGTTTGGACTCATAATGTCGCAGCCAGTCAATAACCCTGCTTAGGTGAACTGCCTGATAATATCTCCTAATGTCGGGTAACGCAAGGCCCCCACAGTGTTTTGGCATCGAAAGTTGAGTGCGAGGGATGCGTGTTTTTTTATGTGCCCAGACAAAACGGGTGAAGAGAGCTTGGACTTGTTTAAAATATGCGGGGGATATCCTAATCGGGAGGGCTTGAAAGAGGTACAAAAATGTTGGTAGAATGCTCATTTTCAATAAGTAACACCTCCCAAACCCTTGTTCCATTTCTCTAGCAACACCCTGGTTTTGGCAAGTAAAGGGGGGAAATTACTCTCGTAGATATGTGAAAGGTCAGGCGGGATACTAGTACCTAGGTAAGTCAATGCGGAGGACGTCCACTTAAACCGGAAATTTGAACGTTTAGTTGGGAGAATATGCGGTGATATGCGGGGAGGGATCAGCAACCTGGTTCCCCATTATAAATCCAAAGTTTGCAGTCTAAGGGAGACTGGAGCCTCAGTTCATGCCTCTATAATTGTTCCAGGAGTGTGAGGGTACCCCGGGGAGCCCCCCCAATGAGAAGTTTAATGAGTCAAGGCCCATCCCAGGGAAAGTGCACAGTGGGGTTCTATCTAGGTCTCTCAGTGAACAAGAGGGGATATCGGGGCTGTTGGGGTGAAATCAGCTCAGCCTGACTAGGGATGTGAGTCCATGTCTATGCAGGTGGTCTTTGGGTAGGTTCCGCTGCGGAGGATAGTTCTGCTGGGAGCGGGGGTAAAACTTGGCGGGTGTGGTCATGATCAAAGCTGCGTCCACCAGGGAGCAGCCGACAGATCGAAGAAGTGTGACAGTTAGTGTGGGCAAAGGGACGGTGGGGTCAGCCCTCAACTTAAAAGGCAGTAGCTCGGAGACAGGGGTCACGGGGAAATTACTCACGGCTCAGAGGATTCACGACTCCCTTTCTCCCTCCAGAGAAGGCGCACTAGGGCGGCGTCTGCTTCTCTGCGATCTGGACAGGAAGTCTCTTCTCTCCAGGCTTGGGTAGGTCTGACGGCTGGG
Source organism: Rana muscosa (assembly GCA_029206835.1). Classification (NCBI taxonomy): domain Eukaryota; kingdom Metazoa; phylum Chordata; class Amphibia; order Anura; family Ranidae; genus Rana; species Rana muscosa. The sequence continues at coordinate 661,119,846 of CM055117.1, forward strand.
GAGCAGGGTCAGCCAGTTAGGGACTTCAATCGGCTCTGCAAATAAAGCTGGTAAGGAGGACGGCGACCGGAGGATGAATAATCTCTGCTCCCACCGGAAGGTCACCGAAAGCGGATATCCCCAGCGGTAGGTGGCATCCCGTCTCCTGGCTAGATCCAGGAGTGGCTTGAGCATGGCCCTCCTGTGTAATGTGGCTCGGGAGGGATCCGGGAGTATCTTGAAGGAGGCTCCGTCAAACTCCAGCTCTCCCGCTTCCCAAGCCTTGCGGATGATCTGTTCCCTGTGAACATAATGGTGCAGTCTGCAGATGACGTCCCGGGGTCGTACTGGATCTGTCGGCTTGGGGCCTAGGGCTCTATGGATGCGGTCTAGGACGACTCTATCGGGTAATTCCACTCCCTCGATGCTGCGGAAGATAGCCAGAGCCCTGTCAGCTAGGTCCTCAGCACCCGCAGCCTCCGGCAGGCCCCGGAGTTGCAGGTTATTCCTTTTGGCTCCGGTCTTCCATGTCCTTGAGATGTAACTGCTGATCAACTAGGGCCTCCATTTGTGTTTCGTGCCGCTCTTCCAGGGCAAGGACTCTGTGATCGAAGGCAGATAGGGATGCCTCTCCCTTCCCCACGTGTGATGATAGTCCCTTCAGCTCCGTTCTCACTTCCCCGAGCTCTTTCCAGTGGGCTGCCTCCACGGAGCTAATCAGGGCTGCAATGTCGGCCTTAGTAGGTAGCGCTTGGAGCAGGGATCGTAGTTCCGGGTCCGTCCGGAGAAGATGAGAAGTAGCCTGCGATGGACCCCGTTGCTTAAGGGCAAAAGTCTTGTAAAACGTCTGGGAGACAGTCCGAGGCTGCAGATACTGTCTAAGCCATAGGCAAATCACTGGATACTGAAGCTCCCTCCATGCTTGCACGTGCGGCCGCCATTTTGAGGCCCGGGGGAACCCAGTTGAGAAAGTCTGAAAAGACGCCTAATTTCGCTAGCTGGAGGAGCCGGAGGTTAGGGCTTTGCGGCTTTGGTATTCTTCCTTGCTGTCCTCTTCTTCTTTGCGGAGTACATACTTTAAGTCCGGAGAATAGTCGGGGTATTCGGGAGACGGTCAGGAGCTCTGAGAAAACGCGTCTCTATCCAGCCATGTCCAAGCCACGCCCCCTATTTTTAAAGATTTGACTCATTTGTCCATAATACAGTATTTCACAGTAGTTTGAGTTTTGGTTCAGATCTAATAAAATAGGTGATACTGAGGGTAATTTGTGACACATGTAGGAGTTTAGAGAGATCGGGGTAGGGACACTAATATGAAATAGCCTGTGTTCTTTGTAAGGTGCTGTAACATATGTTGGTTATATAGAAGGATAAAATGTATGCATCTTTGGTCTTCAAATGGAGGAAGTTGAATGTTGTCTGTTTTTTTTTTTTTATATTGCCTTTTTCACCTAAACTATTTAATTTAATATGCTTAGATCAAAGTATATGTAAAACAATCCGTTTTAAACAGAAATTAAAGGCAAACCATTTGTGTGGGAATAGAAAATAATCGCACCCCTTTTTTAATTTTGTTGTTTTCCAGCCTCAAATGAAGACAGGTGTTTTTTTTTTTGTTTTTTTTGTTTGTTTTATCCGGCTGTATTTACTAGTGCAATGTATAACATCTTAGTGAAGGATATAACACCAACATGTAAAAAAAATAATCAAAAAGTTAAAACAGAATGTTGGAAAAAAGGATCACCCCCCCCCCCCCATGTTGGTATTTTGTTGGACCACCTGTTGCTCTAATTACAGCCTTGAGTCTGTTGGGATGTCTTTACTTTGCACATCTAGACTTTGCAATATTTGCCCACTCTTCTTTGCAGAACTGCTCAAGTAAATTTGATGGTGACCGTTTGTTGACTGCAGTCTTCAAGTCTTTCCACAGATTTTCAATGTGGTTTAAGTGGTGGAATGGGAGATTTGCATCATGGATCCGACAAATGTGCAGCAACTGCGTGATGCTATCATGTCAATATGGACCAAAATCTCTGAGGAATGTTTCCAGCACCTTGTTGAATACTAGCAAGGTATATCCTAATAAAGTGGGCAGTGAGTGTATATCCCCTGAATATAAGGCGTGAGAGCGTTTACCAACAGCAACACAAAATTAAATAAGAACTTTTATTGGAATCTTTTTTTTTATTTAATAGTCCATATCAGGGTTGCCAACTTTCAGTAAATTTACAAACAGTTTGTAAAATCCATAATTGTTTCATCTGTCCATGAATGTCAGTTAGACATGCAGCCTACATGTCCGCAATGGACATTCAAGGACAGATGCAAAAAGTACTGATTTTACAAGATGTTTGTATATTTACTGAAAGTTGGCAACCCTGGTCCATATGTGTATGTGCTCAGTGTTCATAACATTGCACATTCAGTTTTGTGCCAAATAAGTGCTGGTAAAGTGGTGTTTCCAGGTGGGATAGAAACTGGCATATATGGGGTTAAAATCTGCCATGAAGCCTAAGCTTGACCGTCTGTACCCAGAAAATGGAGATAGGATTTGCAGATAGTTTATCATTTATACATGCTTATAGTGATCTTCTTTGATGACCGTTCCAAAATGGTGGCCAGGTGTAGTGGAAGGTCCTAGGAGGTGTAAATAGTCACATATGTGATCTTGAGGCCGGGTTCACACCTATGCGAATTGGTTGCGGCTTACACCGCATCCAATTCGCTTAACATTTTAAAATGCATTGATTTCAATGAGGCTGGTTCACAAATGTGCGATGCATTCGCACTGCGCATTGCCAAAAAAAGGGTGCGTTTTCTAAGCTCTGCAGTGTGAATTCAGGTCCATTATCTTCTATGGGTACGCATCTGATTCGCAGATGTGTTTTAGTTCTCATCAGGATTTCTCTCCTTCACCTCACTACACTTCCCCCTTCCCCCTCCCCTCTCCCAGGTCACCAAATTCACAGCTAAAACGGAGATGATCTGCTGAACAGCTCTCTTATCTTTTTGCAGAGATGAGAGAGCTGGAATTCGCACTGCACAAGTGTGAGCCCAGCCTCAAGCTTCAGATCCTGAAGACATTGCACAATTATTACTAAACATGTTGAGCTGTAATTTCTGTTGACGTTGCATCTGGTTCCCCTGGCTATCCATTTTGGATGAGGCAAAATACATGTACAAGGCCATAGAAGCTAATTTAACACCCTGAGTGCAATTTATACTTATTTTTTTTATTGAATAAATGGCGTTCGCTCTATGGAACCCTCTCGTCTTTCCCAAATGTATGCCACTTGCTGCAAACATTCTGGGGTTTTACAAGAGTGAAGGATTGGGGGAGACCAAAGGAGGAGCAGAGCTGCACCTAACCAGGAGTGGATGCAAAGAGTGCTATGTTGACTCTGTTAAAATAAGGGTCAGTAAAATGTGGTGAGAGCGGTGTGTTATTATTAACCTTAGGATTCCTATGTCTGAAGCAAACCCACCTGGGAACACGACTTTAGCAGCACTCCTTTGGCACAGAACTGATTGTGCGCTCAGCGTTCATAACATTGCATACACATGTGGACTATTGAATAATTTGTATTGGATTCATTTTTTTTTTTTTGTTATACACATTGAGTTGCTGTTGGTAAGCACTGTCACCCCTCATATTTAAGGGATATATGATACAAGTAACCCCAAAACAGAATTTGAAAACCTCCTCTGACCATTGGGTGGTACTGAATAGCCATGGGTTTCAGTAAACAGTAGGGATTTTTAAATAAAGATGAAATTTGATTAAATATAAATACTTTATAAAGCTTGCATTTAGTCATGAAAACAGTTTATTTGATGCAAGATTCCAATTTTTTTTGTGTGTATGTATGTAGACAAGTGTTTGTCTCTCATGTAACTTGCCAAAAGATAACTTTAGATTAAAACATTTGGAAAAAAATGCAATTTTCCTACTTTATTTGTTTTTTCCATGAGCTTTAAAAATTTGTATTTTTTTTTACGTATGACTAGTATACCTTTTTTCAGTCAGTCTAGATTATACCATTTTTTTCATTGATTTTTAATGTAAACCCTGCTCTTATTGAGGAACTAAAGGCACATGGTTTTCTTGTATATCTAAATTCTTAGTCTTCTTAGTTTAAGTTAAGATGTCCTTCAGCTGTAAAACCCTGTTTGTTTGCCTTGTTTGCAGACTAAAGGTGTGTGAATCTATACTGCTTTGTGGCAGTCACGTCTACTATGTCTTGTATCTTGAAGCGCAGGAGGACAGATGGCTTGGAATAAAGTGTTCTAACTGTTTTTAGGACGTTGCTATCTATTAGTGTGAAAAGTTTGTCAGCAGTCATGCAGATAATTGAACTGCCACCCAAAAGCTTGAGGGGGTTCACTTAATTACCATTGATCTTGATTCCCAGAGGAGCTAAGCATTTAGCCGAAAGCCTGGAGTTAAAGGTGTTCTGAAGACAACACAGCAATTCCAATCTGGTTAATAAATTGGTATTAGACTGAAGTGTTTGTGTGCGACCCATGGGGAATGTTGCTGATAAACAGGCCTTTCCTTGATTTGCTGATGTCGGACAAGGCACGGATCTCAGCATGGTTAAGGTTTTATTTGTCAGCAAATTAAGAGACAGTGCCTTGCAGTCTCCCAAATTAGCTTTTGTTCTGTTTTAGCTTTAATAAGCTGGGAACTTTTTTATTCATAAAGGCTCTGGGAAAGCATATATTTCACTATGCAATTAGAAAGACGCATGAACAAATGAAGACTCTGGTTGCTGATTCATTTTTATTGTTGTCTTATTAGATCAGTATTTTTTTTTTCTTTTGGTTTTCATTATTTTGGAGTGTGATATTGTTTATAGCATTTTTTATGAATTTGGACTTGAAAATTATTGTCTTAGGATTCATCTACAAAACCACTAGAAAACAAAACGCTTTTTAGGTTTTAACACTGCTTCTCAGCTTGGACCAATGCAATTGGGCAATATACTGTAAATATTAACTGGAGTTAAGCTTTAACCACTTGCCCTCCCAGGTGATTTACCCCCCTTCATGACCAGGCCATTTTTTTTGCGATAAGGCAATGCCTTATTTTAACTGACAATTGTGCAGTTGTGTGATGCTGTACCCAAATAAAATGTATGTACTTTTTTTTTTTTCTGCACTCAAATAGAGCTTTCTTTTGGTGGTATTTGATCACCACTGCATTTTTTTTTTTTTTGCGCTATAAACAAAAGACCGACAATTTGGGGGAAACCGTTTTTTTTTTGCGCTATAAAACCCATCCGTACAACTTTAAGCATAATTATAACTAGATAATATATCATATCATTTTTGTTTTTACAGTGTTTCATTTACCATTTGCTATCCTGATAATAGTTTCTTCAAGTAAACATGTCAAAAAGTTGGGCATTTCAAAATTTAGCAAATGATGAAAAATTCATAAACCTCAGTTCTGTTTAGTGAAAGCTCCATGTTAGAAACCATGATTTGATCCACAGTTCAAGGCAGCAGAATTGTATATGCAAATCTCAACTTTTAGTGTAAAAGCCAAGCTTGTTCTATTGCCACCAGCCCACCAACCATTGGAGCCTCCCTGTTGGTCAATGGGACTACCTATGAAGGACCTGCAAGGAGCAGAGGCTAAAGTCAATGAAAAGTTCAGAAAAAAGGCAAGTTGTGAGTGACAACTGCCTCTATATCTAGATTTACTGCTCATTTTCCACCACTGCTTAAACCTTTTTTCATCACATACCCATAAAAATAGAAGATTTTGTTAATACTTTACATGTCTCAAACCCTGTTTCGAACTGTATAATTGTACTGTAAACATATAGACCAGCCATTCTCAACCAGGGTTCCGTGGAACCCTGGGGTTCCTCCAGAGGTTGCTAGGGGTTCCTTGAGCTGTGGCTGATGAACCACCTATTTGACCTAAATTAAGGACTATTTGATGAAGCCTACAGAGTTCAAGGTTCAGCACCACTTGGCAAAGCCAGCAGCATGACACCAAATATCTCTTTAGCTGTCTTTAAGGGTGGCATTCTGGAAACCACTTTATGGGAGACATTCTTCCTATTGACCACCAATATAAGGAGCATTGTTCCTATTGAGCCCTGATGATTTGGTTTTAGTAAGGGTTCCTCGAGACATGAAAATTATTTTTGGGGTTCCTCTAGGGTTAAAAGGTTGAGAGCCTGATATAGACTTTCGATGACTAAAAAAAAAATAGAAAAGGGTGGGTCTTTCCAGGTGTTCAAACCTTTTCGCAGAATGACTACCAGTACACAGGCATAGGTTAAAAACTATTTTTATTCCAAAATTCATTAAAAAGATTTTATGTTGGGGTCCTACAACCCTTTAAAATCGTAGCAAATCAGCACGACTCATTATTTTGCTAAAAATCTGCATGAAGATAGTGATTCCTCCTTACGTATGTATATGGTAAAACCTATATTATGTTTACATACACATTGCATACATATAAAACATTGTAACATCACATTAGGGAGGGGTATCATAACCCAAATCTTTTGATGCTTTTTCACACTGCTGAGTGAACAGTACACAGCTGTTTAAAACATAATGCCTTGGACGTGGTAAAAAATACAAGAGGGCACAGGTTTGTTCCTTCTTTTTCTTATGTGCTGTGTTTGAAATGGCACTCCATAGTTATCAATTCAGTGGAAAGTCCTTTTTATGATGGCTGCATCAGGAAGATGTCAAGAAGTCTGGGACTGCAAGAAATTCATCCAACTCAGAGTGTAATGTCTTTTTGGACATTGTTCCCCCTGTGGCTCATTGCACTAATAAAACACAAATATAATTTAAAATAACTGGATGCAGTACCATTGATTGAGGTGATCTGTGTTTGAATATGTAATGCATATGTAGCGCCCTGCTCTTGATGATCAGGCACTATGTTAAATTTAGTGGGTGTCTGAGCTGATAGCTCGGACCTTGTGGTGATTGGAGCTAAATCGGCCTCTGTTCCGGCTGTGGCTGTGTTTGGAAGGACTTCCCACTGTTTGCCTGTAGGTGGCATTACCACCCGAGGCCAATGTTGGAACACAAGCAGGCCAAAGTGTATTGGGTATTTTTCCCTGGGAACAGATCAGTGGGAGTGGTCTCCCTGCTGAGCATGCTGGGGATGGGTACTTAAGGAGCAGACACCATTGCTCGGGGCTCTCTTTGCCTCGTGGCCCTCCTGGCTCGAGGTATGTGATACTGAAATTTCAGCTGCGGAGCCATGTTGACCTGAGGCTGCATCTCTACCAAGTAGGCCCAGTAGTCCTGACTGGGGCCTATACTTTGAAGGTGATCCTGTGCTGTCTGTCCTGTGGGAGGAAGCCACTCAGTGGAGGAAACCAGGGGAGGACCTGTCCTGGAGAGGACCAAGCGGAAGGCTGGTATCTTGAGGAAGGCCTGGTGACCCTATTGGAGGATGCACCGTAGCTATAGTTACCTTAGTGTGCCGGGTTGGCTTAAAGGCTCTAAACTGTAAGGCTGGATCTCTGGGTACTAAAATCCTGTGGCAGAGGATCATTGAACTGTTCATCTTAATCGTCCTAAAGGTCTGTGGCAGAGACTGTTATTCTTTTTGTTCGTGCATCATCCCGGCTGCTAGGCCAAGTGAGAGGGGCCTATCCGGGCGAGCAATACCCACTTGGAGAGTGGTGAGTGTGACTTTCAAAGCTTAGAAGATCCCCAGTGATCTGCTGTGTGTGCCTGAACCTTCCCCTAACCCTCCATCCCTCTACCTAAGCAATTTTTGTTTGGAAATAAAGCCTGACGAAAAGGGTTCATAATTTTTGTGGACATTGAACTTTCTATAGACTCATCCCCTAGACAACGAACAGTGAGGTAACGTGCAAGGCCCAAATTTAAACCAGCAGCTCCTGCGGGGGTGAGCTACACATAGATATAGTATAATATTATAAATTATAGCATCCACTTAGATGACCTCGTTCCACCAGGATATGACATGCTTACAAAAAATAGACAGGGTAAACGGGGTGGAGGCATTGCACTGATTCACAATAACAATGTTACCTGTAGGGAACTAGCTCTCTCTGAATATATTTCCTTTGAACATCTTTCTGCACGTTGCCAAATTGATGCCACCACCTCTATCATCATTGCAACTATATATCGTCCGCCAGGATACCACACGGAATTCAACACTGAGATTATTCAATTTTGTTTAGAATTGAACACTTACACGTCAACCATTATCCTGCAAGGCGACTGTAACCTATGGCTTGAGGACTTACAGGATCCTAAAATACAGGAGTTTTTACAAGATCTTGACACCCTTGGCTTTGTTCAAAATGTCAACTCCTATACCCATGAGAAAGGGCACACACTAGATGCGGTCTTCTCCTCTAATATTACCATCTCTGACATCCAGAACATCGAACTTATATGGACAGATCATAAATTAATTTCATACCAACTCAGAGACTTTAGACCCCCAGCCCCAGACTTGGGTACTCCCATGCAGCAATCCAAGCCGTATCGTTCACTTAAAAACCTATGTCCACTCACCTTCGTGGCAACATACTTGGCTCTTGAACCTATCACCCTAGACAGTGAAGATGATCTTTATACTGACTTTGAAATCCATCTTGACAGAGTCACTAAAGCCCTTGATTCATTTGAACTAAAAATCTATCATACACTTGATAAGCTTGCCCCTCTCAAAACATCACACTTTCGCAAAAAGATTACCACGGCTAAACCTTGGTACACTAGCAACCTAGCCCTAATTAAAACGAAACAGACAGCTTGAAAGAAAATGGCTTAAGACTAACACACACCAAGACAAGCTCGCATACCGAATAATTTCCCGGGCATATTTCAAAGCTATTGGCCACAGGAAAAAAGCATATTACGGTGAACAGATCGATAACGCCGGAAACCAGGATAAGAAACTTTTCGAAATCGTAAACGAAATGCTTAATCCACGTAGGTTAACCAAGACGATAATACCATCACAAGAATTCACCAACAAATTAGGGATCGCTTTCCAAGATAAAATTCATAAAATCCGGTTGGACATTGCCAAGAACATTCACCTGATTGACCAACCTGGTCCACTACAAGAGGCTATCCAACCTACCTGTCCAGCTTAAAAAACGTCACACCTACCACGCCGGAGTTACTACACAAAGTAATTCTTAAATTGAAGCCCACACACTTTGCGGATGCATTTTGCCCTGCCTGGTTTTTCAAACTCCAGTCAAAGGCATTCCTTCCAGACCTATGTACAATCATCAACTTCAGTTTAAGGCTGGGAGTTATACCAGGGAAACTTAAACACTCATACATTACGCCAATTCCAAAAAAAAAAACAGAGCTTCAAGACCCGAATAATCTAAGACCCATTTCTAGTATTCATTTTGTGGCAAAGATTATGAAAACCATCGTTCTTGAGCAACTTCAGGAATACTGTGAAGGGGAGGGCCTATTCCACGATGTCCAGTCTGGCTTCCGTCCGGGCAGGGGAATAGAGCTCTCCACGATGGCCATGAGGGAACAGCTGCTGAGGGTCAGAGACGCTGGGGAATCGGCGGCCTTAGTGCTATTGGACCTCTCCGCGGCTTTTGACACCATTGATCACGACATTCTGATCTTGCGCCTTCATGACCAGTTTGGAATTCGAGGTGCTGTCCTGTTATGGATCCAGTCTTTTCTACAAGATCGTACCCAACAGGTTAGGCTGGGACCTTTCAGGTCAGCCATAAGCCCAGTGCCCTGGGGAGTACCACCGGGCTCTGCCCTCTCTCCATACCTTTTAAATTGTTATATACGCCCCCTACCCGATATGTTGCAGTTACATGGCCTTCAAGGCCAATTATATGCCGATGACATCCAAATCCTAGTCAACACTTCCAAAAATAACAGACATCCCCAGATCCTAGCAGAATGCATGACTCATATCCATTCCTGGATGAATAGAAACTGGTTGAGACTCAACTGCTCCAAAACAGAAATACTCCAAGTGGGCAAACCTCTAGCCTTTCCCATTCTATCTCGATGGCCATCTGACCTAGGTACCTGCCCAGAACCTAAAAGACAAGTCAAGAACCTTGGAATAATTTTTGATGCAAAGCTTACCTGGATTCCGCAAATTATGAACTGTATGAAAAATGCCTCATTCTATTTGCAAATTATTCGGAAGATCAGACATCTACTTTCATATCAACACCAAATCACACTTACTTTGGCTCTAGTACAATCCAGACTAGACTTTGCCAATGGTTTTTGCCTTGGCCTTCCCCTTAAGTGGGTCAAAAAAATCCAAATTATACAGAATCAAGCAGCACGCACTATTACGGGTACACCATATAGACATCACATCACCCCCGTGCTGGCACAGCTACATTGGTTACCTATAGTGCATAGAGTACAATTTAAAATCTTGGTTCTGATGTTTATAGCATATTGGGGCCTGGGCCTACTCTATCTCACAGAAATGGCCCCCCATTACACACCAATTAGAGCATTGCGGTCAGGGCTTCAAAACTGGATCATCCAAGCACCCGCCCGACTCCAGTCCTTGGGAGGTCGACGAATGCAGACTATGGGCGCGGCCCTTTGGAACCAACTCCCCGACCATCTCCAGCTCCCAATGCCCCAAGCTCTTTTTAAAAGGCAATTAAAAACCCACCTTTTTAAAAATGCTTTTTCCTAACTACGGATGCAGAGACATCTAATTCTGTAATAATTAACGTCAACTTTGTTTTTCGACTCCCCTCGTGAGCCTTCCTTTTTTTTTCGCCCCTCCCTTTTTCTCAAATAGTTTTTTTCTTTCCCAAGGCTGGTGAATTTATGGTACAGCGCGCTTAGTTGCAGTCCTCCAAGACAGTATTTGGCGCGATATAAATTGACATATCATCATCATCATCATAGGTAATGTTACAAGAAAAAATTGCAGTTGTATACATGTAGCACACAGATCCCTCACCCTGCTTACCTCCACTCAGAGTGGGACACACCATGCCACATGCCTCCATCTTGTAGAGGGTGAGCGGTGTTAATTTGGGTCCTGCAGCGAGTTACCTCCTTCCATTGGTTCTCGTCCCTAGAGTGTAGGGAAAAGTCTATTCTCTAGAAAGGCCAATGTCCAGACAATATTAAACTCAATAAAAGGAGTTTATTTTACTTGCTTGCAACTTGACAGGAAAGGTTGGAGATAGAGGATGAACAGAGAGGCTGGTTCAGGCACACAGTACTTAATCACCACTCGTCGCCACTCAAGCCTGAGTGGGCTTTGCTCACCCAGGTAGTCCCCTCTCACGGTCCTAGCAGCCGGTGTGGAGCACGAAACATTCAATTTAAGCTTTTCCTTAAGATACGATCAGGACATGAACCGCTAAGTCCTTTACTTCCCAGCACTTGTAGCACTTTAAGAACTTTAGATGCCAATGGGGCACGTCACAAGGCTTTTGGCGGATCATGGAATCCTTCCCTCTGACAGGTAACCAGGCCTCTCCCGAAATGGCGACATCCTTCACCAATCCTCGCAGAAAGGTCCTCCCCTGGTTTCCTCTCCTTCAGAGCGGGACACCCTCCCACGGGCACCCTGGGACCTCCTCTGTTGGCGTAGGCCTCAGCTAAAGGTGCTGGGCCCACCTGGAATGATGCAGCCTCGGGCTAAAGGTGCCCAGGACCGAACACACACGCACCCCTGGCCTGGAGGGCAACGGGGCACGAACTGCTCCCCGAATAATGGCATCTGCCCCTTATGTTCCCTCTCCCGGCATGCACAACAGGCAGACCACACCCACTGCATGGCCACCGAGAGGGGACACCCAATAGTGCTGCAACGCTACCTGTGGTTCAATCTGGGACCTGAGCGACAGCGCCACCCACAGGCCACAGGGAACTGTACTGCCAGGCAACACCACAACAGAGCAGAGGCCTAATGAACGAAATCCAGCAGCCTGAGCCCAACTACTTGCTCAGGCTGACCCCTAAATTTAAGCATAGCAACCCCAATTTTGGGGTCCGCTACATACAGTTGTAGCAGCAGCAATCCTGCAACTTGGGCATTGCAGTGGACTGTCAAAAAATCTGATTAGTTATGCTGCCTTGGAGATAAGTGGTGATGGCTTGTGCGGACATGTCTTGGCTGGCTGCTTGTTTGCATCTACTAGAATAAAATGCATTCCCTAATTAATGGGCACAGCTTTTTCTTGAATGGAAGGATTTCTTGAAAGTCAGACATTCTGTGCTGCTTAATATTATGTAGATTTTAGTGCTGCCCTAATTGCTGCACTAAGTGTGGGCTTTATTGATTTAGATGTAGTGAGTCTCAAGTTTCCATCTGACTACAAGAAATATTAATATTGTACTGTGCTTGATTGCTGTGGCAGGAACTAATGACTGTGACTAATGTGCAGGTTATCTGTATCGTTAATGGTTTTGCACTCATTAAAATACCAAAAATCTCTCAAGGAAAGAGAATATCATCTGCTTACCAGCCATGTCTCTCTGTTGTATACAAAACATTTATGATTACATGCTTGACTTGCGTGATTTAATGGGACCGTTCTTTCTGATAGTGTAAAAAATTAAGCGGATTCCTCTTATAGGTTTTAGACTCCAAAGAAAATGCACACAGGCCCTTGCATGAGACGCTGGGAATTTGTCTTGGGGATTTCTCAATCTGTATGTATATAGAAGCTCATAATAATCTGGATAAAAGACAGAATTTTAATACCAGGCTCTACTGTATAATTTATGAGAGGACAAATTAAAATTCAGTAGTTGGTCCATCCAGTGTAAGAGCCAGCGGGCACATTTCTAAGGATTCAGGGGACATGTGTTTCAATCAACAGCAGTGGAAAAAAGTTCTGCGCCTGGTGTAATGTTTCAGGAGTTTTGGCTTCCAGCATCTGAGGTTTCTACTGCCGTATATGAAACGGGTTTGATATTCCAGAATGATAAATGGCTATTATCAGAAAGATGTCAAATTCATCATAGCGCTGTAAACCAAGTTTTATATTTTGGACATACACATTTGTAGAACGGTAACAGGCATGTCTGTTCTTGGGTGTATTTTGGATATTTATGAAATATTCAATACTCAGAAGCCAGTAAGCCTTATGTAGAGTCCTTGAAGGCTTATGCACTGTGTAATGTCATGCACTACAGTGCCTTGAAAAAGTATTCATACCCCTTGAAATTTTCCACATTTTGTTATGTTACAACCAAAAATGTAAATCTACTTTATTGGGATTTTATGTGATAGACCAACGCAAAGTGGCACATAATGGTGAAATGGTAAAATGATAAATAGTGTTCGAAATTTTTTCACAAATATGTGAAAAGTGTGGCGTGTATTTGTATTCAGCCCCCCTGAGTCAATACTTTGTACAACCACCTTTCACTGCAATTACAGCTGTAAGTCTTTTTGGGGGTGTCTCTACCAGCTTTGCACATTTTTTCCCATTCTTCATTGCAAAATAGCTCAAGCTCTGTCAGATTGGATGGAGAGCTTCTGTGAACAGCAATTTTTAAGACTTGTCACAGATTCTCAATTGGATTTTGGTCTGGACTGTGACTGGGCCATTCTAACACATGAATATGATTTTGATCGAAACCATTGCATTGTAGCTCTGGCTGTATGTTTTTAGGGTCATTGTCCTGCTGGAAGGTGAACCTCTGTCCCAGTCAAGTCTTTTGCAGACTCTAACGGGTTTTCTTCTAAGATTTCTCTGTATTTGGCTCCATCCATCAACTCTGAGCAGCTTCCCTGTCCTTGCTGAAGAAAAGCATCCCTACAACATGATGCTGCCACCACCATGTTTCACGGTGGGGATCGTGTGTTCAGGGTGATGTGCAGTGTTAGTTTTCCACCACACATAGCGCTTTGCTTTTAGCCCTAAAAGTTCAATTTTGTTCTCATCTGACCAGAGCACCTTCTTCCACAAGTTTGCTGTGTCCCACACATGGCTTCTCGCAAACTGCAAATGGGAATTCTTATGGCTTTCTTTTTGCCACTCTTCCATAAAGGCTAGATTTATGGTGTGCACGACCAATAGTTGTCCTGTGGACAGATTCTCCCACCTGAGCTGTGGATCTCTGCATCTCCTCCAGAGTTACTATGGGCCTCTTGGCTACTTCTCTGAATAATGCTCTCCTTGCCTGGCCTGTCCGTTTAGGTGGACGGCCATGTCTTGGTAGGTTTGCGGTTGTGCCATACTCTTTTTCCATTTTAGAATGATGGATTGAACAGTGCTCCGAGAGATGTTCAAAGCTTGGTATATTTTTTTATAACCTAACCCTGCTTTAAACTTCCCCAGAACTTTATCCCTGACCTGTCTGGTGTGTTCCTTTTGGCCTTCATTATGCTGTGTGTTCACTAAGGTTCTCTAACAAACCTCCTAAGGGCTTCACAGAACAGTTGTATTTGTACTGAGATTAAATTACAAACAGGTGGACTCGATTTACTAATTGGGTGACTTCTGAAGGCAATTAGTTCCACTAGATTTTAGTTAGGGGTATCAGAGTAAAGGGAGCTGAAATGCACGCCACACTTTACAGATATTTGTAAAAGAAAATTGAAAACCATTTATCATTTTTCTTCCACTTCACAATTATGTGACACTTTGTGTTGGTCTATCACATAAAATCCCAATCAAAACATTTACGTTTTTGGTTGTAACATGACAATGTGGAAATTTTCAAGAGGTATGAATACTTTTTCAAGGCACTGTATTTTATGCATTTTAACCAATTAAGCCTCGGACCATTTTGTAGCTAAAGGACCAGGCCACTTTTTGCGATTTGGCACTGCGTCGCTTTAACAGACAATTGCGCGGTCATGCGACGTGGCTCCTAAACAAAATTGGTGTCCTTTTTTTCCCACAAATAGAGCTTTCTTTTGGTGGTATTTAATCACCTCTGCGGTTTTTATTTCTCTTTCCGTCCATGGACTGACACAGCATCTTCAATCTTGACAAAGTGGGTTATGTTCCTGCTCATAGGAGAATAGGCAGAATGTTAGATGTTTAAAAAATACATTCCAAAACCAGAGCTGAACAGCCCCGCCCAGGGGGCGGTCCCTCTGGACATAACCCTCCTACCTGCAGCCAGCAGCCTCTGTTTTTTTCTGCCTAGCAGAGGACGTGGCTCTCTTCAGAGCCAGTCTCCTGAAGAAATGTTTTGTTCTTTTTTGAACTTTTATTTTATTTTTGAGATTCTTCTATCAACTGTCGGCTGGGCAACAGGTTGGGTAGTTTGTTATCCTCGTAGTCTTCCCAGTCCGACCATCGTGCGTACTGATCCTCGCTCTGCGTGATATCAGTTCATGCTCCAGGGGTGGCCAGTGAGCTTTTTGCTCCAGGGTCCACAGAAGATTGAAGTTTTGCTGTATCTTTTGCGGTGGACTGGCCGACAGCTACTCCAGTACTGCACTGTGATATGCTTGTCAGGAACACACCAGTGGGTCCTCGCTGGACGGGTAAGTACTGTTTCTCCTGCCTCAGCAGGTGAGTACATGCTGTGTGTTCCTATGGTAAGGGGGGTTTCCCTGTCTCCCCCTGTCTCCCCCTTGTTTTTACTACTACCTTGCGCTGACTGGGGGTGCCTGGGGGTCATTTTGCCCGGTGGGGGTCCGTGTGGTCTGCACTGTGTGTGGATGTTTGTTTGCCAGCCTGGGCCTTCAGTTTTTCCTTGTGCCGTCGGGCGCCATGTTTTACTGTGTTTTTTCTTTACTGTGTGAACTGGCATTGGCAACCATCTTGCCGTGGCCTCATTATGGCGCACTTGTAATTGCGTTGGCCATTTTCTTATAGTCACGCGCTTTTTTTTGTGCTGGTTGGCCTCTATTGCTGCCTCAGAACGGCGCGATTCTCCACAGCTATATCTCTGTTCAACTCGCGCTGTGAGCGGGACACAGACAGCGGAACCGAGCGGTCCTAACTGGGTTCGTGACTCCCCTGGGTGACCCCCCACAGTCTGTGCAGCTAGAGGGTGGGCTTTTTTCTCATATTTGACAAAGTCTCAGAGGGTGGTATCATGGAGTCTGTACACCTGCTTCCCCATTCATATCTGAGGCAACTGGCAGTGCTGCTGCACCTGCGGTCCCTATGGAACAGTTGTCGGCAGTCCTGGATTCATTTGTTGCCAGGATGGAAGCGGCGTGCGAGCGCAAGGGGGCTATAAAGCACCCTCTCCCCACACCATCTCCAGGGGATATGGGCATTGCTGAGGCGCAGGACCCTAGCTCTGAATATTTGGATATTTTGACCAGGACATTCCCTGTGAGGAAGACTCCTTTTCTGGGTCAGTAAATGACAGGCAGCTTGTGAGTGTACTCATTGATGCTGTGGGGGACACTCAAAGGCTGCAGCTGAAGAACCTTTGGTGGAGGCTGTCTCCTTTGGTTCATTTTAGGCTGATCCTTCTAAAAAGGTTTTTCCCTATACACCTTTCTTTGACAGATTCATAGACCAGGTGTGGGACAAACCACAGGAGACCTTTAAGGTTTCGCAGCGTCTGGCTGTTAGGTACCCCTTTGAGGAGAGCCTTATTAGGAAATGGGCTTCTCCCCCGGTGGTTGGTCGCCCGGTTGATTAAAACCACAACTCTCCCAGTTAAGGGGACACCTGCCTTTAAGGACCCTACTGTTAGGAGGTCGGAAATGGTGAGCAGGGCACTGTTCACCATGCTGGGTTCCGCTCTGTGTTCTCTTGTAGCGGCGACCCTGGTCTCTCAGACACTCAAGGAATGGGCTAAAATTTTGCACATGACTGTACAGGAGCATAATCTTCCTCCTGATTGCATTGCACTGGCCGACCATGGTACAGGGCCTGGTGTATGTGTGCGGTGCCACTTTGGACGTTGCCCCCCTAATCTCTAGGGCTTCAGTGTCTGTGGTGGTTTTATGTCGCCTGATCTGGTTAATATGCTGGTCTGCTGACCTGGCCTCTAAGAAGCTCCTGACGAATTTGCCTTTCAAGAGCGGAAGGCTATTTGGTGCTTCCCTGGATGACATTATTAAAAATGTCACGGGAGGTAAGAACACCCTTCTTCCTCAGCCTCCTAAGTCAAAGGAGCCGCGCCGTACGTCGGGTCCTCCCTTTCCCACTCAGAGGTTTTTCGTCAGTCAGTTCCCACGGGCAATCCCGGACTGACAGGGGTGCGGCCGCTGGACAGAAGCGTCCCTGGGTGCGTAAGCCGAGCAAGCCGGCAAACAAGCCTGCCACCGCATGAAGTCTTGCCCACGCCTGACTCTGGGGTGGGGGGACGACTTTGCAGGTTCTCGGTTCGGTGGACCTCCTGAATCTCCGACCGGTGGGTATGCGAGGTGGTCACCTCAGGGTACAGGATGGAGTTCCTTTCCTGGCCACCAGACAGGTTCTTGCCCTCAAATCTCTCTCTCCTTCCGACACGTCGGGCTGCCCTGTGGGGGCAGTGCAGGACTTGCTGAGGTGCGGAGTAATTGTGCCGGTACCCTCAAAGGAGAGGTTTCAGGCATTTTATTCGAATCTGTTTGTGGTCCCAAAGAAGGATGGAGCCCATCCAATTCTGGACCTCAAAGCCCTAAATGCCTTTGTGAAGGTTCGGAGATTCCGCATGGAATCCATTCGCTCAGTGATTACTGCGCTCCGCCAGGGGGACTTTCTGGCATCGTTGGACATCAAGGGTGCCTACTTGCATGTCCCAATCTACGCGGGTCACCAGAAGTTTCTGCGCTTCGCGGTAGGCGGAGACCGCTATCAGTTTGTGGCTCTTCCCTTCGGTCTGGCGTCAGCACCGCGGGTTTTCACCAAGGTGCTTGCCCCGATTCTAGCTTTGCTGAGACAGCGAGGCATTGCTATTGTGGGCTATCTGGACGATCTGCTTCTGAGAGCAGTCTCTGGCTCAGAATTAGAGGAACATGTGTTCATGGCTTGTCAGGCCCTCCGAGAATTCAGTTGGCTGCTGACCATTCAGAAGTCGGTCCTGGTTCCGACTCAGCGTCTGGAGTACCTAGGATTGATCCTGGACTTCTCGGAGGCGAGGGTCTTCTACCCTTGGACAAATTACAGACTCTTCAATCTGCAGTGCGGATGCTGGCGTCCCGGAAGTGGTCATCACTCCGTTTTTGCATGAGGGTCCTGGGACTCATGGTGGCTTCCTTCGAGGCTGTACCATAAGCTCAATTCCACACTCGAGCCTCACATGGGAGATCCTGTCCAGCTGGGAAAAGTCTCCATTATCCCTGGATCGTCAGATCCAGGTGAGTCGCCTGGTTCAGGAAAGCTGGCAGGTGGACTATCTGAGCCGCCAGATGTTGGACCAAGGGGAATGGTCCTTGCATCCGGAGGTGTTTCACCTCCTCTGCCGGAGGTGGGGCACGCTGGATGTGGACCTATTGGCCTCTCGACTCAATTGCAAGGTGTCGAGATTCGTGGCCAGGTCCAGGGACCCCTGGGCAGACGCGTTGGTGGCGGTATCGGCTGATTTATGCCTATCCTCCACTGAAGTTGCTTCCTCGTCTTCTTCGCAGGGTGGAGGCCGAGGGGATTCCGGTGATTCTCATTGCACCAGATTGGCCTCGGCGTCCAACGGTACGCCCGTCTTGTGCGCTTCGGGGCGTACGTTCCTTGGCGACTGCCTGTGCGGGAGGACCTTCTGTTTCAAGGTTCTTCCTCCAGGTAGATATACCACCATACCTGGAGGGCCTACATCGCTATGTGCGAGGAGTGGGATTGGCGTCCACGGACGTATTCCGTTCCCAGGATCCTGCTGTTTTTACAGCGGGGGGTGACTCAAAATCTTGCTTTGAGCACTATTGAGGGTCAGATTTCGGCTTTACCCATTTTTCTTTCAGCGGCCGCTAGCGGGGCCATTCCTTGATTAGTACCTTCGTGCAGCGGGTTCGCCATGTGCTTCCCCCTATTAAGTCACCTCTTCCTCCTTGGGATTTGAATTTGGTACACTCGGTTCTTCACAAACCTCCTTTTGAAAATGTTAGAGAGGTCTTCTCTCAACTTTATCTCAGAAGGTGGCTTTCCTAGTAGTCATTACTTCTGTCAGAAGGGTTTCTGGATTGGCGGCCTTGTCTTGTAAACCGCCATACTTGGTCCTTCATAAGGATAGGGCGGTGCTACGCCCACAGCCTTCTTTCTCCCAAAGGTGGTCTCGGTCTTCCACCTTAATGGGGACATTGTGCTTCCTTCTTTATGTCCTCGTCCATCGCATCCCAGAGTTTTCGCTTTACACGTTAGACGTGGTACGTGCCTTACGGGTGTACCTGTCTGTCACGGCTTCATTTAGGAAGTCTGACTCACCGTTTGTGTCTGTGTCTGGGCCAAAACAGGACCAGGCGGTTTCGTCTGCCTGAATTTCTAGGTGGATCTGACAGGCTGTCATACAGGCCTATGCCCTTAAGGGGTGGGTGCCTCCTTTTCCGGTTACGGCGCATTCAACCAGGGCAATTGGTGCTTCCTGGGCTTTACATCAAGCGTCTGTTGCACAAGTGTGCAAAGCGGCGACCTGGTCGTCCGCACATAGCTTTTCATAGTTCTATAAGGTTGATGTGGCTGCATCTTCTGATGCTTCCTTCGGCCGCAAGGTTTTGCAGGCGGCTGTTTAATGTTGCAACTCCTCCGTTGAGGAGCTCTGCTTGCTTGGGGTGAAGTTTTTTTTTGTTTTTTTTTTCTCCTTGATACTGTTCCCACCCCTCGTTTTTTGACACTGCTTTGGGACGTCCCACTTTGTCAAGATTGAAGATGCTGTGTCAGTCCATGGACGGAAAGAGAAAATAGGATTTTTTTGTACTCACCGTAAAATCCTTTTCTCTGACGTCCATGGACTGACACAGCACCCACCCCTCCTTTCTTTAAGTTTTTACTGCTTTACTACGAACCGAGGCTGCTGGCTGCAGGTAGGAGGGTTATGTCCAGAGGGACCGCCCCCTGGGCGTGGCTGTTCAGCTCTGGTTTTGGAATGTATGTTTTAAACATCTAACATTCTGCCTAGTCTTCTCCTATGAGCAGGAATATAACCCACTTTGTCAAGATTGAAGATGCTGTGTCAGTCCATGGACGTCAGAGAAAAGGATTTTACGGTGAGTACAAAAAATCTTTTTTTTTTGCACTATAAACAAAAATAGAGCGACAATTTTGAATAAAATGCAATATTTTTTTACTTTTTTTCTATAATAAATATTACCAAAAATATATAAAAAAAACATTTTTTTTCCTCAGTTTAGGCCGATACGTATTCTTCTAAATATTTTTGGTAGAAAAATACGCAATAAGCGTTTGGTTTGCGCAAAAGTTATAGCATCGACAAAATAGGGGATAGTTTTATGGCATTTTTATTAATATTTTTTTTTTACTAGTAATGGCGGCGATCAGCTATTTTTATCGTGACTGCGACATTATGGCGGACACATCGGACACTTTTGACACCATTGTAATTTTTACAGCGATCAGTGCTATAAAAATGCACTGATTACTGTGAAAATTACACTGGCAGTGAAGGGGTTAACCTGTAGGCCGCGCTGAAAGGGCTAAGTTAGCCCAATTTTTTTGCATAATGTGAAAGATTACGCCTAGTAAATAGATTCCTAACATGTCACGCTTCAAAATTGCACGCGCTCGTGGAATGACGCCAAACTTCGGTACCTAAAAATCCCCATAGGCAAGGCTTTAATTTTTTTTACTGATTACATGTTTTGAGTTACAGAGGAAGTCTAGGGCTAGAATTATTGCTCTCGCTCGAACGTTCGCGGCGACACGTCACGTGTGGTTAGAACACCATTTTCATATGTGGGCGGGTCTTGCGTATGCGTTCGCTTCTGCATGCGAGCACACAGGGGCAGAGGCACTTAAATATATATTTTTTTTATTATTAATTTTACTTAATTTTTTTTTATTTTGACACTTTAAAAAAATAAATACATTTTTGATCACTTTTTTTTCCTATTACAAGGAATGTAAACATCCCTTGTAATAAGAATATGGCATGACAGGACCTCTTTACTGTGAGATTTGGGGTCAATAAGACCCCACATCTCACCTCTAGGCTGGGAAGCCTAAAAAAAAAAAAAAAAGTTCACAGCCGAAGCGGCGCCGTTTTTGAATGCAGAGGCCGGGCGTGACGTCATAACATCGCGCCCGGCCTCCGACAATCAGAGACTCCGGCGACCATCTGGTCCACCGGAAATCTCTATGATCAACATCCGGGGCCGGCGGATCCTGTCACTGACTCACCGATCGCACAGGTGAGTCGGTAGAAGCACCGGAGGGCGGCAGGAGGGGGGTCGTCCCCTTTCGCCCCCCGTAGGAACGATCAGTAGGTGGAACAGCCGCTATGATTGTTCCTATGGTGTAGGGAATCGCCGGCTGAAAATGCTGATATCTGAATGATGCCTGTAGCTGCAGGCATCATTCAGATATAGCCCCAGAAAATACCACAAAGCCCAGGACGTCAAATGACGTCCTCTGGGCGCCAAGTGGTTAAGTCAGCAGCTACAAAAAGTGTAGCTGTTGACGTTTAATAAACGGACACTCACCTGTCCCACTGTCCAGCAATGCGGCCGCACAAAGCCTCGCACCTCTCCCCCTCCTCTCCACAACACCCCATAGCAACTGTGGGCACCTGGCCATGACAGCTTGTGGCTTCACGGCCGGGCGCACACTGCGCATGCGTGATTCGTGCTGCACTCTGCTAGTTGCCAGGCAATCTTCTGGGACCTGACGTGTCCCAGAAGATTGCAGAGAGGGAGGAACCACCTAGGGAGTGAGGAGGAGTCGCCTAGGTGGCCAAGAGACGGAAGCAGGAAGTGGAACAGGAAGTCCCTCTTAAAACAAGGTACCCCCCGCCCGAAAAAAAATACTGTATATACTTGAGTATAAGCCGAGGCACCCAATTTTACCACAAAAAAATGGGAAAACGTATTGTCTCGAGTATAAGCCTAGGGTGTCCATCTGCATGCCTCACTTTGCCTCACTGTGTCAATGCCTCACTGTGCCCATGACTAGACTGACGTTTAACATGGGAGTCTATGGAAGGGGTGCCCGGTTTTGAAAAATCAGTGTTTCCCGGCTGTAGGTCCTCCAGGCAACAAACTTTGCACATTTGTAGAGGAGAAATGGGGCTACATGTGTGCCAAGATCCAGGTCTAGGGAACCTACGACCGGCCGGTACCAGGTCCCCAAATTCACCGGGAAAATTACTGTTTAACATGGGAGTCTATGGAAGGGGTTCCCGGCTTTGAAAAATGGGTGATCCTTGGCCGTAGGTCCCCTGGACAACAAACTTTTCACACTTGTAGAGGAAGAGTAGGGGCTACACGTGTGCCAGTTTGGGGTCCAGGGAACCTACAGCCGGCCGGTACCGGGTCCCCAAAGTCTGGGAGATCAGGCACAAAAAGGTGACTCGAGTATAAGCCGAGGGGGGCATTTTCAGCACAAAAAAATGCTGAAAAACTCGGCTTATACTCGAGTATATACGGCAAGTGACATGCCAAATGTGGCATGTAAGGGGGCGAGGAGTGCTTACAGCGGAAGTTTCACTTTTGGGTGAAACTCCGCTTTAAGTGTTTTAACCACTTCTCTACCCAGCCATAGTCAAATGACGTCCACAGATGAGATCTCCCATCCTGGGTGGACGTCATGTGACGTCCTGGCTTTGTAGGGGGATATCTGAATGATGCCTGCAGCTAGAGGCATCATTCAGATATCCTTTTGAAGTGCCGGCGATTCTGTGCACCATAAGAACGATCATAGCGGCGGTTCCACCACTTGATCGTTCTTATAGGCAGCGGGAGGGGACATCCCCCCCCCCTCCCGCCGCCATCTGGTGCTTCTCCGGGCTCTCCCGTGCGATCGGGGACCCGGAGAGAATCTTCCGGCGCCGTTGGTGGGTCACGTGACGAGCATAGAGATGACTGGTGACCAGATGGTCACCAGTCATCTCTATGATCGTCGGAGGCCTGGGCGCGATGTGATGACGTGACGCCCGGGTCCTCAAATGTAAACAAAGCCGCCATTGCGGCTGTAAGTATGAGATCAGTGAAATTTTTTTCACTGATCTCATGCTTTCCAGCCTGGAGGAGAGATGTGGGGTCTTATTGACCCCGCATCTCTCAATAAAGAGGACCTGTCACACATTCCTATTACAAGGGATGTTTACATTCCTTGTAATAGGAATAAAAGTGATCAAAAAAAAAAAAAGTAAAAGAATTGTAAAAAAATAAATAAGTAAAAAAAAAATAAAAACTAATAATGAAAAAAAAATTTAAACGCCCCTGTCCCCGGTAGCTCGCGATCAGAAGCGAATGCACACGTAAGTCGCCCACATATGTAAACGCCGTTCAAACCACATATTTGAGGTATCGCCGCGTGCGTTAGAGCGCGTGCAACAATTCTAGCACTAGACCTCCTCTGTAATTTTAACCTGGTAACCTGTAAAAAAAATTTAAGCGTCGCCTATGGAGATTTTTAAGTACCGAAGTTTGGCGCCATTCCATGAGTGTGCGCAATTTTAAAGCGTGACATGTTACGTATCTATTTACTCGGTGTAACATCATCTTTCATATTTTCCCAAAAAATTGGGCTAACTTTACTGTTTTGTTATTTTTTAATTCATGAAACCATTTTTTTTTTTTTAAAAAGGCGTTTGAAAAATTATTGCGCAAATACCGTGCAGGAAAAAAAGTTGCAATGACCGTCATTTTATTCCCTAGGGTGTCTGCTAAAAAAAACATATATATAATGTTTCGGGGTTCTGAGTAATTTTCTAGCAAAAGAATGATGATTTGTACATGAAGAAAAACACACACATGCTGTGGTCAGGAGTTGATGACGATCATAATAAAGTGGTATAGTACTGAAGTTAACAAGGGAATCCTGACATCAATGGTAATGGGTATACATGTGAGATCTTTCAAAATTAATTTCTCATTAAAATATCTGTGCATAATAACCTGAAGCCCAAGTTGGCAGAAGAAGCTTAGATATGGATAGCTTGGGGATAATTAAGGTTAGGTTAAGCATGTATTAATGAAGGCATTTAGAAGTCTAATCTATTGAGTGTACACGGCTCCTGAATTTAATGTGTTTCCTCGGCAGTAGAACTGCTTAGGGGTTACAGTAAAGGGGTTGGGTGTGCTTGATATTTGTATGTATTTAATTGCACACAGTGGGCTCAGATAAAAAAATGACCATATCTTTAGAAGTAGACTAAATGTTGCGTGTACAGTTTCCATTTCTTTTATACCTTGCTTCCACTACCTAACATGCATTTATACAGTGGGTACGGAAAGTATTCAGACCCCCTTAAATTTTTCACTCTTTGTTATATTGCAGCCATTTGCTAAAATAATTTAAGCTCATTTTTTTCCTCATTAACCACTTAAGCCCCGGACCATTTCGGGCCATTAGGACCAGGCCTGTTTTTGGGATTCGGCACTGCGCTGCTTTAACTGTAAATTGTGCGGACATGCAATGTTGTACCCAAATGAAATTTGCGTCCTTTTCTTCCCACAAATAGAGCTTTCTTTTAATGGTATTTGATTGCCTCTGCGATTTTTATTTTTTGCGATATAAACAGAAAAAGACCGAAAATTTTGAAAAAAAATGATATTTTCTACTTTTTGTTATAAGAAAAATCGAATAAACTCAATTTTAGTCATACATTTAGACCAAAATGTATTCAGCCACATGTCTTTAGTAAAAAAAATGTCAATAAGCGTATATTTATTGGTTTGCGCAAAAGTTATAGCGTTTACAAACTAGGGTACATTTTCTGAAATTTACACAGCTTTAAATTTATGACTGCCTATCTCATTTCTTGAGGTGCTAAAATGGCAGGTCAGTACAAAACCCCCCCAAATGACCCCATTTTGGAAAGTAGACACCCCAAGGAAATTGCTGAGAGGCATGTTGAGCCCATTGAATATTTATTTTTTTTGTCCCAAGTGATTGAATAATGACAAAAAAAAAAAAAATTTACAAAAAGTTGTCACTAAATGATATATTGCTCACACATGCCATGGTTATATGTGGAATTGCACCCCAAAATACATTCTGCTGCTTCTCCTGAGTACGGGGATACCACATGTGTGGGACTTTTTAGGAGCCTAGCCACGTACGGGACCCCGGAAACCAAGCACCGCCTTCAGGATTTCTAAGGGCGCAAATTTTTGATTTCACTCCTCACTACCTATCACAGTTTCGAAGGCCATAAAATGCCAAAATAGCACAAAACCCCCCAAATGACCCCATTTTGGAAAGTAGACACCCCAAGCTATTTACTGAGAGGCATGTTCAGTCCATGGAATATTTTATATTTTGCCACAAGTTGCGGGAATATGACAAACTTTTTTTTGTCACTAAATGATATATTGCTCACACATGCCATGGGCATATGTGAAATTACACCCCAAAATACATTCTGCTGCTTCTCCTGAGTACGGGGATACCACATGTGTGGGACTTTTTGGGAGCCTAGCCGCGTACGGGACCCCAAAAACCAAGCACCGCCTTCAAGGTTTCTAAGGGCATACATTTTTGATTTCACTCCTCACTACCTATCACAGTTTTGAAGGCCATAAAATGCCAAGATGGCACAAACCCCCCCAAATGACCCCATTTTGGAAAGTAGACACCCCAAGCTATTTGCTGAGAGGCATGTTGACCCCATTGAATATTTTTTTTTTTGTCCCAAATGATTGAATAATGACAAAAAGAAAAAAAAAATTGTACAAAAAGTTGTCACTAAATGATATATTGCTCACACATGCCATGGTTATATGTGGAATTGCACCCCAAAATACATTCTGCTGCTTTTCCTGAGTACGGGGATACCACATGTGTGGGACTTTTTGGGAGCCTAGCCGCGTACAGGGCCCCAAAAACCAAGCACCGCCTTCAGGATTTCTAAGGGCGTAAATTTTTGATTTCACTCCTCACTACCTATCACAGTTTCGAAGGCCATAAAATGCCAAAATAGCACAAAACCCCCCCAAATTACCCCATTTTGGAAAGTAGACACCCCAAGCTATTTACTGAGAGGCATGTTCAGTCCATGGAATATTTTATATTTTGCCACAAGTTGCGGGAATATGACAAACTTTTTTTTGTCACTAAATGATATATTGCTCACACATGCCATGGGCATATGTGAAATTACACCCCAAAATACATTCTGCTGCTTCTCCTGAGTACGGGGATACCACATGTGTGGGACTTTTTGGGAGCCTAGCCGCGTACGGGACCCCAAAAACCAAGCACCGCCTTCAAGGTTTCTAAGGGCATAAATTTTTGATTTCACTCCTCAATACCTATCACAGTTTTTTGAAGGCCATAAAATGTCAAAATAGCCCAAAACCCCAACAAATGACCCCATTTTGGAAAGTATACACCCCAAGCTATTTGCTGAGAGGCATGGTGAGTATTTTACAGCTCTCATTTGTTTTTGAAAATTAAGAAAGACATTTCTTTTTCTTTTTTTTTTCTTTTTTTACATTTTCAAAACTTTGTGACAAAAAGCGAGATCTGCAAAATACTCAACATACCTCTCAGCAAATAGCTTGGGGTGTCTACTTTCCAAAATGGGGTCATTTGGGGGGGTTTTGTGCCATCTGGGCATTCCATGGCCTCCGAAACTGTGATAGGCAGTGAGGAGTGAAATCAAAAATTTACACCCATAGAAATCCTGAAGGCGGTGCTTGGTTTTTGGGGTCCCGTACGCGACTAGGCTCCCAAAAAGTCCCACACATGTGGTATCCCTGTACTCAGGAGAAGCAACAGAATGTATTTTGGGGTGTAATTCCACATATGCCCATGGCATGTTTGAGCAATATATAATTTAGTGACAACTTTTTGTACATTTTTTTTTTTGGTCATTATTCAATCACTTGGGACAAAAAAAAAAAATATTCAATGGGCTCAACATGCCTCTCAGCAAATAGCTTGAGGTGTCTACTTTACAAAATGGGGTCATTTGGGGGGGTTTTGAACTGTCCTGGCATTTTATGCACAACATTAGGAAGCTTATGTCACACATCATCCACTCTTCTAACCACTTGAAGACAAAGCCCTTTCTGACACTTTTTGTTTACATGAAAAAAAAAAATTTTTTGCAAGAAAATTATGTTGAACCCCCAAACATTATATATTTTTTTTAAAGCAAAGGCCCTACAGATTAAAATAGTGGGTGTTGCATTTTTTTTTTCCACACAGTATTTGCGCAGCGATTTTTCAAACGCATTTTTTGGGGGAAAAACACACTTTTTTTATTTTTAATGCACTAAAAAACACTATATTGCCCAAATGTTTGATGAAATAAAAAAGATGATCATAGGCCGAGTACATGGATACCAAACACGACATGCTTTAAAATTGCGCACAAACGCGCAACGGCAACAAACTACATTCATTTTTAAAAGCATTTAAAAGCCTTTACAGGTTACCACGTTAGATTTACAGAGGAGGTCTACTGCTAAAATGACTGCCCTCGATCTGACCTTCGCGGTGATACCTCACATGCATGATGCAATTGCTGTTTACATATGACGCTAGACCGACGCTTGTGTTCGCCTTTGCGCAAGAGCAGGAGGGGACAGCGGTGCTTTTTTTTTAATTATTTATTTGGCTTTTTTATTTTATTTTTAAACTGTGCCTTCCATATTTTATTTTTTTACCATTTTTATCGTTATCTCAGGGAATGTAAATATCCCCTATGATAGCAATAAGTAGTGACAGGTACTCTTTTTTTGAAAAAAATTGGGGGGTTAGACCCTAGATCTTTCCTCTGCCCTCAAAGCATCTGACCACACCAAGATCGGTGTGGTAAAATGCTTTCCCAATTTCCCAATGGCACTTTTTATATCCGTGGGGGGGACATTCCCTCCCACTGCTTGTAAAAGCAGTCTAGAGGCTAATTATCTGCTAGAATTGCTTTTACATGAAAGCCGGCTGCTGGCTGAAAAGAATGATACCAAGATGATACCTAAACCCGCAGGCATCATTCTGGTATAAACATTCAAAGTCCAGCAACATACCAGTACGTTGCTGGTCCTTGTTGGACATGTATTGTAATCTTTTTTTTCATACAGCCTATTGGCTGAACGAAAAAAAGATTGATTGGTGGGTATGCCCACCATTAGAATACCTCCCTTCATCCACCCACTTCTAATGATGGGCATATATGCCGAAGCATGGGGGCATCCTCCCGCAAAAAAGTTATGCCGCGTACACACGGTCAAGCCTTCGTCGGAATTTCGACCGTATGTACGCGGCATAAAAGGTTATGCCGCGTACACACGGTCGGACTTTTCCACGGGCAAGCCTCCGTTGGAATTTCGACCGTATATGCGCGGCATTAGGAGCAAAATCGCTCCTCCGCCCCTGCTGCCCCCATGCTTCGGCATATATGCTCTTTTTTTTAACTGTGGTGGTGAAATCACCTCCTACAGCGCTGGAGTCACGGCTTTATGTATCGTGGGAGCAAACGCTGTTGCTGTCAAGATAAATAGATCCGCACTGCAACTGAATGGCGTACCTGCTAAGCAAATGGTGGTTAACATTAAAACAAAGTAACATTACAGTACAACAGTAAGACCTTACCATGCCATAGCTGCAAAGCAAATACCAAAACAAAACCTAGTAAAAAATAAAAAAATGTTTTAACGCAACCTGTGCCTAAAATATATATATGCCGAAGCATGGGGGCATCCTCCCGCAAAAAAGTTATGCCGCGTACACACGGTCGGAATTTTCCACGGGCAAGCCTCCGTTGGAATTTCGACCGTATATACGCGGCATTAGGAGCAAAATCGCTCCTCCGCCCCTGCTGCCCCCATGCTTCGGCATATATGCTCTTTTTTTTAACTGTGGTGGTGAAATCACCTCCTACAGCACTGGAGTCACGGCTTTATGTATCGTGGGAGCAAACGCTGTTGCTGTCAAGATAAATAATTCCGCGCTGCAGTTGAATGGCGCACCTGAAAACAAAAAATTACATACCTGAAAAGCAAGCATGATAAAACATTGCAGAATAGAATACAGTAAAAAAGAGCAGAACAATAGAGAGAAAATAGAGAGAGAGAGAACAATAAAACGACAACTATTTTTGGTTTTTTTCTTTTATATTTTTTTGTGTTTTGTTTTTTACATTTTTTTTTTTTCTTTTTTACACTTTTTTTTGTAACTTTACAACTGTAATGGTTCGGGTCTCTCAAAATGTAATGGCATCTTGGGAGACCCTGTGTAAGTGTGTCCTTGTCTGTGAAATGCTGTACCCTACGCTATAACTTCACTTTTGAGTGGTAGCGTTCAAAACATTCACCTTGGCAAAGACCAGGCTTGTCAGGACAGAGTGGACAAAAACTACGGGTGTCACGCCTAAATCCGCGCTTGCTACAGACACGACATCTTTTTTGGGGGTGGCTTTGGGTAGGGGTACTCGGGAGGACATACGAATAATGCCTCTCATGCAGCCGGCTTACTGCATTTGGTAGGGGATGGTGAGGTGCAGAACCGCCTGGATACAGGAGTTCTGTGACTATCTCATTCTGGAATTTTAGAAGAGATAACGTCCCGCCTGAAGCTCTGTATAGCACATGAGCGTTCAGCAAAGCCAATTGGAATAATGATAGAGACACTTTTTTGTACCAGCGTCTCGCCTTACGGTCAATTAGATACGGCGCCATCAACTGGTCGTTGAGGTCCACCCCTCCCATATTTTGGTTATATTCGTGGACACAGAGGGGTTTCTCCACAACACCAGTCGCCGTACTAATTTGGACTGTCGTGTCTGCATGAAGGGAGGTAAGAAGGAAAACATTCTTATTGTCCCTCCACTTCATAGCGAGCAAGTTATTACACTTCAAGCAGGCTCTCTCCCCCAGCCTAAGACGGGCATCTACAAGCCGCTGGGGAAAGCCCCGGCGATTAGGTCGCACGGTGCCACATGCTCCAATCTGATGATCAAACAAGTGACTAAACAGTGGCACGCTCGTGTAATAATTGTCCACATACAAGTGGTACCCCTTTCCGAATAAGGGTGACACCAAGTTCCACACTATCTTGCCAGCGCTCCCTATGTAATCCGGGCAGTTGACCGACTCAATCTGACTGTCTTTTCCCTCATAAACCGTAAAGTTCACTACATAGCCTGTTGCCCTGTCACAGAACTTGTAGAGCTTGACCCCGTATCTGGCACGCTTGCTGGGAAGGTACTGCTTGAAAGACAAGCGGCCAGAAAATTTAATCAGGGACTCATCAACGCAGACAACTTGATCGGGAGTAAACAAGGCTGCAAAACGTTCGTTGAAGTGGTTTATGAGGGGCCGAATTTTATAGAGCCGGTCGTATTCAGGGTCCCCACGTGGACGACAAAGTTCATTGTCGTTGAAGTGCATGAACCGCAAAATCTGCTCGTATCGTGCCCTGGACATGGAGGCAGAGAGCACGGGCATGTGGTCAATTGGGTGCGTGGACCAATAAGCACGCAATGACGGAAATTTATGTGTGCCCATGTTGAGGGAAAGGCCCAGAAAGGTCTTAAATTCGGAAACCGTAATTGGTTTCCAATTTCTGGCAATTTTAGGCAACTGGGGGTTAGCGGCGATAAATTGACCAGCATATAAATTACTCTGGTCCACAATAGATCTATAGAGATCTTCCGTAAAAAACAGCGAATAAAAATCAATTGGAATAAAATCAGCTGTTTCCACCTGAATACCGGGTTGGGCAGTGAATGGGGGAAGTACGGGTTCTGCAGAAGTGGTGGGGACCCAATCAGGATAGGCGAATTCTGCAGGAAGGGCAGTACGGGCACGACGGGCCTGCCTTTGTCTTCTTGGTGGCAGCGGGACACTACTTGTGCTTGCCACCTCGCCAGCTTGAACTGCACTTATGGGACTCGCCACGTCACCAAGTGTTACTGCAGTGCTGGATGTACGTCCAGGCTGTACTAGGCCGCTGGTGCTTGCCAGTTCACCAGAAGGAATAGCGGCGCTAGTACTACTCTGCTCCATGATACGAGAGACCTGCGGTTCTTGCTCCTCAACAACCTCAGAAGATCGGGATCGGGTACACCTGACCTTAGCAGGGACCTCAACTTCGTCGTCAGAGCTATCTGACGTGGGGCCGCTGACGTCACTGTCTTCTACGGGAAGATATTCTGAGCCTGAATCTGACAGATACGTGACCTCCTCTTCACTATCTGTCATGCTCAGAATCTCGTAGGCCTCTTTACTAGTGTACCTTCGTCTTGCCATTTTGGGCTCTAAATTTAGGGGTACACTAGTAAGATTCACAGGAAAAAAAGCACCTGACTGTCGTCAGCAAATATATCAAACGCTACAAAAAAACTGTTAGCGATCGCAGGGATCAGGCCTGTCTCTGCGAACGCTGCAGTTATGTGTGTTGTGTTTGGTAAGTGACAGTGATCGATCGATACTGCACTTGGGTGGGCTGGGCTGGGCGGAGGGGCTAAACGCAGGCGCTAGCAGGTATCTGGGCTGATCCCGCTAACACTGCGTTTTTGGGAACCCTAAACCGCTGGGGATGCTAGTATAGATCTGATCAGATACTATACCACTAAGGGGGGTGTATGCTTTGCGCGTGGGTGTTAGCGTTACTGGCACTAACCTAACACTGCCTGGGGCGACGCAGACCCTCTCTGGCGCTAAAACCTAATTGATCTCACCCGCCGGGCGATCAGGGGGGTTAAACCTTTATTGGGTTATATACGGCGGGTGCCCTGATGCTATAAAAAGCAAACTAATCAACCAGCGTCACCCATAACCTTTATATGGTGATCACTGGTGAAAGGGTTAACTAGGGGCAATCAGGGGGTTAAAACCTTTATTAGGTTAAATATGGGGGTACCTGACACTATATAAAAACCTGACGGGTAAACTAAATAACTTACTGGCTAACCAGTGACACCAGTGACGCTTATACGGCGATCACTGGTGAAAGGGTTAACTCTAGGGGCAATCAGGGGGTTAAAATAATATATGGGGGTACCTGACACTAATAAAAACCTGCGGCGAACCTAAAAAAAAATAACTGCCTATCTAAAACACCAGCGACACGAATACAGCGATCGGAAAAACAATCGCTTAGTGACGCTGAAGTTAGGGGGTGAAAGGGTTACCTGGGGGGTGATCAAGGGGTTAAACCTTTATTAGGGGGGGGGTTAGGGGGCTACCCTGGACCTAAAGGGGCCTAATCCTAACTGCCCTGCAACTTTTTACAATCACAGATGACACTAAATGCAGTGATCAGTAAAATAAATGATCACTGCAATCAGTGACACTGTGATTGGGGGCTTTGGGGTGACCTGGGGGGTGATCTGGGGTGACTGGGGGGTGATTTGTGTGCCTATGTGTACCTACGTGTCAGTGGACTGTTGGTGCACTAACCTGCTTCCTCTCTTCTCGGCGCCGGGAACGAAAAGACCGCGGCGAGGGAGATGACATCACTTCCTCCAGCCTGTGTTTACATTTCAGGCAGGAGGAAGCAATTTCATTCGCCGGGAGCGATCGCGAGGGGGGGGGGCAGAATCGAGCGGCCGACCCCTCATGCCTGATCGCTCCCGAACACTTAACGGCCGCTCACTGCAGTGAAGGGGGGTCCGGATGGACCCCCCAACTGCACAAAGGCGATCACGTAGATCTACGTGATTCTGCCTGTCGGTGCCATTCTGCCGACGTAAATCGGCGGTGGGCGGTCGTTAAGTGGTTAATGTACACACAGCACCCCATATTGACAGAAAAACACAGAATTGTTGAAATTTTTGCAGATTTATTAAAAAAGAAAAACTGAAATATCACATGGTCCTAACTATTCAGACCCTTTGCTCAGTATTTAGTATTTGCACCCTTCTGATCTATTTAGCTGCGTGCTTAGGGTCATTGTCTTGTTGGAAGGTAAACCTTCGGCCCAGTCTGAGGTCCTGAGAACTCTGGAGAAGGTTTTCATCCAGGATATCCCTGTACTTGGCTGCATTTATCTTTCCCTCGATTGCAACCAGTCCTGTCCCTGCAGCTGAAAAACACCCCCACAGCATGATGCTGCCACCACCATGCTTCACTGTTGGGACTGTATTGGACAGGTGATGAGCAGTGCCTGTTTTTCTCCACACATACCGCTTCGAATTAAGGCCAAAAAGTTCTATCTTGGTCTCAGACCAGAGAATATTATTTCTCACCATCTTGGAGTCCTTCGGGTGTTTTTTTAGCAAACTCCATGCGGGCTTTCATGTGTCTTGCACTAAGGAGAGGCTTCCGTCGGGTCACTCTGCCATAAAGCCCCGACTGGTGGAGGGCTGCAGTGATGGTTGACTTTCTACAACTTTCTCCCATCTCCCGACTGCATCTCTGGAGCTCAGCCACAGTGATCTTTGTGTTCTTCTTTACCTCTCTCACCAAGGCTCTTCTCTCCCGAAAGCTCAGTTTGGCCGGAAGGCCAAACGTCTTCCATTTAAGGATTATGGAGGTCACTGTGCTCTTAGGAACCTTAAGTGCAGCAGAAATGTTTTTGTAACCTTGGCCAGATCTGTGCCTTGCCACAATTCTGTCTCTGAGCTCTTCAGGCAGTTCCTTTTGACCTCATGATTCTCATTTGCTCTGACATGCACTGTAAGGTCTTATATAGACAGGTGTGTGGCTTTCCTAATCAAGTCCAATCAGTATAATCAAACACAGCTGGACTCAAATGAAGGTGTAGAACCATCTCAAGGATGATCAGAAGAAATGGACAGTACCTGGGTTAAATATGAGTGTCACAGCAAAGGGTCTGAATACTTAGGACCATGTGATATTTCAGTTTTTTTTCTTTTTTAATAAATCTGCAAAAATGTCAACAATTCTGTGTTTTTGTGTCAATATGAGGTGCTGTGTGTACATTAATGAGGAAAAAAATGAACTTAAATGATTTTAGCAAATGGCTGCAATACAACAAAGAGTGAAAAATGTAAGGGTCTGAATACTTTCCGTACCCACTGTATGTGCAAAAATAGGCCAAAATTAGTTAACTGGCTTTCTATTCATTAGGATTACTTAGTAAATAGCTGTGTTGAATGTTCTCCTTTTACCTGTGTCTGCCTGTGTAATTTAGATTCACATAGTTGCTATTGTCAAATGCGAGATTTTGTAAGTAAGCCAATAAATGAGGTGTCGGGCCAAATGATTTGGACCATTGCAAGTACAGAAGATATAAATACAATTTGTTGTCTCTCTGGTATGTATGCTGAACCATGGGAGTTGATTTACTGGAGAGTACAAAATCCAGTGCAGCTGTGTATGGTAGCCAATCGGCTTCTAACTTCAGCTTGTTTAAGCTATGACACACAAAAAATAATTAAAAAATTGGAAGCTGATTTCTATGCAGAGCTGCACCAGATTTTTCAACCCCATAGTCTCCTCTCTATAAACTAGTTTTATTTATAGGTTTAAGGGTCCCCTAAACATAGATCTGGACATGCTGATTTGTGTGTTTCTTGGGGACGTTTGTTCTTGTATGTTTAGTTAAATTGACCCATTGGTGTGTGTGTGTGTGTGTGTGTGTGTGTGTGTGTCAAAATCAATCAACTCTCCCAATTACAGTGTGATTGTTTGTTTGTTTTTGGTTATTCAATATTTAGGGTCCCTTCATTGCTCTTCGTTAGAGAATTTGCTGAGCTATCAGTTGGGGCAGTCTTGCTGATAATACTACTATCATTAATAATATTGTTTTTATCCTTAACATACAGGATACATTTATAAATGACACTGCTGGAGATGAGGGAGCTTTCTGAATTTCCTTGATCAGTGCTACAAAAGTCTGTTATAAAAAGAGAGGAAGGTTGGGACTTTAAATGAAGCACACGGCTAGAATCAGGTAAAATATTAAATATACAGTAACGTGTTTAATGATACAAGGCTGTTACGCATTGGATCATGAGAAAAATACTGTATATAAAATAGTAATACTGATATATAACACATTAGAATCCTATATGTACATGTGTTGCAACATCGTATAGTCATGTATAATGATGTTGATTTATAGCTTCAACCTCCAAAGAAAAGTAAAGATAGATCGTAGTTGAAAAGACACATGTAGTTGATCTGATGGTAGGTATATGATTGTGGTGACCTAGCATCAAAAAAGCTCTATGCGCTTCCTGGATATCTTCCACTCATCAGGAGCAGATGCTGGGTACATATACGTGTATCTATAACAAATGTGATCTAATGGTTTATCCAGAGTAAAAGGGGGGGGGAGTGGAGGAAAGCAGTATCCCTCATTCTTACTTGCAAATCAACATATGAATTCCCAATGGGGTGCTAGGAACCGAATAGGGGATACTGCCCCCCCCTCTTATTCTTGACAACCCATTAGATCACATTGGTTATGTATTTTTACAGATGCCATATCTGTACCCTACATCTGCTCCTGATGAGTTGAAGATACCCACGAAACGCGTAGAGCGCTTTTTGATGCTATGTCGCCACATTCGTATGCCTACCAACAGATCACCTACATGTCTTATGAACTACGATCTACTGTTTACTTTTTTTTTTGGAGGTTGAAGCTATAAACCAACATCATTATACATGACTGTACTATGTTGGAACATGTGTACATAAATGATTTTATTATGTGTTTTATATATCAGTATTACTATTTTTATACTGTATTTCTTTCTCATGATCCAATTTGTACATATTTGTATCAGTAAATAAACATGTTACGGTATAATTACTATTTTACCTGATTGTAGGCATGTGCTTCATTTACAGGCCAAACCTTCCTCTCTTTTTAATCTTCAACAGGGATGGAGGCATATGACTCTACTAAGCCATTGCCTCATTTTAAATCCCACCAATTCCCCTTTTTAGTTAAATGTCTGGTATAGTTGACAAGGATAAGGCGCTTTACACCCCATCACTTTAGTCCCCCAAAGAAACTTGCAAAGTTATATCCCTAATACACTCATTAAGATCAATTTAAAAGGAATTTAAAAGGAATTTGAAAGGAATACACTTTACCATTATGTTTTTGGATTGTGGGAGGAACACAACCTCTATTCAGACATTGTCTCAGGAGGTTTTAAAGCTAGGAGCCAACAGCTTGAAAACCGAGTACTTTGTGCATAACTTCTGTGCTATCCAACTGCTTTGAAGGGATTTGCAACATCTGGGTCAGATAAAGAAGCCCAAAATGCATATGAGCTTATATGTTGGTTTCACTAGTATTTAATGCTTGCCCATGATGATGTAATGCCCTTATCTCTGCTCAATGTCTGCTTACACGTCATTGTTCAGTTTCCCTTTCTCTTAACCTCTCTACCACCAGATACATGACTTTTTTTATTTATTTTTTATTTTTTATTCTGTACTATGAGAAGATTCAAAGTTATCAGTTGGAAGTATTTTTATTTGCTGCCGTTTTGTTGAGAATTGGAAAATATTGAGCTTTGGATTAAAAGGACTTTCATGTATCCTATTATGGAATTTTTCTTATTTCTATTAGCAGGATATGGGCATTCTGCTAGGTTGACATTTTGTAAGCCCATGAGTCAGAACATTAAAGTTATTTCCAAGTTTTTACCACCTTATCGTTCTCTTAAATGTTGCCAGTTCCTCTATTAGGCTGATCAAGTTTAAAGGGACACTAAAGGTTCATGTTTTTTCAGCTTAATGCATCCTATGCATTAAGGTGAAAAAACATCTGACAATACTGGCCCTCCCCCCCCGTTTTACTTACCTGAGCCCTTTCACCTGATGCGCTCGCCCCCGACGTCCTCTTCGCCGCTCAGCCTGGTCGTTGATTGGCTAGAGTGGATGGATTGAAAGCAGCGCAGCCATTGGCTCGCGCTGCTGTTAATCACATCCAATGACGCAGCGCGCCGGGGGGCGGGGCCGAGTGATACAGTGAGCGGCTATAGCCACAGGCTGTATCACGGGAGCGCGCCTGCAAGAACTTGCCACCATGCGATCTTGCTCGCTTTGAATCTAGGAACCAGATAAAATTCTAACAAATCTTATGGGTGGAACATGTAACATGTTCCCAAAGGTGAACTTATCCATTAACCCTTTCACAGCTAGAGCCAATTTTTGCGCGCGTTTTAAAAAAAAATAGGTCTGAAGATTACTTAAAATCACACATATTTTTTCTGAAAGCAGACACTTTAGATAATAAAATAGTGGTAGTTTTCAATTTTGTATGTCACACGATATTACCACAAAGGTAAAAGTTATTTTAGAGGGCACAAAACGCAATAAATGACCCAATAATTGGTAAACTATTGAAGCCCCGAGGTTGCACTGAGTAAATAGATACCCAAAATATAACACTTCACAGTACTCTATATTTTCTATAGGTGACACTTTAAAAGCTCCCTATAGTCATCAATTTAGCATTACGAAGGAGGTCTGGTGCTGGAATTATTGCTCTTGTTCCAGCGTGCGTGGCAATATGTAACGTATATTGGAATTGCTGTTTTCAGGCATAAGCGCCCCGCCACATGCTTTTACGTTTGTAAGTGCGTATATGTGGAGGGCCTACATTTTTTTTTTCTTTTTAGGGGGGTTGGGGGATTCTGTGCTTGGGTGCGACTTTCATTTTTTACAAATAAAAAAGAATAATTTTATTACCTTTTTTTTCTTTTTTTTTTTTTTCATGACAAAGGGGACAACAATTCCCCTAATGATTTTTTTTTTTTTGGGTGACAGGTTATCTTTAATGAGACGTTCAGGGCCTAAAAGACCATGCATGTCTCCCCTCAATGTAATGTATTGCACATCACACTGCATTACATTCTGTCCTGGCCTCGATGGTCGGGGAAACTGTCAACGGGCACTCGGAAGTGACGTCACACATCACCATCAGGTCAACAACTAGAAGGGGAGGAGCGTGACCACATGTCCGCTCTCTTCCCTCCCCCATTCCCTCAACCCAGCATCACCTGCTATGCCATTCCCGGGCCTGCAGATGGGCAAGCAGAGCCTGGGATACATAGCATTGGGGGGGGGGGGTGCATTCGGGTGGCAGCCCAGGACAAAACTTTCTTTCTGGGATTTGTCAAGCCCTGATGCAGCCTGTATTGAACGAATGTGTTTGTATTATATGCAAGGAAGTATTTGATTGATATGGGCAAACTTTTTAAGACCCACCAACTGTGTTTTTGAAACCATCTTGTTTTTAATTCGGAGGGGCAGATTATTTGATGGAAATAACAAACATACTTTAAACTGTACAGTGAAGTTTATAAAACATGTCATGGATATTCTTAAGAAAACTGTCTCCAGTTTGTTACAAATGTTGTTACCTAAAACAGGTTAATGTACATGTCAGGGCTCATTCACACCTGAGCGTTTTCAGCTCGTAAAACACTAATCTCAAAAGTTCAAAAATGCCCAACAAGAAAAATCCCATTCATTTATATGGCCCCTGTTCACATCTGAGTGTTCTGTCGCCTGAAGCTAAAAAAAGTACATGAGCTTCTTTTTGAGCAGATTACAGGCGTTTTTCTTCTTTTTACATTGGTGACCTTATGACCTGTACAAAATCACGGAAAACACGCACGACTTTCCGCCTGAAAACCATACGCTCAGGTGTGAATGCAGCCTATGTAACAAAGGTAATATTGTATGTTTAGGCCGGCATCATTGGCTGCTAGAATGTTGTCAGCGGCATGCCTCCAAACCACCAATGAAGCCATGTGGCTGTCTGCATCTGTCACCAGTGCAGGGGGGAGTAGGGGGTCGCCGTGTAGTCAAGAAGCTCCAGTATGCTCACTGCAATTTGCATCTGTGTATAACAATGACCAAAAAGGGCTAGTTATAGGTTCATTGCTGGGGTTTACATATACTTTGACCACTTCAAGACCAGGAACTTTCACCCCCTTCCTGCCCAAATTATTTTTACATTTTTTGGCGTTGTCAAACTTTAAATGACAATTGCTCAGTCATGCAACACTGTACCCAAATTAAATGTTTTACTTTATTTCTGAAAAAAAAGCGCTTTCTTTTGGTGGCATTTAATCACCACTGGGGTTGCTTTTTGCTATATAAAGGAAAAAAAGGCTGTACGGTAACCGCTTACCGGCTATCCATCTATATAGAGATATTATATAGATGTGTGTGTGTGTGTATATGTATATGTGTGTGTGTGTGTGTGTGTGTGTGTGTGTGTATGTGTGTGTGTATATGTATGTATATATATATATATATATATATATATATATATATATATATATTGTGACAGCAGGAAGGTAAAGTCACCTGGTTGCATCCAGGGGGGTAGATATATTTCGCCCAGATTCAGGCTTTACGCCGACTTATACAACTAGGTGGAGAGTTGTATAAGCCCAGCTGAGGCTAGTGGGCTCATGGATGACTCATACCTCTAGGGAGAGTGTGGGGCGTCGTGCAGACAGGGAGTTGATGAGACCAGCTGAAGCTTGTCAGCTCATTTAGGCCTCTATAAGAACTCCCAGCTTCATTAGATGTTAGCTCATGCCTGGACCCAGACCTGTGTGGACTGTCTAGGGAGAGTGAACCCCTGTGCGGTGAGACAAAGCCTGTGTGGCTATTTGCTTGGACATTTAAAACCAGGGACTTAGGGACTAGGACAGCACTAGGCTGATCCCAGTTGTTAGTTAGGAAACCTGTATGTTTAGTCAGAGGTCAAGTTGACCAGGATTTATTTTGTTTATGTTTCTTTTGGCTTTGCTGTGTTTTGTCACTGTAAATAGAAAATAAACCGCACCTTTTTTTGATTTTGAAAACCACAACCTCCGTTTGCTGGGCCTGTTTTTGTGTGGGGAGCCCATCCCGGGGGTCACACACACCCGCTGCCGAGCTAACCCCCTCACAGTTGGTGGAGAACCAGTGGCAGTTTTTTTTTTAAGCCAGCATGGAGGAGATACTGAAGCAGCTGGCTCTAGCAAATGCCAATCAACAGCAGACAAATGCAGGTTTGCAAAAGAGCCTTGCAGCTCATCAACAGAGCCTTGCAGCTCAACAACAGAACTTCGCAGCCCAGCAGCAAGCTCATCAACAGAGCCTTGCAGCCCAGCAGCAAGCTCACCAACAGAGTCTGGAAGCTCAGCAACAAGCCCAGCAGCAATCTGAGGCCCGCTTCATAGACCTGTTACAGAAGCAAGAGCAGAGACTACAACAAATGGAAGCAGTAATGCAGCAACGTCCGCAGACCAGTGAGGAAAGCCGTCCCACTAATACCGCGTCCTTTGGGGTGAGTCGTTTATTGATAAAAATGACTGGAGAGGATGATCCAGAGGTATTTTTGACCACATTTGAAAGGACTGCTGAAAGAGAAAAGTGGCCTGAGGAGCAGTGGGCTGGACTGGTGGCTCCTCTGTTAACTGGTGAATCGCAGAAGGCTTACTATGACCTAGAGCCTGACCAAGCAAAAGACTATGTGATGCTAAAAGCTGAAATATTGGCAAGGCTGGGTGTCACCCAGGCTGTCCGGGCTCAGCGTGTGCATAACTGGACTTTCCAGCTTGGAAAACCCCCCAGGTCTCAAATGTATGATCTCATTCACCTGAGCAGAAAGTGGCTACAGCCAGAGACTTTGTCCGCACCAAAGATTGTGGAACGTGTTGTAATGGATCGGTTTTTGAGAGCTCTTCCTACTGCCATCCAAAAGTGGGTAAGCCATGGAGACCCAGAGACGGCCGATGGTCTTGTGGATCGTGTGGAGAAATACTTGGCTACAGAGAACCTGACGGCCTCTTCCAGAGACACTCGGACTTTCCACCCTAAGACCAGACCATCCCCAGGGGCGGATAAGAGGATTCCAAGGGGTGAGGGTGGAGAGAGTGAGAGGGTGGGAGCTCTACCCCAAGTTTGGCGAGAACAGCCTGGGAAATCAGCGGCTCAAGAGGCGGCAAGAAGGATCGTTTGCTACCGCTGCCGGCAAGCGGGACATATTGCAGCCAATTGCCCGGTTGTGGAGGAACCCATGCAGTGTGACTTTCTGACGGGCAGACGTCAGTCGCTGTGTGCGACAGTCGCATGCACTGCCATTCGAGGAACTGAGAAACATTTATGCAAAATGTGTGTTAATGGTAGAAATGTTGTGGTATTGCTGGATTCAGGTAGCCTTGTGACCCTGATAAAGGCTGAGTTAGTTAAAACAGAGGTCTCTGGGAATAGCAAGGTAGCTGTTATTTGTGTGCATGGGGACACCCGAGAGTATCCAGTGACTACAGTGTGTTTCGAGACCCCCAAAGGTACCCTCTCTCATCCAGTGGGCTTAGTATCTCAGTTACCGCATGACGCCATTGTGGGAAGGGATTTTCCGAAGTTCTGGGAACTGTGGGATGATCCTGAGCCCCCCACTGGTGCCCCTATGTACCAGGAATGTGATAGCCAGAACTCCCCTGAGAGTGGTGAGGACGCTCCGGAATTTCCCTTATCAGTATTGGCAGGGGAGACTCAAGAAACTGGAGGGGAGCCCACCTCCTCAGACGAAAACCTACCGTCTGTGGAGTTTTCTGATCTTGAGGTTCACAGGGAAAACTTTGCCACAGAACAGTTGAAAGACCCCGCCCTAATAAAGGCACGGGAAAACGTAGTGAAAATAGATGGCGAGTTAGTGAACCCAGATAATACCTGCACTTACCCATACTTCAGCGTAGAGAAGGACCTACTGTATCGGGTGGCAAAAAGGGCAGAAGAAACCGTTGAGCAGCTTGTGGTGCCCAAACCTTACAGGAAGTTGGTGTTGGAGTTGGCCCATGGGCACATTCTTGGAGGTCATCTGGGGACAGAGAAAACCCGAGAGAGGGTATTACAGAGATTCTATTGGCCGGGGTGATGAAGGACATAGAAAATTATTGTTCCTCCTGCCCTGTGTGTCAGAGGTCGGCCCCGATGCCACATTTCCGTAGCCCGCTGGTCCCTCTACCCATCATTGAGGTCCCGTTTGAGAGGATCGCCATGGATTTGGTAGGTCCTATAATCAAGTCCGCTAGGGGGCACCAGTACATATTAGTTATAATGGACTATGCCACCCGTTATCCAGAAGCGATCCCTCTCCGAAATACCTCGGCCAAAACCATAGCCAAAGAGCTATCTCTTGTGTTTAGCCGGGTGGGTATTTGTAAAGAACTGCTTACGGACCAAGGTACACCCTTTATGTCCCGGGTTATGAAGGAGCTGTGTAAATTGTTCAGTGACGCAATTACGTACATCTGTGTATCACCCCCAAACCGATGGGCTGGTTGAAAGATTCAACAAAACCCTAAAACAAATGTTGAAGAAAGTGGTGGATAGAGATGGAAAGGATTGGGACTGTCTACTTCCTTATCTGATGTTTGCTATTAGGGAGGTGCCCCAATCCTCTACGGGATTCTCCCCCTTTGAGTTACTGTATGGGAGACACCCAAGAGGGCTGTTGGATATTGCCAAGGAAACTTGGGAAAGTGAGAGTTCTCCCCACAGGAGTGTGATTGAGCATGTCGCCCTGATGCAAGACCGAATTGCACAGGTAATGCCCATCGTGAAGGAACATTTGGCCCAAGCGCAGTTAGCACAGCAGAGAGTGTACAACCGTGGAGCCAAGACCCGTACCTTTTCCCCGGGGGATAGGATACTGGTACTTGTCCCTACGGTTGAAAGTAAATTCC
The DNA here is from genome assembly GCA_029206835.1 of Rana muscosa. Classification (NCBI taxonomy): domain Eukaryota; kingdom Metazoa; phylum Chordata; class Amphibia; order Anura; family Ranidae; genus Rana; species Rana muscosa. The sequence continues at coordinate 661,162,434 of CM055117.1, forward strand.
TTGCCAAATGGCAAGGCCCCTACGAGATAATAGAAAAAGTGAGCGAAGTGAATTACAAGGTCAGACAACCAGGAAGGCGAAAGCCCGAACAGATCTATCACGTTAATCTGTTGAAAGCCTGGAGGGATAGAGAGTCCCTAGTCGCAGACACTTGGTCACCAGCTCAAACTGGTTGCGTGATTCCTGAGGTTGGAATAGCAGCCACCTTGTCACAACCCCAACAACAGGAGGTTAAGGAGTTTGTGCTTCGCAACAAGAAGGTATTCTCTGAGCTGCCGGGACAAACATCTGGGGTAGAGCATGACATCATTACCCCGCCCGGTGAAAGGGTGAAGTTAAAACCCTATCGGATCCCAGAGGCCCGACGGGAGGCAATACGGGAGGAAGTACAGAAAATGCTGAACTTAGGGGTGATAGAGGAGTCCCAAAGTGATTGGTCTAGTCCCATTGTGTTGGTGCCTAAACCGGATGGGAGCTGGCGATTTTGTAACGATTTTCGTCAGTTGAACAAAGTTACAAAATTTGACACCTACCCCATGCCACGTATAGATGAGTTGATCGACCGGCTGGGAACAGCCCGATACATGACGACTCTTGACCTCACAAAAGGGTATTGGCAAATCCCCCTGGCCAAATTGGCCAAAGAGAAAACCGCATTTGTAACCCCAGACGGGGCGTTCCAATATAAAAGAATGCCGTTCGGGTTACAGAATGCGCCGGCCACATTCCAGCGGAAAATGGACCAGATGCTGAGGCCCCATCAGAAGTATGCTGCGGCTTACCTGGATGACGTAATTGTCCATAGCACAGATTGGGCCTCACATCTGCCAAAAGTGCAAGCAGTCCTGGACTCTGTTTGGGAAGCGGGGTTTACGGCTAACCCCAAGAAGTGTACCATTGGGCAGGAGGAGGCCAAATATCTTGGGTACACCATTGGGAGGGGAGTAATAAAACCCCAACTCAACAAAGTCGAGGCCATCCAGAGTTGGCCACGTCCCAACAGCAAGAAGCAGGTACGAGCCTTTCTGGGAATCGCTGGGTATTATCGGCGATTCATTCCCCACTTTGCTTCTAAGGCTGTGCCCCTAACCAACCTAACGAAGGGGAAAGGGTCGGTCATGATTAAATGGACCCCCGAGGCTGAGGCAGCATTCCAATTCTTGAAACAAGCCTTATGTAGCCAGCCAGTGTTGTACTCACCCGACTTCTCTAAAGACTTTGTCGTACAAAGTGATGCGTCAGATGTGGGGTTAGGAGCAGTATTGTCCCAGGTCTGGAACGGGGAAGAGCACCCAGTCATTTACCTCAGCAGGAAGTTGAAGTCCCATGAGGTAAATTACGCCACCGTTGAAAAGGAGTGTTTAGCGGTGAAGTGGGCTCTAGATTCCCTTCGGTACTACCTGCTAGGTAGGCACTTTGACATGGTTACGGATCACGCTCCGTTAAAGTGGATGGCTCAAAACAAGGAAACAAATAGAAGAGTGAATAGGTGGTTCCTGGCCCTCCAGGAATTCAACTTCACAGTAAAGCATCGCCCTGGCGTTCAAATGGGGAATGTGGATGCTTTGTCTCGAGTACATGAATGCCTGATTGCTGGTGTTCCAACCCCGAGGTTAAAACAAGAGGGGGGGGTATGTGACAGCAGGGAGGTAAAGTCACCTGGTTGCATCCAGGGGGGTAGATATATTTCACCCAGATTCAGGCTTTACGCCGACTTATACAACTAGGTGGAGAGTTGTATAAGCCCAGCTGAGGCTAGTGGGCTCATGGATGACTCATACCTCTAGGGAGAGTGTGGGGCGTCGTGCAGACAGGGAGTTGATGAGACCAGCTGAAGCTTGTCAGCTCATTTAGGCCTCTATAAGAACTCCCAGCTTCATTAGATGTTAGCTCATGCCTGGACCCAGACCTGTGTGGACTGTCTAGGGAGAGTGAACCCCTGTGCGGTGAGACAAAGCCTGTGTGGCTATTTGCTTGGACATTTAAAACCAGGGACTTAGGGACTAGGACAGCACTAGGCTGATCCCAGTTGTTAGTTAGGAAACCTGTATGTTTAGTCAGAGGTCAAGTTGACCAGGATTTATTTTGTTTATGTTTCTTTTGGCTTTGCTGTGTTTTGTCACTGTAAATAGAAAATAAACCGCACCTTTTTTTGATTTTGAAAACCACAACCTCCGTTTGCTGGGCCTGTTTTTGTGTGGGGAGCCCATCCCGGGGGTCACACACACCCGCTGCCGAGCTAACCCCCTCACAATATATATATATATATATACACACACACATCTAAACGCACATCTGCACACACACACTGGCAAGATGGCTCTCCTGGGAGAGGGAATGAGAGTTCCAGGAGTACAGTTGTCCACCGGGGCTGACTGGGACTGGGGTCTCGCAGAAACATGGTCAGCGGCATGTGCAGATGGTTCAGTTCAGATGGCAGGCAGCAACATGGTCAATAAACAGGCAAAGGATCAGTCAAGGGAGCAGGCAGAAACGTGGACCATAAACAGGCCAGCGTCGGTACAGGAGGCAGGAAGAGCCAAAGCTGCTCTGGCAGTGATTAGGAAAAATTTGCTGGCTGCACTAGCTCTGGTGAACACTTTACTGATGTGGCGATCAGGAACACTGTGTCTGGCTGTACTATTAGGCCTCGTTCACAGGGGGTAAATCAATGCACACCCCATGTGTGTGACGTGTAGGCAGTCCCTTTTATGTCCATTGGAATGCAACACTTGCATGGACGTCAGATTGGGAGCTGCGGCTGTGTGTGTAGACATAAACGGAACTCCCCTGCATGGCACACCTTTGCCTCCCTGTGAGGGTAAACATGGCCCATGCCTCGTGTGAGTCGTTTTGTTGACACTGGGATTTGTGTGACAGTGTTCAAGGACACTGTGACTAGCTGCACAGTGTGAGTGTATAAGGGCTTGTTTTTCTTTTTTTTCCTTATATTTTACAATATTTAAAAAAAAAAGTCTACATTAAAATAAAATAAATATCACCGTTATCAGAGCAGTACAATGTTACTATGGTGGCATTATACTGCTTTGATCAATGATCGGAGACACTGTATGCTGCAATGTACTACACACACTCTCTCCTCTGGCAGCCGATCGCTGTGAGAGAAGAGACTTGATGAGTTGCAGCCTGTGTTTACATTGTAATCGCCTTGATTGGCAACAGCAATTACATGTTACACAGCCAATCACAACGGTCCTGTACCCCTATTTGTGATTTGCAGTGTCCGGTGGACACAGCAATCACTGGTCGTGCCACTGCATGCCCCCAAGGCCACGCATGAGTGCTGAAATGGGGATGACATACTGGTATATCTACAGTGGCTGAGCAGTAAGCCGTTAAATTAAAACAAAAAAATTCAAATATGCAGACTGCAAGTTTGCGAATGTCAGCAACTAAAGACACAGTATCCTAAGTTTTCTAGCTGTTAGGACATACTGCAGTCGGGATAATAAAATGTAAGCCTTGCTAAGCCCTACCATTGCACTAATCGAAAACTAAATAACTAATACTGACTTGCTGTGATTGTCAGCTCTATCTGATGGGTCACTTTTTTTTTTTTTTTTCCCCTAAAATACCTCAATCAGAAAATAATACAGCGTTTTGACCACCACATGGAGCCAACAGTCATAGTGAAGTCTTAGTATTGGAGAAAATACAGGGAAAATTTGGCATCCTAATGCACCTTGCTAAAGTGCTTTTAATACACATCAAATTGTATCCAACAAAAAAGTGTCATGCAACCCTGCCCTTTTCTCACCATACCCGATTTCCTCTTCCAATCTAATGGGATTCTGACCTATTGCCCTCGTACTATGTCCAAGGTTTTTTGGGGGTTTTTACCATAAGCTATACAATTGTCTGTCTGATTTCGGACCCACATTCCTAGTTAACGCAGAGAGAGTTTGACTTTCTTTGCCTCCTTGCAGCTTCCCAAATTATCCTCCACAAATCGTTCTATGCTTAATATGCCTATTATGGCTGAAGAACTGGCAGAGGTCATCCGACTTCACATAAGTCCCTGGGCCCCGATGATTTACCTTATTCTTATTCCCATCCCCAATTTCTGCATGCCCATATTAGTCGTCCTGAATCAAGTCCCTGATCATTACCGCCCCATTGCATTATTACATTCGGATTATAAAATTTTTACAAAAATTCTTGCAAACAGACTTTCATTGCTACTCCCATCCTTAATTCATAGGGATCAAGTGGGTTTTATCCCTACTAGACATGCAGGTGATAACACCCAACAAACTATTGATCTCATAGATCTTCTAACTAAAACTAAATGCCCTGCCCTGGTTCTAAGCCTAGATGCCCAAAAGGCTTTTGACCGCCTGAATTGGTCTTTTTAGGTTTGCTACTTTTGTCTCACTATGGTTTCTCTGGTCCATTTATTCACGCTCTACAAGCATTATATTCCTTTCCCACTTCCCAGGTACAACTTGCCTCCCATCTGTTGCGGCCATACCCCCTGAGCAATGGCACTAGGCAGGACTGCCCCCTCTTACCCTTGCCCTTCGTTCTCAGCTTTGAGCCCCTGGCTGCTGCCATTTTCTCTCATCCTGACATTCAAGGATTGCGACAGAGGAGTATAAGCTATCCCTTTTTGGTGATGATGTACTGTTAACATATCATCCACTTCCCTCCCTTCATTACATAAGATTTTAAGCTTCTTTGGCGCCTTATCAGGCTTTAAAGCATCACTAAAGACATTTTTTTTTTAATATAACAAACATGTTATACTTAACTCCACTGTGCAGCTCGTTTTGCACCGAGTGGCCTGAACCTGGTCTTCTGGGGTCCCTCGGCGGCTGTCTCAGCCCCCCCCCCCGCAAGAACTCAACACCTTCATGCGAGCAAGCTCGTATGGTGTTGAGTTCTTGCGGGCACGCTCCCGTGATACAGCCAGCAGCCATACCCGCTCACTGTATCACTCGGCCCTGGCGCGCGGCGTCATTGGATGTGATTGACAGCAACGCGAGCGCTGCTTTCAATCCATCCACTGTAGCCAATCAACGGCCAGGCTGAGCGGCGAAGCGGATGTCGGGGGCGAGTGCAGCACTTTCCAGGGCTCAGGTAAGTAAAACGGGGGGGGGGGGCTGGGGGGGCCAGTATTGTTGGATGTGTACCTTTAGTGTCCCTTTAAGATTAACCCCACCAAAACTGAGGCCCTCCCCATAAACATTTCTCCGCCTCTCCTAACACTCTTCAGCAAAATTTCAGGTATCATTGGTGCTCCCATGCACTCAAATACGTGGGTGTTTATCTAACCCCTTCCTATTCTACCCTTTATCTGGCCAACTTTCCTCTCTTATTTGCAGAAATCAATCGATTATTGAAACATTGGCCTACCCTCCCTTTCTCTTACCTTTTGAAGAATTAATGTGCTTAAAATGTCCATCCTTCCAAAGTTGCTATATCTGTTTAAAACGCTTCCAGTCCCGATCCTGTTATCCCAACTAAAATTGGTTCAAAGAACATTCCTCAATTTCATTTGGAATAATGCTTCCCATAGGATTGCTAGGTCGGTGGTCCAGTCTTTAAGATCTAGAGGTGGTTTGGGGCACCGGATGTACTGAAATATTATGTTACAATTCTATAAGCTGTTATTTCTTGGACATCACGCTGTGCCCCAAATAGATAGTCTGAGATTGAAATGGGAATCATATCCCCTGTACACCCATGCTATGTTATGGTAACCTTCATATAGACATATGCCTTAATTAAGGAGTCTGGCCCCAATGTTTTTTTACCCTATCAATCTGGAAAAAAAATTATGGAAAGTACTCAGTTCATCCATTGACCTGTACACTTTTATACTTTGCGGATCTACAATCTAAATATCAGGTTCCAAAATCCCTTTTTTACTCCTACTCACAAATTTAAAAAAAAATGTCCTCAACAAATCCTCTAACTTATCTCTGGACAAACCTACTGGTTTCGAGCTCCTGTGTGATCAAGGTCCATATAAACCTCCATTTGATTTCAGCTATATACAAGCTCCTCCAGAAGGCTACTTGACCCAGTCTAGCCATTCCTATATGAGCAAATGGTCCCATGCTCTCCAGCAACCTATCTCCCTTTCAGATTGAGATACAATTTGGAGATCTGCTTCTTGGGTACCACGATGCGTGGCGCGGAGAGAAACTGCTTTCAAAATCCTTTTATTTTGGTACAGAACTCTAGACATTTTACATGCCCATAATCCAGAAACTTTCCAGATGTGCTTGAGATGCGGTACAAATGTAGGCACTATATATTTTCTGAGACTATTCCCTTATTAAACCCTTTTGGGCTTTTGTCCAGACCCTTCTATATAAACTATTAAAGGGGTTGTAAAGCTTTGTGTTCTTTCACCTTCATGCATCCTATGCATTAAGGTGAAAAAATACCTTGCACTCTCGGCCCCACTGCCCCCCCGTTTTACTTGCCTGCGGCATGATACTCCGTGGGCGCGATCCTGCAATGGTTTCCCCCAGCTTGAGGTGGCTCTTCATTGGAGATTGATAGCAGCGCAGCCATTGGCTCCCACTGCTGTCGATCAAATAAGCGGCGCAACGTGGGCGGGGCCGAGTGATACACTTGGCGGCTATTGATGCTACTGTATCACACGGGAGCGCGCCCCCAAGCTAACCCCCTTGGAATAGAGCTTCCCAGAACGGGGGTTAGTTCTTGCGGTGAGGAACCGAGACAGCCGCCAAGGGACCCCAGAAGACCAGGATCGGGGCCACTCTGTGCAAAGCGAACTGCACAGCGGAGTTAAGTATGACTTATTTGTTATTTAAAAAAATAAATAAAAAATCCTTTACAACCCCTTTTAAATGTGAATATACTTTTAAACCCCATGCACGGAAGCTGATGGCTTTTATGCTATTAGCGGCGAAAAGCGCAATCCCATGTTGGTTATCTCCCTCTCCTCCCACAAACTCCCACCTCCTATCTAACATAGCCAACATACACAGGATGGAACATCTTACAGCGATAATCGACTCAGTATCACAATTCAATAAAATTTGGGAGGATTAGGATGCTTCTGTTTATTGCCCTGAAGTGGTTCTCCCAGAACACTAGACAGAGATGTCTCTTATGCCTATTTGATTTTACATTGCTGAACCTTTTGAGTTTTCATGTTCTGAGATTCATGGGGTCCTCTTTATCTGTAACCTCCTTTTATTATGTTTAGTTTATTATTTGACACGTTTTATTTGATATGCTGGAGAACTATATTGTGTTTAGCCAATTGACAATATTGTGTTTTACTCTGACCCTCCAGTCATGTCAGAAGTTTGTCTTTCTATGATTTTCTTCAATTGATTCATGTTTTTCTTTACTCATGTCGTATACTCTGTTCTTTTGTATGTTTGAAAATGCCAATAAATATACAATAAAAAACAAAACAAAAAAGAGGGGCATCCACTTTGCAACTTTTGCACATAGGGCAGCCCACGTAAATGATTTGGCTGCCCTAAATGTGACGCCACAAAATTACTTGCAACATCGCATCGGGCTTGAAGAATTTAAAAGTGGTAAATGTGGAATTTTTGAAAAATTTGTCAATTTATACAGAAGCAGAGGGAGGAGCTTACCACTGGTATGGCTTACCCTATAAATGTCTTAAATTCCAAAATGCTATTTTTTAAAATATTTAAAAGGCAACAAAGAGCATGAGCATTGTAGAATTTTAAGTGCAGGACTGATGGGTATAAAACCCCTTTCACGCGTTTGTCCGTTTTTCATTCATCCGTTGACAGAAGAAAAACTGACATCAATGCATCTCTATAACCATTATTTATATCAGTTTACATCCGCATCCATCAACATCCGTTTTTTTTAAACGGATCAAAGCTCTTTTTCTGCCATTAAAAAAAAACGGTTCGGATGAAAAACTGACATGAAAATGCTTGGAAACAGCAGAAAATCATGTAATGTCATAAGACCAAGAATCTGATTTAATTAATGCAGGAAGATAGGAATAAGGGTATTTATTTGGCTTTTAACATTTGATTTTGGAATGAATGAACTTTACTGAAGGAAAACCACATACACTGTTAGAAACCCATTCGTTCAAGAAAAGTTTTTCAACCTGCTCCCTCGAACTTTCACCTCCCTGCGGTCGAAAATGAATGTCCATTTGATCCACTAATGGTTAGAATAAAATCTTTTTTGTTAAATGATCTTAGAAACTTATTTTCCCCAAAATTTTTGTTTGTTTGAAATTCTAGCCATATATGACCAGCTTGGCAGAGCTTCCATCTTGGCACATTTAGAGCATGGAATAAATTGGGGGCATCAATGAAGCCTGCAAAAGTCATTGACCTCTTACAAATTAGAGGATGTCTGCACAATTATTAAAAGAATGCTCCGGTTCCTATGGGACTGAACACATTAAATAACCAATTACTGCTCCCTGACTCCTCTATATATACCTGAAACCACAAGGGAAGTCATGCATACATGCTTGCGTGTGTATCTGTATTATTGTATTATTTGTTCCATCAATCGTGTGCGCAGTGCATAACACAGCGTGTTTTTTTGTTTGTTTTTTTGCAGTGGATTTACTGGGCTTGTCTGCAGCCTGTGATGCCTTGGACCAGCACAACCTTAAGCAAAATGACCAGCTTATGGACATCCTTCAAATTATTAATTGCCTAACTACAATTTATGACCGGCTGGAGCAAGAGCACAACAACCTGGTGAACGTTCCTCTTTGTGTGGACATGTGCCTGAACTGGCTCCTTAATGTTTATGACACGTGAGTGATTTTATACTGTTACCATAATCAACATCTGTATGTACAGGGTTAAAATGATGAAATGTCACCTTTTTTTTGTTCATTTATACTTGCAGAAAGGCAGCAGAAGGTTAGAGATCACTGTAGCTAAATGACTTTTCAGCATAAAATCACATAATATGCACTCTCGACTTCTCAAGCATAGTGCAAATGATTGCTTGCCCTGTCCTAGTCTATTTTTGTCCTAACATGATTTAATAGCTGATGAGCCATTTCCGGTTTATTCTTAAAGAAAGCTATTATACAATATACATAGACCTTTTATATACGGTACAAATATATACACACAAGGTTTTTTTTTTTTTTTTTTTTTTAATCAAAGTGGTTCTAAAGGCTGAAGGTTTTTTTGCCTTGATGCATATTCTATGCATTAGGTAAAAAAAACGTACGCGTGCAGTTGCCCCCCCCCATACTTACCTGAGCCCCATCTCGATCCAGTGATGTGCACGACAGCAAGCGTCTCTCCCAGGTCTCTCTCGCCTCATTGGCACACTGCTGCTGTCAATCGCTGCCAGGGAACCAATGAGGAGAGAGTGGGGGCAGGGCCAAGCTGCACTCTGAGTAAATTGACACAGCGCGCGTCTCTGGAGCGAGTGCCCTCATAGCAAGAGTCTTATTATTGGAGGTACTCGACAAGGGTGGAGGGGCCAGGACTTGCACGTGGGAAGAGCCAGGACAGGTAGGCATTATATTTCCTTTAGAATCACTTTAATATTCTCAAATCTGTATAAAATCTTGGAAAGCAAAAAAACGTATTAGTCTACCTAAACTTGTATTTTTTTTAAATAGGATTTCTTTAGGAACTATCTTTTTTTTTTAATAAAGATTTTTTTTCTTTAAGTACAGGATAATAGAGACAAACTATCACACAGAATAACAGAATTAAAAATAGAGGGAAACAAATTAAACAAGTAGCAATACTTGCTACCAATTGAATCTGTTCAGAATAATTGTTAATATTAGGGATTCGTTCTTGTTAATTATAGGGGTTTATTGTGATGCAACAGGGTAACTTTAAAATGTGCTATACAAAAAACAGTTCAACCTGTTAAAGAAGACAGGACATGTTTTATTTTTTTGCAGCCTGCGATGCCAAACTCCCCTCTGATGCTGAGAAACTTTCTGCTGATATCTGCGCTGAAACTGACGCTTCTGGAGGTGTCAATCTCCTTGGTCCCCCACAGCTCTCACTTGTTTATCTCTCTGACCTCCAGCCATTACAGAATACTGCAATAGCGTGGAGGTCAACAGGAAAAATTTGCAGGGGGCCGCAGTGATTGATGCTCACAAAAATTACGGTTTCAATGTGGTCTTGAGCATACGATTTCTGAAAATCAGAGAGGATCTCAACAACCCAGACAGCAGAAAAGCGGAATATGTCCTATCTCCTTTTTACAGGTATGGCTGGGTTGAACTTTTCTTTTACATAGCGACATGGTGACTTTAACAGTGATATGATGGATTCAATGCCTTAATGCCAGTCAGTTGCAAACAGAACTTTTGAAACCTGTTCATTTCTAAAGCACTAGTGTACAGTATATGGAGGTAGGGAATGTCAGAAAAATATAATTGTGATACATTTCCATTCATTAGAATTATGAGATATGAATGTTTTGCATGATTTGATTTTATTGTTTTTTTTCATAACTTTTTTTTTATTGAAATCCTTTGCATGTTTTCTTAACCGCAAATTAAAAATCTCTTTATTAGCCTATATTAGGTAGAACCTATAAATGATATATTAAGTGATACCAGTGTGCCTTTTGCCCAAAAAAACAATAAAATGCCCATTTGTTTACCATGGGTTAAATGTTCTCCATCAAGCCCAATTGAAAGCAATGGGAGACTGACGGCTTCAAAAGCTATTTGTGGCCAATTGCAAATAATCACCTAAGCCGCCCTCCATTGCTTTCAGTGGGGCTTTCCACCCACTGCTAATTGCAGGGAACCCTAGCTGGGCCTTTTGCAGCTAATTGAAAACTGCCCCATCTGCAAATGTAAATAGAGGAGAAACACCAAGCGATCTCTTCAAAACAAAATGTACAAAGGGTTCCAGCCCAAAAATCTGTGTACTTTCCTAGTCCACCAGTCATTGAAAAACCTCATCAAGCAAGAATGGGCAGACCCAGAGAAGAAAACGTTCACTCCAACCTCCATAGACGGTTAGATACCCATTCTCTGAAAAGAAAACACAGAGCCCTAGGCCAAATGCCTCCTTTTTTCCAAAATATCGAACAAGACCAATCTGTCATAAGAGGACACATGTACCCCAGGGGAACCCAATGGACAAAAAGGCTGAGGCTTTGTAAAATAAAATAAAATAAAAAAAAGGCCTGTAAAGCGGGTGCAGTCAGTATCAATCTCAGGAAAATTACTCTTAAGGGCCGAACTGAAATTGGTACTTGACGGGTCAGCGGATAGGAAAAAAGCATTCCTCCCACCGAAGAGTTCCTTTTTATCCATAACGTCAGTAGATAAAGAAGCAAATGGAGTCCAAGAAAAGGTGGTATTTCCTCCATCAGGAAGGGCAGAGAGGGGTTAATCCTCAAACCCCTTGCCACCACCCCCAAGAAGAAATGACTGCATACCTGTGGGAGGAAGACTAGCCGCATGTTCAAGTCAATGGCAGACCGTAACGACAAACAAGTTTGTCCTCAACTCCATTCTAAAGGGTTGCTAATTCAATAGGGACAATGGAATTTACCAGCAGTCAGCAGACGCCTTATTACATGTCTTCTAAGAGATCAAGGAAAAGCAGCAGGGTTGCGATCGTCTCTGAAAGAACTACTAGAGAAACCAGTAATTACATTTGTCCCTCAAACAAGGTGGGGAGAGGGTTCTCTTCACAACATCGTCCCCAAGAGGAGACCCTCAGGGAAATTCAGACTAATCCTGAACCTCAATACAGTAAAATGTATAAAAGGTTTAGCTTTTGGAATCTATATTACTCTTTCGTCCATGGACCGACACAGCTTCTCTATTGACAAAGTGGGTATTATCCGTTAATTAGGAGTGACTAGGCAGAAAAACTTGTAAAAAGTGTTGCATCACACCTTCTACAGTACCGCCCAGGGGGCGGACCCTCTGGGTATACCCTCTCAGTCTGCATCTTCGCAGATCAGTTTTTTTCTGTCTAGCAAGGAGTAGGACATGGCTCCCTTCGGGCCCATTGGTCCGGGGAAAAAAGATATATATATATATATATATATATATATATATATATATATATATATATTATTTTTAATTTTTTTTGCTACATTTGTTGTTTCCTGCGATCTTCGATCAACTGCCGACTGGGTGACAGGCTGGATCCTCGATCCTTGTAGTCTCCCCAGTTTCGGCCATCGAGCGTGTGCCGACCCTAGCTACGCGCTGGGTTTTCCACTACATGCCCGTCGCTCCACGGGTGGCTGGTGAGCTTACGCTCCAGGGCCTGCATCGGACCGCTCAGCTTCGGCTGACCTTACGGCCGAGTCACAGCAGCCTGGCCGGTGAGCTTACGCTCCAAGGCTTGCATCGGACCGCTCCGCTTCGGCTGACCTTACGGCCGAGTCGCAGCAGCCTGTCCGGTGAGCGTCATGCTCCAGGGCATACATATGATCGTCCCTTCTGGGTCCAATCACAGCATGCCTGGCCAACAGTCACCTTCCGTGCGCGGACGATGATCTGTTTGGAATGTCTTCCAGCAGAATACATGCAGGATAGGTAAGTAAAACTCCCCTGCCTCGGCTGGGTGATTTAGCTGGACATTCCTGGAGAGATCAAGTAAGTGGTTGTGGCCCCTTTCTTCCTTCTCTCCCTGCCTTTCCCTCCTCCCTGGGCTTCTAGCTAAAGGTTGCTGGGTGCTGGGGGTCACCTAGGGGGTCCCACTGGAGCGGGGCTGGCTGTAACTAACATTTAAAAGAAATGTCATTTTTTCTTACCTGTGTTTGTGTCCTTCCTCCTCCATGCTGTCGGCGGCCATTTTGAGGTGGTCCATGCCAAGTTTGGCCTCTTGTGACTGCCCGGCGGCCATCTTCCTGTGGTTCGGCCACACCCACTGGCCCCTATCAGCTGATCGGCGGCCATGTTTGTCCACCCTGTATGCAGATATTGCCGTTCGGCGGCCATCTTTTTGTGGGCTATGGCTGCTTGACCTCTATCTTCTGTCGGCAGCCATTTTCTTAGAGCCCACATTATCTTCCATACAGACGTTTTTGGCAACCATTTTTCGAGAGCCTCCGGCCTCTAGGGTGCATTACACTGGCGCGAAAATTCACACAGGAAGTGCTGATAAAAGAAGCAGACTGACACAGCAGCAGGGGGGACAGCATCACAGGCGCAGCATAGCAGTACCTATCCAGGGTGGTGAGTCCTCTGGGTGACCCGGCATCTCTGCAGCACAGGAGGGTGGCCTATTGATATCTTGCCTGGAGCCCTGTGAGTGTCAGCGTGTGGTCAGCATGGCATCTGAGCCAGATGTCTTCTCCCCTGAAACACCAGATTTAGCAGCTGGTGCCCCTGAGGTGTCTATGAACGCTATGACTGCAATCCTAGAGGCGTTTGCTGCCAGGGTGGAAGCAGCACATGGGAATACAGGGGGTAGTAAACGCCCCATCCCCTGCAAGCTTCTGGGGATAATTCTGGTGCAGAACCAGGTCCAGCTACGGCTCGGGGCCCAGATTCTGACGCATCAGAGACTGCAGACCGTGACCGGACAGTGAGAATGACTCCAAGTCCAGGTCAGTACGCGAGACGGCTTTGGTATCTGACCTTATTACTGCAGTGCGGGATATGCTAAAATTGGAAAATACTGCAGAAGCAGCAGAGACTCCGGTCCACTTGGGTTTCATAGACCTGCCCGCACTGCTAAGGTGTTCCCTTGTGTGTCTTTTGATAAACTCTTATACAAGGAATGGGAGAACCCACTGAGGGTCTTCACAGCCCCAAAGAGGTTTGCGGTACGGTACCCCTTTTGAGGAGAGTTTTCTGAAGAAATGGACCTCTCCCACCTATATGGACCCTCCGGTGTCCAGACTTAATAGAGCCACCATAATTCCTGTAGAAGGGGCTCCTGTTTTCAAGGACCCTGTGGATAAGAAGGCTGAAGCACTCGCTTGCTACCTATACTCAGTGGTAGGCTCGGCAGTACGCCCGGCATTGGCGGGGGCCCTAGTGTCTCACACACTGAATGGGCAAGATTGCTACTCCAGGGGTTAAGGAGCGAGATGCTCCTCCTGATGAGATAACATTGGCCGACCTGTTGGTCCAGGGCCTTAAGTTTGTCTGCGAGTCAGACATGAATACTATTCCCCTGCTGTCTAAAACTTCGGTTTATGCAGTAGCAATACGCCGCCTGATCTGGCTAAAAGGCTGGTCTGCGGACCAGACTTCCAAGAAAGCCCTGTTGGATCTGCCTTTTAAGGGCGACAGACTTTTTGGGGCTTCTCTGGATGACATCATCAAGGATGCCACAGGAAGTAAAAGCACTTTGCTTCCCCAAATTAGCAAGGATAAGGGGCCACGCCAAGGGCAAGGGCCCTCCTTTACTGCACACAAGTGGTTTTTTCGTCCCCCTAGGGCGACAGGGAAAAGACCCCAGGCCGATAAAGCGCCTGCCCAAGGACAAAAGCGTCCCTGGTCCCGCATACCCAATAAACCTGCGGACAAATTTGCGTCCGCATGAAGGTCCACCCCCACCCAGCTCTCGGGTGGGGAGACGTCTTCGCAAATTCGCGACTCAGTGGACAGCACTAATCTCCGACAGGTGGGTTTGCGAAGTAATCTCCTCAGGCTACAAGATAGAGTTTCTCTCTTGTCCACCGGACAGATTCAACGCCTCCAATCTCCAGCTACTACCGACCCGTCGGGAGGCCCTGTATGGGGCGGTCCAGGGTCTACTGGAACGCGGGGTAGTTATTCCAGTTCCAGAACTGGAACGGGGTTTTTACTCAAATCTTTTCATTGTGCCGAAGGAGGGGGTTCGTCCAAGCTTGGATCTCAGAGCCCTCAATTGCTTTGTGAAGGTACAAAGTTTTCGGATGGAGTCGGTTCGATCTGTAGTCACGGCTCTCCATCCGGGGGACTTTCTGGCCTCCTTGGACATCAAGGACGCATACCTGCATGTCCCCATATACTCCAGACACCAGAGGTTTCTGCGATTTGCTATCGGGAAGGACCACTACCAGTTTGTGGCCCTCCCGTTGGGCCTTGCCTCAGCACCCAGGACGTTCACCAAGGTGCTCGCTCCGATTCTGGCACTTCTAAGACAGCGGGGTATCGCTATCACAGGCTACTTATACGACCTTCTGCTGAAGGCCCCTTCAAGCTCAGAATTAGAGGTAAGCGTGTCTATTACCGGTCAAACTCTTCGAGACTGTGGTTGGATACTAAACACGCAAAAGTAAGTATTGGTGCCCACTCAACGCCTAGGGTACCTGGGGTTGATTCTGGATTCTTCAGAGGCAAAGGTATTCCTCCCTGTGGAGAAGTTGCAGACCCTCCGGGCTGCAGTACGGCAGCTGACTTCCAGGAATTGGTCGTCACTCCGTTTTTTGCATGCGAGTGTTGGGCCTCAGGGTAGCCTCCTTCGAGGCGGTTCCATATGCTCAATACCACACTCGAGTGTTACAGAAGGAAGTTCTGTCCAGATGGAACAGATGTCCATCATCTCTGGATTATCAAATCCGAGTGAGCTACATAGTCAGGAGATCCCTGGTATGGTGGCTGACAGCACCGGCTCTAATGGCCGGGAAGTCATTTCTTCCGGTTTACTGGATAGTGATCACGACGGACGCCAGCCTTACAGGTTGGGGGGGAGTCTGGGGTGTTCAGTCAGCGCAAGGTCGCTGGACCCCAGAGGAAGCCCTCCTGCCGATCAATGTCCTGGTAATCCGGGCGATCAGGCTGTGCCTCTTCAAATGGTAGCATCGTGGGGTCAGTATCGGCTAATCTATGCCTTCCCTCCCTTAAGGCTTCTTCCTCTTCTGTTCCGCAGAGTGGAGGCAGAGGGAATTCCAATGATCCTAATCACTCCAGATTGGCCTCAGCGTCCTTGGTACGCCGATCTAGTACGTCTGGTAGCAGACGTCCCCTGGCGCCTACCACTACGGAAGGACCTGCTATCGCAAGGTCCCATATTCCATCCTGCTTTACAGTCATTGGCTTTAACGGCATGGCTGTTGAGAACCAGGTACTGAGAGACCGGGGCCTGTCAGACTCAGTAATCTCTACTATGAGAAGTGCTCGAAAACCGTCCTCTAGGAAGGTCTATCACCGCACTTGGAGGGCCTACATCTCCATGTGTGAGGAAATGAAATGGCATCCGCGTACCTATTTGGTTCCAGAATCCTGCTGTTTTTACAGCATGGGGTTGGACCAAGGGCTTGCCCTAAGTACGATTTAAGGGACAGATATCTGCCTTGGCTGTCTTTTTTTCAGCGACCCCTGGCGACTCACTCTCTCGTGAGTACATTTGTGCAGGGGGTCCGACATGTGGCCCCTCCGGTCTGTCCCCCGTTACCTCCGTGGGACTTGAACCTGGTCCTCTCGGTGCTTCAGAAGTCACCGTTTGAGAATATTAGAGATTCCCCTGTTGACACTTTCTCAGAAAGTGGTCTTTTTGGTGGCTGTTACGTCAGTTAGACGAGTCTCTGAGCTGGCAGCCTTGTCCTGCAAGGCTCCCTATTTGATTTTCCACAAGGATAAGGTGGTGCTGCGGCCGCAGCCTTCCTTTCTTCCGAAAGTCGTTTCGGCTTTTCATCTCAACGAAGACATTGTACTTCCGTCCTTGTGTCCTCAGCCGTCGAATCCTAAGGAGTCGGCGTTGCATTCCTTGGACGTTGTCCGAGCTTTGAGAGTATACCTATCTGCTACTTCCCTGTTCCGGAAGTCAGACTCACTGTTTGTTTCGGTGGCTGGTCCCAAGAAGGGCCAAGCAGTCTCATCGGCCACCATCTCTAGGTGGATCCGACAGATAGTAATCCAGGCTTACGCCTTAAAGGGTCAGGCGCCCCCCTTTCCTGTCACGGCGCATTCGGCCAGGGCAATAGGTGCCTCTTGGGCTTTCCGACATCAAGCGTCTGTTTCCCAATTATGTAAAGCGGCGACTTGGTCGTCCGCACACACTTTCACAAAATTCTACAAAATTGATGTAGGTGCATCTTCGGATGCCTCTTTTGGCCGCAAGGTTTTGCAAGCGGCTGTTTAGAGTTGCAACTCCTCCGTTGGAGGAGTGCTGTTTTGTGTTTGGGGTGAAGTTTATTTTTATGCTGTTACCACCCCTCGTTTTTTCTCTGACACTGCTTTGGGACGTCCCACTTTGTCAATAGAGAAGCTGTGTCGGTCCATGGACGAAAGAGTAAATAGGATTTTTTACTCACCGTAAAATCCTTTTCTCTGAGTCCATGGACCGACACAGCACCCACCCCTCCTTTTAAGTTTGTACTGCTTTTTGACGAACTGATCTGCGAAGATGCAGACTGAGAGGGTATACCCAGAGGGTCCGCCCCCTGGGCGGTACTGTAGAAGGTGTGATGCAACACTTTTTACAAGTTTTTCTGCCTAGTCACTCCTAATTAACGGATAATACCCACTTTGTCAATAGAGAAGCTGTGTCGGTCCATGGACTCAGAGAAAAGGATTTTACGGTGAGTAAAAAATCCTATTATTCCAACAGAAATATCCTTCCACCGGGAGCTTTCATGGCAACCTTCGATCTCAAAGATGCCTACTTGCATATCCTCCCCATCAGTATCTGAGATCTGTAATCAAGGGACCACAACCCACTGTGCACCTATAATATACTTCACTACTGTTTGACCTCTTATTGACCCCCCAGGATATTTATGGAAATTCTGTCAGAAGCCCTGGAGAAACTACAACTGGAGGGCATTGGCGATGTAACCTACCTAGACTATCTTTTTTTTTTTTTAAGCAAACATGGTGCAAGCATCCACCTAAATGATGACATTGCCACAAACTCTACTCTCCACCTATTGGCCAGTAAAGATTTCTCAAGTGGATCTCACTACCAGCTGATACTAGACACCAATTTTTTCACCTTAAATTGAGGAAGTGGCAAATTAAAGCCTCAAAACTCGTTTTATTTGGTGAAATTAAGTAGTTGTATGTTTTACTAAAGCAGACAACTTGTGGCTATCCTTTTGAACAATCACATCGGGCACCTCTACCAATCGAACTACCTAGAGGTCCTTTTTGGGCAGACTCTACCAATTCATTCACCCATCTGAGCACTCCCCAAAGAGTACCCAGGATGGGTATGCCCTAGGCACAGAGAGCAACCACACTGACCCTATGATGAGACAGGTTTTCTTCACCTGCGCACTAAGAATGCCACGTCCCCCGTCCCCCCAGTTGGGTGACCGCAGCCTCAACAGTTGCAAGTTCATTTTGACCTTTTATTGTGGAAGCACTACATTCTTATGTTTTTGAATGAATCTACTACAGTATAAGGACTCGCCCCGCATCCCTCGTTTTTATTTTTCGGTGGAAAAATCTGAGCTTGACCAGCTCCTTCCCAGGAGTCTATGCTCAACATACCACGCTAGTTTGATCTGCAGATTCTTTTAACCTGGGACATTTTTATTCTTGTGGGATTTGTGGATTAGTTCAATAAATACCACGGTTTTACGCAATGCGGCGGTCTTTCTCTTTCTTTACATCACTTCTATGAGAGAGAGAAGGAAACAAAAAACCAGCAAGGCTGACCTCAATGCCATTTCTCGTTTATTTCCAATGGATGGATCTGCAATGTGTGTGAATGCATGCTTTACTAGGCTCCTATAATGTGGAGTCTAGCTATCCAGTAAGGTAAATCTATATCCAGTGCTTACAAATAAGCCTCTAGTGGGTGAAACCATGTCAAGGCGGTTTCTCTTTCATTCTATGCATTATGGTAAAAAAAAAACTCCACTACCTGTTCTAGCCCCCCCCCCCCCCAACCCTGAACACCTACTTGGTTCTGCTCAACGATTCAGTGCTGGTCTCCTAAGAGACTCCCCAGACTGGATGTGTAATAGTTTTACTCATCTGTGCCTCTTGCAAGTTGGCATTTTCCATATGAATCTAAAAAGGACATGAAATCTAGCAGTAAAACACTGAAAAGTTCCCACTGATTCTTGTTTAAATGAACAAGGTTTTCCAGGATTTCTGTTTACCAATAGCCTAGATAAACTGTATTATAAAAAATATAGTGTTCACAATTCTAGGACATTTTGGTTCTCTATGTAATAGGGTTTAAATGCACAGCCGAAAACATATCTGTATTTATTATTTAAAAATACTGTTCTGTCTCTCCAATCTAAGCATTGCAAGTGTGATCTCTGTAACTTAGTTGTGTTGAGATGTCGATAACCCCAATCTTATTAGGATAAACAGACACTCGATCCAGACGACACCTTGTTGATCTTGTGAAGTTTAATCCATAAACTGTGATGATCTTACAACAATGAACATCGGATAGAGCAAAAGATCATAATGTGATCTAGTCCACACATGTACTGATGCATTACTGGGAAAGGGGGGTGGGGCTAACTATACAGGATAAGCTGAGATACAGGAAGGGGAGGAACCAGGGACAGAATAATACATATAACATTTTAAGGCATATCGCAAAGCATGTGAAACATGACACTCCCCGTCGAAATCTGATTTCAATTATTAACAACTTTAGTCCAAGTCCAAATATAAGTAATGAAGATACTTTCCAATAACACCTGCAAAACAAGATGGAAGGAAAGAACAAGGGAAACAATGCAAACCTTAACATATACTTGCAGATGTTGGTCTCGAAAGTCCAGGCTTGTGATAAGGAAATATCCATCTTCAGAGGGGAAGACAGCAACATGCATCAATCCTTCATACCTCCCTTTGAATCAAGTTGATGACTTGTCTTATTTTTTGGGCAAAATAAGTGCTAGTTCTTTTATAGGCCTGAAGTAAAAGTGTGCAGAACCTTCTTTCATTACTTTAACTTTTCTGTCGTTACTTGGCATAGTCTTTGTAATAAGACCAATAGGCCAATGGTTGCGATGAGAATCTGTCTCTTTCAAGAGAACTGTCTCCCACTTGTAGGTTGGGTTTGCTGGCTTGCCATTTACTGCGACTTTGAAGGTTAGGAAGGTACTCCATCTTCCAACGGTTCCAAAACATATTAGCAAGATGTTGAACCTGTTTCCATTGATGCTTGTAAACATTAGGCTAATGAAGTTCCTCTGTGGGAATAGTGGCTATCCCAATTTTTTGGTTAAGAAGAGTGGCTGGAGTGAGCAATACTGGAGACTCTGGATCTGAGGACACAGGGACCAGAGGCCTTGCGTTGATTATAGCAGACACCTCTGCAAGAAGAGTGACTAAGATTTCATGGGTAAGTTGGGAAGTTTTCTGGTCCAGTAGCATAGAGTCCAGGATTTTCCTTGCAACTCCAATCATGCGTTCCCAGGAGCCTCCCTTGTGAGAGAAATGAGGTGGGTTTAATTCCCATTTACACTTGTTGTCATTCAAGAAGTTCACAATCTTTTCTGCTCTTGTAAAATTGGTCCCACAGTCAGATCTAAGTAACTTTACAGGTCCTCACACAGATAGAAGTCTTCTGAAGGCATTAATAAAACAGGAAGAATCCATTGATTCTATCACTTTGATGTGCACTGCACAAATTCTAAAGCAAGTGAACAGTGCAGCCCATTGCTTATTGTTGGCAACTCCGCCACGAGTTCTGCGTGTAACAGTCCAGGGGCCAAATATGTCCATGCCAACATTAGTAAACTGAGGTTCGGTGCTTAATCAGTCAGCCAGCAGCTCTGCCATCTGTTGTTGTAGGTGCTTTCCTCTTAGTTTTTGGCACTTGACACATTTGTTGAGTATGGATGATATACACATTTTCATCCCGACGATCCAGAAACCTGCAGACCTTACTGTTCCTTCTGTAAAGTGACGTCCTTGGTGCTGAACTTGCTCATGGAAATGCCTAACAGAGAAGTAATGTGATGACGTCCTGGAATAATGAGGGGATTTCTCTTTTCACTAAACAAATTCGACCTTCCAATGCGACCACCAACTCAAAGTAACTGGTTGTGATCAATTATTGGATTTAATTTGTACAGAGGGCTATTTTTAGATAGGTTGAGTCCTTTTGATACGTTGGCAATCTCTTGTGAGTACACTTCATGTTGGACACGTTGGATGATAACCCTTTTCTGCTTGAGAGACTTCCTCAATTGTGGGAGAGCCTTTACAGATGTGCCACTTGTGCCACTCTTTTTCAGTGCTAGAATGGTTTGCAAATTGATGAGCAGCATGAATAAGACGTGAAATGGCTCGTACAACAGAGGACCACTTGGAAAAGAGCTCAAAGCGGTGAGGACTCAGCCTTACCCTTGGTTT
Source organism: Rana muscosa (assembly GCA_029206835.1). Classification (NCBI taxonomy): domain Eukaryota; kingdom Metazoa; phylum Chordata; class Amphibia; order Anura; family Ranidae; genus Rana; species Rana muscosa. The sequence goes on from CM055117.1 coordinate 661,183,630, forward strand.
CACAGAGGTGTTGAGTGTGGTGGTAACAGCTCTGATTTCCTTATCAGATTCTGGATGAACCAGTTCAAAGTTAGAATCTATAGAACTTGAGATGAGTTTATCATTCTAGAGTACTGGTGGAGATAGCCATGATGTGTCCATAAATGCAGTAGTAGGTACTGCGCGACTGCCGCGATCAGCGGGGTCGAGGTTAGTGGGAACAGTGCCATTGTTCAGGCGTAGAGAACTTCTTAATGCGTTCCACTCTGTTACCTGGTAGTCTTTCTTGTGGTACGAAATGGTAGAGGTGCTACCCAACTATTGGAATCATCTTGGTAGAACACTTTACTCATGGTTTTCAAGAATCCTTTGTCTTCCATGCTAGCTGCCAACTCCTGGTCTTTAGTGGTTACTTCGAACACTGTGTTGCCGATGTTGTCATCTCAGACATTAAGGGCTTTCTTATCGTCTTGTATGATGTGCAGTTGTGCACCTTTTTCAAACAGTCTATCTTTCACATTATATTGATGTGGTCATTGTCCAGAACAAGTAGTGAGTCCGTTTGACAGGACGTGTGTTTTAAAGGAAGAGACCGAGTAAGACCTGCTGCCTTTGTCTCGACAGACATTGCCTATGATGATCCAGCCTAGATTTAGACACTGAGCATATGGTGCATCATGTGGACCGTTGATTTGCTGACGAACCTTGTGCACTCTTAACCACTTGCCAACCGCCTCCTGTAGATATACGTCAGCAGCAGATATACGTCCCCTTTAAGTGCCTGTCCGTGTGGTCGCACGCGTGCCTCCGGCGACGCGCTCGTGACTCTGCCGCCATCCCCGTGAGTCGGACCGCGGGTCCCGCGGAATCGATCGCAGTGGGGATCCCCGCGATCGTCTCACGAAGGTATAGAGCAGGGAAATGCTTGTGTAAACAAGCATCTCCCTGCTCTGCCTAGTGACAATGACGCGGAGATCGGTGTCATGTGACACAGAGCCCAACCCCCCTCAGTTAGAAACACAATGCAGGGAACACTTAACCCCTACAGCGCCACCTAGTGTTAACCCCTTCACTGCCAGTGTCATTTTCACAGTAACCAGTGCATGTTTATAGCACTGATCGCTGTGAAAATGACAATGGTCCCAAAAATGTGTCAAGTGTCCGATGTGTCCGCCATAATGTCGCAGTCACGAAAAAAATCACTGATCGCTGCCATTACTAGTAAAAAAAGATAAATAATAAAAATGCCATAAAACTATCCCCTATTTTGTAAACGCTATAACTTTTGCGCAAACCATTCAATAAACACTGATTGCGTTTTTGTTTGTTTTTTTTAACCAAAAATATGTAGAAGAATACGTATCGGCCTAAACTGAGGAAAGAGGAAAACATTTTTTTTTTTTAAATATATTTTTGGGGGATATTTATTATAGCAAAAAGTAAAAAATATTGAATTTTTTTTCAAAATTGTCGCTTTATTTTTGATTATAGCGCAAAAAATAAAAACCGCAGAGGTGATCAAATACCACCAAAAGAAAGCTCTATTTGTGGGAAAAAAGGACGTAAATTTTGTTTGGGAGCCACGTCGCACGACCGCGCAATTGTCAGTTAAAGCGACGCAGTGCGGAATCGCAAAAAGGGGCCTGGTCTTTAACCAGCCAATGGTCTGGGGCTTAAGTGGTTAAGATGTCTCGGCCAAGTAACAGCAGGATACCAGCTCTTTCGTCAAGGGCTGGTATTTGGTCAGCTATGTCCTTCAAGTGAGAATGGTGAAAGGCATCTTCAGGAGTAGGGATCTCCTTTTTGCTGCTTGGAATCTGGTTGCACTCAGTGATAGTGGGCAAGAATATTTCCACATTGCCATTCAGGGGAGCAACTACAAGACCTCTTGCTCTCCTACCTAAGACTTCTGTAGTGCCGGCACAAGTGCTCAGGGTATAAGGTAGAGCATCTCCTGTTATGTTCAACAATTCAAAAAACGGTGTTCTTGCAAGAGATCTGTTGCTCTGCTCATCCAGAATAGAATACAGTCTTATGGCCTTTTCAGGTTGAGCTTTGGGGTATACACGAACCAAAGAAATCTTTGCACAGGATTTGTCAGAGTCCTTCTCCACAGACTTCTGTACATGTAGAGAACACCAAGGTGGAAGGTGCTGTTTGATCTGTGCGCTCCCCGCCTTGCTTTGCCTCAGGAAGATTTTTTGTGAGTGTAGTAGAGTTGTGTGGATATTGATGAAGAGCTTGCACATGGTCATCACTGTCACACTCTATACATTTGATAGCTTTACAGTCCTTTGCAAAGTGGTCTGTTGATGCACAGCATTTGTAGCAAACTCCAATGTTCTTTAAAAGTTCCTAACGTTCTTGTAGGGTTTTATTTCTGAAGCCGATACATTTCTTAAGTGGATGTGGTTTGTCATGTATCAGACATTGGCGATTTGGGTTCTCAATTTTTTTGTTTTGATCAGTCTTTTCGAGAACTGTAGCTGGTGCAGGTAGAACATTAGTCCTTTTCACTAACACTGGACTTCTATGGTCTCTGTGTGTCATCCGTGTGTTCATAGGTCTTGGAGAGGGTGAACTAAGAGGGTTACAGTCACCATAGGAGAAACTTGGGTCATTCTTAGTGTCTGCAATACTTTTGATGAACTCGCAGAAGTAGGAAAAAGGAGGAAAGGCAACTTGATGAGTTTCCTTATACTTTGATCCAAGCACTGCCCATTTTTCTTGAATGCCATATGGTAGCTTGAGAACAATAGGGTTGACATCACGAGCGGTGTCAAGGTAACTGAGACCAGGTAAGTTGATGTCCGCCTTGGCAAGTTGAAGCTCTAATAGAACATCGCTGAGTTCTTGAAACTTTAGATTGTCTCTAGAAGAAATATTTGGGAAGCATTGCAACCTTTTGAATAAGGCATCTTCAATGGCCTCTGGGCTGCCAAAGGTACGTTCAAGTCTGGCCCAAGCAGCATTAAGGCCTGCAGTGGGGTTGACGATATGAACTTCTTTAAGCCTCTTTATGCGTTCAGTTGACTGGGGACCTAGCCATCTGATGAGCAGATTTAATTCCTCTGTGGCATTGATGTCTAGGTCGCTCATTGTGGACTTAAAGGTGGATTTCCAGCCTCTGTAATTTTCATGCTTGTCATCAAACGTGGTGAGGCTTGTCTTAGTGAGCTCTCTGCGAAACCATGTATTTAGCAAACTGTGACATGTCCGTGTTCTCAGACTTTACACGCATGACTGCAGCTGGAACATAGTTGTGATTGCTGTTGCATTGACATTAAGTGACTTGGGAACATATGTTGGTATGAAGGCATTCAATGCTGGAACTGGCTTAAAGTCCATTGACATGTTGGTTTGTAGCTGTGGGATTAGTGTGCTTGCCAGGAGGTACTTGGTTAGTGCCAAAGTAAGGTGGACAGTCTGTTATATGCATATCAGTGTCTGCTGCTTGCTGAGATGCTGCAGTCTGGTGTACTGGAAGGTATAAAGGCAAATTGTCTTGAGGTACCGTAGTTGCAGATAAGAGACTTTGAGTGAGTGATTTGGTTGCTGTGACAAGGAGTTGGCGTTCTGGAGAGGTATGTGAAGAATCTGAGGCATAAGATACAACTGAGTGTCTGCAGCTGTTGTCTCTTTCGCTTTTACTAGCGGCTTGTGCTAAGACCCTTAACCTTGACATGGCTGTGGCATGCTCACATTGTTTTTCCAAAACATCCATTTCTGCTTTCTGGCGTTTAGCTTCAGCTTCTTTCTCTGCTTCCTGGCGTGCAGCCTCTGCTTTCTGACGTGCAGCTTCAGCTTCTTTCTCTGCTTCCTGGCGTGGAGACTCAGCTTCTTTCTCTGCTTCCTGGCGTGCAGCCTCTGCTTTCTGGCGTGCGGCCGCGGCTTCCATTCCTGCTTTCTGGTGTGCGGCCTCCGGCTTTCAGGTGTGCAGCTTCGGCTTCCATTTCTGCTTCCTTTTGGGCGAAAGCTGCCTGAATTTTAGAAGCTTCAGCATCTGCACGGGCCTTTATGAGTTGTTGACTGATTGCAGAAGATGTTGATTGTAGGGATTTGGAAGATCTTGTGGAGCGTCTAGTAGATGCAGAGCGATTTTAAGATCTGGATTCATGAAGCCGTGTTATTCTGACTTCTGCCTTTGTCTTTGTTTGCACCACTAAATTGTCTCTTTCAAGATTGAGCTCCGCAAATCCCTTTAATTCTTCCAATAACCCTTGAGTGTTGTACCGCTTTAAGAGATCGGTATATTTAACACAGTCTTTGGTAGTTCTCATAAGCAACATTCAATTGCTTGATAGCGCCCTCTAGTTGTAATGGCTCATGAGATTGTTGGGAGAGAGCAGACATGCATTTAACAGTATTAGACCATAAGTCATTGATATTAGACAGTAGTTCTTCTTTGTCAGCATTAAGATTCTCTTGCACTTTCCAGGTTGGTTTTGTCAAGCGTTTTACCCTTTGGTTTGATTGAGGGTTTAATTCCTCATCTGGAAGGGGTACTGAACCTGGTTGTGCATCTCCAGATTGCATATTGTCTTGCTGAAACGTCTTAACAAGGAGAGGGTTTATGCAAATTTAGGGAGTAAAGTTTTCCAGCAGCAGAGAAATGTATCAATTTGCTGTGTCTGAGATCAGGTTTCATAGGCTGACTTTCTCATAAGATTATACAGACAAAAAGCCATGTGCTGATGCATACAGAGGCAGTGTATAAGCTGTTTGTATGAACATTCACAGCAGTAATATTGTCCTGTGGCTGATGAGTGCTATGCTGAGAGTTGCTTGCAGACACACACAGGCTGTGTATTAATGGCTGCACTGTCTGATGCTGCTATTTCCAGTGTTCATATAACATCTCACAGTGGATCCAGAGCTAGCAAGGATCAGATCTTCTTCTAAGGATGTATTGACTGATCTTTCTAACAATCTTTTGACTGTTCTGTCTCTTCAATCCAAGCATTGAAAGTGTGATCTCTGTAATTTTAGTTAGTTGTGTTGAGATGTCGATAACCCCAATCTTATTAGGATAAACAGACAGTGACTCGATCCAGACGACACCTTGTTGATCTTGTGAAGTTTAATCCATAAACTGTGATGATCTTACAACAATGAACATCGCATAGATCAAAAGATCATAATGTGATCTAGTCCACACATGTGCTGATGCATTACTGGGAAAAGGGGGTGGGGCTAACTATACAGGATAAGCTGAGATACAGGAAGGGGAGGAACCAGGGACAGAATAATACATATAACATTTAGGCCTCATGCCCACGGACGTTTTTACAGCCGCGTTTTTGAGCGTTTTTTACAGCTTAAAAACGCCTGTCCATGTTAGTCTATAGCTTCATGCCCACCTAGACGTTTTTGAGCTGCAAATAGCATAGACGTTTTTAAGCTGTAAAAAAAAACCAGGACCAGTGCGTTCCTCAGCGTCTGAGTTAGGCAGAAAAAACGCGAGCGTCAAAAAATGCGCACTAACGCGCGGTTGCGTTTTTTAGCTCTGACGGTTTTGTTTTTTTTTAAAAGAAAAAAATTTTTTACAATAACATGGACAGGCGTTTTTAAGCTGTAAAAAACGCAGCTGTAAAAACGTCAGTGGGCATGAGGCCTTAAAGGCATATCGCAAAGCATGTGAAACATGACAAATTCTAACATTTTTTGTTTGTGTTGGGAGACCTATAAATGGTTACAGACAGCTGTGCTCCGCATTTTAGATTTAGAAGCAGACTATTAGGTTTTTGTTAATGTTCTCCATTTTTTATTCTAATGTTTCATGTAGTAGTAATAAGTGTTCCTGTGATTTTGTTCGATCGTTTGTTGCTTCTTTTTGATGGAATTTTAACAGGTTTTACACACAGTGGACAAATATTTCTGAAATCTGTGCTCACTTTGGTTTCTAAATAAGATGTTTCACTTATATTTAGGGGCCGCACAGGAAGAATTCGAGTGTTGTCTTATAAAACTGGTATTATTTCCCTATGTAAAGCACATTTGGAAGATAAGTACAGATGTAAGTATCTCTCTTGTGTTAACTAGTGATATATATTGTTTTCCCGCTGTTTACTATATGCATATATTGCTCATAGGCTTGCTCATCCACTTTGCTGACCCAAGTACTAGGTGAGTAGTTCTCCAAAAGGTTTGGTTTGGCCAGTTTTCAAAATCCTGATTTCAGTTCTGCTAAACTGGATAATTGAAGCAGGCATGTGACACATACTTTAAAGCGGATTTCAACATTTTAATGTCCTCTTTTAAATATTTTCTTTGGGCAAAGCTGGCCTAAAACTATTTACTGCGCAAACAGGTGTGATTGCTGTTGTATAGAGCAGTGTTTCTCAACTCCAGTCCTCAAGGCGCCCCCCCAACAGGTCATGTTTTCAGGCTTTCCATTATTTTGCACAGGTGATTTGATCAGTTTCACTGCCTAAGGCCTGGTTCACACTTGTCCGACAAACGCTCCGACATTAGGAGCTCATGTCGCATGACGTGTGAAAATCAATGTTTCCCTATGAGAGCCGTCTTAACTGGTCCGACACAAGTCGGTCCGACATTAAAAATGCTCCCTGTACTACTTCTGTCCGACTTTGATCCTACTTCAGCCCATTGAATATCATTGAAGTCGGATCAAAGTAGGATCCTTGTCCTAACCATCCGACATTTGACATCCGACATGGTGATTACAGCAGCAGTAAAAGGAATTTATCTCACCCTGGGATTGTTTTGATTGGTCAAAGGACAAGTCAGACTAGCACAATGTCGGATCAAAGTAGTATCCTGTTCATGAATGTCGGATGGATGTCGGACCAATGTAGGATCAATGTAGGACTGATGTCGCAGAGCAAAGTAGGATGAAAGTCGGATGAATGTCGTGTCGTATCAGTGTGAACCCAGCCTTAGGCTGGGTTCACACTATACGACACGACTTTCATCCTACTTTGCTCTGCGACATCTGTCCTACATTGGTCCGACATTGGTCCGACATTGGTCCGACATTGGTCCGACATCCATCCGACATCCATCCGACATTCATGAACAGGATACTACTTTGATCCGACATTGTGCTAGTCTGACTTGTCCTTTGACCAATCAAAACAATCCCAGGGTGAGATAAATTCCTTTTACTGCTGCTGTAATCACAATGTCGGATGCCAAAGTCGTATGGTTAGGACAAGGATCCGACTTTGATCCGACTTCAATGATAGTCAATGGGCTGAAGTAGGATCAAAGTCGGACAGAAGTAGTACAGGGAGAATTTTTAATGTCGGACCGACATGTGTCGGACCAGTTAAGACGGCTCCCATAGGGAAACATTGATTTTCACACGTCATGCGACATGAGCTCCTAATGTCGGAGCGTTTGTCGGACAAGTGTGAACCAGGCCTAAGAAATTACCACAGCCGTTTCAACTGAGGGAAATCCTGAAAACATGACCTTGAGGACTGGAGTTGAGAAACACTGGTATAGAGTCAGGCAGGTGACATCACAATCTACACCTCAACCAATCAGAAGGAGCTTAGTTTTTAGTCATAGAATATAACGATTTCTTTGGCTGTGCAGCAGATATTTTGTTTCCAGGAGTAAGACGGGAAGTCCCTGTATACCTGTTGGAACACAGTGCATACTGTATGTGGCTGAGGCTACATTCAGCTTATACAATATGCCCAGCAAGCATATCTGTTGCAGTAAATCGTTTTATTTGGGCCAGCTTGGCCAAAACTAACTATTTAAAGGACATTAAATGAGGAGATCTGATTTAAATGTATGTTGTTACTTGACTGGATTTTCATATTTGGTAATAACATACCATTATTGATAATTGGTTATTCAAGTTTAAAAAATTATAGCCATGAGTATTTGGCATCCATGATTAAAGGGGTTGTAAAGGTTCGTTTTTTATTTTCTAAATAGGTTCCTTTAAGCTAGTGCATTGTTGGTTCACTTACCATTTCCTTAGATTTCCCTTCTAAATATTTTTTTTCCTTGTTTACTTTGTCTGAATTTCTCACTTCCTGTTCCTCCTCAGTAAGCTGTTCAGTAAGCTGTTCTGGCTGACTCCACACCACTCGGATGATGGTGTGAAGTTTAGTGAGGAGAAACAGGAAGTGAGAAATTCAGACAAAGAAAAAAAAACATTTAGAAGGTAAATCAAAGGAAAAAGGTAAGTGAACCAACAATGCACAAGCTTAAAGGAACCTATTTAGAAAATAAAAAACTAACCTATACAACCCCTTTAACTTTACACCATGTGGTGCTAGTGAAGGTATCATTTGAGGGGGCCTTTTTCCGACCCTATGTTGGTCACTAAGGTCTTAAATGTTATAAAGGCACAATGATGTAAATTTATGTTGTACATTTCAACTGTATAATGTAAAAATCAGGCCATTAGTAGTTTTTTGCCATGGCGCCTTGTGTCGCTGTTTAGCCTACTATCTAATTTATTGTAAAAAAAAGTATCCAGTATTAAACTTTGTCACACCATAGATATTTTATATAGTAGATGAGATGACATTTTATTTTGTTTTCTTTTGAAAATGGCAATCGAGCCATTGGGAAAGATTCTAGGTATATTACACACATTTATAACAACTACAGGTACTATCTGCACCTTTTGGCTGTCATTTATCCACATTCGTTTGTGCTCAGACAAATTTTAAGTTGTAAACAAATCAGTAAATCAAAAGTGCTGAACTTGAAAACATGCTGAGACCTGGGGATAAAAAAACACCAAAACAACATGGTGTTAATGGAAGAAGCTGGAAACAGCCTCTAGTGGGTGATAATATGGCAGTGTAGAGAAGCACAGTAATCTGTCATGCTTGTGGATTGCATTGAATTTTTTTGGGAAATTGTGCTTAGTGGGAAAACTAAATACTTATTTATTAAACATTGTTGGCATTTAAAACTGGCGGAAATGGCCTACTTGTTCCCAGCTGATCATGTTATTTTTAGCCTATTAAAAAATAACCTGAAACACTTCGTCCTTTTACCCAACAAGGTATGTGTCTGCTTTGCTTGTGCTATATAGTTCAAGGAAATATAATATATTTAAAAATAGAGGAATTAGTCAAACATAATGGCTCTTAATAGTTTAAACCTATGGGAAGAAGCCAGAGATGCCACAAATCCTTTAACACCTGCCTGTGCACACATTTATCAAATCGGTTTATCAATCCATGTGTTTTTTTATCAATCGGTTTAGATCATGGGACATAGAAAAAAAAAAGAGACATTCATCTCTTTACGGGATAGGCAGACAAGATAATAAGGAGATCACCAGCAGAGAGCCTGGGTATAATAGGATTTTCATCTGCAATGCTAAATGTGCTAGAATTTATATTCTTGCTACATAATTAAGGCCAGTGCTGCAATATTCCGTTTATTGGGAAGGTAATAGGTACCATTCATGTGTCAAGCAGTTTGAGGCTGTGCCCTACATACAGGTGCAGGATGAATAAAACTGTTCAGTTCTCTCCACTGTAATGCCAGGCTGAATAACATTTTGTTTTGATGAGTTGCAAGGTAGATCATAACAGATATATATGTAAAGATAGGTGTAAAAATGTATAGTTTTCTGCACCCTTGTTGGGTTCTCACAAGTAATTGAATCTTTTATTATGTTCGGTGCCCCCTCGGAACCATTATATAAAAAGTAAATACAAAACAAACACTTACGGTATTTATGTTCTACCCAGTCTTCTGCTTTATTGCATGTAAACACATTACAAAAAGCCTTTTTGTTTCCAGGATTTTCCAAAGCATTTTGTATGAATAAGTAGGAAATCGCATAGAACATTTACATACATACTTTTAGAAGTTTTAAACAGTCCGTGACTTGCCTCACCTCTTAAAGAATCGATGGTCATTGACGTCAGTTTGTGTGCAATTCATTGTTTTCATCACTCCCAAGCAGTGCTGTACAAGTTAAACAAAGAAACTGAACATGTTTTATCAAGGGAAAGAAAGCGGTGACTTCCATTGCTCAGCTTTGTTTAATCTGGTATGTCCATGCACTTGAAATGGTTTTGCTAAGCTACACAGGAAGAAATATACATATAATGGCAAAAAAATACTGTCGTCAAAGGTTTAATGTCAGTACAACTTGACTGAATATAACATCTGGTCCTTTACGACTCATTCACACTAGCCTTGTCTGCTACGGTGCGTTAAATGCATATGCATTAGCGTGCATTAAGACACGTGTTATTGTGCGCTGCATTAGGACAGCCCATTTATTTGAATGCGCTGCCCATCGCACCACAACATACCAGAAACTGTGTATGCATAATTTTTGGCAGCACAGTGCATGTCTTTGGAAAGTGCATTGTGATGTCATTCGGAATAAATGGCAACCCTTTGCACCAATATATGTAACGTGCATTACCACAATGTGGTAGTGTGAATGAGCCCTTACAGATGTTGTAAAGGTTTTTTATTTTCTAAATGAGTTCCTTTAAGCTAGTGCATTGTTGGTTCACTTGCCTTTTCCTTCGATTTCCCTTCTAAATGTTTTTTTTCTTTGTCTGAATTTCTCACTTCCTGTTTCTCCTCAGTAAGCTTGCCCCCAAATATCCGAGCTGTTCTGGCTGGGGGTTAGTCAGCCAGAACAGCTTACTGAGGAGGAACAGGAAGTGAGAAATTCAGAAAAAGAAAACATTTAGAAGGGAAATCGAAGGAAAAGGTTAGTGAACCAACAATGCACTAGCTTAAAGGAACCTATTTAGAAAATAAATGAACCTTTACAACCCTTTTAAAGCCTAATTGCAGTAAATGTTTTATTATTTAATTTGGAGAAAGTGCTTGAGAATAAAAAAATTATGTGTGTATATATATATATATATATATATATATATATATATATATATATATGTGTGTGTTGATTAGGTTATGGTATACCCTACTTCCTGCTCATGTGACACCCATACAAAAAATGTTAGAGTGGAAAGAACAGACCTCAATAAAAACACAGTCAAAAGTTCTAACTCTTACCACAGGAATCAGAATAAGGGAAGCGCACAGATTTTTTTTCACAGTAAAACGGTATTAAATATAAAAACTCTAACTGTAAGAACACACAAGTGTCGGCAGGATAAGGGCACTTTGTAAGTAGCCACCATGCTTTAAGGAGTGCAACTGAAACCAGAGCCAGTGGTACTGGCTGTCGGGGCAGCGCATTTTTCGGGGTGGGTCCCTTTTATCTCAAGTGTGTTTTTTCTATCCCTTCCCCCAAGCAACTAAAATGTGTTTTTGTCTGTGTCCCTGTTAAAGAGGTTTCCCATTGTTACCTCTTTTTTTGACAGAAAGTGAGGGAAAATCTCCCCAACTGGGACAGGCAGCAATGAAAACCTGGTAGACCCTCTAACCCTTTCCTACTCAATCCAAAACGAGGTTTTGTCTGGAATTTGGTTTTAATGGTATTTTAATTTACCTTTACATATTTTCAGGCATAAAGTACTCCACAACTCTGATACAGCAGACTTCCTGTTTGGATTTGTGGGCAAGTCATTGTTATGAAAGCTAGATTCCAGAAATCCATCAACTTTTTTAAAAGTGCAGGCATACTATGAGTTAATATATAAACAAACTAGAACTCGCGCTAGGAATCAAACAATAATAAATTGAGACCGCAGCTGCTACAGCATACGGCACTAACACCTCCAAAGATGAATAAAAATAAATATTGCAGCACTAGCGGAATAATAAAAATGTAATAATATGACACTATTTTTAACAAATGGATGTTGCCACCCAATTGTAAAACAGTTAGCAGTGTTCAGCCAATGGATGTTGCCAACCACTTGCAAGGACAAAAAAGTGACCGTGCTTAAACTGTGTAAAACAAAATAGAAATTATACTGACATAAAATATATAGGTATTATGGTTCAAAGTGCTTAAACAGTGCAAGGAAATATATTTAGGGCCAACACAAATAGTGTATATATATTAATCACAAAGTGCTGTGTGCTTCCAATATGGTGGGTGTCGGTGTCCAGATTGATGGTTTCCCCTATTGTGGCCCCACTCACCAAAAAGAAGAGATAAACAGTCACAATAGGTCATGGCTATCCCGAATCCAGAGGAAGTCTTGGGGTTTAATCAGCAGCGTATCTCAGCAAATACAGCGAGGAGACGGAGCATGGTGAGGGAGAGAGAAAAATATATATGTGAAGGACCGCCTGAACATACAGCACTGCGCCGCTAGCTATTGCACTCACGAGACTGTAGCAAAAGACAAGCGTCAGTGTGTTCCGGGTTCGCGAGCGTGCGTTCCACGAGAACCGGAAGCAACGTCACTGCTTCTGGGTTTGGCTGGAAATTGCTTCACATTTGCTTCACATGTTGCTTCACATTTTAGAACATGTTGAAAGTTCAAATTATCTAGCTTATAGAATAAATTACCTATTTTTCCATTACATTGGTTGTGCTGAAAAAAGTATATTACATTCCATCAGTCATTTGGGCTTAACATACTTTGTTTTTCAGACCTGTTTAAGCAAGTGGCAAGCTCTACTGGATTTTGTGACCAGCGGAGACTGGGCCTCCTCCTCCATGATGCCATCCAGATACCACGGCAGCTGGGTGAAGTGGCTTCCTTTGGTGGAAGTAACATAGAACCCAGTGTTAGGAGCTGCTTTCAGTTTGTAAGTAATTTTTTATCTTATTACATTTGGTGAGTGTTTGTAAGGATACAAATATGGGAGCTGCAGTTAACCTAATCTTGGCTTCACTACCTTGGGATTCACAAACAAGCAGAGTTCAGACCTTTTAGAGTTGTGTAGAATCAGTGACCCATTATTGTAAAAAGTATCAAGATGAGCCTGCACCTTTTTTTTAAAATAAGTCAGCAATGATAGGTCCCATATATTTTCCCCACATTTTCTTTCATTTATAAAGTAAATTGATTATAAAAAATACAAATATTACTTTTTATGTCCGTGCATTGCTCGTAGAATTTCGTCTTTCAATAGATTTTTATTGAAATCTCAACAACTGAACAAAATTGAGGTACAGCGAAAACAGTTAACACACAGGCCAATGATAAATATTGTGTTTCAGATGTGCAACAAAGCCATAACATACAAGGTCCTACAGACATGGTAGTATCATTGAATAGCCTTCATCATCAACCGAGCAAGGAAGGAACTCCGTGGTTCCAACACCCCTAATGGGAACTAACTGTGTTGGGGTCCGAGGAGAGTCGCCCCCTCTGGAAGCCATTCGCTCATCTATTGCTCGTTTTCTGATTAATTAGTCAGGGCCGCTCGTTTGGAGAGGACCTGTTGCTCGTAGAATTTCACATCATGGATCACTAATCTTTCTTTGCAAAGCATTGTGTTTTTTTTTTTTTTTTACTTTATAGCAAATGAAGCTTGAGAACAGCAGGGTTCCAGCAAACGTAAGCTTCTTAATGGTAACAAGGATTTAAAGATTTGTTTGTGATGAAGAAGGATATCTATAGAGCAGAGCTGTGTTGATTAAGGGTGTATATTCAGTTTTTGTCTAAGTAAGTTTAGTAATTACTTGAGGAAAAAAGAAAATGGAAATAGTGCAAAGCATAATAAAAAAAAAGGTGCTCGAACACAAGTAATCCTATTAAGGCCTATATAAAGGAATAGGTATTTTTTATTAAGCACATTGGCCTTTGTTGTGCAGTGGAATCATGATTGGCCAAAATGGCTATGCCATCCGTTGTCTCCCGCATGCATGGGATGCTTTCCACGTGACCTTCTTTTATGTGTCTTGAATGTTAGTAAATTTAATGTGCGCCTTTAAGACTGACGCCTTTTGAAACTACCATGGGGGAGGGGATATGAACATGAATACTAGACAGAACAAGTTGTGCTTTTTCATAGTGGCGGTTGGTTCTTTTAAATGCCATCTCATGTCCATAGCTAGCCTTGTGCCTAGTACACGATGAGAAAATCATCCGAAAAATAAGGCTTTCGGAGCAATCGTCTGACAATCTGAAATTATCCAAAGGGACAAGCACAAACATTTTTCTCGTACAGTAACAGAACAAATGATTTTCATTTTAATTGGTGCAGTATTCAGTCAAGTGAACGAGACTATGCATGCTCAGAATCTAAAGAATACATTACAATACATGACATCATCGCAGGAAGTTGTATTCTGTCTTACGGGAATTTTCGCAACCCTAGTAACCCATTTGTTTTGGATATAAGACTACCGTGGAAAAAAAAAGGTGATCATTCATCCGATTTTCTCATCGTGTGTACGAGGCATTACTCCTGCTTTGACACTGGTTACGTTTTTTTGTTGAGGTCAGATTGTAATGGTGCATGTTTAAAACTATTCAAGTGACACTAAATAATATCTGTATTCTCCAAATATATTCCATACACATCCCCAATATACCTAATGGCCCTATAATGTATTTTTCATGTAATTGTTTCTTACTGTGTTTTTCTGCCCTCATGTAACATCCTCCATGAACTCATGAATAGGAATTTGAAGGAAGCTGAAAGCAATTGAAGGTATATTTTTGAGTTAAAGTAGAACTATAGGCAAACCCTATTTTTTCATTTTGGTTAGAGCAAGGGAGGGATATAACCCCTGTCAGATTTTTTATTTTTTTCCTCTATCTGTGTCCCGTTGCAAAGATTTCCTTTAAATTCCTGTCCCATAGCCAAATAGGAAGTGAGAGGAAATCCCTGCAAATTAAAGGAATTCCTTGGGGACCCCCAGGTCATCAGAGCGAGTGTCCTCATTAGAAGAATTCCCCTCTATATTACTCTTCTGAACCCAAAATGTAAGATTTTATTTTACTTTCACATTCAAAGATAATGGTAAACAAGACTAATAGAGAGGTTGAATCTCCTTAATAGGAACACCGCAATAAAAACTGAAAGTTATTCTAATCCCTCTCCGCTCTATCCAAAACTGAAAAAAAGTTTTGTCTTTAGTTATACTTTAGGAATACATACTTGAATAGATAGTTTTTTTAAGCTAAAACCGATATTAATGTCGCTTTAACACTGATGTGACCTTCCCCTATTGCTGTCATATATTCAAAGTATAAGAGTCTAGTCTCCTCTCCTTAAAGAATACAACAGGGCCTTTAACTTTGCACCCACCTAATCATTTTGGCATATGGTTAGTTTATGCTCTTTTTTTATCATACACCAATCAGCAATAACTTTATGACCACCCACCTAATATCGAGTAGGTCCATGTTTTGCTGCCAAAACAGACCTGACCCACCGAGGCATGGATGCCACTAGACCTCTGCAGGTATGCTTTGGTACTTGGCACCAAGCCGTCGGTAGCAGATCTTTTAATTCCTGTAAGTTCAGAGGTAGGGCCTCAATGGATCAGACTTGTTTTTCCTGCACATCCCACAGATGCTCGACTGGATTGACATTTGGAGAACTTAAACCACAAGTCAACACCTCAAACTTGTGTACCTCAAACCATTCATGAACCTATTTTGTTGTGTGGCAGGTTGCCTTATCTTACCGAAAGTGGCCACTGCCATCAGGAAATAAAGTTTCCATGATGGGGTGTACTTGGGCAGCAATAATGTTTAGGTAGTGGTATGTGTCAAGTAACATTCACATGAATGTCAGGACCCAAGGTTTCCCAGCAGAACATTGCCCAAAGCATCACACTGGGTCAGCCAGCTTGCCTTCTTCCCATACTGCATCCTGGTGTCATCACTTCCCCAGGTAAACAACGCACACGCACCCTGCCATCCACATGATGTGTAAAGAAACTGATTTATCAGACCAGGCCATTGCTCCATGGTCCAGTTCTCATGCTCACTTCCACACATGGGTCAGCATGGTACACCCTGACTAGTCTGTGTCACAGACCCATACACAACAAACTGTGATGCTCATTTTCTCTACTTTCAACACCTCAACTTCAAGAACAACATGTTTACTTGCTACCTAATCTACCCCACTGATTTTCAGATGCCATTGTAACAAGATAATCAATGTTATTCACTTAACCACTTCGGCCCCGGAATGATTTGCCCCCCTTATTGACCATGCCATTTGTTTGCGATGCGGCACTGCGTCGCTTTAACTGACAATTGCGCGGTCGTGTAACGTTCTACCCAAACAAAATTTACGTCCTTTTCTTCCCACAAATAGAGCTTTCTTTTGGTAGAATTTAATCACCTGCTGTTTTTATTTTCTGTGCTATAAACAAAGAGGGACAATTTTGAAAAAAACTTTTTTTTTTTTACTTTTTGCTATAATATCCCCAAAAAAATATATATAAAAAAATGTATTCATCAGTTAAGCCTGATATATTGTCTTCTACATCTTTTTGGAAAAAAAAATCGCAATAGGCGTATAATGTTTGGTTTGCGCAAAAGTTATAGCATCTACAAAATAGGGGATAGATTTATGGCATTTTTTTTCTTTTTACTAGTATTAAAGATCTGCGATTTTTAGCGGGATTGCGACATTGCGGCGGACAGATCGAACACTTTTTTGAGACCATTGACATTTATGCAGCGATCAGTGCTATAAATTGCCACTGATTACTGTGGAAATGTCACTGGCGGTGAAGGGTTAACACTAGGACGATCAATGGGGTTAAATGTGTTTCCTCGTGTTTTCGAACTGTAGGGGGGGTGGGCTTACTGGAACATGATAGAAATCACTGTTCCCGATCACTGGGAACAGTAGATCCCTGTCATGTCACCTGTCAGAACGGGGAATTGCTTTGTTTACCACTCTTGCTCTTGATGTCTTATTGCGGAGCACTAGACATCAAGAGTAAAAAAAAAAAAAAACAGATTAGTGCATTCCAGTGCGCCAGGTATAAAACACAAAATGAGGTATCTAGAGTATTGTTGCATCTCAAAAAGGGAAAGCAGAAAATGAAAAAAAGAAAGGGGGGGGGGGGAGAGTTAACTGGAAGAAGCGTCCGATCTACACCAGAGAGTTCCCGGGAGTTGCAATGGGGTTTATTTACTAAAGGCAAATCCAGGGTGCACTGCATGTGCACTTGGAAGTACAGTCGCTGTAGATCTGAGGGGGACATGCAAGAAAAATTAAACAGCATTTTTGCTTGTACATGATTGGATGATAGAAATTAGCAGCGTTTCCCCTCATTTCAGATCTTCCCCTTAGATCTACAGCGACTACACTTTCAAGTGCACTTGTAGTTCACAGTGGATTTACCTTTGGTAAATAAACCCCATTGTGTTAATCAACTATGAAGGCCTCAAAACTAGAAGAATACAAAATTCCCTATTTACTGTAAAACGAGCATATAAACTTACTCAGATATTAACATTTTAAATTTCAAAGAATCCAATATGGACTCCACCTAACCACTTCAGCCCTGGAAGATTTTACCCCCTTCCTAACAAGAGCACTTTTTACAATTTGGCACTGCACTGATTTAACTGGTAATTCCGCTGTCATGCAATGCTGTACCTAAACGAAATTTGCGGGTTTTTCCCCCCCCACAAATATAGCTTTCTTTTGGTGGTATTTGATGCCCTCTGCGGTTTTTATTTTTTGCGATAAACGAAAAAAGCCTGAAAATTTTGAAAAAATTTAATATATTTTCTACTTTTTGCTATAAAAAAACCCGAAATTTTAGTCCTACATTTAGGCCGAAATGTATTCTGCCACATATCTTTGGTAAAAAAAAATGTCAATAAGCATATATTTATTGGTTTGCGCAAAAGTTATAGCATCTACAAACTAGGGTACATTTTCTGGAATTTATGCAGCTTTTAGTTTGACTGCCTATTTCAATTCTTGAGGCGCTATAATGGCAGGACATTACAAAACCCCACTCAAATGGCCCTATTTTGGAAAGTAGACACCCCAAGGAATTTGCTAAGAGGCATGTCGAGCACATTGAATATTTTAAATTTTTTTGTCACAAGTGATTGAAAAATTACAAAAAATATAAATATTTACACAAAGTTGTCACTGAAAAGATATATTGCTCACACATGCCATGAGTATGTGTGAAATATACCCCAAAATACATTCTGCTGCTTCTCCTGAGTACGGGGATACCACATGTGTGAGACTTTTTTTTGAGACTTTTTGGGAGCCTGCAAAAAACTTACTATGCCTCCTTGGCAAACACCTTTTGGGTGTCTACTTTCCAAAATGGGTCATTTGTTTTTTTTTTTGCGATCTTGACATTTCAGGGCCTCCGAAACTGTACTCAGGAGAAGCAGCAGAATGTATTTTTGGGTGCAATTCCACATATACCCATGTCATGTGTGAGCAATATATCATTTAGTGACAACTTTGTGTAAAAAATAAAATAAAAATTGAAATTTTCCCAAAACCTGTGGCAAATTATAAAATATTCCATGGACGCAACATGCCTATCAGCAAATGGCTTGGGGTGTCTACTTTCCAAAAAGGGGTCATTTGGGGGGGGTTTGAACTGTCCTGGTATTTTATGCACATTAGGCTTTTTTTTTTTTTTTTTGCTAGAAAATTACTTTGAACTCCTAAACATAATATATATATATATTTTTTAAAGCAAAGGCCCTACAGATTAAAATGGTGGTTGTTGCATTGTGTTTTTCACACAGTATTATCGCAGCGATTTTTTTTAAATGCAATTCTTCTGAAAATAAAACACTTTTTTTTGAATTTTAAATGTTTGGTAAAATATAAAAGATGATCTTATGCCGAGTACATAGATGCCAAACACAACCGTGCAGCAGAGACAAACTACATACTTTTTAAAAGACTTTACAGGTTACCACTTTAGATTTACAGAGGACGTCTACTGCTAAAATTACTGCCCTCGATCTGACATTCACGGTGATACTTTGCATGCATGGTGCAATTGCTGTTTACATATGACACGAGACCAACGCTTGCGTTCGCCTTTGTGCACAGTGAGACAGGGGGCTTTTTTTTTATTTTGCCTTTTTATTTTATTTTTACACTGTTCCTTTTTTTTTTTTTATTATCACAGGGAATGTAAATATCCCCTATGATCGCAATAGGTAGTGACAGGTACTAATTATTTTCCTTTAGACTCTACATTTCTCCTCTGCCCTCAAAGCATCTGACCACACCAAGATCGGTGTGATAAAATGCTTTCCCAATGGCGCTGTTTTATCCGGCGAAACCGAAGTCATGAAATGCTCGTAGCTTCTGGTTTCTTAGACCATAAAGATGATTGGAGCCATTTTGGTCTTCAATCAGCTCTATGCTCAGCTGGCGGAACCACCGGCTGCATTCTCAGGTTCCCCGTTGGGACAGGAGAGCATGAGAAAACCATGCAAGATGGCAGGGGGAGGAGTATGTTCCCCTCACTGCTTGTAAAAGCAGTCTAGCAGCTAACTAGCCGCTAGGATTGCCTTTACATGAAAGCCGACTGCTGGCTGAAAAGAATGATACCAAGATGATACCTAAACTTGCAGGCATCATTCTGGTATAAACACTCAGTACGTTGCTGGTTATTGTTGGGCATATATTTTAATGTTTTTTTTTTTTTCATGCAGCCTGTGGGCTGAACAAAAAAAGATGGGTGGGTATATAGAAAGAAGAACAATTAAACAAAAAATATTTTTGGCTTTTTTATTTTGTATATATATATGTGTGTGTGTGTGTATTTCTTTTTCGTACATCACGGGACACAGAGCGACTTAGTCATTACTAATGGGTTATATAGATACCTTCAGGTGCTGGCACTGGCAACTTCCAAAACCGGAAGTACCCTCCCCTATATAAGCCCCTCCCATCCGGGAGCACCTCAGTTTTTTGCCAGTGTCTAAGGTGTTGGCCAAGAAGTAACATGTGTTTTTCACTGAGCTTGCGTACAGGTTCTTTTGGGCCTCAGTAAGCTATTCCGGATCCGACCAAAAAAGCTTCATAGCTAAACGGTCGGTACCCGGGCCTTGCAAGAGAAGAGCAAGGTTTTGCCTGTAATGCCTCTCTTAGGAGGGCTGGACCCTGGGATCCAGAGCTCTGGTCATACCCACTACCAAGATGTTTTCTGTGCAGGGTGCTATACAGGTCCAGGGGAGTGGAATCCTTGGGAACCCGGTCCCTGAAGGTTTTATTACAAAGCCTGCCGTGATAGGTGAAGTTTGGGCTTCTGTGGACCAAACAGAGTCCTGCGGCGAGGAAAAGGTAAGTGGGGGCCCTCAGGAACTTGGTTCTATTGGGGGACCCCCAAGCCTAATTTGTCTTTCTGCCTGTTACCTAAGGTATTCCCGCTAATATTCTGTGCATGCCTGTAACGACTAAGAAAATGTAAAAATTTTAACAGTAGGCAAGAAAAAAAAAAAAATGGTAAGACCGCGGTACCTGTGTTGAACACTAGAGGCCGCTATGGTTCTTTTTCTTGTAAATGTGGATTTTTTCTTCTGAAGTCAAATCCAGGCAGTTGGTAAGTTCTCTGTTGGGAAGCTGTCTCCTCTGCCCTGTTGCTCCGCTCATCCATCCCCGGGCCCTGCGGCAGGGACCCTGGCTCCCATCTAGCTCCTTGTTTTTTCAAAAAAGGCGCACGTGCCCGCGCGCACGCGCCTCTCTATATAGAGGCGATCTGGAAAAAGGGGCGGAGCCGGTGGATGACGCTCAGTGTGCGCCGCGGCGCTACTGCGCATGTGCGGGCGTCCAGCATGTTTAAAGGCACAATCACAGCTGGCTACTGAAATGCACAGACAGAGCTAGCAACAGTAAAAAGGCACACAGAGGCGGTTGATGCAGGCATCCCCTAGAAAGGCACTTTAGTAGACACCAACTGTTATATAGCAGCAATTGTGCTAGACTATTCTCAGTAAAAGTGGTGTATTACGGCTGGAATACCTCAGCTTTGGGCTTAGGAATATGCCGTCCAGAAGCTCCGGAATTAAAGCTTCCAGGAAACGAAAGGGGTCTCCATCGGGCTCTGAGAATCTTGGGCATGCTTCTGCTGCACAAGTCTCCCCTGAAAATTCAGAGGTTAGTGTCCATAGAGACTCCGCAGGAGTACCTGGTACTGTGGCTGTCCTCAGTTCACCTGCTCCTGTGTATGTAACAGAGGAGGTTTTTGCCTCAACTCTGGGAGGACTGGAAGAGAGATTGACTAAATTGATCGCTGCTTCCCTATCACAGGGAAAGCGCGTCCGATCTCCGTCTCCTCCCTCAGAGTGCCTGTTAGCGGAGCAACAGTCCCTTGCAGGGATCGACCTACCTGAAGGGGATCAGGATGAGGTTGATTCTGTTGTAGAGGAATCAACAGTGGAAGAACCATTTTCAGCGTCACATGCTGAAAGATTATGGGTTCAGTCTCTGACTGATATGGTCCGATCAGCATTTCAAATGCCCCTTGCGGAGCCATTAACCACTTCTGTCTCCTCGTTGGGGTCGCTAAAAGCTCCCCAGACTGTTTGTTCCTTTCCAATCCATCCTTTACTGGAAGGACTCATTTACCAGGATTGGGAGCATCCTGATAAAATATTTTTCTTTCTCGTACATCACGGGACACAGAGCGACATAGTCATTACTAATGGGTTATATAGATACCTTCAGGTGCTGGCACTGGCAACTTCCAAAACCGGAAGTACCCTCCCCTATATAAGCCCCTCCCATCCGGGAGCACCTCAGTTTTTTGCCAGTGTCTAAGGTGTTGGCCAAGAAGAAACATGTGTTTTTCACTGAGCTTGCGTACAGGTTCTTTTGGGCCTCAGTAAGCTTTTCCGGATCCGACCAAAAAAGTTTCATAGCTAAAAGGTCTTTACCCGGGCCTTGCAGAGAAGAGCAAGGTTTTGCCTGTAATGCTTCTCTTAGGAGAGCTGGACCCTGGGATCCAGAGCTCTGGTCATACCCATGACCAAGATGTTTTCTGTGCAGGGTGCTATACAGGTCCAGGGGAGTGGAATCCTTGGGAACCCGGTCCCTGAAGGTTTAATTACAATGCCTGCCGTGATAGGTGAAGTTTGGACTTCTGTGGACCAAACAAAGTCCTGCGGCGGGGAACAGGTAAGTGGGGGCCCCCAGGAACTTGGTTCTATTGGGGGACCCCCAAGCCTAATTTGTCTTTCTGTCTGTTACCTAACGGTATTCCCGCTAATATCTGTGCATGCCTGTAACTACTAAAAAATGTAATAATTTTAATAGTGGTCAAGAAAAAAAAAAATATATATATATATTTAATATATCAGACTGCGGTACCTGTGTTAATCCACTAGAGGCCGCTGTGGAACGTTTCTTGTCATGTGGACTAGTTTCTTTTTATCAGAGCAAGTCCAGGCAGATGGTGAGTTCTCTTAAGGGAAACTGCTTCCTCTGCCATGTTGCAATGCTCGTCCATCCCCCGGCCTGCGGCAAAAGGGGCCCTGGCTCTTGTCCCTGGTTTCCTTTTCAAAATTAGCGCCGAAGGCGCACGTGGCCGCGCGCGTGCGCGTGCACGCGCCTCTATATATAGAGGTGAGCCGGGAAAGGGGGCGGAGCTTGGGGGATGACGCTCTGTGCGCGCCGCAGCGCTTCTGCGCATGTGCGGGCGTCCCAGCATGTTAAAAACCACAATTATGTGTTGTGAGCTGGCTATGGTGTGCAGAGACAGAGCTGGCAACATTTAGAAAAAGGCATACAGTAAGCGGTTGATGCAGGCATCCCCATAGAAAGGCACATTAGTAGACACCAACTGGTTTTATAGCAGCATTTGTGCTAGACTATTGTCAGTAAGTGGTGTATTTCGGCTGGAATACCTCAGCTTTGGGCTTAGGAATAATGCCGTCAAAAAACTCCGGGACTAAAAATTCCAGGAAGCATAGGGGGTCTCCATCGGGCTCTGAGGATCTTGGGCATGCTTCGGCTGCACCAGTCTCCCCTGAAGAATCAGAGGTTAGTGACCGTAGAGCACCCTCAGGAGTACCTGGTACTGTGGCTGTCCTCAGTTCACCTGCTCCTGTGTATGTAACAGAGGAGGTTTTTTCCTCAGCTCTGGGAGGGCTGGAAGAGAGATTGTCAACATTGATCGCTGCTTCCCTGTCACAGGAAAAAAGCGCTCGATCTCCGTCTCCTCCCTCAGAGTGCCTGTTAGCAGAGCAACAGTCCCATACAGGGATCGACCTGCCTGAAGGGGATCAGGATGAGGTCGATTCTGTTGTAGAGGAATCAACAGTGGAAGAGCCATTCTCAGCATCACATGCTGAAAGGTTGTGGGTTCAGTCCCTGACTAATATGGTCCAATCAGCATTTAAAATGCCCCTTGCGGAGCCATCATCCACTTCTGTCTCCTCGTTGGGGTCGCTAAAAGCTCCCCAGACTGTTTGTTCCTCTCCGATCCATCCTTTACTGGAAGGGCTCATTTACCAGGATTGGGAGCATCCTGATAAAATATTTACTCCTCCCAAGAGATTTCAAGTGGTCTATCCCATGGAGGATAAGTTCATCAAAAAATGGAGGGTCCCTACAGTGGACGCAGCTATCTCTTGTGTGAATAAATCACTGACATGTCCAGTGGATAATGTCCAAATGTTCAAGGACCCAATAGATAAAAAATTAGAGTCCTTATTAAAATCTGCTTTTTCTACAGCAGGATTGGTGACACAACCAGCAGTGGCAGCTATTGGGGTCTGCCAAGCAGTGAAGGATCAGTTGAAACAGGTCTTAAGGGACTTGCCGGATCAGCAGGCTCTTGCCCTAGCTGATCTACCTAGAGCCTTATGCTTTGCGGTGGACGCTATAAAGGATTCAATCCATCAGGCCTCCCGCCTTACGCTGTCTGTAGTACATATGCGCAGGCTTTTATGGCTCAAAAACTGGTCTGCTGAAGCTCCCTGTAAAAAATTGCTGGTCAGCTTCCCATTTCATGGTGAACGCTTATTCGGGGAAGACCTGGACAAATATATCCAGAGAATTTCCAGCGGTAAAAGTACACTTTTGCCGGTTAAAAACAGAGTTAGAGGTCCCTCTTTTAAGAGGCCTGCTTCTCCGGTCCCTAGGACATCGGCTGTGAAACAGTTCCGACGGCCTCCTCGGTCAAATCCCGGAGGTAAAAATCAGGGACAATTGCAGGGTAACAAGAAGCCCTGGAGCAGGAGAGGTACAAAACCTCCCCCAAAGTCAAATGCATGAAGGGTTGCCCCCACTCAATCGGGTGGGGGGAAGACTTCAGTTGTTCGCAGAGACCTGGCGGGACACGATCAGAGACAGATGGGTGCTCTCCGCAGTAAATCTGGGATACAAATTGGAGTTAAAAGACTCCCCTCCTTCCCACTTTATAAGGTCAAACGTGCCAAGGGATCCCCAGAAGAGAGGATCCCTCCTGTTGGCACTAGAACAATTATTGCTCCAAGCAGTAATTATAGAGGTTCCCCTGGAAGAATGGGGGTTCGGGTTTTACTCAAACCTCTTTACAGTCCCGAAGCCAAACGGGGACGTGAGGCCCATATTAAATCTAAAAGGGCTAAACAAATTCCTACATATCAGGACTTTCCGGATGGAGTCGATTCGGTCGGTGGCCACTGCCCTACAAGGGGAGGAATGGTTAGCCTCGATCGACATCAAAGATGCTTATTTGCACATTCCCATCTTTCCAGCCCACCAAAAATTTCTACGCTTTGCGGTAGAAGGGCGACATTTTTAGTTCAGAGCCTTACCCTTCGGTCTGGCCACAGCACCACGAGTGTTCACAAAAATTCTGGCCCCATTATTGGCCAATCTAAGAACACGAGGTGTAACGATAATGGCATATCTAGACGACTTGTTGCTGATAGACCACTCAGTGGAAAAACTAGAAGTGGTTGTTCACGAGACAATCAAGTATCTGGAATATCACGGTTGGATTATCAACCGAGACAAGTCAGCCCTAAAACCAGTCAAAAGTCTGGAATACTTGGGGCTAAGGCTGGATTCAGACCAGAGAAAAATTTTCTTGCCTCAAGAAAAGGGGTCGTCTTTGAGAGATTTGATCCACTTAGTGGGTTCAAAAAGACAGCCATCCATACGTCTGTGCATGAGGCTGCTGGGAAAAATGGTGGCATCATTCGAAGCAGTACCCTACGGTCAATTCCATTCAAGGAATTTGCAAGGGGCCATACTGTCAGCCTGGAACAAAAAAGTTCAGGCTCTGGACTTACCAATGTCCTTGTCCCCTTCCGTTCGCAAGAGCCTCCGCTGGTGGTTGGTTCCCCAGAATCTGGAAAGAGGGAAATCCTTCAGTCCGATTTCTTGGAAGGTGGTCACTACAGATGCCAGCCTTATAGGCTGGGGAGCAGTACTGGAGCAATGGTCTCTCCAGGGCAGATGGTCGGATGCGGAAAAGGCCCTGCCCATCAATCTCTTAGAGATACGAGCAGCCCGGTATGCCCTAGTAGCATGGACATCCAAACTCCAAGGGTCCCCTGTCAGAATTCAATCAGACAATGCCACAGCAGTGGCATATATCAATCATCAGGGGGGCACCAGGAGTCGTGCAGCCCAGAGGGAAGTAAATTACATCCTGAGATGGGCAGAAAGATATGTCCCAGCCATATCTGCGGTATTCATTCCAGGAGTGGAGAATTGGAAGGCGGACTTTCTAAGTCGCCAACAATTATGCCCAGGGGAATGGTCCCTTCATCCCGAGGTTTTCCGGACAATATGTCAGCGGTGGGGAACACCGGATGTAGATCTGCTAGCATCCAGATTCAACGCAAAAGTGGACAGGTTTGTCTCTTGGACAAGGGATCCCCTAGCTTGCGGCTCGGATGCCCTAGTGTTCCCTTGGGATCAGTTCAAGCTGATATATGCATTCCCACCGCCACAATTATTACCTCGATTACTCCGCAGAATCAGGGTAGAAAAGAAACCAGTGATTCTGGTGGCTCCAGCGTGGCCCCGAAGAGCATGGTACGCGGAGATTGTAAAGATGTCTGTGGGGAGTCCTTGGACCCTCCCACATCGTCCGGACCTGCTTTCGCAAGGACCGATATACCACCCTTCCTTACCAGCCCTAGGTTTGACGGCCTGGCTATTGAAGCCCACATTCTAAAAAAGAGAGGGCTCTCTAATGCTGTGGTATCTACCATGATCAATGCCAGGAAGCCGGTATCCAGGCAGATCTACTATAGAATCTGGAAGGCGTACATCGCCTGGTGTGAGGCCAAGAAATGGCATCCACGTAAATACGTAATAGGTAGGATTCTGGACTTCCTACAATGGGCTGTAGATAGGAAGCTTGCCTTGAGTACTATCAAGGGTCAGATTTCGGCCTTGTCAATATTTTTTCAAAGGCCCTTGGCTTCGCATTCACTAGTCAAAGCCTTTATACAAGGAGTGATGCGTATTAGTCCTCCGGTTAATATTCCCATATGTCCATGGGATCTAAACTTGGTTCTGTCGGTTCTACAGAAACAACCATTTGAACCATTACAGCATATTTCCCTGGTTCTTCTCACCAGGAAATTGATTTTTCTAGTAGCCATTTGTTCGGCTAAAAGAGTGTCGGAATTGGCAGCTATGTCCTGTAGGGAGCCATATCTGGTTAACCATAAGGGCAGAGTAGTGTTACGTCCTCATCCAGCCTTTCTTCCCAAGGTGGTATCGAGGTTTCATTTGAACCAAGATGTGGTTCTTCCTTCTTTTTTCCCCAAACCTACTTCGGTAGAGGAAAAGTTATTGCATTCTTTGGATGTAGTAAGAGCAGTTAAAGCTTATCTAAAAGCCACTGCTCAGATTCGCAGAACGGATACTTTGTTTATTCTGCCGGAAGGCCCCAGAAGGGGTCAGGCAGCGTCAAAATCTACTTTAGCCAAGTGGATTCGACAGGTCATAATGCAAGCCTATGGCTTGAGAAGGAGACCGCCTCCGTTCAAAGTTAGGGCGCACTCCACGAGAGCAGTTGGAACTTCATGGGCAGTGCATCACCAGGCCTCCCTGGCTCAAATCTGTAAGGCCGCAACATGGTCTTCAGTACACACACTTACTAGGTTCTACCAGGTGGACGTTAGAAGTCAGGAGGATGTCGCCTTTGGGCACAGTGTGTTGCAGGCCGCAAAAGATCCTCATGTCTGATAGCGCTCAGCTTATATATGGTGTATCCCCCCCCCTCGTTGGGCATTGCTTTAGGACATCCCATTAGTAATGACTATGTCGCTCTGTGTCCCGTGATGTACGAGAAAGAAAATAGGATTTTTATAACAGCTTACCTGTAAAATCCTTTTCTTGGAGTACATCACGGGACACAGAGCTCCCACCCCTCTTTTTGGGACACTTATTGCTTTGCTACAAAACTGAGGTGCTCCCGGATGGGAGGGGCTTATATAGGGGAGGGTACTTCCGGTTTTGGAAGTTGCCAGTGCCAGCACCTGAAGGTATCTATATAACCCATTAGTAATGACTCTGTCGCTCTGTGTCCCGTGATGTACTCCAAGAAAAGGATTTTACAGGTAAGCTGTTATAAAAATCCTATTACTCCCCCCAAGAGATTTCCGGTGGTCTATCCCATGGAGGATAAGTTCATCAAAAAATGGAGGGTCCCTACAGTGGACGCAGCCATCTCTTGTGTGAATAAATCACTGACATGTCCAGGAGATAATGTCTAAATGTTCAAGGACCCAATAGATAAAAAATTGGAGTCCTTATTAAAATCTGCTTTCTCTACAGCAAGCTGGGTGACACAACCAGCAGTAGCAGCTATTGGGGTCTGCCAAGCAGTGAAAGATCAGTTGAAACAGGTCTTAAGGGACTTGCCAGATCAGCAGGCTCTTGCCCTAGCTGATCTACCTAGAGCCTTATGTTTTGCGGTTGACGCCATTAAGGATTCAATCCATCTGGCCTCCCGCTTTACGCTGTCTGTAGACATATGCGTAGGCTTCTATGGCTCAAAAACTGGTCTGCTGAGGCTCCCTGTAAGAAATTGCTGATTAGCTTCCCATTTCATGGAGAACGCTTATTTGGAGAAGATCTGGACAAGTATATCCAGAAGATTTCTGCCGGTAAAAGTACACTCTTGCCGGTTAAGAACAAAGTTAGAAGTCCTTCTTTTAAGAGGCCTACTTCTCCAGTCCCTGGCACATCGGCTGTGAAACAGTTCCGACGGCCTCCGCGGTCAAATCCAGGGGGCAGAAATCAGGGACAATCACAGGGTAACAAGAAACCCTGGGTCAAGAGAGGTACGAAACCTCCCCCCAAGTTATGAAGGGTTGCCCCCACTCAATCGGGTGAGGGGAAGACTTCAGTTGTTCAGAGAGACCTGGCGGAACACCATCAGAGACAGATGGGTGATCTCCGCAGTAAGTCTGGGATACAAGCTGGAGTTAAGACACTCCTCCTGCCCATTTTATGAGGTCAAACGTGCCAAGCGATCCCCAGAAGAGAGGATCCCTCCTTCTGGCACTAGAACAACTATTGCTCCAAGGTGTAATCATGAAGGTTCCCTTGGAAGAATGTGGGTTCGGGTTTTACTCAAACCTCTTCACAGTCCCCAAACAAATGGGGACGTGAGGCCCATATTAAATCTAAAAGGGCTAAACAAATTCCTACATATCAGGACTTTTCGGATGGAGTCGATCCGGTCGGTGGCCACCGCCCTACAAGGGCAGGAATGGTTAGCCTCGATCGACATAAAGGATGCTTTGTCTGCATATTCCCATCTTTCCGGCCCATCAGAAATTTCTACGCTTTGCAGTAGAAGGGCGCCATTTTCAGTTCAGAGCCTTACCTTTCGGTCTGGCCACAGCACCATGAGTGTTCACAAAAATTCTGGCCCCACTATTGGCCAATCTAAGAACACGGGGTGTAACGATAATGGCATATTTAGACGACCTGCTACTAATAGACCACTCAGTGGAAAAACTGGAAGTAGCTATTCCCAAGACAATCAAGTATCTGGGATATCACGGTTGGATTATCAACCGAGACAAGTCAGCTCTAAGACCAGTCAAAAGTCTGGAATGCTTGGGGCTAAGGCTGGATTCAAATCGGAGAAAGATTTTCTCACCTCCAGAGAAGGTGTCGTCTTTGAAAGATTTGACCCACTTAGTGGGTACAAAAAGAAAACCATCCATACGCCTGTGCATGAGGCTGCTGGGAAAAATGGTGGCTTCATTCGAAGCAGTACCCTACGGTCAATTCCATTCAAGGAACTTGCAGAGGGGCCATACTGTCAGCCTGGAACAAAAAAGTTCAGGCTTTAGACTTACCAATGTCCCTGTTCCCTTCCGTTCGCAAGAGCCACCATTGGTGGTTGGTGCCCCAGAATCTGGAAAAAGGGAAACCCTTCAGTCCGGATTCTTGGAAGGTGGTCACTACAGATGCCAGCCTCATAGGCTGGGGGGCAGTACTGGAGCAATGGTCTCTCCAGGGCAAGTGGTCAGAAGCAGAGAAGGCCCTGCCCATCAATCTCTTAGAGATACGAGCAGCACGGTATGCCCTAGTAGCATGGACATCCAAACTCCAAGGGTCCCCTGTCAGAATTCAATCAGACAATGCCACAGCAGTGGCATATATCGATCACCAGGGTGGCACCAGGAGTCGTGCAGCCCAGAGGAAAGCGAATTGCATCCTGAAATGGGCAGAAAGATATGTCCCAGCCATATCCACGGTTTTCATCCCAGGAGTGGAAAATTCGAGAGCGGACTTTCTAAGTCGCCAGCAATTATGCCCGGGGGAATGGTCTCTTCACCCCGAGGTTTTCCAGGCAATATGCCAGCGGTGGGGAACACCGGATGTAGATCTGCTAGCATCCAGATTCAACGCAAAGGTGGACAGATTTGTGTCTCGCACAAGGGATCCCCTAGCTTGCGGCTCGGATGCCCTAGTGTTCCCTTGGGATCAGTTCAAGCTGATATATGCATTCCCACCGCCACAATTGTTACCGCGATTAATCCGGGTAGAAAAGAAACCGGTGATTCTGGTGGCTCCAGCGTGGCCTCGAAGAGCATGGTACGCGGAGATTGTAAAAATGTCAGTGGGGAGTCCTTGGACTCTCCCACATCGTCCGGACCTGCTTTCGCAAGGACCGATATACCACCCTTCCTTACCAGCCCTAGGTTTAACGGCCTGGCTATTGAAGCCCACTCTTTAAAAAAGAGAGGTCTCTCTAATCCGGTGGTATCTACCATGATCAATGCCAGGAAGCCGGTATCCAGGCAGATGTATTATAGGATCTGGAAGGCGTACATCGCGTGGTGTGAGGCCAAGAAATGGCATCCGCGTAAGTACGGAATAGGTAGGATTCTGGACTTCCTACAGTGGGCTGAAGATAGGAAGCTTGCCTTGAGTACTATCAAGGGTCAGATTTCGGCCTTGTCAATATTTTTTCAAAGGCCCTTGGCTTTGCATTCATTAGTCAAAGCTTTCATACAAGGAGTGATGCGTATTAGCCCTCCGGTTAGTATTCCCATATGTCCATGGGACTTAAACCTGGTTCTGTCGGTTCTACAGAAACAACCGTTTGAACCATTGCAGCACATTTCCTTGGTTCTTCTCACCAGGAAATTTATTTTCTTAGTAGCCATTTGTTCGGCTAAGAGAGTATCGGAATTAGCCGCCATGTCCTGTAAGGAGCCATATCTGGTTGTCCATAAGGACAGAGTAGTATTACGTCCTCACCCAGCCTTTCTTCCTAAGGTGGTATCGAGGTTTCATTTGAACCAAGATGTGGTTCTTCCTTCTTTTTTTCCCAAACCTACCTCGGTAGAGGAAAAGTTATTGCATTCTTTGGATGTAGTAAGAGCAGTTAAAGCTTATCTAAAAGCCACTGCTCAGATTCGTAGAACGGATACTTTGTTTGTTCTGCCGGAAGGCCCCAGAAAGGGTCAGGCAGCATCAAAATCTACTTTAGCCAAGTGGATTCGACAGGTCATAATACAAGCCTATGGCTTGAAAAGGAGACCGCCTCCGTTCAAAGTTAGGGCGCACTCCACAAGAGCAGTTGGGAACTTCATGGGCAGTGCATCACCAGGCCTCCCTGGCTCAAATCTGTAAGGCCGCAACATGGTCTTCAGTACACACGTTTACTAGGTTCTACCAGGTGGACGTTAGAAGTCAGGAGGATGTCGCCTTTGGGCGCAGTGTGTTGCAGGCCGCAAAAGATCCTCATGCCTGATGGCGCCCAGCTTATGTATAGTGTATCCCCCCCCTCATTTGGCATTGCTTTGGGACGTCCCATTAGTAATGACTAAGTCGCTCTGTGTCCCGTGATGTAAGAAAAAGGGATTTTATATATATATACACACATACATACATACACATAAAGGGATTTTTATAACAG
Organism: Rana muscosa; assembly: GCA_029206835.1. Classification (NCBI taxonomy): domain Eukaryota; kingdom Metazoa; phylum Chordata; class Amphibia; order Anura; family Ranidae; genus Rana; species Rana muscosa. Next base: position 661,214,768 of record CM055117.1, read on the forward strand.
CTTACCTGTAAAATCCTTTTCTTGGAGTACATCACGGGACACAGAGCTCCCACCCCTCTTTTTTGGCGACACTTATTGCTTTGCTACAAAACTGAGGTGCTCCCGGATGGGAGGGGCTTATATAGGGGAGGGTACTTCCGGTTTTGGAAGTTGCCAGTGCCAGCACCTGAAGGTATCTATATAACCCATTAGTAATGACTAAGTCGCTCTCTGTCCCGTGATGTACTCCAAGAAAAGGATTTTACAGGTAAGCTGTTATAAAAATCCCTTTATGTGTATGTATGTATGTGTGTGTATATATATATATATATATATATATATATATATATATATATATATATATATATATATATATAATAATTTACACTTTTATTTGTAACCGTAATGGTTCCAACTGTTTAAGTCTCTCAAAACGCGATGGCATCTTTGGAGACCCTGTGAAAGTGTGCTGTACCCTATGCTAATACTCCACTACCACTAGTGTGTGGCAGCGTTCAAAACTTTCACTGATGCAAAGACCAGGTTGGCCTGGACAGGGGGGACAATAATAGCAGCTGTCATACCTATATCTGCGCTTTCCACAGACACGACATCTTCTTTGGGCGGTTTGTTGGGTAGGGGTACCAGGGATGGCATACGGAAAATGCCTCTCATGCAGCCGGCTCACTGCATTTTAGTTGGGAAGTTGGGGCATAGCACCGTCTGGAAACAGAAGGGCTGTGATGATCTCTTCCTGGAATTTAAGAAAGGATCCAGTTCGTCCTGACTCTTTGTATAGCACATAAGTGTTCAGCAGAGCCAATTTAAATAGGTATACAGACACTTTTCTTTCTCGTACATCACGGGACACAGAGCGGCATAGTAGTTACTATGTGGGTTATGGACACTGGCACACCCAAGACAGGAAGTCCCCTCCCCTATATAACCCCTCCCATACTGGGAGTACCTCCGTTTTTTTGCCAGTGTCTAATGTGTTGGTCACGGTTAACATGTATTCAAAGTAGCTTCGCTTATGGGTACTTTTATGGCCTAGGCAAGCTTTTTCCAGAATCCGTCCAAAGTGCTTCATAACCAAAGTGGACGGTACCCGGGCCTTGGTTAAGAATAACGAGGTTTTGCCTGTAATGCCTCTCTTAGCAGGGCTGGATCCTGAATTCCAGTACTTTGGTCAGACCCAATACCAAAAGTTTTCTGGTAGGTTGCGGTACAGGTCCAGGGGAGTGGTGATCCCTATTTTGGGACCCCGGTCCCTGAAGTTCGGCTGACAATTGCCCGCCGTGATGGGTGAAGGTTGGGCTTTCTGTTCCTAACAGAGTCCTGCGGCGTGGAAAGATAAGGGAAGGTCCCTGGCGAACTTGGTTCATCAGGGAACCTTCAAGCTAATGTATGCCTTACCTGTAGTTTGCTATTTGCTGTCCTGCTGTGAGACTTATGCATAGACTACTTAACCACTTGCCGCCCGCCTTATAGCAAAATGACGGCGGCAAAGTGGTTTCAATATCCTAACCCGATGTCATATGATGGCTTCAGGATATTGAGCCGCTGCGTGCCCCCGGGGGTGCACATCGCGGCGATCGTTGTTGCGGGGTGTCAGTCTGACACCCCGCAACACCGATCTAGGTAGAGTCTCTGACCGAGACTCTTTACCACGTGATCAGCCGTGTCCAATCATGGCTGATCACAATGTAAACAAGAAGAGCCGGAAATTGGCTTTTCCTCACTCGCGTCTGTCAGACGCGAGTAGAGGAGAGCCAATCGGCTGCTCCTCTGACGGGGGGTTTGTGCTGATCGATTATCAGCGCAGCCCCCCCCCCGAGGATGCCCACACTGGACCACCAGGGACACCACCAGGGATGCCCACCACCAGGTATGCCACCCTAGACCACCAGGGATGCCAATCAGTGCCCACAATGGGCATTGATGATTGGCAGGCATTGTTTGGCACTGATTGGCATCCATCATTACAATACATTACAGTACATCCGTGCCACCTATCAGTGCCCATCCATGCCGCCTATCGGTGCCCATCCGTGCCGCCTATCGGTGCCCATCCGTGCCGCCTATCGGTGCCCATCCGTGCCGCCTATCGGTGCCCATCCGTGCCGCCTATCGGTGCCCATCCGTGCCGCCTATCGGTGCCCATCCGTGCCGCCTATCAGTGCCCATCTGTGCCGCCTATCGGTGCCCATCCGTGCCGCCTATCGGTGCCCATCCGTGCTGCCTATGTGTCCATCGTCAGTGCCCATCAATGCCACCTCATTGGTGCCCATCAGTGCCTCAGTGCAGCCCCATCAGTGCCCATCAGTGAAGGAAAAAACTTATTTACAAAGTTTTGTAACTGAAACAAAAACATTTATTTTCAAAATCTTTGGTGTCTTTTAATTTTTTTTAGCAGAAAATAAAAATCCCAGAGGTGATCAAATACCACCAAAAGGGAGCTCTATTTGTGGGAACAAAATGTTAAAAATTTAGTTTGGGTACAGTGTAGCATGACCGCGCATTTGTCATTCAAAGTGCAACAGCGCTGAAAGCTGAAAATTGGTCTGGGCAGCAAGGTGTATAAGTGCCCTGTATTGAAGTGGTTAAACCTAAAATGTTGTTTTCATTTGGTTTTATTATTTTTGGACATCATTGAAGTACATTATTGTGCCACTTGAGGGTGCTCACGCCCCTCCAAAATGTCTAAAAACTTGGCTTTACCTTGGTACAAGAGTATGCCTGGGGCAGTGTGGAGGTGCTTCTTCAATATAGAGCTCCTGGAGTCAAACTGCTATCGCTGCCACAAGACTACTGCCCGTATCACTTCACTGGCCCAGCTACGGCTCAGAGTTCTTGGCCTCCCTCCTTCCTCTCCCAGGCAGACACAGTAAGCCAGCGGCGGCGCTGACGTGCACGCGATTGGCGGAGTTATGGGGACGGAGGGGGCGGGGCTTGGTGTGATGACGCTCCGTTGTCGTCGTCCCCCCCCCCCGGCTCGCTTCTGCGCATGTACGGGGCGTCCTCTGCCTTAATATCAGTCTCTATGAAACACCCTGGCGATAGGACGGACGCAGGAGCGTGGTGCTTAGTATTGGTTGGCAGTACTAAACTATTAATGTGATTGGCATACATCAGGCAGTGATGCAGGCATCCCCAAGGCACATTAGCTTACACCTGACTGACTTTTATAGCAGCTTGTACGCTGGACTATAGTTTAGTAGTGGGTGTAATTTGGCTGTGAGTACCAAGGCTTTGAGCTTGAGACTATGCCTTCTAAGGGCTCTGGGACTAAAAATCCTAAGAAGCAAAGGGGTTCACCATCGGGCTCTGAGGATCTGGGTCATGCTTCAGCTGTTCCAGCCTCCCCTGATAAATCAGAGGTAATCGCCCGGGGTGAGCCATCGGGGCTGTTGAGTGCTGTGGCTGCCCTCCGCCTACCTGCTCCTGTTTGTGACGGAAGAGGTTTTTGCCTCAGCCCTGGGGGGATTGCAACAAAGATTGGCAGCATTCATCGCGTCCTCCCTGCCAGAGAGGAAGCGCACCAGATCTCCATCTCCCCTTTAGAGTTCTTAACAGCAGAGCAATTGTCCCAGGATGAGATGGACTTGCCTGCAGGGGATCAGGCTGAGGGGAATTCGAATGATTCTGCCTCTGAGGAGTCTACTTTAGAAGAACCATTTTCAACCTCACAGACTGAAAAATTGTTAGTTCAATCCCTGACAGAGATGGTTCGGTCAGCTTTTAAGTTGCCCCTTTCAGAACCAGCAGCTACCTCTGTTTCTTTGTTAGGCTCTTTAAAAGCCCCGCAAACTAACTTCTTTTACGGCTCATCCATTGTTAGAGGGACTCATTTATCAGGATTGGGAACATCCTGATAAACTTTTTCTTCCTCCTAAGAAGTTTTCTATTTTGTATCCTATGGAGGAAAAGTTCACCAAAAAGTCTTCCTACATTGGACGCTGCCATCTCCTGTGTGAACAAGACCCTGACATGAATAAAATAAGTGACGAGCACAAATCCCTAGTGACAATAAATTAAATAAAATGATGAATATTGTGTGTAAACAATGTCACAATAAAATCCAGTCTATGTAGTGTGTAAGCAATGTGCACAAAATGCAAATAGTGCTAAAATGTGCAAATGTGCTGATAAAGTGCAAGTGAATACTAAGTGCAAAACAATCCCTGAATGCACAATTGCAAATGATACAAATGCTGAATTAATATGTCCGATATCCAATGGATAACCATGTGCAAAAAATAATGAAACTAATATATTGCAAATAATGTCCTAAATAAATTATGAGTCCATGTGCATATAACAAATGCACCCAAAGTGAAATCCAATGGTGCACACAGCGATCTTCTTCTATCAGAGAGAAGTTCTTCTACCAAAAAGGATGTCCAAACAACCCAGTGCTCTCAGAGCTCTTACCTCAATTCTGATGAGATGAGCCTGTATGGTGTCCTTGCTAATGCAGTGCGATCCCGGCTGCGCTGTCTCTCACAGCAGCTCCACTTCAACTCAGTAGCTCCAGAGGTGGCTGCAGACATCCATGGATTGATCACTCAATGGGGACAAATATAAACAAAAGAAGCTCCCATAGTGAAATATCGTTAAAAAGGGGGGGGTAATTTAATAGAGGTAATGCTCTTACATGAATGGATAAAACATGAGCAAAGAAACAAATGAATGAAAAAGGATTGCGTGTGTTCCGTATCACTTCCTTGTTTCCTTCAGGTAGATCCGGCCCTTACATGTTGCGTCACACCACGTGACTTCATTAGAGGTGTCGGATAGGCTCTCGGCCCCGTCATTTAAATACCGGAAAAGCAGAAGTGATTCGGCGGCCATCTTAATGGAGTAATTATGATTACCAGCTTCACTGAGATGTATATTACTTGATATAGTATGTTTTGGAGGCGTGTATATATCTCTATTCTCTAGAGATTGGTTGCTGTATGCGCCCCTCCTTAACATTGTATTTACTGCACTATATCATTGGTTCGTATAACCAGGAAAATGGCCGGCGCCATGAAGGAGACATACTCCATTAAGATGGCCGCCGAATCGCTTCCGCTTTTCCGGTATTAAAATGACGGGGCTGAGAGCCTATCCGACACCTCTGATGAAGTCACATGGTGTGACACAACATGTAAGGGCCGGATCTACCTGAAGGAAGCAAGGAAGTGATACGGAACACACGCAATCCTTTTTCATTCATTTGTTTTTTTGCTCATGTTTTATCCATTCATGTAAGAGCATTACCTCTATTAAATTACCCCCCCCTTTTTAACCACTTGACAACTGGGCACTAAACCCCCTTCGTGCCCGGACCAATTTTCAGCTTTCAGCGCGCTCACACTTTGAATGACAATTACTCAGTCATGTAATACTGTACCCAAATGATTTTTTTGTCCTTTTTTTTTTCATACAAATAGAGCTTTCTTTTGGTGGTATTTGATCACCTCTGGGTTTTTTATTTTTTGCGCTATAAATGAAAAAATATGGAAAATTTTGAAAAAAATTTTTTTTTTTTTTCGTTTATGTGATAACATTTTGCAAATTATGAATTTTTCTTCATAAATTTTGGCCACAATTTATACTGCTACATATCTGTGGTAAAAATAACCCAAATTAGTGGATATTATTTGGCCTTTGTGAAAGTGAGAGTCTACAAGCTGAAAACTCAATTTTTTTTTTACGCAAAGTTGTCCATTTATAAGATATTGCCAACACATAGCATGTACATAGCAAAAATGACACCCCAAAATACATTCTGCTACTCCTCCTGAGTATGGTGATACCAAATGTGTGAGACTTTTATACAACCTGGCCACATACAGAGGCCCAACATGCAAGGTACACCATCAAGTGTTCTAGGGACACATAGCATGAACATACCAAGAATTACACCCCAAAATACATTCTGCTGAGCAAATGCTAAACAAGATTACCTGTGGTTTTAGTAGCGCAGTTTTCCACAGGAGGATAGCACTGGTCCAGGCAGGGACTTGGTCCGCAAAAGCGAATGCAGTTGTCCAGGCAACAGGCAGGAATACTGTCCATAGTCAGTACAGGCAGCAGGTAGAGATACTGTCCATATACAGTCCAGGGTCAGTGCAGGCAGAGATTGTCAGCAGTGCTAAAATATTGGTCCTGGTAGTAGGCAGGTCCATGTGGTGTGGTCAGTTCATGCGACAGGCAGAGGCATGATGGCATAGGTCCTACAGGCAGTTGGCAGAAGTAGGGCCTCGTTCAGGACTGAATGGGGACAGGGGTTAGAGGCTTCTCCCACCCAAATCTCTTTGAAGCCTCCGAGTCTCCAGACCCTAATCTGGGAATGACAATTCTGGAGCCCCTCACATATGTGAGACCCCTGTGTTATGAATCCCACTAGTCCACTGGCAGGGTAAAAGATCAGTCCAAGAGGCAGGCAAAAAGCATGGTCAAACATTCCAGGGTCAGTTCCAGATCAGGCAGAGGTATGTACAGAATCGGTAGGCAGAAGCGTGGTCGAATAACAGTCCAGGGTCAGTTACAGAGAAAGCAGAGGCATAAGGGGTGTGAAGATAAATGGCAGGAAGTGAACTAATAATTTATTTTGGTATGGTAATAGCGGAAGCAGTCGCCTATGCAGAGGCCTGGTTCTGAAGGACATTGGGCACAATAATAAATGGTGTCTTTTCTCTCTCCTCTTTTGGTGCACACCCGGCATTTTTTCTGGCGTTTTTGGCCTGTTGGTCTGGGAGGGATTTTATCTGGGAAGTGGCGCTCAGAGAGTCGGCTAATGACATCGGATCTAATGTTTACTGGTGGGCTGTTCGGGTATAAAAGGGCAGTGGTGATTTCCTCCTGGAAGAAAAGGAAGGCTTTGGGTCTTTCAGTGGATTTTCGATATTACATATGAGTTGTACATGGCCAAATTAAACAAATAAATGGAAACTTTCTTATACCACTGGTATGATCTTCTTGTGGAAAGGTAGGGTTCGAGCATCTGGTCGTTGAAGTCGACACCCCCCATGAACTTATTGTAATCGTAGATGCATTTGGGTTTTTGGATCCGGCCATTCCTCCTGGTGACTTCAACAAATTCATTGTTGTGGATGGAAGAAAGCAAGTACACGTCTCTTCTGTCCCTCCACTTCACAGCCAAAATTTCCTCATTACGTAAACTCGCCGTCTCCCCTCTTAATTTTTTGGTGACCAGGCTTTGAGGAAAGCCTTTCCGGTTCGTCCGTACGGTGCCGCATGCTGGAGTCTTCATTCTGTGTAGGTTTCGGAACAGGGGCAAACTTGTATAAGAATTGTCCACATACAAGTGGTATCCTTTCTCCAGGAGTGGGTTTATGAGTTCCCAAACTACTTTCCCACTGGTTCCAATGTAGACTGGGCAATTAGGGGGGTGCAGTTCGGTGTCCTTCCCTTCATATACAATAAAGGCATACACATACCCAGTTGCTCGGTCACACAATTTATACAGCTTCACCCCATAGTGGGCCCTTTTGCTGGGTATAAATTGTTTTATGCCCAGCCTGCCAGAAAATTTGATAAGGGACTCCATCCACGCATATATGTTGGTCTGGGGTAAACAACTGGGGGAAGGTTTCAGAAAAATAATTTAGTAGCGGCCGAATTTCTTTCTCGTACATCACGGGACACAGAGCGGCATAGTCATTACTATGTGGATTATATAGATACCTTCAGGTGCTGGCACTGGCAACTTCCAAAACCGGAAGTACCCTCCCCTATATAAGCCCCTCCCATCCGGGAGCACCTCAGTTTTTTTGCCAGTGTCTAAGGTGTTGGCCAAGAAGTAACATGTGTTTTTCACTGAGCTTGCGTACAGGTTCTTTTGGGCCTCAGTAAGCTATTCCGGATCCGACCAAAAAAGCTTCATAGCTAAACGGTCGGTACCCGGGCCTTGCAGAGAAGAGCAAGGTTTTGCCTGTAATGCTTCTCTTAGGAGAGCTGGACCCTGGGATCCAGAGCTCTGGTCATACCCACGACCAAGATGTTTTCTGTGCAGGGTGCTATACAGGTCCAGGGGAGTGGAATCCTTGGGAACCCGGTCCCTGAAGGTTTAATTACAATGCCTGCCGTGATAGGTGAAGTTTGGGCTTCTGTGGACCAAACAGAGTCCTGCGGCGGGGAAAAGGTAAGTGGGGGCCCCTCAGGAACTTGGTTCTATTGAGGGGACCCCCAAGCCTAATATGTCTTTCTGCCTGTTACCTAACGGTATTCCCGCTAAATATTTATGCATGCCTGTAACTACTAAAAAATGTTATATTTTTAATAGTGGTCAAGAAAAAAATATATATATAGACTGCGGTACCAGTGTTAATCCACTAGAGACCGCTGTGGAACGTTTCTTGTCATGTGGACTAGTTTCTTTTCATCAGAGCAAGTCCAGGCAGATGGTGAGTTCTCTTGTGGGAAACTGCTTCCTCTGCCATGTTGCAATGCTCGTCCATCCCCCGGCCTGCGACAAAAGGGGCCCTGTCTCTTGTCCCTAGTTTCCCTTTTCAAAAAAGAGCGCCGAAGGTGCCCGCGCGCGTGCACGCGCCTCTATATATAGAGGTGAGCTGGGAAAGGGGGCGGAGCTTGGGGGATGACGCTCTGTGCGCGCCGCAGCGCTTCTGCGCATGTGCGGGCGTCCCAGCATGTTAAAAAGCACAATTATGTGTTGTGAGCTGGCTATGGAGTGCAGAGACAGAGCAGGCAACATTTAAAAAAAGGCATACAGCAAGCGGTTGATGCAGGCATCCCCATAGAAAGGCACATTAGTAGACACCAACTGTTTTTATAGCAGCAATTGTGCTAGACTATTGTCAGTAAGTGGTGTATTTCGGCTGGAATACCTCAGCTTTGGGCTTAGGAATATGCCGTCTAAAAACTCCGGGACTAAAAATCCCAGGAAGCATAGGGGGTCTCCATCGGGCTCTGAGGATCTTGGGCATGCTTCGGCTGCACCAATCTCCCCTGAAGAATCAGAGGTTAGTGACCGTAGAGCACCCTCAGTAGTACCTGGTACTGTGGCTGTCCTCAGTTCACCTGCTCCTGTGTATGTAACAGAGGAGGTTTTTTCCTCAGCTCTGGGAGGGCTGGAAGAGAGATTGTCAGCATTGATCGCTGCTTCCCTGTCACAGGGAAAAAGCGCTCGATCTCCGTCTCCTCCCTCAGAGTGCCTGTTAGCGGAGCAACAGTCCCATACAGGGATCGACCTACCTGAAGGGGATCAGGATGAGGTTGATTCTGTTGTAGAGGAATCAACAGTGGAAGAGCCATTCTCAGCATCACATGCTGAAAGATTATGGGTTCAGTCCCTGACTAACATGGTCCGATCAGCATTTAAAATGCCCCTTGCGGAGCCATCATCCACTTCTGTCTCCTCGTTGGGGTCGCTAAAAGCTCCCCAGACTGTTTGTTCCTTTCCGATCCATCCTTTATTGGAAGGGCTCATTTACCAGGATTGGGAGCATCCTGATAAAATATTTACTCCTCCCAAGAGATTTCAGGTGGTCTATCCCATGGAGGATAAGTTCATCAAAAAATGGAGGGTCCCTACAGTGGACGCAGGCATCTCTTGTGTGAATAAATCACTGACATGTCCAGTGGATAATGTCCAAATGTTCAAGGACCCAATAGATAAAAAATTAGAGTCCTTATTAAAATCTGCTTTTGCTACAGCAGGCTTGGTGACACAACCAGCAGTGGCAGCTATTGAGGTCTGCCAAGCAGTGAAGGATCAGTTGAAACAGGTCTTAAGGGACTTGCCAGATCAGCAGGCTCTTGCCCTAGCTGATCTACCTAGAGCCTTATGCTTTGCGGTGGATGCTATAAAGGATTCAATCCATCAGGCCTCCCGCCTTACGCTGTCTGTAGTACATATGCGCAGGCTTCTGTGGCTCAAAAACTGGTCTGCTGAAGCTCCCTGTAAAAAATTGCTGGTCAGCTTCCCATTTCATGGTGAACGCTTATTCGGGGAAGACCTGGACAAATATATCCAGAAAATTTCCAGCGGTAAAAGTACACTTTTGCCGGTTAAAAACAGAGTTAGAGGTCCCTCTTTTAAGAGGCCTGCTTCTCCAGTCCCTAGGACATCGGCTGTGAAACAGTTCCGACGGCCTCCTCGGTCAAATCCCGGAGGTAAAAATCAGGGACAATTGCAGGGTAACAAGAAGCCCTGGATCAGGAGAGGTACAAAACCTCCCCCAAAGTCAAATGCATGAAGGGTTGCCCCCACTCAATCGGGTGGGGGGAAGACTTCAGTTGTTCACAGAGACCTGGCGGGACACGATCAGAGACAGATGGGTGCTCTCTGCAGTAAGTCTGGGATACAAATTGGAGTTAAAAGACTCCCCTCCTTCCCACTTTATAAGGTCAAACGTGCCAAGGGATCCCCAGAAGAGAGGATCCCTCCTGTTGGCACTAGAACAATTATTGCTCCAAGCAGTAATTATAGAGGTTCCCCTGGAAGAATGGGGGTTCGGGTTTTACTCAAACCTCTTTACAGTCCCGAAGCCAAACGGGGACGTGAGGCCCATATTAAATCTAAAAGGGGCTAAACAAATTCCTACATATCAGGACTTTCCGGATGGAGTCGATCCGATCGGTGGCCACTGCCCTACAAGGGGAGGAATGGTTAGCCTCGATCGACATCAAAGATGCTTATTTGCACATTCCCATCTTTCCAGCCCACGAAAAATTTCTACACTTTGTGGTAGAAGGGCGCCATTTTCAGTTCAGAGCCTTACCCTTCGGTCTGGCCACAGCACCACGAGTGTTCACAAAAATTCTTGCCCCATTATTGGCCAATCTAAGAACACGAGGTGTAACGATAATGGCATATCTAGACGACTTGTTGCTGATAGACCACTCAGTGGAAAATCTAGAAGTGGTTGTTCACGAGACAATCGAGTATCTGGAATATCACGGTTGGATTATCAACCGAGACAAGTCAGCCCTAAAACCAGTCAAAAGTCTGGAATACTTGGGGCTAAGGCTGGATTCAGACCAGAGAAAAATTTTCTTGCCTCAAGAAAAGGGGTCGTCTTTGAGAGATTTGATCCACCTAGTGGGTACAAAAAGACAGCCATCCATACGCCTGTGCATGAGGCTGCTGGGAAAAATGGTGGCATCATTCGAAGCAGTACCCTACGGTCAATTCCATTCAAGGAATTTGCAAAGGGCCATTCTGTCAGCCTGGAACAAAAAAGTTCAGGCCCTAGACTTACCAATGTCCTTGTCCCCTTCCGTTCGCAAGAGCCTCCGTTGGTGGTTGGTTCCCCAGAATCTGGAAAAAGGGAAATCCTTCAGTCCGATTTCTTGGAAGGTGGTCACTACAGATGCCAGCCTTATAGGCTGGGGAGCAGTACTGGAACAATGGTCTCTCCAGGGCAGATGGTCGGATGCAGAAAAGGCCCTGCCCATCAATCTCTTAGAGATACGAGCAGCCCGGTATGCCCTAGTAGCATGGACATCCAAACTCCAAGGGTCCCCTGTCAGAATTCAATCGGACAATGCCACGGCAGTGGCATATATCAATCATCAGGGTGGCACCAGGAGTCGTGCAGCCTAGAGGGAAGTAAATTGCATCCTGAAATGGGCAGAAAGATATGTCCCAGCCATATCTGCGGTATTCATTCCAGGAGTGGAGAATTGGAAGGCGGACTTTCTAAGTCGCCAACAATTATGCCCAGGGGAATGGTCCCTTCATCCCGAGGTTTTCCGGACAATATGTCAGCGGTGGGGAACACCGGATGTAGATCTGCTAGCATCCAGATTCAACGCAAAAGTGGACAGGTTTGTCTCTTGGACAAGGGATCCCCTAGCTTGCGGCTCGGATGCCCTAGTGTTCCCTTGGGATCAGTTCAAGCTGATATATGCATTCCCACCGCCACAATGTTACCTTGATTACTCCGCAGAATCAGGGTAGAAAAGAAACCAGTGATCCTGGTAGCTCCAGCGTGGCCCCGAAGAGCATGGTACGCGGAGATTGTAAAGATGTCTGTGGGGAGTCCTTGGACCCTCCCACATCGTCCGGACCTGCTTTCGCAAGGACCGATATACCACCCTTCCTTACCAGCCCTAGGTTTGACGGCCTGGCTATTGAAGCCCACATTCTAAAAAAGAGAGGGCTCTCTAATCCTGTGGTATCTACCATGATCAATGCCAGGAAGCCGGTATCCAGGCAGATCTACTATAGAATCTGGAAGGCGTACATCGCCTGGTGTGAAGCCAAGAAATGGCATCCACGTGAGTACGTAATGGGTAGGATTCTGGACTTCCTACAGTGGGCTGTAGATAGGAAGCTTGCCTTGAGTACTATCAAGGGTCAGATTTCGGCCTTGTCAATATTTTTTCAAAGGCCCTTGGCTTCGCATTCACTAGTCAAGGCCTTTATACAAGGAGTGATGCGTATTAGCCCTCCGGTTAATATTCCCATATGTCCATGGGACTTAAACCTGGTTCTGTCGGTTCTACAGAAACAACCATTTGAACCATTACAGCATATTTCCCTGGTTCTTCTCACCAGGAAATTGATTTTTCTAGTAGCCATTTGTTCGGCTAAAAGAGTGTCGGAATTAGCCGCTATATCCTGTAGGGAGCCATATCTGGTTATCCATAAGGACAGAGTAGTGTTACGTCCTCATCCAGCCTTTCTTCCTAAGGTATTATCGAGGTTTCATTTGAACCAAGATGTGGTTCTTCCTTCCTTTTTCCCCAAGCCTAGTTCGGTAGAGGAAAAGTTATTGCATTCTTTGGATGTAGTAAGAGCAGTTAAAGCTTATCTAAAAGCCACGGCTCAGATTCGCAGAACGGATACTTTGTTTATTCTGCCGGAAGGCCCCAGAAGGGGTCAGGCAGCGTCAAAATCTACTTTAGCCAAGTGGATTCGACAGGTCATTATGCAAGCCTATGGCTTGAGAAGGAGACCGCCTCCTTTCAAAGTTAGGGCGCACTCCACGAGAGCAGTTGGAACTTCATGGGCAGTGCATCACCAGGCCTCCCTGGCTCAAATCTGTAAGGCCGCAACATGGTCTTCAGTACACACGTTTACTAGGTTCTACCAGGTGGACGTTAGACGTCAGGAGGATGTCGCCTTTGGGCGCAGTGTGTTGCAGGCCGCAAAAGATCCTCATGTCTGATAGCGCTCAGCTTATGTATGGTGTACCCCCCCTCATTGGGCATTGCTTTAGGACATCCCACATAGTAATGACTATGCCGCTCTGTGTCCCGTGATGTACGAGAAAGAAAATAGGATTTTTAGAACAGCTTACCTGTAAAATCCTTTTCTTGGAGTACATCACGGGACACAGAGCTCCCACCCCTCTTTTTGGGACACTTATTGCTTTGCTACAAAACTGAGGTGCTCCCGGATGGGAGGGGCTTATATAGGGGAGGGTACTTCCGGTTTTGGAAGTTGCCAGTGCCAGCACCTGAAGGTATCTATATAACCCACATAGTAATGACTATGCCGCTCTGTGTCCCGTGATGTACTCCAAGAAAAGGATTTTACAGGTAAGCTGTTATAAAAATCCTATTTTTATAAAGCTTATCAAAATTTGGGTCATTTCAGGGAGGGCACTGGGTATTATCGTAGTGTAGGAATCTCATAATCATTAGATATCTGGACCTGGGCATTACTGAGGAAAAGATGGGCATGTGATAGATGGGGGCGGGTTGACCAATAGGAACGCATCTTATTTTTTCCATTTAGTCCCATGCAGAATGTGAGGCCCAAAAAAATTCTAAACTCCTCCACTGTAAGGGCTCTCCACACGTAGGGACGGGCATAAGAGGACGTTGGGTTGCTGGTTATAAACTGTTGGGCATATAAGTTGCACTGGGCCACAATTGTTGCCAGCATGTCCTCAGTAAAAATTTAATTAAAAAAATCAGTTGGGGAAAAGTTTTCTGTATCCACCTGGACTCCTGGCTGGTAAGTGAAAGGGGGAATGTTGGCTTCTCCTGAATTAGGAGGAAGCCACAAGGGGTACTGAAGGGAATAGGGAAGGCTGGCATGGGACCTAACCTTTTGGGGCTGAGGTGACACCCCACTGGTACGTGGCCTTGCTTCCCCAGGGAATGCGGTGCTGGTGGATGGCACTGCGGTGCTGGTGGATGGCACTGCCTCCTCAGCAGAACGCCTTTGTCTGGCGGGCGGGCCCTGCTCCTCTTCTTCTTCTTCCTCCTCCTCCTCCGTCATTGATCCACTGCTTAGGACAGGCTCGTAGTCCACGTCAGACTCATCTGAATTTGCGGAGGAATCAGAATCGGAGAGCAACCCATTGCTCCCGTCGGCCGCAAGAATTTCGTACGCCTCCTCGGCTGAGAATACTCTTTTAGCCATTTGATGAGATGGCACTGGTGGCAGGTGGCACTGGTGGCAGATGGGACTGACAGGTGGCACAGATGGCACTAACTGGCAGGTGGGACTGGTGGCACTGGCAGGTGATGGCCCTGGCAGGTGGCACTGGCGGCAGATGGCACTGGTAGGGACTGTGGGCACTGTTTTTTTTTACGTGTGTGTGTGCGTGTGTTTTTTTCACTCACAACTGAAGCTGCAGCACAGATATCTCACAGATATGAGGAGAGAAAGCCGGCAATGAGAGATGATCTCATATGTTTACATTTGAGATCATCTCTCATTGGACAGTGAGATCGAGTGCTGAATGGCCTCTGTGATTGGCCATTCAGCACGATCTGTGATTGGCTGTGTCCAAGGGACACGGCCAACACAGATTTTCCCCGATGCGCGCTCGCGGGGGTGCGCGCGCGGGGGGGGGGGAGGAAAGAGGAAGACATCCATTGACGTCCTGTCAGCACTTCGGCGCCGCAATGCAGACGTCCTTTGAGCATTGCCCGGGCGCTAAGTGGTTAACGATATTTCACTATGGGAGCTTCTTTTGTTTATATTTGTCCCCATTGAGTGATCAATCCATGGACGTCTGCAGCCACCTCTGGAGCTACTAAGTTGGAGGGGAGCTGCTGTGAGAGACAGAGCAGCAGGGATCGCACTGCATTCGCAAGGACACCATACAGGCTCATCTCAGAATTGCGGTAAGAGCTCTGAGAGCACTGGGTTGTTTGGACATCCTTTTTGGTAGAAGAACTTCTCTCTGATAGAAGAAGATCGCTGTGTGCACCATTGGATTTCACTTTGGGTGCATTTGTTATATGCACATGGACTCATAATTTATTTAGGACATTATTTGCAATATATTAGTTTCATTATTTTTTGCACATGGTTATCCATTGGATATCGGACATATTTATTCAGCATTTGTATCATTTGCAATTGTGCATTCAGGGATTGTTTTGCACTTAGTATTTACTTGCACTTTATCAGCATATTTGCACATTTTAGCACTATTTGCATTTTGTACACATTGCTTACACACTACATAGACTGGATTTTATTGTGACATTGTTTACACACAATATTCATCATTTTATTTAATTTATTGTCACTAGGGATTTGCGCTCATCACTTATTTTATTCATTACATTATTGGTGCTATTGTTTACACTACAGATTGAGCAGCAGTCCCACTATATATTTTTATACCGGGTTCACGTGGAGACACGAGAGACTACACTTTCACAAGACCCTGACATGTCCGGTGGACAATGTTCAGATGTTCAAGGATCCAACGGATAAAAGGTTGGAAACCTTGTTGAAAACAGCTTTTTCTACGGCCGGTGCAGTAGCTCAGCCTGCAGTGGCAGCTTATAGGCATCTGTCAAGCTCTGAAAGACCAGATGAAACAGGTTTTGAAAGATATTTCTGCTCTGCAAGCTCGAGATTTGGCCGACTTGCCTACAGCATTATGTTTCGCGGTGGATGCCATTAAAGATTCAATTCATCAGGCCTCCCGCCTTACGCTCCTTTTGGCACACATGCGTAGACTTTTATGGCTAAAAAAACTGGTCAGTCGAGACACCTTTTAAAAAGCTCCTGGCTGGTTTTCCGTTCCATGGGGAGCAGTTGTTTGGGGAAGACTTGGATAAATATATCCAGAGGATCTCCAGTGGGAAGAGTACCCTTTTACCAGTCAAGAGAAAATTCAGGGGTCCTTCCTTTAAACGGCCCACCTCTCCAGTCCCAGGGACTTCAGCCTCTAAACAGTTCCGACGGCCTCCCCGGTCAGGTCCAGGAGGAAGGGATCAGGGGCATAAGAAACCCTGGAACCGAAAGGCTACTAAGGCAGCCCCTAAGTCGGCACTATGAAGGGTCGCCCCCACTCACTCGGGTGGGGGGAAGGCTTCAGCTGTTCTCAGGGACTTGGCAGGAGAGGATTTGGGAAAGTTGGGCTCTCTCCACGGTGTCCCTGGGAAACAAGTTGGAGTTACGGGAGTTTCCTCCCCCTCTTCTAACATCAAGCGTTCCAAAGGATCCAGTAACTAGAGAGTCTCTCTTGCTAGCGTTAGACCGACTGTTGTCCCAAGGGGTAATTGTGGAGGTACCAGTAGAAGAGCACGGTTTGGCTTTCTACTCAAACCTCTTTACAGTACCAAAGCCCAACGGGGATGTAAGACCTATACTAGATCTCAAAGGTCTAAACAGATTCCTAAACATCCGATCGTTCATATGGAGTCGATTCGGTCAGTAGCTTCCACCCTGCAGGAAGGGGAGTGGTTGGCATCCATCGACATCAAGGACGCTTATCTACACGTACCCATTTTTCCCGGACATCAAAAGCTTCTACGCTTTGTGGTAGAGCAGCGCCATTATCAGTTCATGGCCCTACCCTTCGGGCTGGCCACTGCACCACGGGTGTTCACAAAGATCTTGGCTCCTCTGTTGACCGACTTAAGAACTCGAGGTGTATCAATAATGGCATACTTGGACGATCTTCTGATAATAGATCACTCGGTTGCCAGCCTAAAGATAGCTGTACACAGCACGGTCAAATACCTGGAGTCTCTGGGTTGGATCCTCAACCTAGACAATCAGCCTTACAACCAGTAAAAAGATTGGAATATTTGGGGCTGCTCATAGACACAGACCAAAGTTTTTTTTGCCTCAGACAAGAATCTCTTCTATAAGGGAGCTAATCCAGATGATCAGTGCACAAAGACAACCATCCATTCGTCTTTGTATGCTGTTGTTGGGGAAGATGGTGGCCTCATTCAAAGCCGTTCCATGCGCCCAATTCCATTCAAGGAAGTTGCAGAGCGCCATCCTGTCTACCTGGAACAGGAAGGTCCAAGCCTATAGCCTCGTACACACGACCAAGAATCTCGTCGTAAAAAAACGTTTTTCTCGACAAGATTCTTGTCAAGCTTTCCTTGCATACACACTGTCAATTCCAAATCTCGTTGTTGTAAAGCGCGGTCACGTACAACACGTATGACGGCAGTATAAAGGGGAAGTTCGATTCCAATGGCGCCACCCCTTGGGCTGCTTTTGTTCTTGTGTTACCGCGTGTTATTAAAAGTTTGGGGAGAGTCGATTCGTGCTTTCAGTTCGTTTTAGCGTGACGAATGTGCGATCTCCATTACGAACGCTAGTTTTACCAGAAGGAGCGCTCCCATCTTTTACTTGATTCTGAGCATGCGCGATTTTTTAAAACTCGGAAAAGCATACACACGACCAGTTTTCTCGTCGGGAAACAGGCTGACGAGAAAAACGAGAATCCTGATGAGAAAATAGAGAGCAGGTTCTCTATTTTTCTCGTCGAGATTCCCGGCAATTTTCTCAACGAGAAACCATACACACAAACTGTTTTCTCGGCAAGAAAGCTCTCCCAACAGTTTTCTTGTCGTTTCTTGACGTGAAAACCGGTCGTGTGTACGAGGCTTTAGACTTTCCAATGTCCCTGAGCCCGGCAGTACGTCAGAGTCTCTGTTGGTGATTAGTACCCCAAAATCTGCAGAGAGGGTAGTCTTTCATTCCAATCTCTTGGAGAGTGGTAACAACAGACGCCAGTATTCTGGGCTGGGGGGCAGTCCTAGAGAATTTGTCGCTCCAGGGAAGGTGGTCGGCTACCGAAAGATCCCTGCCCATCAACCTCCTGGAAATTCTAGCGGCACGCTTGGCCCTGGAGACATGGACATCCGAATTACAAGGTTCTCCTGTCAGGATACAAATAGGACAATGCCACAGCTGTGGCAAAAATCAATCACCAGGGGGGCACCAAAAGTCGTGCGGCCCAGAGAGAGGTGAATCATATCCTGGTGTGGGCAGAAAGTCCTGTTCCATGCATATCAGCAATCTTTATTCCAGGAATAGAGAATTGGCAGGCGGACTTCCTAAATCACCAGCAGTTGTTCCCAGCAGAATGGTCTCTTCACCCCGACACCTTCCTGGCCATATGTCAGAGATGGGGGATGCCAGACGTAGATCTGTTGGCATCCAGGTTCAACGCGAAGGTGGACAGCTTTGTGTCCCGGACAAGGGATCCGCTTGCTTGCGGGACGGATGCGCTAGTGTGTCCATGGGATCAGTTCTCACTGATTTATGCGTTCCCCCCCCCGTTTTAGTTATTGCCTCGACACCTCCGCAGAGTCAGGTTAGAAAGAAAGCCGGTGATTCTGGTATCTCCGGCATGGCCTCGAAGGTCCTGGTACGTGGAGATTGTAAGAATGTCCGTGGGGGATCCATGGATCCTTCCGCTTCGATAAGACCTGCTCTCACAAGGTCTGAGTTTCCACCCTTCCTTACAAGCTCTAAATTTAACGGTCTGGCTATTGAGTCCCACATCCTAAAGAAGAGAGGACTCTCTAACTCTGGTGTCTACGTTAATAATGCAAGAAAGCCAGCATCCAGACTTGTATACTATAGGGTTTGGAAAGCATATGTGTCCTGGTGTGAGACCAGGAACTGGCATCCTCGGAAGTATGTCATAGGCAGGATTCTTGACTTTTTACAGTTGGCTGTAGACATGAAGTTAGCCTTCAGTACCATCAAGGGTCAGGTCTCGGCCTTATCAATATTCTTTCAAAGGCCACTAGCCACGCATTCGCTGGTTAGATCTATTTTGCAGGGTGTGACTTGGATCAACCCGCTGGTTAAGTTCCCCTTATGTCCATGGGACTTAAACTTGGTTCTATCTGCGCTGCAAAGACAGCCTTTTGAACCTTTGCTCAACATTCCCTTAGTCCTTCTCACCAGAAAGTTGGTTTTCTTGGTAGCCATATCCTCAGCCAGGAGGGTATCGGAATTGGCGGCTCTGTCTTGTAAGGAGCCATACTTCATTATCCATAAGGATAGAGTCGTTTTACGTCCTCATCCGGCTTTTCTTCCCAAGGTTGTGTCAAGTTTTCATTTGAACCAAGATGTGGTTCTCCCTTCTTTTTTTCCCAAACCTAGTTCTGCGGAGGAAAAATCATTACGTTCTTTGGATGTAGTGAGAGCAGTTAAAGTCTATATTAAGGCCACTGCTCAGATTCTAAAAACTGATGTTTTGTTTATTCTGCCGGAAGGCCCCAGAAAGGGTCAGGCAGCGTTAAAATCCACTATTTCTAAGTGGATTTGTCAGGTCATTTATTCAAGCCTATGGTTTGAAAAGGAAGATGCCTCCATTTAAGGTTAAAGCGCACTCTACTAGAGCAGTCAGTGCTTCTTGGGCAGTGCATCACCAGGCCTCCATGGCTCAAATCTGTAAGGCCGCGACTTGGTCTTCAGTCCACACATTCACTAAATTTTATCAGTTGGATGTAAGAGGTCATGAGGATATCGCCTTTGGGCGCGGTGTGCTGCACTATAGATCCTCATGTCTGATGGCGCCCAGCTTATTTATGGTATCTCCCTCCCCTCATTTGGCATTGCTTTAGGATGTCCCACATAGTAATTACTATGCCGCTCTGTGTCCCGTGTTGTACGAGAAAGAAAATAGGATTTTTATAACAGCTTACCTGTAAAATCCTTTTCTTGGAGTACATCACGGGACACAGAGCTCCTGCCCCTCTTATTGCTTTGCTACAAAACTGAGGTACTCCCGGTATGGGAGGGGTTATATAGGGGAGTGGACTTCATGTCTTGGGTGTGCGAGTGTCCATCACCTGCAGGTAGGCTCTATAACCCACATAGTAATTACTATGCTGCTCTGTGTCCCGTGATGTACTCCAAGAAAAGGATTTTACAGGTAAGCTGTTATAAAAATCCTATTTTTTTTTGTACCAGCGTCTGGCCTTACAGGCAATTAAGTACGGTTCCAATAACTGGTCGTTGAGGTCCACCCCTAACATATTAAGGTTGTATTCGTGGACCCAGAGGGGTTTCTCCACAACAATAGTTGCCGTTGGAATTTGGACTGTCGTATCTGTGTGAAGGGAGGACAGAACAAAAACATTCCGATTATCCCTCCACTTCACTTTGAGCAAATTATTAAACTTCAAGCAAGCTCTCTCCCCCAGTCCAAGTCAGGATTCTACAAGTCCTTGGGGGAAGCCCCGGTGATTAGATCGCACGGTGCCACATGCGCTAATTCCATGATCAAACAAGTGACTAAAAAGTGGCACCATACAAGTGGTACCCCTTTCGGACACCAAGTCCCAAGCAATCTATGTATGCTACCTATGTAGTCTGGGCAATTCTCTGGGTCCATGTGACTCTTCCCTCATAAACCATAAAAATATATGTATAGCCTGTTGCCCTGTCACAGAGCTTATACATCTTGACCCCATATCTGGCACGCTTGCCTGGAAGATACTGTTTGAAAGACAAGCGGCCAGAAAACGTAATCAGGGACTCCTCAATGCAGACAACTTGATCAGGAGTAAACAAGGCTGCAAACTGTTGGTTGAAGTGGTTTACGAGGACCCGTATCCAGGGTCACCCCGAGGACCAGTTCATTGTCATTAAAATGCATGAACTGCAAGATCTGCTCGCATCGCGTCCTGGTCATGGAAGCAAAGAACACGGGCATTTGGTGAATTGGCCCCGAAAGCTCTTGAAATCGGAAACCGTAATAGGTTTCCAGTCTCTGGAAAGGGTCAAAAGGGGATTAGCGATGATGAATTGACCAGCATACAAATTGCTTTGGTCCATAATGGATCTATAGAGATCTTCGGTATCTTTCCATCTGAATTCCGGGTTGGCCAGTGAATGGGGGAAGTACGGGCGCTGCAGAAGTTGTGGGCTCCCAATTAGGATTGGCAAATGCAGCAGGAAGGGCACTATGGGCTCAACGAGCCTTTTGTCTTCTTGGTGGCTGTGGGACACTACTTGTGCTAGTCACTGCACAAGCTTGAACTGCACTTATGGGACTCACCACGTGTTGCTGCAGTGCTGGTTTGTCTACGACCAGGAAGTACTAGGCCGCTGGTGTTTGCCAGTTAACCAGAAGGATGAGCGGCACTAGTACTGGCTCTCTGCTCCATATGAGAGCCCTGCAGTTATTGCACCTCAACAAAATAACGGGGTCGGGTACGTCTGACCTTGGCTCTGATGACGGAGTAGTGGTCCCTGCTATCTGTCGGGTGCCAGTGCTGTTTACCAGTTCTTATACTAAGCCTGAATCTGCCAGCCGGCTTTCCCTTCACTTTCATCTAACATGCTCAGCAATGTGTAGGTCTTTCACTACCTCTGTTTGGACATTTTGGCCTCTAAATTTATAGGTACAACTAGTGCGACTCACAGGCAAAAATGGCACCTGATTGTTAGAGCCTGCTTCAATTGCTACCGAAAAAACTGTTAGCGTTCGCAGGGATCAGGCCTGACTCTGCAAACGCTGCAGTTATGTGTGTTGTGTTTTGTAAGTGACAGTGATCGATTGATACTGCAGTTGGGTGGGCTGGGAAGGGCGGAGGGGCTAAACGCAGGTGCTACCAGGTGTCTGGGCTGATCCTGCTAACGCCGCATTTTTGGGAACACCTAAACTATTGGGGACGCTAATATAGTTCTGATCAAATAAAAGCTATTGATCCGTTCAGACACTACTACTAATGGAGCTGTATAGTGGGTGTTTGCGCTACTGGCAGTAATCTGACGCTGCCTGGGATTGACGCTGACCCTAATTGACGCTAAAAACTTAATTTATGTCACCCGCCGGGTGATCAGGGGGGTAAGCCCTTATCGGGTAATATACAGCGGGTACCCTGACGCTATAAATTAACCAGCGTCACCCGTGACACTACTATGGTGAAAGGGTTAACTAGGGGCAATCAGGGGGTTAAAACCTTATATTAGGAAATGTATGGGTGTACCCTGACGCTATAAAAGACCGGCGGTGAAACTAACCAACTGGCTAACCCGTAACACTAATATGGCGATCAGAATATAGATCTGTACACTATATTGGTGACACTGGGGACAGGGGGTGAAAGGGTTAACTGGGGGGCGATCAAGGGGTTAAACCTTTATTAGGGGGGTTTAGGAGGCTACCCTAAAGCTACCTGAGCTTACTACTAACTGCCCTAATGCTTATTAGAGTCACAAGTGACACCAGTAAAGTGATCAGTGAAAAATCTGAAAACTGCACTTGGTGACAGGGAGTGAAGGGGTTAACTGGGGGGGGCGATCAATGGGGTGATCCGGCGGTGAAATGTGTGCCTACGTGTACTGGTGTTGGTGCAACTCACGGTTAGATGTCCCCTCTCCTCACTGGAACCGAAAAGGATTCCACGAGGGGAGATAACATCACTTCCCCTGCCTGTGTTTACACTTAGAGGCAGGGGAAAGCATTTCTTTCACCAGAACCGATCAGCAGGTCCAGGCCAGAAATCAGTGGCCTGGACCTGAGAACTGGTGCGATTCATGCAGTGGTGCCATTCTGCTGCCATATATCGGCGTGAGGCGGTCGGGAACCGGTTAAAGCGAATTGCCAACAAAAATATATAATGATATTGCACAGAGCGTTCCCTTACCTCCTGTTTCATAGCCCTGCGTTTTAGCTGTGTGCTAAGGGGGCACCTGTGCTTGCATGCTCCCAAGCCAAGCTTTCTGCATCCATAGATGTCTACAGAGCTGGTAAGCCATGCCCCCTCTCCCTCCTCACTGGGGTGTGACCAGGTATTAAGGGGACTGGTGCTGGAGCTGTGAGAGGAGCAAGGTAAGTAAACGTTTTGACTTTTTTTTATTATCACTTTAAGCCCATGTTCACATTGGGCCCCATTTGTGCTGACATGTTAAATTGCATCCCGAATTGAAGCCTATTTCTGGCATTAGCACCATCTGAAGCGAAGCGACACCGACTTTGTGGCGCTGCACCAATTCCCAAAAGTAGTTTCTGCACTACTTTTGGCCACTTCGGGGGCGATTTCAATAGACCTCTGTGCATGAACCCGCACAGATGTCTGTCAAATCGCCCCCGAAGTCAGACTGAAATGCCGGTTTGAAATCGTACAGCTGAACTTGCACGATTTCAAACCCGTCCTCAGTGTGAACGTGGGCTAAATGTTAGTGTGAAGTTTTACCTTCACCCTACAAAAATCTATAATTTAAAGAAACAAAAAAAAATGCAGCCTCGAATTCTGTGCCCTCTAAGTTAAGTTTTGATAGTTTGCGAAAAAAGAGGCTTCAAGCGTCCTGCGCCTGCCACTCAAAGCATTTACACGGGAGTCTGCCACTACCTCCTGGGGGCAGGCAGACGGTACTGGCAAACTCTCAATGGCGTCCCTAGGGGGGGGGGGCCTGGCCCCCCCAACATTATACTGTGCCCCCCCCCCCAAAAAAAAAAATATATATATATTTTTTTTCTGTTTGCATTTTTTGTATTTTGCTCTGGCCACCGCTGGAGTAACAGTGTCTCCTGAGGGGGAGAGCGTCCCCAGTCAGCTCCTGCGGGGGATTCTTCCCCCCTCCCTCTGCTCGCTGACACTGCATAATGCGAGCGCTCACACAACCCCAGCCGTCTGATCTGCTCCTTCCCCTGCACCCTGATTGGCACAGAGAAGAGCGAGTTGCAGGAAGGACTCCACAAGCACTGTGGGGGGGGGGGCCCAAGCCTTCATCTCAGTTACTGAAAAAACAGACTGATTTCTCCCGTCCTTAGGACAGGAGAACCAGCCTGTAAATTCCGAGAGTGGTGACTGCAAGCTGAGCTGAGTGTCAGTCTATGACACTCTTTCACAGCGCAGCGAGTCCAGCCACCCCCCACTCTCCTCACATACGAGCAGGGAGGAATACAGCTCCTCCTTCTTCCAGTCCCGCCCACACTATCCCGGCGTGCTGTATCTGAAGAGAGGGGATGTGTGGGTGGGAAATATGAAAATCAGCAGCATTCCTGGCTGTGTGTGAATGATGCTTGAGATTCTAGCCTGGATTGTGGGTAAGTGTGTGCACTGCAGTACACTGTAATCACTTAACTGCATTATCTCCATCCCTTCTCTCACCCATCTGGCTCCCTCCCCCTCTCCTGTTCTTTCAAGACATTCACAATTTACTTTCAGTTAGGCAGGTAATATATGGTGCAAATTTCTTTCCTGCATCCACAGATTGCAGGAAAGAAACTTGCATGATTCCCCCATCAACACAGACAGTGCTGACAGGGGAATAACCCTCCTGCCCAGCAATTGTATTCTCCCGACAAACAATGATTATCACTAGTGGCTATAGCAACCACTAGTGATAATCATAAGAGAATCTGCTTATTAATGGTTCAAATCAATTCCCCCATCTACACAATATAGGTGGATGGGGGAATCCTCCCAGTGTGGACCATTGCTGGAACAACCAGAGTTGCTGTCCTGTCCCGGCTATTTACAGCGCTGGTCTCTGTCTCCATGGCAGCGGCGGCAGCACATTGGAACCCAGTGCTGGTTACTTTATTGGGCTGATGTACAGGAGGGCCAGCACAATATGTTGTTAGAGATGGGCTGGGCATGTTCAAAATTCCACATGCCAGAGCCTGCCAGGAAGCCCACTGCACAGCGCTAATCACAGGCAGTGAGACATTTCCCGGTCCGCAGCTGCACAGATCAGAAAATGTCTCACTGGCTGTGATTAGAACTGTGGAGTGTTGGCTTCCTGGTGGGATCGGGCATGTGGGATTTCAAATACACCCGAGCCCATCTCTATTGGTTGTAGACAGTTGAGCTCCCTGCAGGTTGCTTAGCAGCAGTGGAGCCTTCTCTGACATGCTGACCGTGATGCAATCCAGGTGATGCTCCTAGTCAAATCCTAGTGTTAAATATCAGTGATTTTATTGATCAAAGCCCACACTTTACAGGCATAAAGCCCACATGGCTGCTGAACATACGGTTGATTATATACAGTTGCAAAAAAAAGTATGTAAACCCTTTTGGAATGGTATGGATTTCTGCACAAATTGGTCATAAAATGTGATCTGATCTTCATCGAAGTCACAACAATAGACAATCACAGTCTGCTTAAACTAATAACACACACAGAATTTAATGTTACCATGTTTTTATTGAGCACACCATGTAAACATTCACAGTGCAGGTGGAAAAAGTATGTGAACCCCTGGATTTAATAACTGGTTGAACCTCGTTTGGCAGCAATAACTTCAACCAAACGTTTCCTGTAGTTGCAGATCAGACGTGCACAACGGTCAGGAGTAATTCTTGACCATTCCTCTTTACAGAACTGTTTCAGTTCAGCAATATTCTTGGGATGTCTAGTGTGAATTGCTTTCTTGAGGACTGTGATTGTCTATTGTTGTGACTTAGATGAAGATCATATCACATTTTATGACCAATTTGTGCAGAAATCCATATCATTCCAAAAGGGTTCACATACTTTTTTTTGCAACTGTATATGTGGTTGTACTCTTCTTTTTAAATGTTTTTATTAAATTTCATATCTTATAAAATATCAAAATATACAATAACCTAATATTTCACAGAGAGATAATAAAACATTACTTCCAACCCGCCCCCTCCCCGGATCTCCCCTCTATGGTTACCCACCCTTCTATTGCTCCCTCTTTAACCTTTTCTTTTTCTTCTCCTAATCTTGCCTCTCTCTCATGTAAAATCGATATCATTTCTGTGTTAAATTTTTGTTATATGATTTATATAATTTATATAAACTATACAAATTTATATATCCACGTATCTCTATATATATATGTATACCCATACAATACAATACGCGTCTACGCATACACACACATATATACCCATTACGCTCCCAGCAACTCTGCGTATCCCGTAGTATGTTTATGTTACCCATTCCCGCCATTTTTTTTCGAACTGCTCCATTTCCTCCCCCTCCCTGAACTTCACATATTCCAATCTATAGATATCATCGATTTTATGGCACCATCCCTTCAAGCTAGGTCGTTCCGGTTCTTGCCAGTGTATAGCAATTTGGTACTTTGCAGCATTTAAAAGTTGTGGAGTTAGTGTTCTCATATACTGTTTAGTTGGGATTCGAATCCCATGTAATATACAGCCCCAAGGCTCATCAGGAACTTCGAACTTGGTTATATCTTTAATTGTTTGTCTGATCTCTCCCCAGTATATTTTAATTTTAGGGCACGTCCACCAAATATGAGCCATAGTCCCTATTTCCTTACACCCCCTCCAAC
The DNA here is from genome assembly GCA_029206835.1 of Rana muscosa. NCBI lineage: Eukaryota > Metazoa > Chordata > Amphibia > Anura > Ranidae > Rana > Rana muscosa. The sequence goes on from CM055117.1 coordinate 661,241,194, forward strand.
AAAACTTTGCATTTTCGTTTGAACATTTGTGTACCTTATCGGGGGTTAAGTACCAACGGACTAGACATTTATAATTTAATTCCATTTCGTTATGGTTTACTGCTGTGGAGTGCACTCTCTCTATAATTTGCCTAATCTCGAGGTCGTTGACCTGTTACCCCAACTCCTCCTCCCACTTTTTGATGAATGGCGGTATGCCCAGCTTTTTTGTATTACTTAATATTTTATAAATCTTAGAGATTACTCCCTTCTTAACCTTCTCCTCACATAATCTCTCTAAGGGCCGTAGAGTTTCTATAGATCTCTTAGGCTGAGGTAGTTTTTCAAAGACATTTTTTAACTGAGCGTACCGCCATTCATCTAGCAACAGCAGTTCCCATTTGTTTTTTAATTCTTGATACTCTAGTAGTTTATCTTTCTCCATAACATCTTTCAGTTGTAAATTATCTTGCTTAATCCATTTTCCCCAAAAAATTTCGACTCCCGGTGTAAAATATTTTGTGTTGGTTAATGGTATTAACGGTGAATTGAACTCCCATTTCTCTTTTTTGTGAATTTTATCCCATATTTTAAGTGCATTTCTAGTGATGTTATGTACGTGGTTGTACTCTTGATGCTAATAAATACTGTGTTTTAGATCTGACTGGGAGCATCACCTGAATCACACCCCGATCAGCATGTCAACAGAGAAGGTTATACAGCATTACTGCTGCTAGGTGACCAGCTGGGGGCTCGGCTCGGCTCTCTATAACCAATAGTGCCAGCCTTCCCCTGCATGCACCCATAATGTCACCAGCACTAGGTCCTAATAGACTGCCGCCGCTGCCAAGGAGACAGATGCCAGACCAGTGCTGTCAATAGCAGGGACAGGACAGCTGGGGAACCCCACAGTGGCTGAACACCAGGGACCGGTGGCAAGACAACCTTTGCAACTCTGATAGTTCTCCCACTGCTTTGGACCCTTATATTTTTCTTGGTGTGCTGGTGACATATATCTCTTGTTTTCTGCCACCCTGGGGGGGCCCAGTATAGTAGGAAGGGAGCTCACTGCAGAACATGTGAAAGGGCCTGTTGTGGGATCGTAGTAAAGGGCCCCAGGATATATATATATTATTACATTTTATATATATATATATATATATATATATATACACATATATATATATATATATATTGCATTTTATAGTTGGCCCCCCTACTTTTGTCCCTATCCCCCCCATGTGCCCCCCCCTAAATATGAAAGCTGGAGACGCCACTGCAAACTCTCACTAGAAATAATACTAAAAAGGTTGCGCTTGGCCTCAAAAAATTGTATAATCGAAAAATGCTGCAATCAAAAAAATCCCATGAATGGTGAGGAAATCGTATGTATCTGTAAGATGCGCTGTTTCTGACTGTGAGAATGTCCCAAAAACTAATGTGATAACTGTAACGAAAATATCTTATGTGAGGTAAATGGGGGGGGGGAAGCGTTTCACTCCAAATGTGAATTGCTCCGAGTGACCATAGAAAGTGGTGTGTGTGTGTGTGTGTGTGTGTGTGTGTGTGTGTGTGTGTGTGTGTGTATATATATACAGTTCTGCTCATAAGTTTACATACCCTGGCAGAATTTGTGATTTCTTGGCCATTTTTCAGAGAATATAAATAACACAAAAACTTTTTTTTCACTCATAGTTAGTGTTTGGCTGAAGCCATTTATTATCAATCAACAGTTTTTACTCTTTTTAAATCATAATCACAACAAACTACCCAAATGACCCTGATCAAAAGTTTACATCCCCCAGTTCTTAATACTGTGTATTACCCCATTTAACATCAATGAAAGCTTGAAGTCTATTGTAGTATTTGTGGATGAGGCTCTTCATCTTCTCAGATGGTAAAGCTGCCCATTCCTCTTGGAAAAAAGCCTCCAGTTAATGTAAATTCTTGGGCTGTCTTGCATGAACTGCACATTTTGAGATCTCCCCAGAGTGGCTCAATACTATTGAGGTCAGGAGACTGAGATGGCCACTCCAGAACCTTTACTCTAATCTGCTGTAGCCAACGACAGGTTGACTTGGCCTTGTGTTTTGGATCATTGTCATGTTGGAATATCCAAGTACGTCTCATGCGCAGCTTCCTGGCTGATGAATGCAAATTTTCCTCCAGTATTTTTTGATAACATACCGCATTCATCTTGCCATCAATTTTGACCAAATTTCCTGTGCCTTTGTAGATCACATGTCCACAAAACATCAGAGATCCACCTCTGTGTTTCACAGTAGGAATGGGTGTACCTTTCATCATAGGCATTGTTTTGACTCCTCTCCAAATGAAACGTTTATGGTTGTGGCCAAAAAGCGAAATTTTGGTCTCATCACTCCAAATGACTTTGTGACAGAAGGTTTGAGGCTTGTCTCTCTGCTGTTTGGCGTATTGTAAGTGGGATACTTTGTGGCATTTGCGTAGTAATGTCTTTCTTCTGGCAACTTGACCATGCAGCCCATCTTTCTTCAAGTGCCTCCTTATTGTGCATCTTGAAACAGCCACATCACATTTTTTTCAGAAAGTCCTGTATTTCACCTGAAGTTATTTGTGGGTTTTTCTTTGGTCACCGAACAATTTTCCCTGGCAGTTGTGGCTAATATTTTAGTTGGTCTACCTGACGGTGGTTTGTTTTCAACAGAACACCTCATTTTCCACTTCTTGAATAGAGTTTGAACACTGCTGATTGTCATTCTCAATTCCTTGGATATCTTTTTAAATCCCTTTACTTTTTTATACAGTTCAACTACCCTTTCCCGCAGATACTTTGACAATTCTTTTGCTTTCCCCATGACTCAGAATCCAGAAACGTCAGTGCAGCACTGGATGAAAGATGCAAAGGTCTGTAAGGAGTCCAGAAACTCATTGACCTTTTATACACACACACTAATTACAAGCAAACAGATCACAGGTGAGGATGGTTACCTTTAACCGCTTACGGACCGCCCGCCGCAGGAATACGTCGCTACTTTGAAGAGGAATACCGGGGTTATAGTAGCAGCTAGCTACTATATAACCCCGCTTTCCTTTTCTTCAGCGGGCAGTCCGGGTTCAGATAAAAGTAGTCTCTGTGGCGGATTCGGATACGGTAAGCGGCGATCGGGTCTGCTCCCTGGGCTGACATGGAGACAAGTGATGGGAAGATGGCCCCCACCCATCTCTCTATCATTGCAGGGCGGAAGCGACGTAAAAACGTCACTTCTGCCCAATGCTCTTAAAGGGACTTTTATTTTTGTTTTTTTAAATGACATATACATATTTATTTTTTATTGCATTTTAGTGTAAATATGAGAACCTGTCATGCTTTTTTATATTACAAGGGATGTTTACATTCCTTGTAATAGGAATAAAATTGACCCAAAAATGTTTTTAAAAAACTGTGTCAAAATAAATAAATGAAAGTAAAATAAATAAGAAAAACATTTTTTTTTTTTTTAAAGCACCCCGTCCCGACGGGCTCGAGCGAAGAAGCGAGCACATACGTGAGCAGTCCCCGCATATGAAAATGGTGTTCAAACACCTGAGGTATCGCCACAATCGTTAGAGCGAGAGCAATAATTCTAGCCCTAGACCTCCTCTGTAACTCAAAACTATGTATATGCGATTGTACGATATTTTTTTATTTATTTTTTTATGGTTGAACTAGATGGACTTGTGTCTTTTTTCAACCTGACTAACTATGTAACTAGTAACCTGTAGAATTTATTTTTAATTGTCGCCTGATTTTTAAGGGGAAAAGTTTGTCGCCATTCCACAAGTGGGCACAACTTTGAAGAGTTACATGTTGGGTATCAATTTACTCTGCGTGACATTATCTTTCACAATATGAAAAAAAATTGGGCTAACTTTACTTTATTTTTTTAATTCAAAAAAGTAACATTTTTCCCAAAAAAGTGCGCTTGTAAGACCGCTGCACAAATACGGTGTGACAAAAAGTATTGCAACGACTGCCATTATATTCTCTAGGGTGTTTTATTTATATATATATATATATATATATATATATATATATATATATATATATATATATATATATATATATATAGTATGTATATTTGGGGGTTCTAAGTAATTTTATAGCAAAAAATGTTTAACTTGAGGCTTAGCCATTCAAACCCCTTTGTGTCAACTTGTGTGCATGTTATCGGGCCACAATCACCAGGGTATGTAAACTTTTAATCAGGTTAATTTGGGTAGTTTCTGTTGATAGAGTTTGGCTGAAGCCATTTAACAATGAGTGAAAAAAAGAGTTTGTATTATCATTCATATTCTATGAAAAATGGCCAAGAAATCATAAATAATGCCAGGGTATGTAAACTTGTCTCCCCCTCTCTCCTCCACCTCTGCACTACCTCCCCTCCCTCTCTCTCCCTCCCTGTATTTGCATAAAATGAATAAGTGGTTCCAACTTCCCACATGCAGTTCTTAAAGAATTGTCCTTGTGCAAACAAAATAATCCAGAGTGCAAGTGCATCACCACTATGCTATAAACGGAAGATTGGCCCCTTACCAAATGGAATGATCCCACCAAGAGATCATATGCGTGTATGTGAAATATCCTCTAAAGGTAGGTTAGGTGATCAGTCGGCTTCAGGGGATGGATCCAGGCTTGCATATCTCCCTACTCATGTATCTCACATCATGTAGTGACCAAAGCAATGGAGAAGGCTCATTACTGTATAAAGAGTGTTTTACGAAAAAAAAAAAAATGCATTTACAGCATAGTAGTTTGAACATGAGCAATGCACAGCCGGCTCACTACCATGACACTACATGGATGTACTAAAGCTTTTCCTGTTAGATTGCCTTTGCTAAAGTCAGAAAAGTTTTCTTTGGTCTGGGCAGGCAATATTATTTACTTGCTGCTTTCAAGTAATTCTGTACAGCCAGTTGTGGAGCTGAACAGCTAAGTTTGATCCAAGCCAGTACTTGCAGAGTCTTTCTGGATCTCCTTAAACCTGGCCATAGATGGTGCGATTTTCTTCCCTACAACCACGGGTTGCAGGAAATAAAATTGCTTGATTCCCCCATCAACACAGTCTGTGTTGATAGGGGAATCTCTCCCACAGAGCTATTGTGTTCTCGTGGCAGTGGTTATTACCTTTTTTTGTTTTTGTTTTTTCTTTAAGTTCCCTTATCACCATGGAAAATTAAGCAGGATGAACTTTACCACTTTTGAGATGAGTGGCATCTTGCCATGTGATGTGCAAGTATGAACAGCCTACTTTGCACATCTCTTCTGCCTATAAACTTTACTGCCTAGAAATTCTTTATTTAGGGAGTTTAGGTTCACTTTTAAGCTAACAATTTGACTTTTATCATGTTTTATGTATATAAAGAATTGCAAAAAATTTGTGTGTGTGGCACAAAAAATAGATGGGGCTGCTGTATTTAAAAAGTCAATTGAGTAAGTTGAATTTTTTATTTTTTTTTGCCATCTATACCAGCCTTTCTCAACCTTTTCAACACAGAGGAACCCTTGAAATAGTTCTCCAGTCTCGGGGAACCCCTGCTAAAAATTACAGATCTACAATTCATGAAACCTTAGTGTGATGGTCAGTGGGAAGAATGGTCCTTACACTTGTAGTCATTGGGAAGAATTACTGTATTTTTCGGACCATAAGACGCATATTTTTCCCCCAAAAATATGGGGAAAAATGTCTTATGGAGCGAATATACATTAGGCCCCGCCGCTTCCGGCCCCACCCCCCGCCGACGCTGCCATGAGAAGTAAGTGAGGGGTGGAGAAATTGGTTCCTGTCCACGGAAAACCCATCCACCTGCTCCACTCCTCCCTCCTCTGATGGCGCTCTGCTCTCTGTCACTGTGTGCACTGTGCAGACAGTGCAGCTGACGGCTCAGGAAGTGTAGCTGTCCTACGTGGGGAGGATCCAATCCTCACACTGCTCCATCCAACTCCACCTCCAGCATGCCTGCAGCCTGTCCCGACTGAGCAGCTTCACACATCTCTCCTCTCACCCCTCCCTCCCTGCTCGTGTGTTCTGTCTGTGAAGGAGAGGTGGGCAGGAAGATTAAAAAGAAGCAGCCGACAAACACACTGATTTACTACTGAATGAGCTAGAGAGGAGCCCCCAGGAGTATTCCAAGTGAATGTGTGCGCTTCTCACTAGCCTCTCTCTTCCTAACCCCAGCTCAGCATAAAGAACATCTTTTAGAAAATTACCCTTTACAGGGATAACGAAGTTGGCTCTCATTTCCAGGAGCACATATTCAGGGACAATCTCTCCTTCCTTCTTTTTGCATGTTTCCAACCTTTTCCTCCACTCTTCATCACTGAGGAGGAGTAGCACAGTTTTACCTTGAAATCATTTAAAACAATGCATTTCCCTGTGCTGTGCAGAGCTGTACAGAGTACACTGATCAATAATATATAATTTCTCTTCCTGTAAGCAGCCAGTGACTATCTTTGCAGCAAAGTGGACTGTGTTTTTAATTTAATTACATTTTATTAATTAATGGCAATGGTCATGCTGCATTAATAACTATATGTAAAGGGTGCATTAATGGCAATATCCAGGCTGCATTAGTGGCAATGGTCAAGCTGCAATAATGGCACAGGTCAGGCTGCATTTCATGGGCACTGGTAAATATTTTAGTACAGCATTTGGTTCAGAATATTTTTTTTCTGGTTTTCCTCCTCCAAAACCTAGGTGAGTCTTATGGTCAGGTGCGTCTTATGGAGCGAAAAATACGGTACCTCCTTACAGATAGCTAAAAAGATCAATAGTGTCAGTAGGAAATTATCTGAGAGGCAGAAATTGCCCAATGCTGAAGGAACCCCTAGCAACCTCTGGAGGAACCCTAGGGTTCCACGGAACCCTGGTTGAGAATCACTTATCTATACCATCGAACCCAAACGTTGTACATTTCAAATTTTGGACTGTAATGTGTCTGGACAGCTTTAGACATCATAAACTTTTATTTCTAAGGTTTGTGAACTAGAGAAACGAGAAGTAAAATAGGTCTTTGTGTCACCTTTAGGATTGAATAGGTTATATACTTGTTTTCTCTTTTATATAACAGCATATATTGGTTGTAGGAACTGTGCGTTCTTGTATTTATCCATACTGATGGCATTAAATAGCCTGTCTACATTGTGGTATCATTGCCTTATTTTTCCATAGAGTGGTTTGTGTATTTGACAACATTAGATTAGTGCAGCAGGTGATCAGCCCTTGTTTTCTACTTTAGTGCATTAACTATTCAGTTTACAGTCACTCTTGTGCGTTGCGTGGGTTGCGATGTGCTGCCAGACCTCACACTGGAGGCTCATACTGCTCTCTACTCTAGAATACTGAGCAGTTTTGTAGTGCCGCGTCCTATTATACAAGCGCAGGTCCTAGCTGAAGGGAATGCCAGAGCTGTGCTTACAATATGCTCTGAAACAAATCTCTTCCTTCTTGGGAATATAATATAGACTCAATTTTTACCAGTGACCCAGGGCAAGCTATTTTATCTCACCGTGCCTCAGTTTACTAAAGTGTAATTGGGTGAGAAGTAATAACAGTAATAACAGCATTGCTTCATCCGAAGCCCTTCTTCCCATCAGATTTGCCACTCAGAGTAAATGTTTGCTTGCATATAGATTTGTGCTTTCCTTGTAGAGCTGCAAAAGTGAATATATATCAGATGTTGAAGACAAGGCTGTCTTATTAAATACATAAATTGTCCCTCTAGAAAGAATATCCTTTAGGGTATTTATAGGAAAATTACTTTTATTTCATTGTCTCATATCTCTAATTTATTTGCTAGTACAGTATGTAAGGATGACCACAGAAAGGCCAGTCTCAATGAGTGAGTGAATAACTTGTATAGCGATACAAATGCGAACTAAATCACCTCAAGGCGCTTTTGCCACAGTTGGACATTTTTCTCTGTACCTTGTGATTCAGCTAAAGAACAGAAGTGGTGCATGTGCAATTAACAACATAATGTCCTTTATAAACACAAGGGAGGGTTGAAGCCATGGTCAGATTTATTTTTAGCAGTCTTAAAACCTGTGGCATAGCAAGAAATTCCAAAGGTAAAAAACAGTTGTCCTTTAGCGTGCTTGATAAACATGGTCCTCACTTGGCCAGCAGTTAGTGATATTAAAGTCTAGTTTTATTTTTGTTTGTTTTTTTGTTTAAAAATAACAAATATGTTATACTTTCCTGCTCTGTGCAGGGGTTTTGCACAGAGCAGCCCAGATCCTCCTCCTCGTGGGTCCTTCGCTGGCGCTCCTGGTCCCTCCCTTCTGCAGAGTGCCCCCACAGCAAGCAGTTTGCTATGGGGGCACCGGAGCCACTGCTCTGTGTGACTATTCAGACAGTCTCTCTACTCATTGGCTCACTGACTTTGACAGCAGTGGGAGCCCAATGGTGCCCGCTGCTGTCTTAGCCAATCAGGAGGGAGAGCCAATGCCTTTGTGCAACATAGCTGGATCAAGATGGGCATCAGGTAAGTATTAGGGGGGGCTGCGGCACAAAAGTTTTTTTTTTTTATCTTGAAGTGGTAGTAAATCCCACTATAAAAAGGCTTACCTGTTGGTAAAATTAATATCTCCTAAACGTACACTGTTAAGGAGATGTTTACCCTGCATGTAGCCACTGATGTCTCCGGCGCAAGCGCTCTGAAGGTTCGGCATACCGCGCCAGACATTCAGAGCGTCTTGCCGGAACTAAGGCTCTGACATCATCATGTATCCGGCCTCTCAAAGTGGCAGAGCCTGTGAATCCAGAAGAAAGACCAGGGGAAGATGTTGGTCCTCTTTCAGGCCTCTTTACGCCGTACGGACCTTCAAAAGTTCCTGCAGGTGGCCAGGTCCGTATGCCATATGGGCCTCATTTCTCCATCTCCTATAAACTCATGGTCACTTCAATGACCATAAACTTATAGCAGAATTGTTCAGCAGACTCTGCTGAACAATTCTATAACTCTGATCAGCGGATTACCACCCGCTGATCAGAAGAGTTATTGTCCTCAAATGTGACCGCCCCCCAATGCCACCGCTTCCCTGTCCTCTGCCTCTCTACCTCCCGCCACCCCCTTTCATCTAAAGCGACTCCCTCCACTCTCATTTCCTACCCCCTTCTCTCCCCCCCCCAGCACTCATTACCCCCTCCGCCCGATATGACCCCCCCTCCACCCAATCTCCGCAGCTACCATCATTAGCTGGCATCCCTCCTCTTCCACTCCCGCCGGCTTCTGGTGCTGCATGGGGCTTGGGGGGGGGGGAGGGTCCAGATGTGTCACCCTGCCAGTCAGGTCACCCCCTGTACTGCCCCTGCACCCCCACTCCATCCCTGCTCAGAGCGGCATCCCTCCTTCCCTCCCGCCGCCTGCAGCTTCTACCTGCACTGAGCTCTGGTGAGCTCTCAGGCTGTGGAGCGGGGGGGGGGGGGGCGGTGCGGGTGAAGTTGGGGCTTGGTAAACATGTGTTTACCAGCCCCCTCCCTCTAGTACAGTAGACATAGGCAGTGATCGCTCCTATGTCCACTGACAGCTGATGCACAGTAAACCATGAGTGTTACTATGTATCAGTCATTTTATGAATGAATGAGGAACCTCCTAGACAGATTCCTTATTTATTCACGTAAGGTGATGCAGAGAAAGGGACCATCTTCAGTCCCTTCCTCTGTCCCAAAAAAAAAGAAATGGGGGTCTGTTTAGACCTCTAAAAACTCAGTAAAGACCCCCCCCAAAAAAAAAAACTGTAAAAAAAAATGTAAAAAGTAAAAAACAAAACAAAAACATAGTAAGACCCAGTGGCAGCTGGTGCTAAACCAATCTGTCCTGATTGGCCAGGAGGATAAGCCGGAAGACAATAGCCAATATTGATTACAAATATTTGTTATTTATTAACCACTTGCTTACTGGGCACTTAAACCCCCTTCCTGCCCAGGCCAATTTTCAGCTTTCAGCACTGTCACGCTTTGAATGACAATTGCGTGGTCGTGCGTCATGGCTCCCAAACAAAATTGACGTCCTTTTTTCCCCACAAATAGAGGTTTCTTTTGGTGGTATTTGATCATCTCTGCGGTTTTTATTTTTTGCACTATAAACAAAAAAAGTGACTATTTTGAAAAAGACACAATATTTTTTACTTTTTGCTATAATAAATATCCCAATTTAAAAAACAAAAAAAACAATTTTTTTTCTCAGTTTAGGCCGATATGTATTCTTTTACATATTTTTGGTAAAAAAAAATCGCAGTAAGTGTTTATTGATTGGTTTGCGTAAAAGTTATAGCGTCTAAAATATAGGGGATAGTTTTATGGCATTTTTATTAATAATTTTTTTTTTTACTAGTAATGGCGGCGACTGCGACATTATGGCAGACACATCGGACACTTTTGGCGCTATTTTGGGACCATTCACATTTATACAGCGAACAGTGCTATAAAAATGCATTGATTACTGTATAAATGTGACTGTCAGGGAACGGGTTAACACTAGGGGGCGAGTAAGGGGTTAAATGTGTTCCCTCATGAGTGATTCTTACTGTGGGGGAGGGGACTGACTGGGGGAGGTGACCGATGGTTGTCCCTATGTACAAGGGACACACCATCGGTCTCTTCTCCTTAACAGGACGTGGACCTCTGTGTTTACACACAGAGATCCACGTCCCTTGCTCTGAAAATGCAGATCGCGCCTATCTGGCGGACATCGCGGCTGCCGGGCACGCGCATCGGCACCCACGTGATACGGCGGGCACAGAAGTTCCCCGATGTGCGCTCGGGAGCGAGGAAAGGGGAGGACGTCAATTGACGGCCTCCCGGCATTGTAGGTCCACGCTAAGGCTATAACGCGGGCCTCTAGTGGTTAACTCAATACAGGTTAAGCTTTTATATTTAGTAGGAATTTTGTAAAATGTACTGTTTTTATCTGCAAATGATTTTGGTGTATTTTTAACGAAAATTTTGTTTTGATAAACATTTGCACAAATATCATTGTGCCCTAAAAATCAGTAGCACCTTACTTGTATTCTACTGGTCGTGCTTTCATAAAATATATGGTTTGGGGGGGTCTTTAACAAACACTGAAAGCTGTAAGGGAAAAATAAAAAGGCAATGAAAAAATTGCAAAAGTGGCCTGGCCACCTGAGTGTAAAAATGGAGCACAGGACCTTGCAGCGAAAGGGTTAAATGAATCGTTTGCTGTGGTGAGGCTACATGTGTTAGTACTACATAACTCTTCAGCCCTGTACACACGATCGGTTTTACCGATAAAAACCGTCCGATGGATTGTTTTCATCAGACAAACCGATCGTGTATGGGACCCATCGGTCTTTTTCCATCGATTTTAAAAAATAGAACTTGTTTTAAAATTTTCAGATGGATCAAAAACCAATGGTAAATTCCGATCGTCTATGGTCAAGTCCATCGGTTAAAAAACCCACGCATGCTCAGAAGCATTGAACTTCATTTTTCTCGGCTCATCGGAGTGTTTTACGTCACCGCGTTTGGAACGGTCGGTTTTTGGACTGATGGTGTGTGGGCAAGACTGATGGAAGTCAGCTTCATCGGTTTTCCGATGGAAAAATCCATCGATTTAAAAACCATAGGAAATCCGATCGTGTGTACAGGGCTTTTGTTTAACAAACCCCTAATTTTGTTTCTCATTTACATTTGTTTTTTTAAAAGCAGACGGTAAACTACCCTCAACTTTTGTGAATGCAGATTTATTTTTCTCCAAAGGTCCACGTGCACTGTTTAAATGCATTTTACACTGTGAGCCACTACATTAGACAAATCTCTTAATATATAATAGAGATCAGGAATTCTAGGAAAATGTTTGCCCGATTTTCTTAGTGTGTACGCCTTTTATAGACTGTTTCTGTCAAGCACTGCCCAGGACAGAAGTAAACCAACTCAAATTGTGAACACATACTAGTGTTTCCATGTAGTACTGATATAAATTTAGAAGGCGGTAAATCAAAGGGGATCTTCAGTATAAAAAAAAAAGTCAGCTGCACTTTTATGAATGGTCCCACAGCCTCCACCCCTGCCAAACTCCAAAAACAAACACCTCAAATTGGGAGAGAAGGGGGGGGGGAGAGGTCTTAAAGCAAAACTTCCTTATTGGGGTGAATTTCCACTTTAAGATTTAAGTGCTAAGTGCACTATAGCACATATAACTAGTGTAAAAGCCTGTACATTTTAACTTTTTTTCAAAATAGAGTAAAATAATTCTTTGGACTAGCAAGAAAAGTAATTCAGTATTTCATCTTATATGGATAAAAGGAAATATTGGTGTCACTATGCTGGAAGTGCTAAAAAATAAACGACGTTCTCACAGAGATTGCCCCTAGACAAGTTCATGTTAAAAGGGAACAAGCCCTCCTATCCTTCACAGAGAAGAAAACTGCCATCTTGGCTGTTGGAAAGTTGGGATGGTGCTTCATATATGATCACTTAGGATACTAGCCATTTGATGGCTTGGTAGCTTGTTTGAGAGCATAAGCAACTGTGATAGTTTTCATTCACAGCATGCCTCAAATGTAACTTTTTGGGGAAAAGGTTACATTGATGGGTTTAGTTCCACCTTATTGTCTAGATACACATTAGAATAAACTATATATGCAACTATAGATGCAGAGCAAGAAATATACAATATTTCCTGTAATACCATTAAAAATGATTTACTGTGGATCTTTTCATCTCCTCTTTTAGAGAAGCTGCCAGTGAACATTATGCTTTATTTTAGAACTCATTGGTAGAGACAACATGCTTTTATTAGTAAACCATCCTGAGCATTTTCAATTTCCCATTAGGGCAAACATTACAAGCACTTCAGTTTCTGTTCTGACCCTATACACCAGAGTTCTTGATTTTCTTCTGTTGGCTCCAGTGGAAGAGATTGCTATATGAGACTTCATTAAATGTGGCCGTTTGGTTGTACATTGTCACTTGTAATATAGATTACATGCTTACTACTGACAATTCTATTCCCAGATACATAAATGTGTTGTCAACTTTCCAAATGAAGCCGTTCTGAATGTTCTCACCATTCACTGGTGTACTTTGGTAGTCTATCTCGGTCCTCAAATGCTGGCTTTCATTTGTTTTGAAGATTAGCGTGAACCATTTCATTTTTGCCTTATTTGGGTCACCTGTGTGATGCCACAAGCATTTTTTTTTCTAATTTGTTGAGATGTTTTGTTTTAGGTAGTTTAAGGTTTCACACGGTCAATCTTTTAGAAGATAGCGTGTGTATTTTAAGTATGATTTGGTCTCATGTGAAAATCTTTTTCCAGCCTATATCATTCCATATAAAATGTAGTATGAGACAAATAATTGTTGATCAGTTTTATGAAGAATGTCGCAGAAAAAGATAACGCATGCAAATGATGCATTAATTGATAATTGGCCCAATTAGGCCCTTTTCTGAAGATAATCACCATACAAGTATGCAGAGTGTAAGGCTACTAACGTTCTCATTTAGAATTGGCAAATCATTTACAGTAAGACCCCTTTCACACTGAGGAGTTTTTCAGGTGGTTTAGCACTAAAAATAGCGCCTAAATACGCCTGAAAACTCCTGCCCCTGCAGTCTCCCGAGGGCTTTCACACTGAGGCGGTGCGCTACCAGGACCGCTCCAAAAGTCCTGCTAGCAGCATCTTTGGAGCGGTGAGAGGAGCGGTGTGTTTACCGCTCCTTCCCATTGAAAGTAATGGGAAACCGGCGCATTGCCGGCGGTTTTAACCCTTTTTCGGACGCTAGCGGGGGTTAATACCGCCCCGCTAGCGGCCGAATACCGCCGCAATTCCGACGGTATAACGCCGCTAAAAATAGCGGCGCTATACCGCCACCTCCCCAGTGTGAAAGGGGCATAAAGGAAGCACTACTTAAACCCACAAGGATTATAAATCAACTTTTTCACTTCTTGCTATTCTTGTATGTCCAGTGGCACAAGCACAAGTCACTTTACAGATCCTATTGTAATTAATCAAATCTGCTCAGCAAACAGTCATATATATCTGGGCTCAAAATATGTAAAATGTGCAGAAAAATGTTCACCACACTGTACCCTGTTTTTATCACATATAAGTTTTGTAAAATGACAAATCACGCTGAGCTGCTAAATGTTGTTGCAGAAATAAATAACACGTTAAAATTATGCATTAATTAGTTATTGGCTGATAATAAGCTTACGAGTAATTTTCTCTATCAAAATCTGCTAAATTTAGAATGAATGGCCTGAAAATCCAGTCATACAGTAGCTATGTTTGTGGTCATTTTATGGCATTGTGTGCACCTGCATGTTCAGGAAGTTTGGCCTAATGGCAGAACTCCTAAATTCGATTTGGTTTTAGCGTGTACTGTACATGGCTTTTTTATTTGGAAATCAGACAACAAACTGCTTAGCTAATGTGTTACATGCATATACATCAAAAAAACAGGGTTGTCCTTATTCAGACGACAAAGACCCAGAAGACCAAATGAGTGACACGGCATAAAATGCGTGAATAATTCAAAAATATCTAATGCATTTATTTAAGAATAATGCTCCACAATGAGAGATAGCGATATTGACACCATCAACTTGACATGTAGCCGAAGACTATTGTGTCAGTCTACAGGTATGACAACACACAACACAAGACAACAATCACATAACCTAACAATTAAAACAAATATACAAACGTCCGGATGCCTAGAATCTATATGTGGATGTCCATGCTACGACCAAAATGTCATTTATGAAACAATTTAAATAATGGATAAAGTAATATGGCATGAGAATCCACGCAGAGGTCCCGGTGGAAATTAGAGCTCACATATACTAATAGAAATAGAGGGGGGAGAGAGAGAAAAGGCTCTATATATCGGTCAGAAAGGTCCAATGGCTGCAATATGGAAAACCGCAATCGTAGTAGGTAGAAATAAATTGTTATGGACAACAGGATATTAAACTGAGGAAAAAACTGTTGCTGTGATACTCCTGGTATGGAAATAAATAATCCAAATATGTTCCTGGGAGGTAAACAATATAGTAACCTGTGTGTTACTGGAAGAGCTATGCTCCTATAATGATCCAAAAGAAATAACACATGATGAAATGGAGGGTATTTTGCTGTTAATTGCTGGACTAAATAGTTGCTGTGTCCTGGTTTTTGATCAAGAGAGATACCAAAAACTGCCTATTAGTCCTGAACACCTATACTGTATAGTGTTCGCAGATCTGACTGGGCAGACCACATTGATTAGCCCCTACCCGGCATAAAGTTATAGAGATTCTGTTAGGTTGAATTAGAAACGGGCCGGTTATACGATACCCATCCATGACGGTACTCTCCCCTAAGGATGTACTCTTTGAACGCAGGCTCGTAGATGACGTCTGCGCGTTTTTCAAGCGTTTTTTGGGGCTTAACCCCATAAGTAGCTTTTCTTTTTTTTGGAAAGCGGTGGCATACGGAAATCCTGGCAAGGTCAATAGATGTCCAGATCAACTGACATCTGAGAATTAAATTTTATAAATTGGAAGCTTATGTTTGTCCTAGGGTACTTCATTGGGCAAAATATTGTGTTTTTTTTTGTTGTTTGTTTGGTCTGATCAGCCGGTTTACTTGGTCAGGGTTTAGCCAGTGTTGCGTGCATAGTATATAAAATGTCTACGTTTTAATATCTGCTCCTAGACAGTGCAGTAGTGCTGATTCCAAGCTGTGTAACACGTACGGCACTATGCATTTCTAATTGGGTTGTTAGTTTAACCACTTGCCGCCAAATCACGTACCTGTACGTAATTTTGGGGAAGTGGCTGTACCGGGGTGATGCCTGCAGCTAGAGGCATCACCCCTCTACTGTTTTTTTAGCGCGGACGGTCCGCTTCATGTGATAACAACCAATGCGGCTAAAGAGCCGCTTGACCACTATCGCAAGCAGCGAGAGGGGACATCCCCCTTCCGCCGCTCCACCTGGGTTTCCCGTCCCACCTGGAGACCCGAGCAACCAGCCGGCACGTCTGCCAGCAGGCTGGAGACCCGAACAAAGCCGCAATCTGCTTCAACATCACTTCCAGTTTACTCGGCTGTGAACGTCGCTGATTTGAAAAAATCCAAAGTATTCAAAAATGTAGATTTTGGCGCTTTGAAGTGCAGGGGAGGAGATTAGGGGTCTTTTAGACCCCAGATCCCTCCATAAAGAGTACCTGGCACTGCCTATTTCTGTCACAAGGGATGTTTACATTCCTTGTGACAGCAATAAAAGTGATCAGAATTTTTGTTTTTAAAGGGCAGTGTAGACAGTGTAAAACAAAAAAAAAAATTTTTTTAAAGCGCCCCGTGCTTGTTTTTTATCATTGTCATGTTGGAATGTCCAAGTACATCCCATGCGCAGCTTCCTGGCTGATGAATGCAAATGTTCCTCCAATATTTTTTGATAACCTACTGCATTCATCTTGCCAACAAACTTGTCTCTGTGCTGTTTGGTGTACTGTAAGTGGGATACTTTGTGGCATTTGCGTAGTAATGTCTTTCTTCTGGCAACTCGACCATGCAGCCCATCTTTCTTCAAGTGCTTCCTTATTGTGCATCTTGAAACAGCCACACCACATGTTTTCAGAGAGTCCTATATTTCACCTAAAAGTTATTTTTGGGTTTTTCTTTGCACCCTGAACAATTTTCCTGGCAGTTGTGGCTGAAATTTTAGTTGTCCCTGTTTTTAGGAGGTCCGTACGTAATTGTGTACTCGCCTTTTGGATGAGCACCGGCACTATTTAAAGGAATGGACAACTGCGCATGCTCTGAAGAAGCTTGGTCACGAGTGAAACACGTAAGCATTACGCCATCACCCTCCTCGCTGTGAGGGCACAGATGCCTTTTCTGCCAGACAAGCCCTCCCCACATTCCCTGGCTCCGTTCGGGTAATGTGTTAGGTCTCATGTGTAGAGCGCAGTGTCTCTATCTGCACACCCCGCTGGACTTCACGGGACTCTCTGTTGATGCTTGACACACCTGTTACCTTTTGGATTGGAAGGATAAGCCATCTTCATCCTTGGTGATTTTCGAGTGGCCTTCATGCGGATGGCATGCTGGTCCAGACCTCACGGACCTGGACAAGAGTGGCTTTCAAGTAGCAGCTGGACGGGGAGCTGTATCCGTTCGAATTTACATTGGGAGGTTATACATATATAAACCCGTACGCTACTGTTTATGCCCTAACTCTATATTCCATCACTCGATATTCCATCACTCGATATTCCATCACTCGATAATCAGGGACCTATTTATCATCTATATTCTCGTGAAGTGTGTGTGTAGTCTCATAACAAATTGTGTGGAAAGTCAGCAGCAAACTCTTTAAACTATCCGATCAGGGGCTATTGCATGAACTTTTTAACAACATGATCATCTTCAGCTCGTCAAGATTATGAAGATCCAATCTTGTCCATTCATTCCTGGATTTACGGGAGTGTTGTTAGAATATCATTTCTGCAAGAAGTGCTGAGTGGCTCATGTATGTCTGAATGTGGTGGCCATCTGGGTCTCTTAAGACTATAGTCTAAATTTTTAGGTGAATATGGTGGAAGTGGATGTATTCAATTAGATTACTTTTGCATTTTGTGGAAATATTTAATAAACTTTTGTAGTCTTTTCAATACCGCAGCTCCTTTCTGAAGAATTCATTATTGGGAATATTTTCTTTTCCCAGGTCCTTTTTTTCTTATATGCATTAACAATTCAGAGGAACACACTCCCGGGGTCAGACATCCAGCTACCCAGAGGGTGATGGTATATACTATTTAGCCTTGATAGGGGTTTGATTTTCAATTAATTTCCCCCACCTGTGCTTGACTGAAATCGGATGCAGCCGAGGTGTCGGTTTTTTGTGTTTGTCTGTGTTTGTCTGTGTTTGTCTGAAATTTTAGTTGGTCTACCTGACCGTGATTTGGTTTCAACAGAACCCCTCATTTTCCACTTCTTGATTAGAGTTTGAACACTGCTCATTGGCATTCTCAATTCCTTGGATATCTTTTATATCCCTTTCCTGTTTTATACAGTTCAAATACCTTTGCCCGCAGATCCTTTGACAATTCTTTTGCTTTCCCCATGACTCAGAATCCAGAAACGTCAGTGCAGCACTGGATGAAAGATGCAAGGGTCTGTCAGGAGTCCAGAAACGCATGGACATTTTATACACACACTAATTACAAGCAAACAGTGATCACAGGTGAGGATGGTTAGCTTTTTAATAGCCATTCAAACCCCTTTTTGTGCCAACTTGTGTGCATGTTATCAGGCCAAAATCGCCAGGGTATGATCAGGGTAATTTGGCTAGTTTCTGTTGTCAATATGATTTAAAAAAGTGTAAAAACAGTTAATTAAAAAATGGCTTCAGCCAAACACTAACCATGAGTGAAATATATATATATATATATATATATATATATAAATGTTTGGGGGTTCTGAGTAATTTCCTAGCAAAAAATACTGATTTTAACTTGTATACAAGTGTCAGAAGTAGGCTTGGTCTTGAAGTGGTTAAAGAGTAGCTCCCCTTGTGTTGAGGATAAAAAAAATCCCCTCTGGGTGATTAATGTACATTGCAAGAATTAAAAATAAAAAGTTGTTGCCGATTCCTACCTTTTCTTATTCTGGAGAAATAGCTGTTTATGTTGATGTGCAATCTGTGCAAGTGAATCTGAATGGTAGTGAAATACATTACCAATCAGTTGAGGCACTTGCAGTGTTTCAATGAGGAGACTAGCAGGATCTGAATCCCTTTTTAGATGCGATTAACTCTTTTTGAAGTATCTCACCAAAACTTGCATTTTTGTTGCAGAGGATGCCTAAAATCTGACTTCTAACTTTGTGTAGACCTCTGGGAAAATCGGTGAACCAATCAACCAAGCAATGACATTTCTGGGGGTGTTCTGTACACAATTGTGCAATGCACTGAATTTTACAGAAAACTACAGTGCTGCAGATTTAAAAAGGAAATTTATTTTTTATTAACATTCAATTACAATATGGCTTATGGATTTTAGTGCAGCCTTCTAGGAAAATCAGTGGGCCAATCGCAGAACACAGTGCTAAGATCTTTTTTTTCCTTTTCTTTAATCAGAGAGTACACCAAGTACTTAGCAGGTCCTTTTATGTGACATGTGCATGCCATGGTGGGCTATCGTAATCTAAGATTATGATGATAGTATTGAAACTGTCATGTGGGCACTTGTTACTGTGTTTTAGGTACTGCCTTTTTAAAGTCAAGTGAATCGTTCTATACTATTCTATGTACTTCTGCAGTAAATCCTTCCCATGCTGAGTGCATATCTTGTATGTTTTAAAACTATCAAACATTATTATAATAAAGCAAAAACACCTTGCTTCCAAACAGTTCAAGCTGAATACACCCTGTGACAGGTGAGTCCAAATAAAGCTTTGTTCACTCAGTGTTCTTTTAGGACAGGGATATGCAATTAGTGGACCTCCAGCTGTTGCAAAACTACAAGTCCCATCATACCTCTGCTTTTGGGTGTCATGCTTGTGACTGTTAGAGTCTTGCTATGCCCCATGGGACTTGTAGTTCTGCAACAGCTGGAGGTCCGCTAATTGCATATCCCTGTTTTAGGATATAACAGGTGTATAGATGTACAAAACCTTCACCACACCTTGTGATACCGCTCCCCTCAGAATTTGCACTCACCAGATCAACTAGATAATTACGCCTTTTGATCATATCTTTTACATTATCGAGTCACTCAAGATCAGGATTTTCCACCGGTCTCAGTATCTCACGACAAAGGGAAACAGAACTCATAGCGTAATGCTGAATGCATGCTGACATAGTACTACTGGCTCTTAAAATCCTGGTGTGGCACGGAACCATAGGAAGTGTTAACTTTCCATATTCGGATGGATCAAAAGAATGTCTTTACTTTAGGATTAAAAGGTTCTTGCATCGGTCCCTTGAAATTTCAAGGGAGTCTCTAAAATACCTTATTTACTGATTGAACTAAACTCCAAATCTAAACCATTCTTAGCAGCGCCAGTACAGTTACATTTAAAATAAAAATAGTAATACCGAGTGTTTTATTAAAGGCATACACTAGTTAAACTCCAAGCTTTATTTACATTCACAACACAAAACCTCTTCTTTTAGAACATGGTGCTTGCCTCTGGTCATTTACAAATGTAAAAAAATCTCCGATCAGACTTTTTCTGGCCCTTTTTAAGCAAGAAGAATGGCTTGTAGGCAGTTGCAGGGTATGGGTACATGACATGGATCTCGTCTCTTCCATTCACAGAACACCTTGTATTCTGTAAAAATAGACAAATTCTGTGAATGGGCAAGGAGGAGGCAGGGATGTGACTGGAGCCCTTCCCTGCCACAGCCCCTGCTCTCATTCCCGTAGCAATCGGAAATCCAGAGCTGTGTGTAGGAACCAGCTTTGTAGCAAGGTATGAATTTTACACTGACCAGCAACCATCCACACATAGCATACATGTTATTAGGGATTACTTGGCTAGTGTAATTTTTTCCCCAGAGTTAAACATTAATGTGTATAAATGGTTGTACAAACCTCATGTTTGTGTCTATACTATCATTAGAACCTTTTTTTGTTATTTGAGTGACTACATGTTTAATAAATTCCAACCTGCCTAATATGATTTTTGAGAATGCTAAACGCATTCAAATCTATCACAGAAAATCATGGTTTGGTGATCAAAAACTGACCAAGTATCTGAAGATTTCCTAATGGATTACTGTGAATGTAGAGTCAGATTTATGTTTTAATTGTTGGTCAGCTGCTGATTGGACTAGGATGAGCTTATTTTAACCACTTAAATACAGGGCATTTTACCCCTTCCTGCCCAGGCCAATTTTCCATTTTCAGCGCTGTCGCACTTTCAATTAAATTTTTATTTTTCCCCCCACAAATAGAGCTTTTTTTGGGGGGTATTTGATAACCTCTGCAGTTATTTTTTTGCGCTATAAACAAGAGTGACAAGTTTGAAAAAAAATTTTTTTACTTTTTGCTATAATATCCCAATTTTTTTAAAAAAAAAATTTCCCCCTCAGTTTAGGCCAATCTGTATTCTTCTACATGTTTTTGGTAAAAAAAAATGCAATAAGCGTATATTGGTTTGCACAAAAGTTAGTGTCTACAAAATAGGGAATAGATTTATGCCATTTTTATTATTATTTTTTTTACTAGTAATGGCGGTGGTCAGCGATTTTTATGGTGACTGTGACATTGCGGCAGACATATTGGACACTTTTGACACTATTTTGGGACCATTCACATTTATACAGTGATCAGTGCTATAAAAATGCACTGATTACTGTGTAAATGTCACTGGCAGGGAAGGGGTTAACACTAGGGGCGATCAAAGGGTTAAATGTGTTACCTAGGGAGTGATTCTAACTGTAGGAAAGGGGATTTGCAAGGGGAGGGGACCAATCGTGTTCCTCTGTACTGGGAATACACCATTGGTCTCCTCTCCCCAGACAGAACGTGGATCTGACAGTAGGTGGATCTGGCAATCGCGGGTGCCCGGCGGACATCGTGGCCGGCGGGCACACGCATCGGCTCCCAAGTGACACCCAGGATGCAAGATCCTTCCTGCGTACGTCACATGTCTAAGGTGCGGGAAAGGAATTGGTAAAGCTGAACTTCAGGGACTCAGCCACTGTCACAAATGTGCAGGCACACTATGAGTTAGGTTCAATTAGGTACATGACACCTCATGAAGTTATTGCTTTAATTTACATCAAACAGGCTTATTGAGCTTCAGAAGCATAGCCATCGCTATACTTCCAGGGCGCTAATGCAGAATGATCTGGTATCAGCTTCTCAGCTGAAGTTTCACATGTTGCTTCTCCTCTCCCTCTCCTCTGCTGCACATTCACAGAAGACTTTGTATTGTGACAACGTATTCAAAAAATACAAAGGCTTCTGTGAATGGGCAGGCAGAGATGCTGTGTGTGTGTGTGAGTGAGAACAGAGTCTCTCTTCTCTGAGCCCTAGAGCAGTGGTCATCAACCCTGTCTTCAGGGCCCACTAACAGGTCACATTTTATGTATTACCTTGGGGAGATGCAGACTAGAATACTGCAATCACTGAGCAGCAAATTATATCACCTGTGATTTTTTTTTTTCAGTTGTCTTGCAAACCTGGCCTTTTAGTGGGCCCTGAGGACAGGGGTGATGACCACTGCCCTAGAGTATTTGCTTTGTGAGCACCATAAACCTGTCAGATCTAAATTAAAGACAAATCCATGAGGTGGCATGCGCCTTCTTGGACTTCATTCCTAGTATGCCTGCACATTTGTCAAAGTGACTGAGTTAAGTTGACTGACTTCCTGTAGTTCAGATTTAAAGGGAAACTGTACTTTATATGGACTAGGCAAGCAGGTGCCACTAGGTTTTAATACTTTTCTCCTCCGGTTTTCCCTGCTCCTCCCTAACTGTTCCTGGATTCCAGCCTTTAAAAACTCACTGATTCCAACCCCAGAAGTGCAGGCACGAATTAGGTCTCTTAAATCTAACAAAACTCCATGTCTGAATGGATTTTCAGATTCCTCATATAAAAACGTATCAAACATCCAATTGTCATATCCCACAATTGTCTCAATCCATCTTCCCTATCTGCTTATCTATGATATCCTTAATATTTCTAATTACAATCCAGCTGCCTTTCTCAAGTCAGGCATCAAGTTCTTAGCCAAATTCATAACCTCTTAAGTAAATTACCTATTGGGACTCTCGTACATTAGATCCAGGTGGGTTTTGCTTTCACTTGCCAAGCATGTGAAAGTTCAAGCTTGAACATGAATTTACAGTCTTGGAAAGGCAAAAATTTGCAGCAGAACTCCCAAACAGGAAAAGTTCTGACCCGAATTGCTTACCCCATTGAAGTCTAGGGAAGCCGTATTGCAGAAGCTTATATGCAATTAATTGGCCATAAAAGCCAACGGCCGGTGGTCCGGGTACTTCCCTGAGGGACATGTATCAATGCAATTTTTTTTTTTTTAAACAATTGTTTTTTTTCAAGAGCAGTGATTTTAATGATGCTTAAAGTGCAACAATAAAAATTCCTTTTAAATATAGTGCCTGAGGGGTCCCCTTAGTCTGCCTGTAATGTGGCACATCCATAGCTTGTAAAGAACATGCTGCAGCAAAATGACATTTCTAAACAAAAAAGAGTCGTATCGCATTTAATTGACTCGCGGTTGCAATTTCCCGCACCCGGCTATTTAAAATAAATAACAAAAATTCCGGCGCAAAAAAAACGCATCCATGCCAGACCCATATCTGAGCATGCAGCCTTGCAGGTCAGGAAAGGGGGGAGTGGACAAAATTTATGAAATTCTAACAAAGATGAAATACTGTTGTGTGTGTGCCCCCCCCCCCTACTTGCTTTCTTCATTTTATGGGTGGGCGTGTTATACCCACGGGGGAATGAGCATTATACTTCAGGAATCTGTTTTGCAAGTGATTATATCACAGTAAAAAAAAGTAGTCAGTGGGCATTGTAACGAGGACAAAATACAAACTTTTTCCAGATTGTGGGATATTATAAGTAAGAATTTGAGGTCCACGTCCTCATGTTTTCACTAAGGCTTTACATACTGTGTGCTTACCCAAGATTCACACGTTTTTTATTTTATTTTTTTTCATGAAAGATTCAGTTAGAAAAATGTGTAAATATAAGTTGTGTAAACCTTGGGTGAAAACATTGCTAAATAGACCCCTATGTCTGACACTCACTACAAAAAACACTTGTGGCTTCCTTCCAATCTTCTACTTCTAGATCAGTGATCTGCCTCCTATGTGCACAGTCAAGGGTAAAGGAGGCAATGATCAAATCTATCTCCAGTAGTTCAGTTTATATTAAACAGCTCTTCCATTTATACCAGTGAGGAATAAAAATTACAAACGTCTCCAATCTCACCCAATACTCCATTTTCTACATAAAGGAATATTTGAGCACCCAAACTTTTGAGCCACTGTAATGATTAACTCATTCCTAATGTAAATTTTGTATGATATAATTTGCTATACTTTTTATATCAG
Organism: Rana muscosa; assembly: GCA_029206835.1. Classification (NCBI taxonomy): domain Eukaryota; kingdom Metazoa; phylum Chordata; class Amphibia; order Anura; family Ranidae; genus Rana; species Rana muscosa. The sequence continues at coordinate 661,265,242 of CM055117.1, forward strand.
TTGAATATTTTCAAACCTATTAAGAGTTTGTATTGTATTATAGTGGATTTATCTTTTATAGTGAGACTCCAACTTTGTTGTAGTGTTCTCACTTTGGTCTGTTACATACATTGTATGGACTTTAAGGTGTACTTTAGTCAGCGAGATGCTGGTAAAACCCAAGGTGCCTGCATGTGTGGTCTACTTTTTGAGCAGTGAATCTTTTGTTGCACTTGTATGCACATTTTTACTAACTCTAAGGATTAAAACAATGACCCCGCCTCATGCCCTTCACCATTTGACCCATCACTGTGATGATCCACCTCATTGACCAATAAGACATGGGTTGGGGTGCAGCCAAGTTCTACTGGATGAAATTGGCATCCCAGAATACCTGAAGATTCAGAGCTCCAAGTTGGTCAATTGGAAAAGCGGACTATGTGAGCCAAGTTGCACAATTTACCAATGTTTGAGTGACTAAAGGCTTGCTTTAATAGATTTTATTGTAGAATCTTAGCTGGGTTTGTTCTGGTGATGAGATTTACCTGTGCCCTGCCCAAAGCCCATCTAAACACAGTCTTTGGTCTTGGTCTTCTGCTTCCCAGGCATGTTTGATGCAGGCTGAATTATTTTACATGATGAATTTTCTCATAACTATGTTGTCAGGACAAGAAGTGGGTGGAAATCTTCATAGCAAAGCCAAACAGCAACAAAAACATGACACATGTTTTAACCCATATCCACAGCTACAGAAGAAAGTTTTATAGTAGCATCCATTGTTAAGTCTAGACATTGCAGTTTGTTTTTGCAATTTTCTTTATTTTAAAGTATATGAGTTGTTACATAATTTAACAGTAACAATATCTGCCTGCAACGTTTTCAGACTTATTTGTAGGTTCTTCCCAAAAATCCTTTCTATTAAATACACCTTGCTGACTAACAGTAACAAGATGGAAAGAAACAGTCAAAGCATTGATTTTTTTATTTTTTTTGTGCATTTTTTCCTCAAGTCTATTTATAAGGATAAATAATGAAAGTCAGAAAGCAGCCTCTTTATTTTCCTTTTGGGGATATACAACAATCCGGAACATGCTGATTGCAGTATTGTATAGTGCAGATGAATGAAGAAAAAAAAAACCTGTTTGTTTGGCATATTGTATGGTCCCCTGACAGATCATGTTAGCCCTGGGAGAACAGTAATGCTCACTGCTCAACCCCCTACTCTATGCGAAGCAGCACAGTAAATGTCATCAAAACAGCTCTACCTCTGCTTCCATTTCACTCAGGGTTTATGTGCCCTGTTTGTATGGAAGAACAAACGAATGTGACCGGTTTTCAAAAGCAAATACAGGCTGTAGAGTTTTCAGAGAGGTGTTTGCCCACAGGGAAATGAAAAGCTGATAGCAAACCTCTGCTCTGTGTAAGAAACAATTACTTTAAGGTTACCAGTCTACAATGGCACTGCCCGCTGTACAGATATTCCAATCGCTGCTTTGGAATGTGATCTACCTCAGTAGGTTCTGCTTTTTTTATTATATTACAAAGTGTTGAATATTATTTAAAGCTCTCGCCTGTTTAAGAGAGAGGTATTAATAAATTGTATTATGTATTCTTTTTATTAGTATTGTGTTATTAAGTTATTAAATTGATAGGTGGTCAGGTAAAATAAAGTAGGTAAAGTAGAATATTTTTTAAAACGTGGAATGTTAAACATAATCGATGGCAACAGTGTTGCATCTGTAAATGGGAAGAGCCAAGAAAAATGACCAGCTGTAGAACCTACAGCGTAAAAAGAGACTCAACAGCACTTTTAATGGGTTGCCAGCTCCAGGGTTTGTGCTTATTCGTCTCCATGGCCATATAGTGTTCCTGTTAGTACGCTGCCAATGAAATGTATAGGTCAATACAACTGACGGAGATGGAATGACTCTCGATTGGTGAAAGAGAGGGAAAACAAAGGGGGGTGGAGAGGTGAGCAGGGCAGAGGAGAACTTCAGCGATAAGTAATGGGTCAACAGAACGCCAAAGATACACAGTCCCCATACTCTTCTCCCTGTGTTGAATAATACAGTTACCATGGCTAGATCTGAGAAGTTATATTAATTTCACATTCCCAGGGTTACTGTGAATGATCACTTTATTTACGATTTTCGGTTCTGTCTTTAGAGGACAGACAAGATAATATTGTGATATGTGGTGGCTGTCATGAACTGCATCCAGAATGCCTATGTAGTTATATATTGAGAGTTTGTCCTGGGATATGTGGACAAATTATTCCATCTCCGCTACATTAGCAATTTTCTGGAACCATTATCTCATAGCAGGGATGCGTTGTGATCTCCAGTGTGTTGGCATGCAAAGCCTAGCCATGGTTACCATATGTTTTGCTAGGGCCTTATGATAAAGCCTATCCGGGACTGCTGTGTAGGGAAGGAGATAAGAAGCGGGGAGTATTCCACCAGGAGTGTAGACACTACGTGCCTGTCGTGAAATGCTCACCAGAAATGTTGGACCTTTGGACAGGACCACCACCATATATTGATCTAAGAGTCGTCCTCTTTTTCACAATGCCAGCATAATCAGGAATTTGACAAGGAGCTTTTATGCACTGAGGTTGGTGTTCTTTGCCACAGTGACCTTATTTTATAGCCGTTCTCTTGAACTGTAACATTTAGGGACCATTTTTAGACACTGGTTGATAAAGAAGGTGAGCGTTGTATGTACAGTAATCTTATGGAAAATTTACATTTGTTTGAAAACCTGCAAATTGGCTCTGATACCAGATCCTCTGAATGCTTTTGTTTTGTTTGACAATTCTCTGGTAAGTATACCATTAAGTTACTGATTAACCACAATTTCATAATTTTATTTTTCTCATTACTTTCCAAATATCGTATATAAAAATTCTCCAACTATAACAATATGGTTCATTGGATATTTTACATGCATTTAATTTACAGGGATAAAAAATATGTTGACGGTATAAACATTGACAACTTGACAGAACATTTAATATTGGTAAATTCTGATTGTAAATGGTTTTATCTTTTTGCTTCAGATTTTCAAAGCAGTATAAGCCAATAGGCTTGATGTAGTCTGATTCAGGCAATGGGGCACTAGTGGAAGGGTTTTCTTTGGAGTTTCTCCACTTTTGTTGATAAAAAAAAAAAAGTTCCCCAAGGATTTTAACCACTTGACAACTGGGCACTAAATCCCCTTCGTGCCCGGACCAATTTTCAGCTTTCAGTGCTCTCACACTTTGAATGACAATTACTCAGTCATGTAATACTGTAACCTAATGATTTTTTTGTCCTTTTTTTCATACAAATAGAGCTTTCTTTTGGTGGTATTTGATCACCTCTGGGTTTTTAATTTTTTGCGCTATAAATGAAAAAATACGGAAAATTTTGAAAAAAAAACGCCTTTTTTTACTTTATGTGATAAAATTTTGCAAATTATTAATTTTTCTTTATAAAATTTAGCCACAATTTATACTGCTACATATCTTTGGTAAAAATAACCCAAATTAGTGGATATTATTTGGTCTTTGTGAAAGTTATAGAGTCTACAAGCTGTGGTGCGGATCATAAACAATTGATCACACCTAATGTACTGGTGGCCTATCTCATTTCTTACGACCCGAACAAGCCAGCAAAGCACAAATACCCCCCAAATGACCCCTTTTTTTAAATTAGACATTCCAAGGTATTTAGTAAGATGCATCGTGAGGTTTTTGATGTTGTAATTTTTTCCCACAATTCTTTGCAAAATGAATATTTTTTTTAATTTTTTCCACAAAATTGTCATTATAATAGGTTATTTCTCTCACATGGCATGTGTATACCACAAATGACGCCCCAAAATACATTCTGCTACTCCTCCTGAGTATGGCAATACCAATGGAAACGCCCTCAAAGTGACCCCATTTTGGAAAGCTAACACCCCAACGTATAATGTATGAGGCATAATGGGTCTTTTGAACGGTTAATTTTTTTCCTGAAGTTTTTGGAAATTGCGGGAAAAAAATGAAAACGCAATTTTTTTACGCAAAGTTGTCCATTTTTATAACACATAGCATGTACATAGCAAAAATGACACCCCAAAATACATTCTGCTACTCCTCCTGAGTATGGCGATACCAAATGTGTGAGACTTTTATACAACCTGGCCACATACAGAGGCCCAACATGCAAGGTACACCATCAGGTGTTCTAGGGACACATAGCATGAACATACCAAGAATTACACCCCAAAATACATTCTGCTGAGCAAATGGTAAACAAAAGATTACCTGTGGTTTTAGTAGCACAGTTTTCCACAGGAGGACAGCACTGGTCCAGGCAAGAGGCAGGGACTTGGTCAGCAAAAGCGGTGTGGTCAGTTCATCCGACAGGCAGAGACATGATAGCAAAGGTCCTACAGGCAGTTGGCAGAAGTAGGGCCTCGTTCAGGACTGAATAGGGACAGGGGTAGAGGCTTCTCCCACCCAAATCTCTTTGAAGCCTCCGAGTCTCCAGACCCTAATCTGGGAATGAGAAAAACAAAAACAATTGTTTTCTTCATCCAGAAAAACACTTCTGGAGCCCCTCACATGTGAGACCCCTGTTATGAATCCCACTAGTCCACTGGCAGGGTACAAGATCAGTCCAAGAGGCAGGCAAAAAGCATGGTCAAACAATCCAGGGTCAGTTCCAGATCAGGCAGAGGTATGTACAGAATCGGTAGGCAGAAGCGTGGTCAAATAACAGTCCATGGTCAGTTACAGAGAAAGCAGAGGCATAAGGGGTGTGAACATAAATGTCAGGAAGTGAACTAATAATTTATTTTGGTATGGTAATGGCGGAAGCAGTTGCCTATGCAGAGGCCTGGTTCTGAAGGACATTGGGCACAATGATAAATGGTGTCTCTTCTCTCTCCTCTTTTGGAGCACACCCGGCATTTTTTCTGGCGTTTTTGGCCTGTTGGTCTGGGAGGGATTTTATCTGGGAAGTGGCGCTCGGAGAGTCGGCTAACGACATCGGATCTAATGTTTACTGGTGGGCTGTTCGGGTATAAAAGGGCAGTGGTGATTTCCTCCTGGAAGAAAAGGAAGGATTTGGGTCTTCTAGTGGATTTTCGATATATTACATATGAGTTGTACATGGCCAAATTGAATAAATAAATTGAAACTTTCTTATACCACTGGTATGATCTTCTTGTGGAAAGGTAGGGTTCGAGCATCTGGTCGTTGAAGTCGACACCCCCCATGAACTTATTGTAATCGTAGATGCATTTGGGTTTTTGGATCCGGCCATTCCTCCTGGTGACTTCAACAAATTCATTGTTGTGGATGGAAGAAAGCAAGTACACGTCTCTTCTGTCCCTCCACTTCACAGCCAAAATCTCCTCATTACGCAAACTCTCCGTCTCCCATCTTCTCAATTTTTTGGTGACCAGGCTTTGAGGAAAGCCCTTCCGGTTCGTCCGTACGGTGCCGCATGCTGGAGTCTTCATTCTGTGCAAATTTCGGAACAGGGGCAAACTGGTATAAAAATTGTCCACATACAAGTGGTATCCTTTCTCTAGGAGTGGGTTTATGAGTTCCCAAACTACTTTCCCACTGGTTCCAATGTAGATTGGGCAATTAGGGGGGTTCAGTTCGGTGTCCTTCCCTTCATATATGATGAAGCCATACACATACCCAGTTTCTCTGTCGCACAATTTATACAGCTTCACCCCATAGCGGGCCCTTTTGCTGGGTATAAATTGTTTTATGCCCAGCCTGCCAGAAAATTTGATAAGGGACTCATCTATGCATATGTGTTGGTCTGGGGTAAACAACTGGGGGAAGGTTTCAGAAAAATAATTTAGTAGCGGCCGAATTTTATAAAGTTTATCAAAATTTGGGTCATTTCGGGGAGGGCACTGGGTATTATCATTGAAGTGTAGGAATCTCATAATCATTAGATATCTGGACCTGGGCATTACTAAGGAAAAGATGGGCATGTGATATATGGGGCGGGATGACCAATATGAACGTAATTGATTTTTTCCATTTAGTCCTATGCAGAATGTGAGGCCCAAAAAAATCCTAAACTCCTCCACTGTAAGGGCTTTCCACACGTAGGGACGGGCATAAGAGGACGTTGGGTTGCTGGTTATAAACTGTTGGGCATATAAGTTGCACTGGGCCACAATTGTTGCCAGCATGTCGTTAGTAAAAATTAAATTAAAAAAATCTATTGGGGAAAAGTTTTCTGTATCCACCTGGACTCCTGGCTGGGCAGTGAAAGGGGGAATGTTGGCTTCTCCTGAATTTGGAGGAAGCCACAAGGGGTACTGAAGGGAATAGGGAAGGCTGGCATGGGACCTAACCCTTTGGGGCTGAGGTGACACCCCACTGGTACGTGGCCTTGCTTCTTGAGGTACTGCGGTGCTGGTGGATGGCACTGCAGTGCTGGTGGATGGCACTGCCTCAGCAGAACGCCTTCGTCTGGCGGGCGGGCCCTCCTCCTCTTCTTCTTCTTCCTCCTCCTCCTCTGCCGTCTCAGTCTCCTCCGTCACTGATCCACTGCTTATGACAGGCTCGTAGTCCACGTCAGACTCATCTGAATATGCGGAGGAATCCGAATCGGAGCGCTCCCCGTTGCTCCCGTCGGCCGCAAGAATTTCATACGCCTCCTCGGCTGAGAATACTCTTTTAGCCATTTGATGAGATGGCACTGACAGGTGGCACTGATGGCAGATGGCACTGGCAGATGGGACTGGTGGCACAGATGGCGCTGGCAGGTGGCACAGATGGCACTGGCAGGTGGCACAGATGGCACTGGCAGGTGGCACAGATGGCACTGGCAGGTGGCACTGGCAGGTGGCACAGATGGCACTGACTGGTGTCACTGGTGGCAGATGGGACTGGTGGCAGATGGGACTGGTGGCAGGTGGCACTGGCAGCAGATGGCACTGGCAGGTGGCCCTGGCAGCAGATGGCACTGGCAGGTGGCCCTGGCAGCAGATGGCCCTGGCAGATGGCCCTGGCAGGTGGCACTGGCAGCAGATGGCACTGGCAGGGACTGTGGGCACTGTTTTTTACGTGTGTGTGTGTGTGTGTGTGTATTTTATCACTCACTATGACAAGCTGCAGCACAGATCTCTCTCTCTCCTCACACGCTGTCTCTGTGTGAGGAGAGAAAGCCGGCAATGAGAGATGATCTCATATGTTTACATTTGAGATCATCTCTCATTGGATAGTGAGATCGAGTGCTGAATGGCCTCTGTGATTGGCCATTCAGCACGATCTGTGATTGGCTGTGTCCAAGGGACACGGCCAACACAGATTTTCCCCGATGCGCGCTCGCGGGGGCGCGCGGGGGGGGAAAGAGGAGGACGTCCATGGACGTCCAGTCAGCACTTCGGCGCCGCAATGCAGACGTCTTTTGAACATTGCCTGGGCGCGAAGTGGGTAACAAACTGTTGCAGATGCCTACCTTTTTTTATTCTGAAGAAATCACTGTTTGTTCCTCTGTGCCACTTTTCGGAGTGAGTCTAATGGGTGTGGTTTCATAATTATCAACCAGCTGCTGCAGAATCAGGACCCTAATAAGGAAAATTGCATGGTCTGCATCCCTTTAGACGTTATTTCCTATTGGGAGTATCTTACCAAACTTGACAATTTTGTTACAGGGAATGCCAAAAATCTGACTTGTATCTTAGTGTAGCCTTCTGGGAAAATCAGTGAGCCAATCGCACAAGCAGGAAATTATGTTTCTGGGGGGGCAATCTGTACACATTCTGTGTACAGGACCTCTCCAGGTAGCAATATTGCATTACACTAAAGAAAATGACAGAGCTGCAGATTGAAAAGGTAATTTTTAATAACATTCACATGCAATATGACTTGTGTTGCAATTGTATATGATATATATTTTTTTTATTTGCAATTTTTTTTCCATTTAAATGTGCTTACTCTTTAACCACTTTCCGCCTGCGCTATAGCTGAACAACGGCTACAGCTTGGGCTTCTAGTGCCAGGAGGGCATCAATAGATGACGCCCTGTGACTGTCGAGTCCTTGTCCACTCAGCTGATCACAGAACAGGGTAAAGGGGCCAATGACAGCGGGCCCTTTACCACATGATCAGCTTTAAGCCAATGACAGCTGATCACGGGAGTTAACAAGACGGTTATCGACTTTTTTTTCTCCTCACGATCAGCATGAGGGGAGAACCAGAAAGCCGGTAACTGGGTTCTGTTACAGCGACATCGGTCCCTGCCTCGCTGCCCGCTAGTGCTGCCAATCAGTGCCTCACCATCAGTGTCATTTGTCAGTGCCACCTATCAGTGCCCATCAGAGCTGCCTATCAGAGCCCATAAGTGCAGCCTCACCAGTGCCGCCTCATCGGCGCCCACGAGTGACGCCTAATCGGAGTACATCAGTGAAGGAGAAAAATTACCCGTTGGCTACATTTTATAACAAACTACTGTTCGATTTTTTTATTTTTATTTTTTTGTTTATTTAGCAAAAAATAAAAAACCCAGTAGTGATTAAATACCACCAAAAGAAAGCTCCATTTGTTTGAAATAAATAACAATTTAGTTTGGCTACAGTATTGCATGACAACTCAATTGTCATTCAAGGTGTGATAGCGCTGAAGGGGGCAGGAAGGGGGTATAAGTGCCCAGTAGGCAAGTGGTTAAAGAGAATGTATAGCATTTGCACTTATGTTCTTTTTCTTTCTTATGGTCAGAACAAAAAAAAAGACAAATTTGTAAAACATGCGCCAAAAATTAAGTTTTGGCTTCACATACACTTTCATTTGTGTCTAATGCAGATACCGTATATACTCGAGTATAAGCCGAGTTTTTCAGCACATTTTTTTGTGCTGAAAATGCCCCCCTTGTCTTATACTCGAGTCACCTTTTTGCGCCTGATCTCCCGGACTTCGGGGACACGGTGCCGGCCGTAGGTCCCCTGGACCCCAAACTTGGCACACGTGTAGCCCCATTTCTCCTCTAGAAGTGTGCAAAGTTTTGTTGTATGGGGGACCTACGGCTGGGGAGCACCAATTTTTCAAAATCAGGCACCCCTTCCATAGACTCCCATGTTAAACAGTAATTTCTCCAGTGACTTTGGAGACGCGGTACCAGCCGGTCACAGGTCCCCTGGACCCGAAACTTGGCACACATGTAGCCAAATTTCTCCTCTACAAGTGTGCAAAGTTTGTTGTCTGGGGGACCACCGATTTTTCAAAGCTGGGCACTCCTTCCATAGACTGCCATGTTAAATGTCAGTCTAGTCATGGGCACAGTGAGGCATGCAGATGGACACCCTAGGCTTATACTTGAGTCAATAAGTTTTCCCAGTTTTTTGTGGTAAAATTAGGTGCCTCAGCTTATATTCGGGCCGGCTTATACTCGAGTATATACGGTAATTTATATAAATGAGTGTAAAAAATATATACAGTAAATCATATTTAACATACTGTATATGCTTTTAAAAAAACCTGACCTCTAAACCATAGGCCTCATGCACACTGGACGTTATAAAAATGTCAGAAACAATGGCTGTAGAATGTTGCATTAAAAACGCAGGTTTTGCAGCAGTTTTGCATAGCGTTTTGCGGTGTGAAGCAAAACTTTACGCCCACAAAAGCTTGAGGCTCACAAACACTCAAACGCTGAATAGCTTATTTTTTCAGCCTTAGAGCATTTTTAACTCAATAGTTTTGGGGGTTTTTCCAGCCTGAAAACACCCATGTCGAAAATGCTGATTAAAGCTGTTGCGTTGACGCATAGGATAACATGCTGGGGAGTTTACAGGCTATAGAAAAAAAAAACAACGCCTAAAACGGCAGCTGTAAAACACCCAGTGTGCATGAGGCCTAGTAGTTCCCCAATAGGGAAAGAAGTAGATTTTAGAAATAGTTTGCCCTAGAATATATCATGTGGTAAAGCTGCCAACTATGTTCAAAGTAGTCGAACATTGTTATGTAATGCGTCTTTGGAAGGGCAAATAAACAGTTTAGAAGCTAGTTAGTTAATTTAGGGACCAAGTAACTTGCTTTTGCTGTTAATATAAAAGATGTAATCGTGTAGCTGGGATTTTTTGGGGCGGGAGGGGGGGGGTATAAAGCCTGGCTATGGGAATTTTACTACCCTTAAACTTACTATTTAGAAACACATTTAGAAGTTGGTGCTTTTTCCTATTAGTTGGCAAAGGAATAGGAACAGTGTAGACCTAGGGAAAAGTGTGGCTGACCGAGTGGATGCAATACAACTGGGGCCAGAAGTGAGGGTATACATTAAAGACTGGCGAATATAGACAGCTTGGCATCAGAGGTAACTAAAGCCTCACAGATTGAGAGTGAAGTAAGGCTTCATTCACACCAATACATTTTTTTTTAACATGGGTTCCTATGGAACACATTCACATTAATATGTTTTTGTGCCTCTGCATTTCTTGAAAGGGGTACGGACTTTTTTTCAATGCAACACGGTGCAATGGAGAAGCTGCAGAAAAGCATCTAGTGCGCTTTTACCGCAATTTTGCCGCGTTTTTGCATTTTTTTCTCAGCCCTACAACAAATTTGCCCAAAAAAATAAAAAATCATAATCACAAAATGCTAAATTGCAGTAAAAAACCCTGCATAGGTATGAAGAACACAGAAGAGGATGTCTGTGAGAAAAGGGGAGCTGTGTTTGATTGGGTATGGTGTGTCCCTGATGTCTCAGATTTGTAGGGGCAAAACCAATCAAGTTCAGAGCTGGCTCTCATATTTGACTAAATTCATTCAAGGTATTCAGAATCATTCTCCGCGCTGGAAATTGCAACATCCCTATATAATACTGGGGATTAACATAAACCGCAACATACAGTATAATACTAATGTATGACTATAAATTGGTGAAATTGGATGCTAAATGGTTTTAACCTAGCACATGCCTAAAATAAATGCATTTCTGCATTAAAAGGTTATTATGTATGATTACATACTGTAATGTATTAGCGTATATATAAAGTGAAAAAATGCGGCACTAATAACAATGAAGCTACTATGGGTAGATCTATAAATAATACAGAACCTCCACTTGGACGTGGCTACAATGAAAAAAAAAATCATATAATAGTGCTAGGTGGGTGTGAATAATATCAACCAATGTATTCAAACCATATAATAAAATGATAAAACCCGTGACATGAGGAGCGCTCATGTGTATCAAACATTAGAGTGTTCAAAAACTGTAATATAGTGTAACAAGAAAGTCTCTATTATGCAACAGCGAAGAGTGTGCTGGATGGGCTGTATCAAAACATGAGGATCACACTTGATGTATACTCCCAACATCCGAGACATAAAGATAAGAAATGGGTACTCTTACCATACTTGCCATACTCTTACCAACCCGAACATAGGATATCCTCTTAAAGAAAGTGTCAGGGAAAAAAAGCAGAGGTGGCTAATACCCCAGTTGAAGAGCTCTCGTTCAAAACATGTCGGGTTTTTAGCTTGCAACTACTCTTGTCACTACGCTTATTCATCTTTTTATTTTGTGATCACTCTTTTTTGTACATGCATCTTCTCAGCTGCTTGTAACGCAGTTTTTTATCCATGGTTTTATGCCAATAAAGGCCTTTTTATATATGCCTTATCTTGGAGTTATTTACACTATGTGGAGCCACCTCTGCTTTTTTTCATGACACTTTCTTTAAGAGGATATCCTACGTTCCGGTTGGTTGAGTACTTTGGTCCATCCCGCTTTACATCTTCCACCTGGGATCGTCAACATCGATTCGTGACAACGTCCTTTGTGGTATCCGGAAGTCGTGTCATGATTGCTTTCACCGGAGGTTCAGCCTAGGAGTTTCCGTCCATGCTTACTTGCCCCTGGTTTATGGTAAGAGTACCCATTTCTTACCTTTATGTCTCGGATGTTGGAGTATACATCAAGTGTGATCCTTTTGATACAGCCCATCCAGCACACTCTTCGCTGTTGCATAATAGAGACTTTCTTGTTACACTATATTACAGTTTTTGAACACTCTAATGTTTGATACACATGAGCGCTCCTCATGTCACGGGGTTTTATCATTGTATTATATGGTTTGAATACATTGGTTGATATTATTCACACCCACCTAGCACTATTATGATTTTTTTTCCATTGTAGCCACGTCCAAGTGGAGGTTCTGTATTATTTATAGATCTACCCTTAGTAGCTTCATTGTTATTAGCGCCGCATTTTTTCACTTTATATTTCTTTTTGCAATACTGTCTTATTGTTTATGCTGGCAGCTTCACCTGTTCTATTTCACTGGTAGCGCAACTTTTCCCCTTTATTTTGAGTATTGGCGTATATATGTATTGTCTATTTAGTACACTTTGGCTATAAAATAACTGTGTGGCCATGTGTCTAGATTAAAATTTAAAATTACCATTTTATAAGTATACTTAAAGGTGTGCAGTGGGAAAATAAGGCAAGTAGAAAAATAGCTTGAGCAAACAATTTATTATAGCTTAGTAGGACAATGAGCAGGTTTACAAATCATTTTTCATTTTGACCTGTTGGAGATCAGCAGTGAATTTCTTGATTCAGTAAAATCCTCTGTGCTGCCCTTTGCAGGCTTTGGAGGTCATTCAGGAAATTGTAATACCAGGGGCTGAAGGAATGAATGAATGCTACGCACACGCACGCACGCACGCACACAATCAAGCTGTCGCTCTAGAATACTGCTTGTGATCGCACACGTTCCTCCTGATATTGAATCTCCAGACTATCTCTGGTGCCTTGATACAATTTAACAGCCAATCGCCACCAAGCACTTTATTGACCAAGCCAGTTCAAACAATATGTCAGTTAAGCCATCCACCTCTATGACAATTAACAAATTAACATTGATTATAGGCTGCAGAATAAATCAGATATATTGTTTTACTGAATTGCAGCTTTCTCAGTGTGCCTTTTTCTGTCTTCCTAATTTATGCTGATTACTATGAGGCAGCCTGATGCTTTTAACTGCTCATTCTAATTCTGGTTGTAGCACGCAGTGCTCTATTCAATATAGAATGCATCTTTTCCTATTAAAAAATGCATATTAATCAGCGGCTCCATTAATGTACTGGAATATTGATTCTTGAAGCATCAGAGTCTCTGTAGATAAACATCCCTCTAATGACTTTGTTCACTGTTTCTGGAAACATATATGCTGACCTATTTTTATATTGTAATCTTTTATCTTCTGTTCACATATTTTAGAATAATATGTTTAATTTGCATTTGGGTATAAAACCAAGCATTTCCGTGATAGAACCAGAATGTAATGCTAATTTGCAGCCTTGCAATCAAGCATGTTTCATGTCTTAATTGTGCTTTAAAAAATTGTTTATGTATGAGATAGCATAGCAAGTTAATAACTTGCATAGTGGCAAAGTGGTTGGCACACTAGTTTTGCAGTGCTGAGGCTCCAGCTTCTGTTTTCCATCAGAGCACCACCTCTTTATAGAGTTTTTGTATCTTGCTCACATGTATGCATTGCTTTCCATCATGTGCTCCTATTTCTTCACATGGTTCACACTGGTGCATTTTGACATGTCAAATAGCATGTCAAAACGACGGCAATTGCCGGCAATGACACCGTCCTTATCGGTGCGACGCCGCATCTGCGTCGCTTCACCGATTTCAAAAAGTCGTTTCTGTACTACTTTTTGCGATTTCAGAAACCTTGCACAGATGTCTCTGTAATCGCGGCCAAAATAGGGACTGACCAGCAGGAGTGAAATCATGCGAGTTCAGCTGAACTCGCACGGCTTCATTCCCGCAGCTCAGTGTGAGCCTGGGCTCAGACACACATTGCCATTTTAATAGTTTTTCTGACAAAATTGGCAGTAGAGCATGTAGATGTCTGTCTGTTTTAGGGACAATAGATGAGTTGGTCCTTCACTTGGTTGGTTGGGGGGCGTCAGTTAAAACAGGCTGCTGAGCTGTGGTTTTACTTCCCATCCTGGTCGCTCACTTAAAGTCCAGAGGAAGCTGTTCACAGGAAACTTTAACATGGCCTGTCAGGCTCAGCTATTCAAGTCAATGAGGCCTCACCGCAACTGTAAACCAAATTCTTGCCTTGCAGTTACAGTACATTTCCCTCCATTATAATCTGGCAATGAGGAGGCAGCAGGATCACCTGAACACCTGGCGAAAGCCTAGCCACACGTCAAAAAGCATTGCGCTGGAGATCACTTTTCAGAGCATTGGCTAATGTGTACCTAGCCTAACTCTGGTAATAAAAGTGAGGTACATGATTTTGTGGACTTATTTAAGCACTAGATAATATGCTGTTACTGAAGAAATAAAGGGAAATCGTAACCACTGACCGGTTTTATTTTGGGGAATGAGAGAGGCGCACAGGGTAGAGGAGACTGTTTTTACTTTTAGTATTCCCAATATATAGAGCTAGTTTTGTGAAGTTGATATCTGTACTGCAAAGTTTAAACAACACTTCCCATTTAAGTAGAACGCAAGACAAAAATCACTAAATATGAATTTGAATTTGAATAATATAAATTAAATTCGGTTTTAAACTGTGAAAGTGTTTTTTTTTTTTTTCTTCATTTGGCAGTTGCTTTATATAACGAGTGAAATTGCAGCAAATCGTTGCATGCTTTGAAGGGTTGTTAAAAATATATGGTAGCTGGTCTCTAAAGTGCGTTAATAAAAGGAAAAGCTTGATGGACTGGGCTTGAATACCACCAGCATCCTATTTGCATGTTCTGTCTGTGGTTGGGTGGGTTTCCTGTAGGTATTTGTGTTCTCTTCAGGATACATGCATGACTGTTCAATTAACAAATGACCAAAGTGTTTTTACCTTCCCTTGTGTGAATGGTGGAAATTATGTTGTATGATTCAGTGGGAGCAGGGATTGACGTGAATGTTTTTTTGCATGCAGCAAGGATTGGCATAGTATGCATTAACTACATAAATACAAGGAGCATATAAAAAATCCACTGTTTGTGAGAACCGTGTCAAAGGAGTAGAAGAGGGTCTGGAGAGCGTATATGCTTGACTGGCAATCAAGGTTGGACAATGAAGGATGGTGGGATTGTTTCTCCTCTTGGTTGGAAGGGGTGTTTTTTTTTTTTTTTTTTTTCCCTTTCTCTCCTCCTTCCACCTCCAAGAGGAGCATGAGAAGCTCTCAGAGTAGTGTATGGCCGGCAGAATTGGGGGATAGGTCTGTGATAATGTTTGGATTTGATTGCATGCTCCCTGATGTTGTTTTGGATTGATTTGGTTATGCATCTTCATTAGGGTGTTGCATCTATCTGTATTTGTTTGTTATGTAACCTATTACATGATGCTGCTGAATATCTGATCTGGGTCGACGGCTAGAACCGTCCCTTATTCCAATCCACGTTACTTCCTTTTTTTCGTTTTTTATTTGTTTTGTTAAAATGAATAAAAAATAATAAAATAAAAAAAGAGAGAGGGTTTGGCAGGGAGTAGTGTGTTGGAGATCAAGCTAAAAACTTTTTTGTTCATATTCTTGGTTTGGTTTGGATGCTTAGGCAGGCCATACATGAATCATTATCTTTCCTTCAACCAGTGGGTTGAAGGAAAGAAAATGAATCGATTCCCCTATCCACACACTCGAGGTGGATGGGGGATCTTCTCTCGTGGAGCTATTGTATTCTGACAGCGGGGAGGCTTCTGTTGGAATACACTCATCAGCACCACCAGGTATAGCCAGCGGCACTGATCGAGCGAAAAACTTGTTGTATAGAAGTCGTTCAAGTGATGGACTTTTTTACAACCAGCCTGCCCTAAACCAGCTGAGATTTTGGTCCATCTATGGCTGGCTTTAGTTTTTAACATGCCACTCTTATTTAAAAAATGTGAGATCAAAAACGACTGCACTTCTCTATAATTCAAAATGATGCGTATAATATCACAGTGCTGCTCCAAAACAAAGGTGTATATTGTTTCTTGTTCATACATCACGGGACACAGAGCGGCATAGTCATTACTATGTGGGTTATATAGAATTAACTTCAGGTGCTGGCACTGGCAACTTCCAAAACAGGAAGTACCCTCCCCTATATAAGCCCCTCCCATCCGGGAGCACCTCAGTTTTTTGCCAGTGTCTAAGGTGTTGGCCAAGGTTAACATGTATTCATCTGGGCTTGTGTACAGGTTCTCTGGGCCTTAGCAAGCTATTCCGGATCCGACCAAAAAAGCTTCATAGCTAAACGGTCGGTACCCGGGCCTTGCAGAGAAGAGCAGGGTTTTGCCTGTAATGCCTCTCTTAGGAGGGCTGGACCCTGGGATCCAGAGCTCTGGTCATACCCAAAACCAAGAGGCTATCTGTGCAGGGTGCTATACAGGTCCAGGGGAGTGGAATCCTTGGGAACCCGGTCCCTGAAGGTCTAGTACAATGCCTGCCGTGAGAGGTGAAGTTTGGGCTTCTGTGGACCAAACAAAGTCCTGCGACGGGGAAAAGGTAAGTGGGGGCCCCTCAGGAACTTGGTTCTATTGAGGGGACCCCCAAGCCTAATATGTCTTTCTGCCTGTTACCTAAAGGTATTCCCGCTAATAGCTGTATATGCCTAAGAAATCCTAGAGATGTCTTTTCATAAGGGAAGTTTTAAAAACTGTAAACCTAGAAATGTTTTTCATAAAGGAGGTTTTAAAAAAAAAAAAAGACAAAAGTGCGGTACCTGTGTTTGTCCACTAGAGGCCGCTGTGGAACGTCTTTTTTTTCTTGGGACTATTCCTTCCATGGTGAAAGTCTAGGCAGATGAGTGAGCTCTCTATCAGGGAAGCTGCATTCCTCTGTCATGCTGCCAAGTAGTTTCCTTCCATCCCCGAGTCCTGGTGAAACAGGGACCCTGGCTCCTCTCCCTACATGGCGCCAAGAGTGCGCGCGCGCGCGCACACACACACGCTTTCTTTTTATAGATTTAGCTTCAAAAAAGGGGGCGGAGCCTGTCGGATGACGCGCTCTGTGCGCCCAGCGCTTCGGCGCATGTGCGGGCGTCCCAGCAAGATAAAAGCACTCAGTCCACGCTGCTTGCTATGGACACAGAGCATGAAAAGGAGCTGGTAGCATGGTATAGGGGCTTACAGCGGGCGGTTGATACAGGCATCCCCAGAAAGACGCATTAGTAGACACCCACTGAAGTACATAGCAGCAAATTGCATTAGACTATTTCAGTAAAGGGGTGTATTGCGGCTGGAATACCTCAGCTTTGAACTAAGGAATATGCCGCCTAAAAAACTCTGAGATATACCTCTCAGGAAGTGTAGGGGGTCTCCATCGGGCTCTGAGGATCTGGAGCAGTCATCTGCACCCTCCTCCCCTGAGAAATCAGAGGTTAATACCCCTAAGGAACCCCCGGGAGTGCCAGGTACTGCGGCTGTCCTCAGTCCACCTGCTCCTGCATATATAACAGAGGAGGTTTTTGCCTCAACTCTGGAGGGATTGGAGCAGAGATTGGCAGCATTGATCGCTTCTTCTCTACAGGAAAGAAAGCGCGCCAGATCTCCATCCCCTCCATTAGAGTGCCTGTTGGCAGAGCAACAGTCCCAGGAAGGGACTGACCTACCTGAAGGGGATCAGGAGGAGGTTAACTCTGTTTTTGAGGAATCGACAGTAGTGAACCATTTTCAGCATCACAGACTGAAAGATTGTGGGTCCAGACCCTAACTGACAGGGTTCGATCTGCATTTAAAATGCCTCTTGTTGAACCATCAACTACTGCTGTCTCCTCGTTGGGGTCGCTAAAAGCTCCCCAGATTAATTGCTCCTTTCCAATTCATCCATTATTGGAAGGACTTATATACCAGGACTGGGAACATCCTGATAAACTATTTGTTCCACCTAAGAAATTTCAGGTGATCTATCCCATGGAGGAAAAATTCACCCAGAGATGGAATGTTCCTACGGTGGACGCAGCCATTTCTTCTGTGAACAAATCACTGACATGTCCAGTAGATAATGTTCAAATGTTCAAAGATCCAGTAGATAAAAAATTGGAATCTTTATTAAAATCTGCTTTTTCCACAGCAGGGGCTGTTACACAGCCAGCAGTGGCAGCTATTGGGGTCTGCCAAGCTTTAAAGGATCAAATGAAAATGGTCCTGAGGGATTTGCCAGACCAGCAGGCCCAGGCTCTGGCTGATCTGCCTAGAGCATTATGCTTTGCGGTTGACGCCATCAAGGATTCTATCCATCAGGCCTCCCGCCTCACGCTGTCTTTGGTACATATGCGTAGGCTTCTGTGGCTCAAGAACTGGTCTGCTGAGGCTCCCTGTAAGAAGCTCTTAGTTAGCTTCCCATTTCATGGAGAACGCCTTTTTGGCGAAGACCTGGATAAATATATCCAGAAGATTTCCAGTGGTAAAAGTACTCTCTTACCAATTAAAAAGAGGTCTAGGGGTCCATCTTTTAAGAGGACTGCCTCTCCTATCCCTGGGACGTCTGCTACTAAGCAGTTCCGACGGCCTCCTCGGTCAAACTCAGGAGGTAAAAATCAGGGACAGTCACAGGGTAATAAAAAGCCCTGGATCCGAAGAGGTACTAAACCAGCCTCCAAGTCAAGCCTATGAAGGGCTGCCCCCACTCAAACGGGTGGGGGGAAGACTTCAGTTCTTCACAGAGACCTGGCGGGAGACGATCAAAGACAGATGGGTGCTCTCCGCAGTAACTCGGGGATACAAGTTGGAGTTAAAAGAGTCTCCTCCTTCCCATTTTATGTGGTCAGGCATGCCAAAAGACCCTCTGAAAAGAAGGTGTCTCCTAGTGGCGTTAGAACAACTATTGCTCCAAGGAGTAATTATGGAGGTTCCTATGGAAGAGTGGGGGTTGAGTTTCTACTCAAACCTTTTCACAGTCCCGAAACCAAACGGGGACATAAGACCCATATTGGACCTAAAGAGTCTAAACAAATTTCTAAACGTCCGGTCCTTCCGGATGGAGTCGATCCGATCGGTCACCGCTGCCCTACAGGGGGAGGAATGGTTAGCCTCGATCGACATCAAAGATGCTTACTTGCATGTTCCCATCTTTCCAGGTCATCAAAAATGTCTACGCTTTGCAGTAGAAGGGCGCCATTTTCAGTTCAGAGCCTTACCATTCGGTCTGGCCACAGCACCACGAGTGTTCACAAAAATTCTGGCCCCACTGTTGGCCGATCTAAGAACACGAGGTGTAACGATAATGGCATACCTAGACGACCTGTTGTTGATGGACCACTCAGTTGCCAAGCTAGAAGTGGTAATTGTCGATACAATCAAGTATCTAGAATCTCACGGTTGGGTCATCAACCTGGACAAGTCAGCCCTACAGCCAGTGAAAAACCTGGTATATCTAGGGCTACGGCTGGATTCAGACTAGAGGAAGATTTTCTTACCTCTAGACAAGGTATCCTCTTTGAGGGGCTTGGTCCGTCTGCTTTGTGCAAAAAGACAGCCGTCCATACGCCTGTGCATGAGGCTGCTAGGAAAGATGGTAGCATCATTCGAAGCTGTGCCATACACCCAATTCCACTCAAGGAATTTACAGAGGGCCATATTGTCAGCCTGGAACGGAAAAATTCAGGCTCTAGACTTCCCGATGGCTTTGTCCCCTTCCGTTCGGAAGAGTCTCTGCTGGTGGTTGATCCCCCAGAATCTCCAGAAGGGAAAACCCTTCAGTCCGATATCCTGGAAGGTGGTCACTACAGATGCCAGCCTTATAGGCTGGGGGGCAGTACTGGAGCAATGGTCTCTCCAGGGCAGATGGTCAAATGTAGTAAAAACCCTGCCCATCAATCTCTTAGAGATACGAGCAGCCCGGTATGCCCTAGTAGCCTGGGCATCCAGACTCCAAGGGTCCCCTGTCAGAATTCAATCAGACAATGCCACAGCAGTGGCATATATCAATCATCAGGGAGGCACCAGGAGTCGTGCAGCCCAGAGGGAAGTAAGTCACATCCTGGAATGGGCAGAAAAGCATGTCCCATGTATGTCAGCTGTCTTCATTCCAGGGGTGGAGAATTGGAAGGCGGACTTTCTAAGTCGCCAACAGTTATGCCCAGGGGAATGGTCCCTTCATCCCGAGGTCTTCCGAGCAATATGTCAGCGGTGGGGAACACCGGATGTAGATCTGCTAGCATCCAGATTCAACGCAAAGGTGGACAGATTTGTCTCCCGGACAAGGGATCCCCTCGCTTGCGGCTCGGATGCTCTGGTGTTCCCTTGGGATCAGTTCAGACTGATATATGCATTCCCTCCGCTACAATTGTTGCCTCGACTCCTTCGCAGAGTCAGGTTGGAAAAGAAGCCGGTGATCTTGGTGGCTCCAGCGTGGCCCCGAAGGGCCTGGTACGCGGAGATCATCAAAATGTCTGTGGGGAGTCCTTGGACCCTTCCACGTCGTCCGGACCTGCTTTCGCAAGGGCCGATATACCACCCTTCCTTACTAACTCTAAGTTTAACGGCCTGGCTATTGAATCCCACATCCTAAAAAAGAGAGGTCTCTCTAACTCTGTGGTATCAACTATAATCAATGCCAGGAAGCCTGTATCCAGGCAGATCTACTATAGAGTTTGGAAGGCGTACATCACTTGGTGCGAGGCCAGAAAGTGGCATCCACGTAAGTACGTTATAGGCAGAATTCTGGACTTCCTACAGTGGGCTGTAGACAGGAAGTTTGCCTTAAGTACTGTCAGGGGTCAGGTTTCGGCCTTATCAATACTATTTCAAAGGCCCCTGGCTATGCATTCACTTGTCAAATCCTTTATGCAAGGGGTGACTCGTATTATTCCACCGATTAAAGCTCCCATATGTCCATGGGATCTAAATTTGGTTCTGTCGGTTCTGCAGAAGCAGCCATTTGAACCTTTGCGGCACATTTCCTTGGTTCTACTCACCAGAAAATTGATATTTTTAGTAGCCATATGCTCGGCTAGAAGAGTGTCGGAATTAGCCGCCATGTCCTGTAAAGAGCCATATCTGGTTATTCATGAGGACAGAGTAGTATTACGTCCTCACCCAGCCTTTCTTCCTAAGGTGGTATCGAGGTTTCACTTGAACCAGGATGTGGTTCTTCCTTCTTTTTCCCCAAACCGAGCTCGGTTGAGGAAAAGTTATTGCATTCTTTGAATGTAGTAAGAGCAGTTAAAGCTTATCTAAAAGCCACTGCTCAGATTCGTAGAACGGATTCTTTGTTTGTTCTGCCGGAAGGCCCCAGAAAGGGTCAGGCAGCATCAAAATCTACTTTAGCCAAGTGGATTCGACAGGTCATAATACAAGCCTATGGCTTGAGAAGGAGACCGCCTCCGTTCAAAGTTAGGGCGCACTCCACGAGAGCAGTTGGAACTTCATGGGCAGTGCATCACCAGGCCTCCCTGGCTCAAATTTGTAAGGCCGCAACATGGTCTTCAGTACACACGTTTACTAGGTTCTACCAGGTGGACGTTAGAAGTCAGGAGGATGTCGCCTTTGGGCGCAGTGTGTTGCAGGCCGCAAAAGATCCTCATGCCTGATGGCGCCCAGCTTATGTATGGTGTATCCCCCCCCTCATTTGGCATTGCTTTGGGACGTCCCACATAGTAATGACTATGCCGCTCTGTGTCCCGTGATGTATGAACAAGAAAGTAGGATTTTTAAAACAGCTTACCTGTAAAATCCTTTTCTTGGAGTACATCACGGGACACAGAGCTCCCACCCCTCTTTTGGGGACACGTATTGCTTTGCTACAAAACTGAGGTGCTCCCGGATGGGAGGGGCTTATATAGGGGAGGGTACTTCCTGTTTTGGAAGTTGCCAGTGCCAGCACCTGAAGGTAATTCTATATAACCCACATAGTAATGACTATGCCGCTCTGTGTCCCGTGATGTACTCCAAGAAAAGGATTTTACAGGTAAGCTTTTTTAAAAATCCTACTTTTTTCTCTTCAAACAACGAAGCCGAAGTGATGCCATCTTTATTGCGATGCAAAATGCATATGTTTCTTTAGGGATTTATCGGTTTACATGAGGTGGCAGTTTTTATTAACAAGAGCCCTAGGTGGTAAATGCTGTACCAACTGCTTAATGCAATTTTACATGCTCCATTGCCACACTTTTGGTACAGTCTTGGTGCCAACTAGATCACTAATTTGCTCACTTGAGCACAGCAATCATCCCCTCCCCAAATTGCCTTCTGCTTCCTTCAGAACGGGAAAGGAGTTGTCTCATATCATTCAAAATTATGCAGAATATTGGCTAGCCTTGATACAGTTGTTGACAGGAGATTTATAAGGCCCCATATACTTATAGTCCATATTATAGACCATAAAAGGTGAAGAACTTGTGTTCAACATGAATGTCTGAAACTTACTAACCCCCTGTAACTCATAATGAAACAAATTACAATGCTGAATATCCTTAGGAAACAGTGTATACAAAAATCCAACTATAACAATAATTTAAGTGAGAAAACATCTAATACTCAACTCTGCAGCTTTTTTTGTTTAAGTATCATATTGTGCTCCTTGAAGCAACCACATCGTCTTTTTTCCTGAGCAGCCTGTATTTCTCCTTAGGTTACCTGTGCGTTTTCCTATATATCCTGAGCCATTTTTCTGGCAGTTGTGGCTGCAATCTTTCTTCGTCTACCTGACCTTGGCATCAAGAGATCCCTGAATTTTCCACTTCTTAAAAAGTGAACTGTACTGTCTAGTATATATTTAATGCTTTGGATATCTTTTTATATCCTTTTCCATCTTTATAAAGTTCCATTACCTTGTTACACAGGTCTTTTGACAGTTCTTTTCCGATCGCCATGGCTCAGTATCGAGCCTGCTCATTGCATCCACGTGAGTGCTAACAAACTCATTGCGACCCCTTTCACACTGGGGGCGTTTTGCAGGCACTATAGCATTAAAAATAGCGCCTGCAAACCACCCTTAAACAGATGCTCCATTCACTCCAGTGTGAAAGCCTTCGGGCTTTCACACTGGTGCGCTGGCAGGGCGTCAAAGTCCTGCCATCAGCTTCTAAGGAGCACATTAGGAGCGGTAAACTCACTGCTCCTAATGCGCTCCTGCCCATTGAAATCAATGGGCAGCACTGCCATACAGCCGGCAAAATGCTGCAGCAGCGGCACTTTGCGGGCAGTTTTAACCCTTTTTCTGCTGCTAGCGGGGGTTAAAAGCGCCCCGCTAGCGGGGGTTAAAAGCGCCCCGCTAGCGGCCGAATGGCGCCGCAAATCCGACGGTAAGGCGCTGCTAAAAAATGTACTGCCGACGCCCCGGGCGGCATAGTGTGAAAGGGCTCTGACTATTTATATATAGACATTAACTGCAATTTAAAAAGCCACAGATTTTAGGAAAATAACCTTTTAATTGACATTTTACCCTGTGTGTGTCTCACCTTTTTGTGTGTCTGTATCAAGGCCAAACATTCCAGGGTACATTTGTTTTCTTTTTTTCTGTTGTGAAAATTTGGAATGATGAAACTTGCAAATCATTTTACTGTGTTTATTAGAATTTTACAAAGTCAGTATTAGAAAATAACCCTTCCAAATATAAACTGGCTATATGGACGTTTAAAGAAGCTATAATTAAATAAAAGCAAATAAACTATAAATCTGTATATAGTGTAACGTATCTAAAACATTGCTTATGACCAAAAATGCATGTGGTAAAATTATCAACAGATATATAGACGCTTCCCACCTGTCAGTCAATGGCAGCTGTCATTTTACCTTGTATTGCATATATGTGCAAAAGACAACTGTTATAGTTGCTCATCAAACAAAAAGGTCCAGATCAGGCATAGCAAGCTGTTATTTCTGCAAACCATATTCATGGGTTTAATATCTGTAATTTTTGTACCACAATAAATGTTTGCATTTACAAAGTAGGTACGTAGATGTGTGCAGTATAACATGGCATGTTCCCTGCTAGCTTCATACACTTTTTTTTTATTTTTATATTGTGTTATTCTTTGCATGAGATTCTGCAGAAATCCCAGGCTCTTGTTGACAGAAATATCTAATTCTGATACCTGCACCATTGGAAAAGACATTTACAAGGTCACAAGGAAAAGATTGTCATTACAAATAATTCCATTTACTGATGCCCTATCAGCGTTACAACATACCTATAATTGTTTCCCCAAGTTATTAGAGAATGTATTAGAACTATGTGCATTCAGACGAAGGATACTGATCAAAATTTTTCCATGTTATCAAGAATTGTAAGCATGGTCCATGTATGTTATCATATAGTCAAGGGTATCCAGTCATATCTGGGTTTTTTTTTTTTTCTAATTCGAGCAGTTATCTAGAGCTGGTAAAGGTCAAAGGTAATCGTGTTTTTTAATGTAAAAAAAAAGGTAAAGAATATGATTGTCAGAATATATTGGGCTACTTATGTGTGGGTAAAAACCTAAAGCACATATAACATTCAGGTGCCCCTACTGAAATGAATATTAAAAAGCCAAATTTGAATGCAGTCTGTCAGCATATGGGGCTATTCTGTAACTGCCTCTTTTGCCCTTTGCACAAAATAGAAGTTAAAAGGTAACTCCACTTTTATGGGAAAGAAATTGAAAATAATACAATTAAGCATATACAGTTGGTACACAAGCTATATTGTAATTGAATGTTAATAAAAATTACCTTTCCCTTTCAATCTGTAGTACTGTAATGTTCTGTAAAATTCGATGCATTGCACCGTTGGTGTTCGGAATACCCCCCAGAAATGTCACTTACTGCTTGTGTGATTGGTTCACTGATTTTCCCCGAAGTCTGCACTATGTTGCAAGTCATATTTTAGGCATCCTTTGCAACAAAAATTTAATTTTTGGTGAGATAATACCAAAGGGTTAATCATTTCTAAAGGTATGCAGACCCTGCATTTTCTTTATTAGAACACTGCACATGCATCAGTTGAATTAAAAACAAAAAAAGTCACTCCAATTCAGATTCACTCTGCAGACAACAAACCGTTTTTTCTTGTTCATACATCACGGGACACAGAGCAGCATAGTCATTACTATGTGGGTTATATAGAATTACCTTCAGGTGCTGGCACTGGCAACTTCCAAAACAGGAAGTACCCTCCCCTATATAAGCCCCTCCCATCCGGGAGTACCTCAGTTTTTTGCCAGTGTCTAAGGTGTTGGCCAAGGTTAACATGTATTCATCTGGGCTTGTGTACAGGTTCTCTGGGCCTTAGCAAGCTATTCCGGATCCGACCAAAAAAGCTTCATAGCTAAACGGTCGGTACCCGGGCCTTGCAGAGAAGAGCAGGGTTTTGCCTGTAATGCCTCTCTTAGGAGGGCTGGACCCTGGGATCCAGAGCTCTGGTCATACCCAAAACCAAGAGGCTATCTGTGCAGGGTGCTATACAGGTCCAGAGGAGTGGAATCCTTGGGAACCCGGTCCCTGAAGGTCTAGTACAATGCCTGCCGTGAGAGGTGAAGTTTGGGCTTCTGTGGACCAAACAAAGTCCTGCGGCGGGGAAAAGGTAAGTGGGGGCCCCTCAGGAACTTGGTTCTATTGAGGGGACCCCCAAGCCTAATATGTCTTTCTGCCTGTTACCTAAAGGGTATTCCCGCTAATAGCTGTATATGCCTAAGAAATCCTAGAAATGTTTTTTCATAAGGGAAGTTTTAAAAAAAAAACTGTAAACCTGGAAATGTTTTTTCATAAAGGAGGTTTTAAAAAAAAAAAAAAAAAAAGACAAAGGTGCGGTACCTGTGTTTGTCCACTAGAGGCCGCTGTGGAACGTCTTTTTTCTTGGGACTATTCCTTCCATGGTGAAAGTCCAGGCAGATGAGTGAGCTCTCTATCAGGGAAGCTGCATTCCTCTGTCATGCTGCCAAGTAGTTTCCTTCCATCCCCGAGTCCTGGTGAAACAGGGACCCTGGCTCCTCTCCCTACATGGCGCCAAGAGCGCACACGTGCACGCGCGCGCGCACACATGCTTTCCTTTTATAAGGTTTAGCTTCAAAAAAGGGGGCGGAGCCTGGCGGATGACGCGCTCTGTGCGCCCAGCGCTTCTGCGCATGTGCGGGCGTCCCAGCAAGATAAAAGGACTCAGTCCACGCTGCTTGCTATGGACACAGAGCATGAAAAGGAGCTGGTAGCATGGTATAGGGGCTTACAGCGGGCGGTTGATACAGGCATCCCCAGAAAGACGCATTAGTAGACACC
Source organism: Rana muscosa (assembly GCA_029206835.1). Taxonomy (NCBI): domain Eukaryota; kingdom Metazoa; phylum Chordata; class Amphibia; order Anura; family Ranidae; genus Rana; species Rana muscosa. The sequence goes on from CM055117.1 coordinate 661,291,368, forward strand.
CACTGATGTACATAGCAGCAAATTGCATTAGACTATTTCAGTAAGGGGTGTATTGCGGCTGGAATACCTCAGCTTTGAACTAAGGAATATGCCGCCTAAAAAACTCCGAGATATACCTCTCAGGAAGTGTAGGGGGTCTCCATCGGGCTCTGAGGATCTGGAGCAGTCATCTGCACCCTCCTCCCCTGAGAAATCAGAGGTTAATACCCATAAGGAACCCCCGGGAGTGCCAGGTACTGCGGCTGTCCTCAGTCCACCTGCTCCTGCATATATAACAGAGGAGGTTTTTTCCTCAACTCTGGAGGGATTGGAGCAGAGATTGGCTGCATTGATCGCTTCTTCTCTACAGGAAAGAAAGCGCGCCAGATCTCCATCACCTCCATTAGAGTGCCTGTTGGCAGAGCAACAGTCCCAGGAAGGGACCGACCTACCTGAAGGGGATCAGGAGGAGGTTAGCTCTGTTTTTGAGGAATCGACAGTAGATGAACCATTTTCAGCATCACAGACTGAAAGATTGTGGGTCCAGACCCTAACTGACATGGTTCGATCTGCATTTAAAATGCCTCTTGTTGAACCATCAACTACTGCTGTCTCCTCATTGGGGTCGCTAAAAGCTCCCCAGGTTAATTGCTCCTTTCCAATACATCCATTATTGGAAGGACTTATATACCAGGACTGGGAACATCCTGATAAACTATTTGTTCCGCCTAAAAGGCTTCCGGTGATCTATCCCATGGAGGAAAAGTTCACCCAGAGATGGAATGTTCCTACGGTGGATGCAGCCATCTCTTCTGTGAACAAATCACTGACATGTCCAGTAGATAATGTTCAAATGTTCAAAGATCCAGTGGATAAAAAATTGGAATCTTTATTAAAATCTGCTTTTTCCACAGCAGGGGCTGTTACACAGCCAGCAGTGGCAGCTATTGGGGTCTGCCAAGCTTTAAAGGATCAAATGAAAATGGTCCTGAGGGATTTGCCAGACCAGCAGGCCCAGGCTCTGGCTGATCTGCCTAGAGCATTATGCTTTGCGGTTGACGCCATCAAGGATTCTATCCATCAGGCCTCCCGCCTCACGCTGTCTTTGGTACATATGCGTAGGCTTCTGTGGCTCAAAAACTGGTCTGCTGAAGCTCCCTGTAAGAAGCTCTTGGTTAGCTTCCCATTTCATGGGGAACGCCTTTTTGGCGAAGACCTGGATAAGTATATCCAGAAGATTTCCAGTGGTAAAAGTACTCTCTTACCGAGTAAAAAGAGGTCTAGGGGTCCATCTTTTAAGAGGACTACCTCTCCTATCCCTGCGACGTCTGCTACTAAGCAGTTCCGACGGCCTCCTCGGTCAAACTCAGGAGGTAAAAATCAGGGACAGCCACAGGGTAATAAAAAGCCCTGGATCCGAAGAGGTACTAAACCAGCCTCCAAGTCAAGCCTATGAAGGGCTGCCCCCACTCAAACGGGTGGGGGGAAGACTTCAGTTGTTCGCAGAGACCTGGCGGGAGACGATCAAAGACAGATGGGTGCTCTCCGCAGTAACTCTGGGATACAAGTTGGAGTTAAAAGAGTCTCCTCCGTCCCATTTTATGTGGTCAGGCATGCCAAGAGACCCTCTGAAAAGAGGGTCTCTCCTATTGGCGTTAGAACAACTATTGCTCCAAGGAGTAATTATGGAGGTTCCTATGGAAGAGTGGGGGTTGGGTTTGTACTCAAACCTTTTCACAGTCCCGAAGCAAAACGGGGACATAAGACCCATATTGGACCTAAAGAGTCTAAACAAATTTCTAAACGTCCGGTCTTTCCGGATGGATTCGATCCGATCGGTCACCGCTGCCCTACAAGGGGAGGAATGGTTAGCCTCGATCGACATCAAAGATGCTTACTTGCATGTTCCCATCTTTCCAGGTCATCAAAAATTCCTACGCTTTGCAGTAGAAGGGCGCCATTTTCAGTTCAGAGCCTTACCATTCGGTCTGGCCACAGCACCACGAGTGTTCACAAAAATTCTGGCCCCACTGTTGGCCGATCTAAGAACACGGGGTGTAACGATAATGGCATACCTAGACGACCTGTTGTTGATAGACCACTCAGTTGCCAAGCTAGAAGTGGTAATTGTCGATACAATCAAGTATCTAGAGTCTCACGGTTGGATCATCAACCTGGACAAGTCAGCCCTACAGCCAGTGAAAAACCTGGTATATCTAGGGCTACAGCTGGATTCAGACCAGAGGAAGATTTTCTTACCTCTAGACAAGGTATCCTCTTTGAGGGCCTTGGTCCGTCTGCTTTGTGCAAAAAGACAGCCGTCCATACGCCTGTGCATGAGGCTGCTAGGAAAGATGGTAGCATCATTCGAAGCTGTGCCATACGCCCAATTCCACTCAAGGAATTTACAAAGGGCCATATTGTCAGCCTGGAACGGAAAAGTTCAGGCTCTAGACTTCCCGATGGTTTTGTCCCCTTCCGTTCGGAAGAGTCTCTGCTGGTGGTTGATCCCCCAGAATCTCCAGAAGGGAAAACCCTTCAGCCCGATATCTTGGAAGGTGGTCACTACAGATGCCAGCCTTATAGGCTGGGGGGCAGTACTGGAGCAATGGTCTCTCCAGGGCAGATGGTCAAATGTGGTAAAAACCCTGCCCATCAATCTCTTAGAGATACGAGCAGCCCGGTACGCCCTAGTAGCCTGGACATCCAGACTCCAAGGGTCCCCTGTCAGAATTCAATCAGACAATGCCACAGCAGTGGCATATATCAATCATCAGGGAGGCACCAGGAGTCGTGCAGCCCAGAGGGAAGTAAGTCACATCCTGGAATGGGCAGAAAAGCATGTCCCATGTATATCAGCTGTCTTCATTCCAGGGGTGGAGAATTGGAAGGCGGACTTTCTGAGTCGCCAACAGTTATGCCCAGGGGAATGGTCCCTTCATCCCGAGGTCTTCCGAGCAATATGTCAGCGGTGGGGAACACCGGATGTAGATCTGCTAGCATCCAGATTCAACGCAAAGGTGGACAGATTTGTCTCCCGGACAAGGGATCCCCTCGCTTGCGGCTCGGATGCTCTGGTGTTCCCTTGGGATCAGTTCAGACTGATATATGCATTCCCTCCGCTACAATTGTTGCCTCGACTCCTTCGCAGAGTCAGGTTGGAGAAGAAGCCGGTGATCCTGGTGGCTCCAGCGTGGCCCCGAAGGGCCTGGTACGCGGAGATCATCAAAATGTCTGTGGGGAGTCCTTGGACCCTTCCACGTCGTTCGGACCTGCTTTCGCAAGGACCGATATACCACCCTTCCTTACTAACTCTAAGTTTAACGGCCTGGCTATTGAATCCCACATCCTAAAGAAGAGAGGTCTCTCTAACTCTGTGGTATCAACTATAATCTATGCCAGGAAGCCTGTATCCAGACAGATCTACTATAGAGTTTGGAAGGCGTACATCACTTGGTGCGAGGCCAGAAAATGGCATCCACGTAAGTACGTTATAGGCAGAATTCTGGACTTCCTGCAGTGGGCTGTAGACAGGAAGTTTGCCTTAAGTACTATCAAGGGCCAGGTTTCGGCCTTGTCAATACTATTTCAAAGGCCCCTGGCTATGCATTCACTTGTCAAATCCTTTATGCAAGGTGTGACTCGTATTATTCCACCGATTAAGGCTCCCATATGCCCATGGGATCTAAATTTGGTTCTGTCGGTTCTGCAGAAGCAGCCATTTGAACCTTTGCGGCACATTTCCTTGGTTCTACTCACCAGGAAATTGATATTTTTAGTAGCCATATGCTCGGCTAGAAGAGTGTCGGAATTAGCCGCCATATCTGGTTATCCATAAGGACAGAGTAGTATTACGTCCTCACCCAGCCTTTCTTCCTAAGGTGGTATCGAGGTTTCACTTGAACCAGGATGTGGTTCTTCCTTCTTTTTTCCCCAAACCAAGCTCGGTAGAGGAAAAGTTATTGCATTCTTTGGATGTAGTAAGAGCAGTTAAAGCTTATCTAAAAGCCACTGCTCAGATTCGTAGAACGGATTCTTTGTTTGTTCTGCCGGAAGGCCCCAGAAGGGGTCAGGCAGCATCAAAATCTACTTTAGCCAAGTGGATTCGACAGGTCATAATACAAGCCTATGGCTTGAGAAGTAGACCGCCTCCGTTCAAAGTTAGGGCGCACTCCACGAGAGCAGTTGGAACTTCATGGGCAGTGCATCACCAGGCCTCCCTGGCGCAAATTTGTAAGGCCGCAACATGGTCTTCAGTACACACGTTTACTAGGTTCTACCAGGTGGACGTTAGAAGTCAGGAGGATGTTGCCTTTGGGCGCAGTGTGTTGCAGGCCGCAAAAGATCCTCATGCTTGATGGCGCCCAGCTTATGTATGGTGTATCCCCCCCCTCATGTGGCATTGCTTTGGGACGTCCCACATAGTAATGACTATGCTGCTCTGTGTCCCGTGATGTATGAACAAGAAAGTAGGATTTTTAAAACAGCTTACCTGTAAAATCCTTTTCTTGGAGTACATCACGGGACACAGAGCTCCCACCCCTCTTTTGGGGACACGTATTGCTTTGCTACAAAACGGAGGTACTCCCGGATGGGAGGGGCTTATATAGGGGAGGGTACTTCCTGTTTTGGAAGTTGCCAGTGCCAGCACCTGAAGGTAATTCTATATAACCCACATAGTAATGACTATGCTGCTCTGTGTCCCGTGATGTACTCCAAGAAAAGGATTTTACAGGTAAGCTGTTTTAAAAATCCTACTTTTTTCTTCACAGTAGAAGCAGGTAGGACTCTGCAAAAAAGTTTGTTAAAATACCTGCAATGTACATTGATCACCCAGAGGGGCTTGATTGTTTCTCAACATAAGTGGAGATACTCTTTAAGAACTGTTTCTGATCAAGTGACGAATAATTTTAATTAGAAATGACAGCAATCATTGAGATTCCTGTTTTCACTAGAAATCTGTGTGTGATGAACTTTAAAGTACCCAACTCGCAGAATCTAGCTTTAAAGGATAAGTTCACTTTTGTACAAAAAATAATAAATGTACATCTTTTTACAGGTAAAAAAAGTGCATTTATTATTTTTTGTAGTAAGAGCCTGTAAAGCATTGCACCAGCGATCAGAAGATCGATGATGCCATGTAGGTCTCCTCCACACTGTCAAGTGTAATTGCTTACACTCATACATTCCATATGGGTAAGCCGATACTCGCTGACAGGAAGACTCAATGAACGATCACAGCGCTCCACAATTGAGAACTACAAGCCAACGGCCGCTAAGGCTGTTGGGACTTGTAGTTCATTCATGCATGGCCACATTGATTTAAAAAGATGGCAGCTAGTATGGTGAACTTCTCCCCATACTGCTTCCACAAGGCGGGCAGTGGGCGGCGACTGTAGCACTGGGAACATGTTGCATGTTCCACCCTAAAATCGGATGGAAAATTTAATTTGTTCCAAAAGGTGAACTTATCCTTTAAGTGGAACTTTAGTCACAAAATTAAATCCTGCTAGTTCACTTCAGGCTGGCCCCTTTTGCAGGTGTAGCTATCCAAACCATTAAAAATAATTGTCTATACCAGGGATTCTCAACCCTGTCCTCAAGTACCCCCAATTGGCCATGTTTTGGAAATTTCTCTTATAAAATAGCTGTCCAAAATACCAAGCCATTGACTCTGATTTTAAGGACCTGTGCAAGATAAAGGAAGACCTGCAAACATGGCCTGTTGAGGGTACTTGAGGACGGGGTTCATAACCACTGGTCTATACTATTTAAAATCCAGTAATACTGTCTCACCCTGCTCTCCACATGCTCAGTTGCTCTCTATTTTTAGGCACTACCGAGTTTGTAGAGACCAATCTGCTGACCGCCTTAAAGTGGAATTGTAACCATCCTATCTACAGCCAAGGAAGCTGCTTCTGTTTGATCTGCAACTGCCATGGTGCTGCGCATGTGATCAGTTATGACACCAGCCATTAAAAGGTTTGACAATTTGGCTGAGGACACAAGCAAATGTGACAGCATGTGTTAGCAATCCTGGCATTCCAGGAATGTAATTATTTCTCTTTTCGTCCATGGACAGACACAGCCTTCTCAATCATTGACATATGGGTTATGTTCCTGTTTATAGGAGAGGACTAGGTAGAACATGTTAAAAGTTTAACCACTTGCCGACCGCCTCCTGTACTTATAGGTCGGCAGAATGTCACGGACAGGCATATCCACGTACCTGTACGTCCCCTTTAAATGCCTGTCCGTGCGCGCGGCGGCACACTCGCGACCCTGCCACCATCCCCGTGAGTCGGACCGCGGGTCCCGCGGACTCCATCGCCGCGGGGATCCCAGCGATCATCTCACGGAGGTATAGAGTGGGGAGATGCTTGTGTAACCAAGCATCTCCCTGCTCTGACTAGTGACAATGACACTGATCTCGGCTCCGTGTACTCGGAGCGGAGATCGGTGTCATGTGACACAGAGCCCATCCCCTCTACAGTAAGAAACTATGCAGGGAACACTTGACTCCTACAGCGCCATTTAGTGGTTAACCCCTTCACTGCCAGTGTCATTTTCACAGTAACCAGTGCATTTTTATAGCACTGATCCACTGTGAAAATGACAATGGTCCCAAAAATGTGTCAAAAGTATCCGATGTGTCCGCCATAATGTCGCAGTCATGAAAAAAATCACTGATCGCCGCAATTACTAGTAAAAAAAATTTTTGGATATAAAAATGCCATAAAATGATCCTCTATTTTGTAAACGCTATAAATTTTGCGCAAACCAATCAAACGCTTATTGCGATTTTTTTTTTTTGTTTGTTTTACCAAAAATATGTAGAAGAATACGTATTGGCCTAAACTGAGGAAAAAAAATGTTGTTTTTTTTTAATATATTTTTGGGGATTGTTTATTATAGCAAAAAGTAAAAAATATTGCATTTTTTTCAAAATTGTCGCTCTATTTTTGTTTATAGCGCAAAAAATAAAAACCGCAGAGGTGATCAATTATCACAAAAATAAAGCTCTATTTGTGGTAAAAAAAGACGTCAATTTTGTTGGGGAGCCACGTCGCACGACCGCGCAATTGTCAGTTAAAGCGACGCAGTGCCGAATCGCAAAAAGTGGCCTGGTCCTTTAGCTGCAAAATGGTCCGGGACTTAAGTGGTTAAACACATGTTACATTAATCAGCGTTGAACAGCCCCGCCCAGGGGGCGGTCCCTCTAGACATAACCCTCCGCCCTGCAGTCAGCAGCTCAGTATTTTCTGCCTAGCAGAGAAGGACGTGGCTCCCTTTGGGCCCAGAGTCCAGAAGAATTTTTAATTTTTATTTTATTTTTTATATCTTCTATCAACTGCCGGCTGGGCGACAGGCTGGATATTATAGATCCTTGTAGTCTTCCCAGTTTCCGGCCATTGAGCGTGCCAGTCCTTAGCTTTGCGCTGGTTCTGCCACGACGTACCCCATGGCTCCAGGGATGGCCTGTGAGCACATGCTCCAGGGTCCACATATGACTGGGCTGATTGTTGTCTCGCTCACAGTGGACCAGGCCAACAGCTACTCCAACTTGGTTGTAGGCCTGTTAGGGACGCACCAGCGAGTCCTCACGGGACGGGTAAGTACTATTCCCCATGCCTCGGCAGGTGGGAACAGCTGGGCGTTTCAGGGAATTAGGGGTTCTCCTGTCCTCCCTTTTCCCTGCTCTGTCACATTTCCCCTTCTGCTCTAGCAGGGCGCGCTGCGACCGGGGCGTACCTGTGGGGGTGCTCCGGATCCCGGTGGGGGACTGTGGGGTGCCTGGGCTTGCTTGTCTGTGAGGGGTGCTCTGTTCTGGAGACGTCCCTGTGTGGCCTTCTCATCCACATCGCATTACTCGGGCGCCATTTTTGCGGCGCTGCCGCCGCCATTTTCTTGTATGCCTGCCGTTTTACATGTAATTTCCCATTGGTGGCCATTTTACCGTGGCCGCGCTATGGCGCAGGTTGTTATTACGGGCGGCCATTTTCTTGTGGTCGCGCCCTTTTCTCTCTGAGGGCCATTTTGGATGGGGTTTTGGCCTCTAGTGCTGGCTTCATGTAAAGCGCGCAGCACAATTCTCCTCAGTTTTCTCCACACACACGCGGTGTACAGACGGAGGCGGGCAGCAGTGGTGAGTCCCCTGGGTAAACCCCCCCCCCCCGGTCAGTGCAGCAAGGAGGGTGGACTTTTCAGTTTTTGTCTGAGTCCCTAAGAGCAGTCAGTAATGGAGTCAGTGTCTGGTCCTTCTTCCCCAAACATAACAGAGGCAGCAGCCAGTGCCCCTGCACCTGCAGTGACCATGGACGCTTTGTCGGCAGTCCTGGAATCATTTGTTGCCAGGGTGGAAGCGGCGTGCGAGCGTAAGGGGGTAAAAAGCGCCTCCGCCATCCCCAGGGGAATGCTCTGACTCAGACCCCGGCCTAGCTGCGGCACAGGACCCTGGTTCTGGATCATCAGAGGATGCGGACCAGGATCTTCCTTGTGGGGAAGACCCTTCATCCGGGTCAGCGCATGACAGGGCACTTGTGGGTGCACTTATCAATGCTGTGAGGGACTCCCTTAAGCTGGAAGGTGCAGCTGAGGCATCCACGGAGAGGTCAGTCTCTTTCGGGTCTCATAAATTGACCTGTGAAGGTGTTTCCCTATGTGTCCTCCTTTGATAAATTCATAAATAAGGAATGGGAAAAGCCACAGAAGTCCTTTGTGGTCCCTCAGCGCCTGGCGGTCAGGTATCCTTTTGAGGAAAGCATTTTGAAAAAATTGGCTTCTCCTCCAGTTGTTGACCCCCTAGTCGCTCAGTTAAATAAAGTAACCACTCTCCCTGTAGAGGGGACCCCTGCATTTAAGGACCATACTGATAGGAGGTCCGAGGCACTGAGCAGGTCTATATTCACCTTGCTGGGGTCTGTGTTGCGGCCTATTGTGGCTGCTACCTTGGTGTCTCAGACGCTCACTGACTGGGCAAAGATTTTGCACCAGACTGTGGAAGAACACCAGCTCCCTCTGGAGTGTACAGTATAAGACTGGCTGACCAGTTGGTGCAGGGCCTTGTGTATGTCTGTGATGCCACTCTGGATGCAGCCCCCTTAATCTCCAGGGCCTCTGTATCTGCGGTGGTAATGCGCCGCCTAATTTGGCTAAAATGCTGGTCCGCTGACCAGGATTCTAAGAAAGCCTTGGCAGACTTGCCCTTCAAGGGTGGGAGGCTTTTTGGTACCTCGCTGGATGACATTATTAAGGATGTCACTGGAGGTAAGAGCACTCTTCTCCCTCAGTCCACTAAGGGGAAGGAGCTGCGCTTTAAGCCGGGTCCTTCCTTTCCCGCGCAGGAGCGGTATTTTCGTCAGTCAGGGTCCGCGGGTAGACCGCTGGGGGACAGAAGCGTCCCTGGGTGCGCAAGCCCAACAAGCCAGCAAGCAAGCCTGCCACTGCATTAAGTTTTGCCCCACCTGACTCTTGAGTGGGGGGCCGGTTTCGCAGGTTCATGGCACGGTGGACCTTCCTGCTCTCCGACCAGTGGGTCTGCGAGGTGGTCACTTCGGGGTACAAGATCGAGCTTCTTTCCTGTCCGCTGAACAGATTCTTTCCCTCAAACCTCCCTCTAATTCCGGCTCGCCGGCCTCCCCGATTACCTGTACCAATGGAAGAGAAGTTTCAGGGTTTTTATTCGAATCGGTTTGTGGTCCCGAAGAAGGACCTAGGGTTGATTCTGGACTCCAAGGAGGCGAGATTCTTCCTTCCTTTGGAAAAATTGCAGACTCTCCAGTCTGCGGTGAGGTTGTTAACATCCCGCAAATGGTCGTCTCCGTATTTGCATGCGAGTTCTGGGTCTCATGGTAGCCTCCTTTTTGAGGCAGTACCGTATGCCCAGTTCCACACTCGAGTCTTGCAGAGGGAGATCCTGTCCTAATGGAACAAATCTCCATTGTTTCTGGATCATCAGATTTCAGGTCAGTCGCCTGGTCAGGGCTTCTCCTGAGTTGGTGGCTGAGATCCCCCGCTCTTCAGTCAGGGAAGTCGTTCCTTCCCTTCCATTGGACTGTGATTACGATTGACGCCAGCCTCACAGGTTGGGGGGGGGAGTCTCGTCGGCCCAGGGTCGCTGGACTCCGGACGAATCCCATCTGTCGATCAATGTCCTGGAACTTGGGGCGATCAGACTGTGTCTCTCCTCATGGTTGAGGAGACTACAGGGACATCCGATCAGGATTCAGTCAGACAACGCCACGGCGGTGGCTTATGTCAACCATCAAGGGGGGGTGGAACAAGGAGCTTGGCTGCAGCGTCTGAGGTCGCGCACATCCTGCGGTGGGCGGAAAGAAGCATGCCGGCCGTCTACATTCCGGGCGTAGAAAACTGGCAGGCAGACTATCTGAGTCGCCAGATGCTAGACCAGGGGGAATGGTCATTGCACCCGGAGGTGTCTCAACTCCTTTGCCGGAGGTGGGACACGCTGCTCAATCGCAAGGTGTTGAGATTCGTGGCCAGGTCCAGAGATCCCTGGGCAGACGCGTTGGTGGCTCCGTGGGGCCAGTATCGGCTAATTTATGCCTATCCCCCACTGAAGTTGCTTCCTCGTCTGCTCCGTAGAGTGGTGACCGAGGGGATCCCGGTGATTCTAATCGCTCCAGATTGGCCTCGGTGTCCTTAGTACGCCGACCTCGTGCGACTGCTTTTACAGTCGCTGGCTTAAACGGCATGGCTATTGAAAGCCAGGTACTAAGGGACCAAGGTCTTTCGGATTCGGTCATTCCAACCATGCTGAAGGTATGGAAATCTTCCTCCAGAAAGATCTACCATCGTACTTGGAAGGCCTACATCTCTATGTGTGAAAAGATGGAGTGGCGTCCACGGACGTATTCAGTTTCCAGGATCCTGCTGTTTTTACAGCGTGGAGTGGATCAGAAACTTGCCTTAAGCACCATTAAAGGTCAGATTTCAGCTTTGGCTGTTGTCTTTCAACGGCCTTTGGCGACCCATTCCCTGGTTAGTACTTTTGTGCAGGGGCTTCGACATGTGGCTCCCCCAATTAGACCACCTCTTCCTACATGGGATTTAAATATGCTGCTCTCGGTTCTTCAGGAACCTCCTTTTGAGAACATCAGAGAGATTCCTCTCTTGACACTATCTCAAAAGGTGGCCTTTCTAGTGGCCATTACATCTGTCAGAAGGGTTTCTGAATTGGCGGCCTTGTCTTGCAGGTCACAATACTTGGTCTTACATAAGGATTTAGGCGGTGCTACACCCGCAGCCCTCTTTCCTTCCAAAGGTGGTTTCCTCCTTTCACCTAAATGAGGACATTGTGCTACCGTTCTTGTGTCCTCGGCCGTCGCATCCCAGAGAGACTGCGCTCCATACTTTAGACGTGGTACGTGCCCTGCGGGTGTATTTGTCTGTTATGGCTCAGTTACGGAGGTCTGACTTGCTGTTTGTGTCGGTGTCTGGTCCACAAAAGGGCCTGGCGGTCTCATCGGCCACCATTTCTCGGTGGATCAGACAGATCGTCATTCAGGCTTATGCCCTAAAGGGGCGGGAGCCCCCCTTTCCGGTCACGGCACATTCAACCAGGGCAATTGGTGCTTCCTGGGCTTTTCGACATCAAGCGTCTGTCTCACAGGTGTGCAAGGCGGCGACCTGGTCGTCCGTGCATACGTTCTCAAAATTTTACAAGGTTGATGTGAGTGCATCCCCAGATGCTTCCTTCGGCCGCAAGGTTTTGCAGGCGGCTGTTTGAGGTTGCAACTCCTTCGTTGAGGAGCTCTGTATGTTTGGGGTGAAGTTAGTAGTTTTTGATGCTCTTTCCACCCCTCGTTTTTTTGACACTGCTTGGGGATGTCCCATATGTCAATGATTAAGAAGGCTGTGTCCGTCCATGGACGAAAAGAGAAAATAGGATTTTTTTGTACTCGTAAAATTATTTTCTCTGTCGTCCATGGACGGACACAGCACCCACCCCATCTCCTTTTTTAGGTTTGCACTGCTTGTTACGAACTGTGCTGCTGATTGCAGGACAGAGGGTTATGTCTGGAGGGACCGCCCCCTGGGCGTGGCTGTTCAACTCTGATTAATGTAACGTGTTTAAACTTTTAACATGTTCTGCCTAGTCCTCTCCTATGAACAGGAACATAACCCATATGCCAATGTTTGAGAAGGCTGTGTCCGTCCATGGACGACAGAGAAAGGGATTTTACGGTGAGTACAAACAATCCTATTTTTTTTTAAACCGATAAATTAAATTGACCGGTTTAGTTCCACTTTATGATTTACTGCTGTTCAGCTGTTCTCGGCTTTAGCAAAATGGCAGCCTCTAGCAAGAGGTAACTGGAGCAATGCTGGAGACAATTTACAGCACACACCAAGTTTGGTAACAAAATTAATAAAGCGTAACTCCACTTTTGTTGAGAAAAAAACATTCCCCTCTGGGTGTTCTATGTATATTGCAAGGATTAAAACAACCTTTGTTGCAGATTCCTACCTTTTTTGTTATTTTGAAGAAATCCAAGTGAGTTCAGTGGGAGTGGTTTCATTATTACCTGTCAGGTGTGGCAGCTGAAGAGCACTAATGAGGAAAGCTGCTGGGCCTGCATCCCTTTAGACGTATTCCTATTGGAAATATCTCACCAAAAAATTTCATTTTTGTTGCAAGGGATGCCTGAAACCTGACTTGTATCTTAGGCAGACTTCTGGGGAAATTGGTGAGCCAATCACATAAGCAGGAAATTTATATTTCTGGGGAGTGGTCAGTACACATTCTGTGTACAGAACAACTCAGTGTAGCCATATTGCTTTGCATTTATAGAAAATTACAGCGGCTGCCGATTGATAAGGAAAGGTAATTTTTCTCTTCGTCCATATACGGACACAGCCTTCTCAATTCTTGACACATGGGTTATGTTCCTGTTCATAGGAGAGGACTAGGCAGAACATGTTAAATGTTTAAACACATGTTATATTACTCAAAGTTGAACAGCCACGCCCAGGGGGCGGTCCCTCCAGACATAACCCCCCACCCTGCAGTCAGCAGCTCAGTTTTTTCTGCCTAGCAGAGGAGGACGTGGCTCCCTTTGGGCCCAGAGTCCTGAAGAATTTATTTTTGTGATATCTTCTATCAACTGCCGGCTGGGCGACAGGCTGAATATTATAGATCCTTGTAATCTTCCCAGTTACGCCCACCGAGCGTGCCAGTCCTTAGCTTCGCGCTGGTTCTGCCACGATGTACCCCGTGACTCCAGGGGTGGCCGTGAGCACATGCTCTGGGGTCCACATATGACTGGGCTGATTGTTGTCTCACTCACAGTGGACCGGGCCGACCGCTACTCCCATTAGGTTGTAGGCCTGTCGGGGACTCACCAGCGGGTCCTCGCAGGACGGGTAAGTACTATTCCTCCTGCCTCGGCAGGTGGGAACAGCTGGGCGTTTCAGGGAATTAGGGGTTCTTCTTTCTCTCCCTTTCCCTGGTCTGTCACAATTCCCCTTCTGCTCTAGCAGGGCGCACTGGGACCGGTCGTACCTGTGGGGGGCTCCGGATCCCGGTGGGGGACTGTGGGGTGCCGGGGCTCGTTTGTCTGTGAGGGGCGCTTTGTTCTGGGGAAGTCCCTGTGCTCGGCCTTCTTGTCCACATCGCATTGCTCGGGCGCCATTTTTGTGGCACCGCTGCTATTTTCTTGTATGCCTGCTGCTATGTGTAATTTCCCCATTGGCGGCACAGGTTGTTATTGCAGGTGGCCATTTTCTTGTGGTCGGGCCCTTTTCTTTCTGAGAATGTGGCGGCCATTTTGGATGGGGATTTGGCCTCTAGTGCTGGCTTCCTGTAAGGCGCACAGCGCAATTCTCCTCAGTTTTTCCTCACACAGGCTGTGTACAGTCGGAAGGCGGACAGCGGCGCTGATCGGTCTCTTGCTGGGTGGTGAGTTCCCTGGGTAACCCCCCCTGTCAGTGCAGCAAGGAGGGTGGACTTTTCAGTTTTTGTCTGAGTCCCTGAGAGCTATCAGTAATGGAGTCAGTGTCTGGCTCTTCTTCCCCAAACATGCCAGAGGCAGCAGCCGGTGCCCCTGTACCTGCGATTACCATGGACACTTTGTCGGCAGTCCTGGAATCTTTTGTTGCCAGGGTGGAAGCGGCGTGCGAGCGTAAGGGGGGTAAAAAGCGCCCCCCGCTATCCCCAGGGGAATGCTCTGATTCAGATCCAGGCCTAGCTGCGGCACAGGACCCCGGTTCTGGGTTATCAGAGGATGCGCAACAGGACCTTCCTTGCGGGGAAGACCCTTTATTCGGGTCAGCGCATGACCGGGCACTTGTTGGTGCGCTTACCAATGCTGTAAGGGACTCCCTTAAGCTGGAAGGTGCAGCTGAGGCGTCCACAGAGGGGTCAGTCTCTTTTGGGTCGCACAAATAGACCCGCTCTGTGAAGGTGTTTCCCTATGTGTCCTCCTTTGATGAATTCATAGATAAGGAATGGGAGAAGCCGCAGAAGTCCTTTGTGGTCCCTCAGCGCCTGGCGGTCAGGTATCCCTTTGAGGAGAGCCTTTTGAAAAAATGGGCTTCTCCTCTGGTTGTTGACCCCCCCGGTCGCTCGGTTAAATAAAGTAACCGCTCTCCCTGTAGAGGGGACCCCTACATTTAAGGACCATACTGATAGGAGGTCCGAGGCGCTGAGCAGGTCCATATTCACCTTGTTGGGGGTCTGTGTTGAGGCCTATTTTAGCTGCTACCTTGGTGTCTCGGACGCTCACTGAATGGGCAAAGATTTTGCACCAGACTGGAGGAACATCAGCTCCCTCTGGAGTGTGTAAGACTGGCCGACCAGTTGGTGCAGGGCCTTGTGTATGTCTGTGATGCCACTCTGGATGCAGCCCCCTTAATCTCTAGGGCCTCTGTATCTGCGGTGGTAATGCGCCGCCTATTTTGGCTAAAATGCTGGTCCGCTGACCAGGCTTCCAAGAAACCCTTGGCAGACTTGCCCTTCAAAGGTGGGAGGCTTTTTGATACCTTGCTGGATGACATTATTAAGGATGTCACTGGGGATAAGAGCACTCTTCTCCCTCAGTCCACTATGGGGAAGGAGCCGCGCTGTAAGCCGGGTCCTTCCTTTCCCGCGCAGAAGCGGTATTTTCGTCAGTCAGGGTCCGCGGGTAGACCCTCCCAAGCTGAAAAGGGTCCAGCTGGGGGACAGAAGCATCCCTGGTTGCGCAAGCCCAACAAGCCAGCAAGCAAGCAAGCAAGCCTGCCACTGCATGAAGTTTTGCCCCCGCCCGACTCATGGGTGGGGGGCAGGCTTTGCAGGTTCATGGCACGGTGGACCTCCCTGCTCTCCGACCAGTGGGTCTGCGAGATGGTCACTTTGGGGTACAAGATCGCGTTTCTTTCCTGTCCGCCGAACAGATTCTTTCCCTCAAACCTCCCTCTTTTTCCGGCTCGCCGGTCTGCCCTATTGGGGGCAGTGCAAGATTTACTAGGGGCTGGAGTGATATTACCTGTACCAATGGAAGAGAGGTTTCAGGGTTTTTATTCGAATCTGTTTGTGGTCCCGAAGAAGGACGGAGTGCGTCCGATCCTGGACCTCAAAGCCTTAAATGTCTTTGTAAAGGTTTAGAAGTTCCGCATGGAATCCATTCGTTCAGTGGTTGCTGCGCTCCATCCGGGGTACTTTCTGGCATCCCTGGACATCAAGGACGCATACTTGCATGTACCAATCTGCACAAGACACCAGAGGTTTCTGCGCTTTGCAATCGGCGAAGACCACTATCAGTTTGTGGCTCTTCCTTTTGGCTTAGCGTCAGCACCGAGGGTTTTCACCAAGGTGCTTGCCCCGATTTCTGGCTTTGCTGAGACAGCGAGGCATTGCTATCATGGGCTACTTAGATGATCTTCTTCTGAGAGCAGCTTCTGGCTCAGAATTAGAGGAAGATGAGCTATAGCCAGTCAGACCCTCCGAGAATTCAGTTGGGTGTTAAACATTCAGAAGTCGGTCCTGACACCGACTCAGCATTTTGGAGTAGCTAGGGGTGATTCTGGATTCCAAGGAGGCGAGAGTCTTCCTTCCTTTGAAAAAATTGAAGACTTTCCAGTCTGCGGTGAGGTTGTTGACATCCCGCAAATGGTCGTCTCTCCGCTTTTGCGTGCGGGTTCTGGGTCTCATGGTAGCCTCCTTCGAGGCAGTACGGTATGCCCAATTCCACACTCGAGTCTTGCAGAGGGAGATCCTGTCCAAACGGAACAAATCTCCATTGTGTCTGGATCTTCAGATTCAGGTCAGTCGCCTGGTCAGGGCTTCTCTGAGTTGGTGGCTGAGATCCCCGGCTCTTAAGTCAGGGAAGTCGTTCCTTCCCCTCCATTGGACTGTGATTACAACGGACACCAGCCTCACAGGTTGGGGGGGAGTCTGGGGAGTCCAGTCGCCCCAGGGTCGCTGGACTCCGGAAGAATCCCGTCTGCCGATCAATGTCCTGGAACATCGGGCGATCAGACTGTGCCTCTCCTTGTGGTCGGGGAGACTACAAGGACGCCCAATCAGGATTCAGTCAGACAACGCCACGACGGTGGCTTATGTCAACCATCAGGGGGGAACAAGGAGCTCAGCTGCATCGTTCGAGGTCGCTCACATCCTGCGGTGGGCGGAAAGAAGCGTGCCGGCTCTGTCGGCCGTCTACATTCTGGGCGTCGAAAATTGGCAGGCGGACTATCTGAGTGGCCAGATGCTAGACCAGGGGGAATGGTCATTGCACCCGGAGGTGTTTCAACTCCTTTGCCGGAGATGGGACACGCTGCTCAATCGCAAGGTGTCGAGATTCGTGGCCAGGTCCAGAGATCCCTGGGCAGAGGCGTTGGTGGCCCCGTGAGGTCAGTATCGGCTAATTTATGCCTATCCCCCACTGAAGTTGCCTCCTCGTCTGCTCAGCAGAGTGGAGACCGAGGGGATCCCGGTGATTCTAATCGCTCCAGATTGGCCCCGGCGTCCTTGGTACGCCGACCTTGTGCGCCTGGTGGCTGCCAATGCGGGAGGACCTTCTGTCTCAAGGTCCCATACTTCATCCTGCTTTACAGTCGCTGGCTTTAACGGCATGGCTATTGAAAGCCAGGTACTAAGGGGCCGAGGTCTTTCGGATTCGGTCATTTCTACAATGCTGAGGGCACGGAAATCTTCCAGGAAGATCTACCATCGTACTTGGAAGGCCTACATCTCTGTGTGAAGAGATGGAGTGGCGTCCACGGATGTATTCGGTTTCCAGGATCCTGCTGTTTTTACAGCGTGGAGTGGATCAGAAACTTGCCTTAAGCACCATTAAAGGCCAGATTTCAGCCTTGGCGGTTTTCTTTCAACGGCCTTTGGCGACCCATTCCCTGGTGGGTACTTGTGCAGGGGGTTCGACATGTGGCTCCCCCAATTAGACCACCTCTTCCTCCATGGGATTTAAATCTGGTGCTCTCCATTCTTCAGAACCCTCCTTTTGAGAACATCAGAGAGATTCCTCTCTTGACACTATCTCAGAAGGTGGCATTTCTGGTGGCCATTACATCTGTCAGGAGGGTTTCTGAATTGGCGGCCTTGCCTTGCAAGTCACCATACTTGGTCCTCCATAAGGATAAGGCGGTGCTACGCCCACAGACCTCTTTCCTTCCGAAGGTGGTTTCGGCATTTCACCTAAATGAGGACATTGTGCTACCATCCTTGTGTCCTCTGCCGTCGCATCCCAGAGAGACTGTGCTCCATGAACGAAAAGAGAAAATAGGATTTTTTGTACTCACCGTAAAATCCTTTTCTCTGTCGTCCATGGACAGACACCGTACCCACCCCTCCTTTTTTAGGTTTGTACTGCTTGTTACAAACTGAGCTGCTGACTGCAGGGCGGAGGGTTATGTCTGGAGGGACCGCCCCCTGGGCGGGGCTGTTCAACTCTGATTAATATAACATGTGTTTAAACATTTAACATGTTCTGCCTTGTCCTCTCCTAGGAACAGGGACATAACCCATATGTCAAGAATTGAGAAGGCTGTGTCCGTCCATGAGCGACAGAGAAATAGATTTTATGGTGAGTACAAAAAATCCTATTTTTTACTAACATTCCATTACAATATGACTTGTGTCGCAATTGTACATGCTATATTCTTTCTTTTTTTGCTATTTTCTTTCCCCCGTGAAAGTGGCGTAAGAGCCGGTTCACACAGGGGCAACACGACTCTGGCCGCGACTTTGCGAGGCGACCTGGACACGACCTGAGCCCGCACCACAGCGCAACTTGGGGCGACTTCAAGTCACCTCCAAGACAGGCGACTTTCCAGTGGCCAATCAAACAACAATCAGCTCTGTGGGAGGGAGGGGTTTTCCTGAGAACATTTTTTCTCTTCCTGTATAGTCTCTTCAGTTAAGACACGATTCGACTTTGGAGGCGACTTCCATTGAAATCAATGGGTAAAAGTCACCTAGAAGTCAGATTGAAGTAGTACAGGAACCTTTTCTGAAGTCGGAGCGACTTCAGTAGTGTACATTAAGACGGCTCCATTCACTTCCATTACTTTTCTCAACAGCGCGACTTTGGATCCCAGGTCGCCCCTGTGTGAACCGGCTCTTACCCTTTAATGTGGAATGTATGTTCCTTACTGAAGAACATTATTTTTTATTATGTTATGAGTAAAGTTCTTTTTTAAAATCATCAATAGAGTGAAGGCTATAATCCATCCACAGCGTCTGGCATCAGATGACTGGCAGAGTTGAAAATGTAGAAAAATTTAACTTCTCGTGTAAACCTGCTCAGAATGCAACATTCAAGCTGATGAAATGCATTCTCTAGATTTTATTCTAGATACTGTGTGTGTGTGTGTGTGTGTGTGTGTGTGTGTGTGTGTGTGTGTGTGTGTATGTATGTATGTATGTATGTACCGTATAAGCCAAGTTTTTCAGCACATTTTTTGTGCTGAAAATGCCCCCCTCGGCTTATACTCGAGTCTGTTTCCGACTTCAACTTTGTGCGCCTGATCCCGGCCACCCGTAGGTCCCCTGGACCCCAAACTTGGCACACATGTAGCCCAACTCCTCTACAAGTGTGCAAAGTTTGGTGTCCGGGGGACCTAGGGACAGGGAGCACCGATTTTTCAAAGCCGGGCACCCTTTTCCATAGACACCAATGTTAAACGGTCATTTCTCCGGTGATTTTGGGGACCCGGTACTGGCCGGCCGTAGGTCCCCTGGACCCCAAACATGGCACACATGTAGCCCAACTCCTCCTCTACAAGTGTGCCAAGGTTGGTGTCTGGGGGACCTACGGCCGGGGAGCACCGATTTTTCAAAGCCGGGAACCCCCTCCATAGACTCCCATGTTAAACGTCAGTCTAGTCACAGTGAGGCATGGGCACAGTGACAGTGAGGCATGGGCACAGTGAGGCATGCACATGGACACCCTAGGCTTATACTCGAGTCAATATGTCTTCCCAGTTTTTTGTGGTAAAATTAGGTGCCTCAGCTTACCGTATTTTTCGGACTATAAGACGCACTTTTTTCCTCCAGAAATATGGGGGAAAATGTCCCTGCGTCTTATAGTCCGAATACATAACAGGGGCCCCGCCGTCGCTGACACCGCCCCTGCCATCCGCTCACAGCCTCTGGAATCCCCGACCGCCGCCACTAGCTCCGTCCCCCCCCCCCGCCGCAGTGTCAGGGGCTTTGCGAATCCAGTTAGAGCCGCTCTCGCTTTCTCTTTGGCTTACAGAAAGGGGGGGCGGCGGGGGATATACAGACAGCCCGCAGCTCTCCTCTCCCTGTCACAGCGCCGCTGCCGAGTTCTCTGGCAAATAGAGCAGCGGCGCTGTGACAGGGAGAGGAGAGCTGCGGGCTGTCTGTATATCCCCCGCCGCCCCCCTCCCTTTCTGTAAGGAGAAGAGAGAGAGAGCGTCTCTAATTGGATTTGCTGGGTCGCCACCCAGCTTCCTACCCACTGTTTCCCCCCCCCCCATGATTGGCCACAGCAGAGGGCCAATCAGAAGACACTGGGGGCATCATGGGAAATTAAGTCCCTGCAGAGTTCTGGCACCAGTTCCCCCAGCATGCAAGCACTCTGCTGGAGGGGAGGGAGGGGGTGTTAGAACTTGAAGAGGAGCAAAAGACAATACTCTGCTGGGGGACACCACCAGAGAGCCACGCTGTACCCCGCACCACCAGGGTGCCACGCAGTACCCGCACCACCAGAGAGCCACGCTGTACCCGCACCGCCAGAGAAGGAGCCACACTGTTCCCGCACCACCAGAGAGGGAGCCACACTTTAACCGCTGTACCCGCACCACCAGAGAGCCACGCTGTACCCGCACCACCAGAGAGCCACGCTGTACCCGCACCACCAGGGAGCCACGCTGTACCCGCACCACCAGGGAGCCACGCTGTACCCGCACCACCAGGGAGCCACGCTGTACCCGCACCACCAGGGAGCCACGCTGTACCCGCACCACCAGGGAGCCACGCTGTACCCGCACCACCAGGGAGCCACGCTGTACCCGCACCACCAGGGAGCCACGCTGTACCCGCACCACCAGGGAGCCACGCTGTACCCGCACCACCAGGGAGCCACGCTGTACCCGCACCACCAGGGAGCCACGCTGTACCCGCACCACCAGGGAGCCACGCTGTACCCGCACCACCAGGGAGCCACGCTGTACCCGCACCACCAGAGAGCCACGCTGTACCCACACCGCCAGAGAAGGAGCCACACTGTTCCCGCACCACCAGAGAGGGAGCCACACTTTAACCACTGTACCCGCACCACCAGAGAGGGAGCCACACTTTAACCACTGTACCCGCACCACCAGAGAGGGAGCCACATTGTACCCGCACCACCAGAGAGGGAGAAAGACCGAGCCACTGCCAGGATACAGACATGCTACACTACTGACTAGAGTCACCCCGGGCAACCCAGAGTGAGCGAACGTCCAGCCAGAGGGATCACTGTTGCGATTTCGCTGGGTCTGGTAAGAGGGCCTGTTGGCCATTATCCATTACTATTCCCAGGGACTGAGCCATTAGGAAGTGCCTAACCTGATATCCTCTAGGCCTTATTGACCGCCACAACATCCCCCTCTGTCCTCTTCCCACGGCGTCCTTCTACCAGGGCGTTACTCTGTCCTCTTCCCAGGGTGTCCCTTTTGTCCTTCACCCACGGCAACCCTCTGTCCTCTTCCCACAGCGTCAACCTGTCCTCTTCCCATGAAGATGACAGGGCGGGCCTTGACAGGAAGGGGTGGGTCATATTTAAATTAGGGGGTGCGCAAGTTTAGTCAGGCCTAGGGCAGCACAAAACCTAAATACACCACTGATGGCATGGTCACTCTGCGTTTACTATGACAATGGTCACTCTGCGTTTACTATGACAATGGTCACTCTGCGTTTACTGTGGCATGGTCACTCTGCGTTTACTGTGGCATGGTCACTCTGCGTTTACTGTGGCATGGTCCCTCTGCGTTTACTATGGCATGGTCCCTCTGCGTTTACTATGGCAATGGTCAGGCTGCATTTCATGGGGACTGGAAAATATTTTAGTACACCGTTTGGTTCAGAATATTTTTTTTCTTGTTTTCCTCCTCTAAAACCTAGGTGCGTCTTATGGTCAGGTGCGTCTTATGGTGCGAAAAATACGGTATATTCGGGTCGCCTTATACTCGAGTATATATGGTGTGTGTATGTGTGTATATCTATATATATTGTGAGGGGGTTAGCTCGGTAGCGGGTGTGTGTGACCCCCTGGATGGGCTCCCCACACAAAAACAGGCCCAGCAGACGGAGGTTGTGGTTTTCAAGATCAAAAGGTGCGGTTTATTTCTCTATTTACAGTGACAAAAACACAGCAAAGCAAAAAGAAACATAAACAAAATAAATCCTGGTCAGCTTGACCTCTGACTAAACATGCAGGTTTCCCTAACTAACAACTGGGATCAGCCTGGTGCTGTCCTAGTCCCTAAGTCCCTGGTTTAGTAAATGTCCAAACAAATAGCCACACAGGCTTTGTCTCACCGCACAGGGGTTCACTCTCCCTAGACAGTCCACACAGGTCTGGTTCCAGGCATGAGCAAACACCTAATGAAGCTGGGAGTTTTTATAGAGGCCTTAAACGAGCTGACAAGCTTCAGCTGGCCTCATCAACTCCCTGCCTGCACGACGCCCAGCACTCTCCCTAGAGGTATGAATCATCCATGAGCCCACTAGCCTCAGCTGGGCTTCATCAACTCTCTCCCTAGTTGTATAAGTCGGCATAAAGCCTGAATCTGGGAGAAATATACCTACCCCCCTGGATGCAACCAGGTGACTTTACCTTCCTGCTGTCACAATATATATATATCTCTATATATATATATATATATATATATATATATACATACATAATATTTTCTGTTGCGCTCCTCATACACCTATTTTAAAGTGAGCACAGAAATCTCCATTATTGCTGTTGCTTCTGAATGGATACTTTTCTGATCTGGGGAATATCGTCCCTCAGGAGATTGAAGCTGCTACTTGTGTCTCTACTGTGTTAAAGTATTGCAGTGGATATTTCTTGCCTTTTATTTATGGACAGTATTATGCAGTGTTGTTTTTATTTTTTTGCTTTTGTCCCATGTTCTGATGTTACAACAAATGTCTTCAAGTATTGAATTTTATTATGTCCATTATATAAAAAAAAACACTCTATTCTACTGTCGCAGATTTGTATAATTTTTCTTTTAGGTTACAATTCACTTTAATGTGTTTGTTTTTTTGTGTACTTTATTTTTTTGTTTTGTTTTTTTACTTAAGCACTTGTGTTTAAATTCTTTTTTTATAGGCTAACAATAAACCAGAAATTGAAGCAGCCCTGTTTCTGGACTGGATGAGGTTGGAGCCACAGTCGATGGTTTGGCTGCCGGTGCTTCATAGAGTTGCTGCTGCTGAAACTGCCAAACATCAGGCCAAGTGTAATATCTGTAAGGAATGTCCCATTATTGGTTTCAGGTAAGATATAGTTGCGTAGCTACATGGTTAGTCAGGTCAGTCATTTTTGTGAAGAATATCAGACTAGAGGTGCCTTTCCCAATGTGCTTCTTTTGCCTAATCACTACTAGTGTACCACCTCAGAAACCGTTATTCTTCATAGCCAATATTATTAGACTTGTTTACTGCCAGACCCAATTTAGATAGCACAGAGAGGTCCTGGGTTTTGTGAACAGGTTAACCAAATGTCATAGGGCAGTCATTTTTATTTTAAGCACTTTTTAAAGGGAATGGACCCAGGAGCAACACACTAGCTCCAGAACTTAGTTTACATATACACTGCATGTGAAATTGACCTCCATTTAGTGTGAAGTTAGTGCGGCCTCAGGCCTTCGCTCCTTGCTATTGCACTCATGATGCCTAATTTGATCACCCGCCTGTGTTTTCTTCTTCATTGTTTAGAGATCTATATATTTTGAATCCAATTCATAATTTTCCTTCCACTTCACATTTATGTCCCACTTTGTGTTGGTCTATCACAAAAAATCCCAATAAAATAAGTTTGTTTTTGGTTGTAACATGACAAAATGTGGAAAATTTCAAGGGGTATGAATACTTTTTCAAGGCACTGTGTGTATGGATAGATCGATATCGATTACTATATATAGATATATGTGTGTGTGTGTGTGTGTGTGTGTGTGTGTGTGTGTGTGTATAGATGGATATATCTATATCAATCTAAATCTATATATAAGTGTAGAGGTCGACCGATATATCGGCCGATATTTGGCAGTTTTTAAGAAATCGGCATTGGCCGATTATTGTGAAAATTAGGCCGATTTTCGCTTGCTACACTTAACCCGGCTGACCAGTGCCCCGCTCCCCCTCCCCCGCTTCCCCCTTCACCCGCGCCACTGATAGCCAGCGTGGCGGCCGGCCCCTATAGAGAAGAGTTTCACTAGCACCACCCAGCCCCGCCCCCCTACCTTGGCGGGCTGTAGCAGAGGAAGAAAGCATCATCATGTCACAAGCCCGAGCCGCTGCCGCCTGTCTGACTAGTAACTTCCCCCCCAGCAGGTGATCGTGGCCAGCACTAGCTAGCTCCTCTTCCTTCCCTGCTGAGGCAGAGCCTGCTGGCTGCTTCTATTCTGCTTTGTATGTGTTTGGCCAGTGTTCTAACAATATGGGTCCCCTATCAGATAGTGCCCGGGTTGGACTGGGCATGCGCAATCGGAGATCACGGAAATCTCCGAGACTGAACATCTGCTTCATCAGCTGTAGTTGGAGCATGCGCAGTTAACAGGCCGCTCGAAACACGCCCATCAACATTGAAAAACCCGCCCTTGAGTTCTGTAAACACGCCCCGCAGACGTGTAGTTTATTGTGAAAAGCATCATCTAAAAAATCACTGCTCAATAATACACCCGGCCCTTTTAAAAAACCATCCGCCCATTGCTGTATTGAGTGAGCACGGCCAGCTCTGTTCTATCGAGATGGGTCCCCCATCTGATAGAACGGGCGGTGTGGATAAGCATCGGCGTGGGAACGGCGTGTTAACTGCGCATGCTCGAACTACAGCTGATGGAACAGATGTTCAGTCTCGGAGATTTCCGTGATCTCCGATTGCGCAGTCCAGCCCGGGCACTATCTGATAGGGGACCCATATTGATAGGACACCGGTCAGCTCATCAGCGTCTATCTGCATGCACCTAGCCCTATCAGGTGCATGCAGATAGATACCAGAAAGCAGCATGGATAAGGGTAAGTCACAAAAATGTAATGTGTGCTGCTCTGCCCCCTGCAGACTTTATTTATTCTCCTTTGATGGGACACCTGGCTGAGGCTGACAAGCTGGCATTGAGTTGCATTGTGAGGATGACTCTGGGTGGATATGAGAGTTACATTGTGGAGAGCCTCTTCACAATGTAACTCTCATCCTCATCCATTTTCACAATTTAACTCAATCATCTTCAGCCCCACCCAGCACCATCCATCCCCCTCCGCAATGCATCCCCCACCCACGGCCAGCACCATCCATCCATCCCCCTCCACAACGCATCCCCCACCCACGGCCAGAACCATCCATCCCCCTCCACAATGCATCTCCCACCCACGGCCAGAACCATCCATCCCCCTCCACAACGCATCCCCCACCCACGGCCAGAACCATCCATTCATCCCCCTCCACAACGCATCCCCCACCCACGGCCAGCAACATCCATCCATCCATCCCCTCCACAATGCATCCCCCACCCATGGCCAGCAACATTCATCCATCCATCCATCCCCCTCCACAATGCATCCACCACCCACGGCCAGCTCCATCCATCCATCCATCCCCCTCCACAATGCATCCCCCACCCACGGCCAGCACCATCCATCCATCCCCCTCCACAACGCATACCCCACCCACAGCCAGCACCATCCATCTATCCCCTCCACAATGTATCCCACTCCCAGCACCATCCATCCATTCCCCTCCACAACGCATCCCCCAACCACGCCCAGCACCATCCATCCCCATCCAAAAATCGGCCTAAAAAATTGGTATCATATATAGGCCATCGGCCGCCCCGATTTCTACATATCGGCCAGAGAAAACCCATATCGGTCGACCTCTATATAAGTGGTTGTGATTTAAAGCTGAACGCAATCCATTTAGGAGGTGTTATATAGGACACGCAAAACCCTACCTGAATTCAGATCTACTTGGTCCCTCTATAGCATTGATCAATCCTGTTAGAAAGTTGATCATTTCAATGCTTTAGTGTGCATTCATTCCTGGTGGTGGTAACTGCAACTAGCTGAATTGCCTTTAAGGAATGTGGGAAAGGTGTTGATCCATCAGCAATAGCTTGGAGGAGTGTGGGGTTCCAGAGTCTGTAAATACATTGCAAAATGATGTCGGACACTTTCAGGGACTATTTGGTGTTCTAGAGACCTTGCACCTCTAGGACTATCAAAGGCGTGCCTTTTATATCTCCTCTACTCCTCTACTACTCCTCTACTATATCTTCTATCTGCAGCGAGTGACAGGGGTTTTATGATGCTGAAGATAAAAAAAAGATGCTGAAGATAAAAAAATGCATACCGTGGTGCCCTGCCCCCATCTCCTGGTTCTACCTCCAAAACCTTTGAACTGTACCAATTGAATGCATGCAGAGGTGTAATCATGAGAAATTTTGGTTCCCCAAGGGTGCCTATGTGACCAGGAAATGGCCTGATTAGGCAGGAGAAAGCCATACCACAGTTAAGCTCTATTTCTTTTTCGTACATCACGGGACACAGAGTGACTTAGTCATTACTAATGGGTTATATAGATACCTTCAGGTGCTGGCACTGGCAACTTCCAAAACCGGAAGTACCCTCCTCTATATAAGCCCCTCCCATCCGGGAGCACCTCAGTTTTTTGCCAGTGTCTAAGGTGTTGGCCAAAGAGTAACGTGTTTTCACTGGGCTTGCGTACAGGTTCTTTTATGGGCCTCAGTAAGCTGTTACGGATCCGACCAAAAAAGCTTCATAGCTAAACGGTCGGTACCCGGGCCTTGCAACAGAAGAGCAAGGTTTTGCCTGTAATGCCTCTCTTAGGAGGGCTGGACCCTGGGATCCAGAGCTCTGGGCATACCCACGACCAAGATGTTGTCTGTGCAGGGTGCTATACAGGTCCAGGGGAGTGGAATCCTTGGGAACCCGGTCCCTGAAGGTTTAATTACAATGCCTGCCGTGAGAGGTGAAGTTTGGGCTTCTGTGGACCAAACAGAGTCCTGCGGCGGGGAACAGGTAAGTGGGGGCCCCCAGGAACTTGGTTCTATTGGGGGACCCCCAAGCCTAATTTGTCTTTCTGTCTGTTACCTAACGGTATTCCCGCTAATATCTGTGTATGCCTGTAACTACTGGAAAATGTAAAATTTTAATAGTAGTCAAGAAAAAAAAAAAAAAAAAGGAGACCGCGGTACCTGTGTTAAACCACTAGAGGCCGCTGTGGTCCATTTTTCTTGTCATGTGGATCTTTGGCTTTTTTTCAAGTCAAAAGATCCAGGCAGTTGGTAAGTTTCTCTGTGGGAATCCACTTCCTCTGCCCTGTTGCTGCGCTCATCCACCGCACAGGCCCTCCGGCAAAAAGGGCCCTGGCTCCCAGTCCCTGCT
This sequence comes from Rana muscosa, assembly GCA_029206835.1. NCBI lineage: Eukaryota > Metazoa > Chordata > Amphibia > Anura > Ranidae > Rana > Rana muscosa. Next base: position 661,318,450 of record CM055117.1, read on the forward strand.
TGTTTTCAAAAAAAGAGCGCCGAAGGCGCACGGGCGCGCGCGCGTGCGTGTGAACGCGCCTCCTATGAAAAGAAAGGGGCGGGTGGATGACGCTCGATGCGCGCCGTGGCGCTTCTGCGCATGTGCAGGCGTCCCAGCATGGATAAAAGACACAGTACAAGTGTCAGCTGGATGCAAGCAGAGCTAGCAACAAAAACGGTGGCACACAGAGGCGGTTGATGCAGGCATCCCCATAGAAAGACACTTTAGTGGACACCAGCTGGTATATATAGCAGCAACTGTGTTAGACTATTACCAGTAAAATTGGTGTATGACGATGGGAATACCTCAGCTTTGTGCTTAAAGGATATGTCGTCCAGACGCTCTGGAAATAAGTCTTCCAAGAAGCCAAAGGGGTCTCCATCGGGCTCTGAGGATTTTGGGCATGCTTGTACTGCACCAATCTCCCCTGAAATTTCAGAGGTTAGTAGCCGTAGGAACCCCGCAGGAGTACCTGGTGCTGCGGCTGTCCCCAGTCCACCTGCTCCTGTATATATAACAGAGGAGGTTTTTTCCTCAACTCTGGGAGGATTGGAAGAGAGATTAACAGCATTGATCGCTGCTTCCCTGTCACAGGGAAAGCGCGTCCGATCTCCGTCTCCTCCTTCAGAGTGCCTGTTAGTGGAGGAACAGCCCCACACAGAGATCGACCTACCTGAAGGGGATCAGGATGAGGTTGATTCGGTTATAGAGGAATCAACCGTGGAAGAACCTTTCTCAGCATCTCAGGCTGAAAGATTATGGGTTCAGTCTCTGACTAACATGGTCCGATCAGCATTTAAAATGCCTCTTGCGGAGCCATCAACCACTACCGTCTCCTCGCTGGGGTCACTGAAAGCTCCCCAGACTGTCTGTTCCTTCCCAATCCACCCTTTATTGGAAGGGCTTATTTACCAGGATTGGGAGCATCCTGATAAAATATTTACTCCCCCCAAGAGATTTCCGGTGATCTATCCCATGGAGGATAAGTTCATAAAAAAATGGAGAGTCCCTACATTGGACGCAGCCATCTCTTGTGTGAATAAATCACTGACATGTCCAGTAGATAATGTTCCAATGTTCAAAGACCCAATAGATAAAAAATTGGAGTCTTTACTAAAATCTGCTTTCTCTACAGCAAGCATGGTGACACAACCTGCAGTAGCAGCGATTGGGGTCTGCCAAGCAGTGAAGGATCAGTTGAAACAAGTCTTAAGAGACTTACCAGATCAGCAGGCTCTTGCCCTAGCTGACCTACCTAGAGCCTTGTGTTTTGCAGTAGACACCATAAAGGATACAATCCAACAGGCCTCCCGCTTTACGCTGTCTGTAGTACATATGCGTAGGCTTCTGTGGCTCAAAAACTGGTCTGCTGAAGCTCCCAGTAAGAAATTGCTGATTAGCTTCCCATTTCATGAAGAACGCTTATTTGGAGAAGATCTGGACAAGTATATCCAGAAAATTTCTGCCGGTAAAAGTACACTCTTGCCGGTTAAGAACAAGGGTAGAAGTCCTTCTTTTAAGAGGCCTACTTCTCCAGTCCCTGGCACATCGGCTGTGAAACAGTTCCGACGGCCTCCGCGGTCAAATCCAGGGGGCAGGAATCAGGGACAATCACAGGGTAACAAGAAACCCTGGGTCAAGAGAGGTACGAAACCTCCCCCCAAGTCATGAAGGGTTGCCCCCACTCAATCGGGTGGGGGGAAGACTTCAGTTGTTCACACAAACCTGGTGGGACACCATCAGAGACAAATGGGCGATCTCCGCTGTAAGTCTGGGATACAAGCTGGAGTTAAAAGACACTCCTCCTGCCCATTTTATGAGGTCAAACGTGCCAAGCGATCCCCAAAAGAGAGGATCCCTCCTTCTGGCACTAGAACAACTATTGCTCCAAGGTGTAATCATGAAGGTTCCCTTGGAAGAAAGCAGGTTCGGGTTTTACTCGAACCTTTTCACAGGCCCCAAACCAAATGGGGACGTGAGGCCCATATTAAATCTAAAAGGGCTAAACAAATTCCTACATATCAGGACTTTTCGGATGGAGTCGATCCGATCGGTGGCCACCGCCCTACAAGGGCAGGAATGGTTAGCCTCGATCGACATAAAGGATGCTTATCTGCATATTCCCATCTTTCCGGCCCACCAGAAATTTCTACGCTTTATAGTAGAAGGGCGCCATTTTCAGTTCAGAGCCTTACCTTTCGGTCTGGCCACAGCACCACGAGTGTTCACAAAAATTCTGGCCCCACTATTGGCCAATCTAAGAACACGGGGTGTAACGATAATGGCATATTTAGACGACCTGCTACTAATAGACCACTCAGTGGAAAAACTGGAAGTAGCTATTCACGAGACAATCAAGTATCTGGAATATCACGGTTGGATTATCAACCGAGACAAGTCAGCTCTAAGACCAGTCAAAAGTCTGGAATACTTGGGGCTAAGGCTGGATTCAAATCAGAGAAAGATTTTCTTACCTCCAGAGAAGGTGTCGTCTTTGAGAGATTTGACCCACTTAGTGGGTACAAAAAGAAAACCATCCATACGCCTGTGCATGAGGCTGCTGGGAAAAATGGTGGCTTCATTCGAAGCAGTACCCTACGGTCAATTCCATTCAAGGAACTTGCAGAGGGCCATACTGTCAGCCTGGAACAAAAAAGTTCAGGCTTTAGACTTACCAATGTCCCTGTCCCCTTCCGTTCGCAAGAGCCTCCATTGGTGGTTGGTGCCCCAGAATCTGGAAAAAGGGAAACCCTTCAGTCCAGTTTCTTGGAAGGTGGTCACTACAGATGCCAGCCTCATAGGCTGGGGGGCAGTACTGGAGCAATGGTCTCTCCAGGGCAAGTGGTCAGAAGCAGAGAAGGCCCTGCCCATCAATCTCTTAGAGTTACAAGCAGCCCGGTATGCCCTAGTAGCATGGACATCCAAACTCCAAGGGTCCCCTGTAAGAATTCAATCAGACAATGCCACAGCAGTGGCATATATCAATCACCAGGGTGGCACCAGGAGTCGTGCAGCCCAGAGGGAAGCGAATTGCATCCTGGAATGGGCAGAAAGATATGTCCCAGCCATATCCGCGGTTTTCATCCCAGGAGTGGAAAATTGGAGAGCGGACTTTCTAAGTCGCCAGCAATTATGCCCGGGGGAATGGTCTCTTCACCCCGAGGTTTTCCAGGCAATATGCCAGCGGTGGGGAACACCGAATGTAGATCTGCTAGCATCCAGATTCAACGCAAAGGTGGACAGATTTGTGTCTCGCACAAGGGATCCCCTAGCTTGCGGCTCGGATGCCCTAGTGTTCCCTTGGGATCAGTTCAAACTGATATATGCATTCCCACCGCCACAATTGTTACCGCGATTAATCTGCAGAATCAGGGTAGAAAAGAAACCAGTGATTCTGGTGGCTCCAGCGTGGCCGCGAAGAGCATGGTACGTGGAGATCGTAAAAATGTCAGTGGGGAGTCCTTGGACCCTCCCACATCGTCCGGACCTGCTTTCGCAGGGACCGATATACCACCCTTCCTTACCAGCCCTGGGTTTGACGGCCTGGCTATTGAAGCCCACATTCTAAAAAAGAGAGGGCTCTCTAATCCTGTGGTATCTACCATGATCAATGCCAGGAAGCCGGTATCCAGGCAGATCTATTATAGGATCTGGAAGGCGTACATCGCGTGGTGTGAGGCCAGGAAATGGCATCCGCGTAAGTACGTAATAGGTAGGATTCTGGACTTCCTACAGTGGGCTGTAGATAGGAAGCTTGCCTTGAGTACTATCAAGGGTCAGATTTCGGCCTTGTCAATATTTTTTCAAAGGCCCTTGGCTTTGCATTCATTAGTCAAAGCTTTCATACAAGGAGTGATGCGTATTAGCCCTCCGGTTAGTATTCCCATATGTCCATGGGACTTAAACCTGGTTCTGTCGGTTCTACAGAAACAACCGTTTGAACCATTGCAACACATTTCCTTGGTTCTTCTCACCAGGAAATTGATTTTCTTAGTAGCCATTTGTTCGGCTAAAAGAGTATCGGAATTAGCCGCCTTGTCCTGTAAGGAGCCATATCTGGTTGTCCATAAGGACAGAGTAGTATTAAGTCCTCATCCAGCCTTTCTTCCTAAGGTGGTATCGAGGTTTCATTTGAACCAAGATGTGGTTCTTCCTTCTTTTTTTCCCAAACCTACCTCGGTAGAGGAAAAGTTATTGCATTCTTTGGATGTAGTAAGAGCAGTTAAAGCTTATCTAAAAGCCACTGCTCAGATTCGTAGAACGGATACTTTGTTTGTTCTGCCGGAAGGCCCCAGAAAGGGTCAGGCAGCATCAAAATCTACTTTAGCCAAGTGGATTCGACAGGTCATAATACAAGCCTATGGCTTGAGAAGGAGACCGCCTCCGTTCAAAGTTAGGGCGCACTCCACAAGAGCAGTTGGAACTTCATGGGCAGTGCATCACCAGGCCTCCCTGGCTCAAGTCTGTAAGACCGCAACATGGTCTTCAGTACACACGTTTACTAGATTCTACCAGGTAGACGTTAGAAGTCAGGAGGATGTCGCCTTTGGGCGCAGTGTGTTGCAGGCCGCAAAAGATCCTCATGCCTGATGGCGCCCAGCTTATGTATAGTGTATCCCTCCCCTCATTTGGCATTGCTTTGGGACGTCCCATTAGTAATGACTAAGTCGCTCTGTGTCCCGTGATGTACGAAAAAGAAAAAGGGATTTTTATAACAGCTTACCTGTAAAATCCTTTTCTTGGAGTACATCACGGGACACAGAGCTCCCACCCCTCTTTTTGGGACACTTATTGCTTTGCTACAAAACTGAGGTGCTCCCGGATGGGAGGGGCTTATATAGGGGAGGGTACTTCCGGTTTTGGAAGTTGCCAGTGCCAGCACCTGAAGGTATCTATATAACCCACATAGTAATGACTAAGTCGCTCTGTGTCCCGTGATGTACTCCAAGAAAAGGATTTTACAGGTAAGCTGTTATAAAAATCCCTTTATAAAAGCTTTAGGTGATGTCCCTACTACTTTCTCAAGGTTAAAGCTTGCTTTGCACACACATTTTAAGATCAGAAAGTGAATTTATTCATTTTGTGACACGTTAGGAAGCTAACAATTTACGAATAGTTTTGCCTGTTCAGTTAATGTGTTTGCATGGCAATATGGTGCCTATGGTTGAGTGCCCACCAAGGACACCATCTTCACAATGACGTGTGTGTATTTGCTACCACATCAGCTTGTTGGTCTCACGCAATTAGCCACACAGCTAAAACTATACTAGGGATATTAAATAAAATGATCCTTTTGAGGGCAGGTTCTGCTGTGAATGGTTCAGAGTTTTGCAAAGTGCTGTTGAATATGGTGGCATCATACAAATATAACCATAAGGTAATGATAAAATGGCCAATGTAAAAAAAAACATTATATAATTATACTTTAAGATATATTTTTTTCTGTTCAAGGCAATCATCCATGGTTAATTCAGCACAATAAAGTTTCTGGGGAAAAAAATACATGCGTGCGCGCACCCACACACAGCAAAAAAACATAATTCAAAGTTGCCTTGCTAGCACCACATATTCAGCTGTACAGTTTGCAAATATCTCAGTAGAATACATACAAAATACATTTATCCAATAGACTGTGAAATCATTACTACCCCTGAGAGAAAATTGCGGTTTTATTCACTCAAAGTATTTTACAGACAAAATCCAGTGTGAGCACCTCTGCTGTATTAAAATACTAAATAGAATTGTTCTCTGTAGACGAGTATGAAATGCTCCATAAAGTAGAATGGTTGAAAAGGGCTTTTCAGCCACAGGTAGTAAATTTTACCAGGTGATGTACAATGATTTTACAAGTACAGTTCCTCTAGAGGGTCCATTGTTTACTTGCTTGACTGACAGCTAGTAGGGATGTGTTTTAATAGGGAAGCAAACCGTAAAATGGCACATATAGATGCCATGTTGTGTCTTGCAGCTTTAATAAATTGTTTCTTATATTACCAAAGTGTGCACTTTCTTACCTCAAGTAGTCCTTGGCTTGTGCCTGTTTTGGGTACCCTTTAATTGTGTATAGTTTTCCAAACCATCTTTTTTGTAATTCTTGAATAAATCTACCAGCTCACACAGGCAATTTTGTAGCAGCAGGTAAGACTGAGCGAGCATCAGTTGCTCAGTGAGAATCACTTCAATAGTTAATAGTTATTCATAATATCCAGTGACTGTCACGATGTAGCTGCATAGAGCAGTACTGTATTGTATCCAGCTATAGTAGCGACTCTTTAGGTATGCTTGCCTATGTAGCGGGTATTTAAATTTAGGGGGGTGCATCTGGGTGGTAGTATGACCTGGATGCACTGATTGTTAGGGAATTTGGGACCCTTTTTTTGTTCGTGGAGGATTCCAGTGGTGTGCAGTTCCCTGCGGCCTGTGGGTGGCGCTGTCGCCCTGGGCCGGGGTTGAACCATCACTGTAGTGCTGTGCCCTTCTTTTCCTTTTTCGGCAGCGGTGCGCGGGGCAGGGAACCTGCTGTGCCGGTCCGGAGAGGAGATAAAGGGGACAGACGCCCTCAACACGGGGTTCAGTCGTTGGAGGTCAGAGCCGCGCCCAGGCACCTTCAGCCTGGGTGCTGGCGTTCCGGAGTTCCGGACCCAGGTGCCCTTGACCTGGCCAGAGCGGGAGATGGAGTCCATCCCAGGCACCTTCAGCCTGGGGTGAGGTACTACTGAGGAGGCCCAGGGCCCAGTACCTTCTACTGGGTTCCGCAAGGGTGGAAGAGTTCGAGGGGCCCTAAGGTGTTGGGCGCCCGAATCTGAGACGAGGAGGCCAGGGAGCGTAAACCCCTCCGAACAGTCGGGCGCAGCATTGCTGGTGACGGCGGGGTCTCTGGTAACTCTCTTGGAAGGATGTCTTCCCTCTGACAGGGGCTGCACTTAGCGAAGGTAATTCTGTTCCTGTTCTTCACGGTCGGTGGCAGCGGCTGTGCGCCATAACCGTTGGCGACACCACAATGGTTAATTCTATTTAAGGATTGTGCTTGGACCTACTCCCCACTTATACTGAACTGTTCTTTGGGTCACAACCTGTCTGCTGTTAAAAGGCCGATTTATTACTGTCAAGGAATAAATAAGAGTTGGACCTTTTCAGTGGTGTGGAACTTCAGTTACTGGGAGCAAAGGGTATCATCTGCAGAACGGACTTGGCTCTGGGTTATACACACGACCCGAAGATAAACAGGTGTTGGCTTTCACCTCTACACATTAGAGGACATGGGCCGTAGTGTACCGCATCCCTCCTCCCTGATCCCCCTAGACAAGACAGCAAGCCGAGAAGAAGGGGTGAGGGGTGAGGCCGCTACACTTAGTTAAAATTATCAATGCAATTTCCATTTGTTGCAAAATTCTGCTACAAATTTACGTGTTATAGCACTTTCTTTAATCAGTTTTCTTGATCGTTTGCCAACTTTTTTTTTTCTTGTCAATTGTGATGGGCAGAAACGTATTCTCTATTTTTATTGTGTATTAAACATAAATATTAATTTTTTTTATCTTACAGTTGTAGAGTTTTTTGTGGTCAGCTGTGATGAAGTGACCCATGTGACATACACCCTTGTCCTTTCCCATGCCCTTAAAACCAGCATAGAAACAGTGGTAGTAGCAGCTTCTGCTTCATTTTGATTTTGGGGTAGTAGAACTGAAAGTATCCAAAAAATTTACAATTACTCTTTGTTTTATTTTCTACTTTAGATACAGAAGTTTAAAGCACTTTAACTATGACATCTGCCAAAGCTGCTTCTTTTCCGGCCGTGTTGCAAAAGGTCACAAAATGCACTATCCGATGGTTGAATATTGCACTCCCGTAAGTTCCCATATCATATAAATTAATCTTCTGAAACAATGGAAAAACTGTATGGTATAAAAGTAGTATAGTATACCTGGTGATAGACCTAAAAAATAAATCTTAAAGCGGAGTTCCACCACATCTGCATCTTTGCATCATACGCTTCAATACAGCAAGGTAAAACAACATTGGCCTTTTTTTTTTGTTTTGTTTTATGTTTGTTTTTTTGTCTTTGTTTACCTGGTTTCCTGTTAGCATTGCGTTATTTCCAAACAGGAAATGACGCGATGCAATGCGGTGCTAGGCACCATTTTTAAATAATGCAAACAGATTCTTGCGCCGCGCCTTGTATTGCAAGATTGGGAGGTGCATGCTGGGTAACCCAGCAGCACCTTATCCCAATAGATTAGTCTAGTGGGCTTCGCATGCCCACAGTTAAGATGGGAACACACTGACAATCGAATATGAAGGTTAGTTTTAGCAAAAAATACTGCAATACTACAGCCAATTTGCATAGTTACCATTTATAAAAGTTAGTAATAAGAACGTGACAGGTGTCTCTTAAAAAAAAAAAAAAAAAAACTACGGCTGGAACTCAGCTTTAAACTTTTTTCCTTTATAAGAATAAATAAATACATTTTACACCAGACTAATATATTAAACCTGTCTACCTGAAACTGTGAAGACTTGGTATTTTACAGTACTGGAAGGCTGATCTTCCAGTATGACCTGGGAAAAGTGTGTGGGCCGCTCAGGTTCAAAAGGGAGAGGGTATGTAGACGATGCATCCGCAGATGCTGCTAGAGTGCTGACATGAAATGGAGCCAGTCCTGGCTCCTGTAAAGGTTCAAGAAAGGAAGGATGACACCTGGAAGTCGCACATCTATGGTGTCCTGCTGCAATGAATGGCGTGGCAACCTCAGCCTGGACTTTTTGACCCCAGATCTCTCCATAAAGAGGACCTGCCGTGCTGTATTGTTATCGCAAGGGATGTTTAAATTTTTTGCAATAAAAGTGATCAATATTTTTTTTAAAGGGACAGTGTAAAAATAAAAAAATGTAATCAATTTTTTTTTTTTAAAGTGCCCCATGCTTACGTGGTGAACACATACGCGGGGGGGGGGGGCAAATGAGCGTAAGCTCCAATTTTGGGTGCAACTCTGCTTTAAACAAAATAAAGTATGGGGACATGGAAGGATGGGGGAGTGTTAGCTTTGTGTATTACAAATGAACGAAATAGCGATTTTGGTTTGTGATGCTCAGAGGCTACTTAGTTCTGCTTTAAGTTCTGTTATTAAATGAATCTGTGTGCCTTGCATTGCTTGTTTTGGTGACTCACAAAATAGTTGTGGACTTATCCTCTTTTCTACTTGGCTTTACAACTCTAGAATTCTATCCAAATACATTTAAAATCCTGTACTGTATAATTATTAAATAATTTTAATTAGTTTATAGTCTGTCTGCCTATAAGAGCTTGTACAGCTATTAACATGAATGAACCCTTCTTAGCTGGATCTGACATGAATAGCTAAAGAAAAATGGTAGGTGCCAAGCTCTTTGTTTTGGTTGACGTTTTTGGCTTCCATAAACAACAGTCCGTGACTGAGTTTAGCTTTGAACTTAAAAGCAAAAAAGAAGGAACTAAGAAATGCTAAATCTCATTGTTGTAAACCACCAAATAAAGGCAGTTGCCAAATACTTTCCTGTAAAACATTTAATACCTGAATGCCGATTCTCTCAAGGAGAATGCTGAGCCAAATTTTAAATCAATCGATGGATTTTGTTTTATTTTTGACCCCGTTACTTCACAGCTGTTTCGTTCTCAAAGCAAAACCATGCTTTTTACCTTACTTTTCAATTCATGCGATCGAGTCTCACATTCACATGAAATGTATTTGTTTTCTTTCAGACTACATCTGGAGAAGATGTACGCGACTTTGCAAAGGTTTTAAAGAATAAATTCAGGACGAAACGATACTTTGCGAAGCACCCAAGAATGGGTTACTTGCCTGTTCAGACTGTCCTAGAAGGAGACAACATGGACACGTGAGTACACTCCACTGGACCTGCAAATGCCTTTGTCAGTTCTGTTTTTAGTTTTTTTACTGCATTTCATCCTTTCTGGAATTTATTTTGGCTGTAGGAAACACAAGCTGATGTTTAGAAAGTCTGCAGTAGTATGTACACCTGCATAAAACACCATTGAAGTAACAAATCTATCAAGAAATATGCAAGCCAATATCTTAATTTAAAAATAAAGCAAGAATCTAAAACTGTAATTTTACTTAGTGTACCTTGCAGGATTTTTTTTTTGCATTTGTAATCCTTAACTGCAACATTATATGGGGCAACATTCTACTATGCACAGAGGACTGTCAATAATCAAGCTAATGTAAACAGCAAGTGTCTACTGTGCTTCAACCTGCCTGAAATGGCTGTTAGTGTAATGCATAGTAAGTCACTAGCCCAAAACAAGCTTGTACAGATCAGGTGTCATTTTTAGTCAAGGGCCAGCATCAAATTGTGAAGGAAGAGTGAAGATGATAGACCCGGAACATGCACCTTCAAAATATATGGTATCTCTCGTATATCTATCTTGACATGTGCCTAAAAAATGCATCCCTGAATATGTCCTTATGTAACTTGTTATCTTAATTGTACAGTGCAGGGCACAGGACAGGAAGCAATTGACTATGGGTATGCCACTACTCTAAGGTGACTGGACACTGGGAAAAGCTTTGCTGGGAACTACCTTAATGCACCCTCAAATAAAAATGCACCGACTTCATAGGACTCTAGTTTTTTGCTGGCTTCTTTTAGGTGATGGCCATCTCCTATGGAGAAGTGTGTTTGCTAAACCATTCTTTTTATTTTCATTTTTCTTTACTACTTCAACCGACGGTTCTATCAAGATCTAACTGCTTATTGCCTCAGGGCTCTCTAGCAGTTTCTGGATTGGTTAACTTAGATTTACATCTTGAGAACTGTATCCAGATCCCGCAGCAGCGAAACCAGCCGGTAATATTTGCCTTGGGCACTCTATTATGGGTTCAGCACTCAACTTTGTAATGAGTGTAGTTAGCCACAGGGTGCTATATATGGCCAGTGCTGTGGGAAATTGCTATGGCACACAGACCCTGAAGACCCCTTCGGTGGAATGCCCACTATGACAGGTAAAGTTTGGTTCCCTTCTGAAACCATTGATAAAGCAAGACAGGATTTCCTTGTATTCATGACGGATGTCCTATTTTAACTTATGGGGTGGTATTCACTTTATTATTTTATCCCCTCTGTAAATTTTTTTACTACATTGGTGGTAGGTAATGTTATGATAACGTTTAGCTTTTTAAATTGGGATTATTTTTGCTACACAGTATTACTGCTTGGGAGAAGGCTTTTTGCACTATGCCTATTGTCTGTCTCTCCGCCCACCATTTCTATTGAGATTGAAAGAAGCACGTCTGCGTGCTGTCCCAGAGACACAGCCACAGGACATCAGTCAGCGCCTGGGTTATCGTAATTCCTTTCCCAAACACGCCAATACCCACTCTTTCTGCATCCATTTCATAAGTATCCCACAGGGGATCCCCTCAATTGGCAATGGCAGGACAAGGCACGGAGGAGCTGAGAAAAAAACAGCCTAATAGCACTGATGCTACAGACAGCAGTGAAATGCCCAGGATGATAGTTGTTCCCCTGTACCAGAGCAAGGTTTTTTGTTTTTTTTTACGCTGCTCCCTTTTTCTTATTCTAGCTCCCTATCAGACATGCAACAGACAGCCTATCTGACTAAGGCAGATTTCACTGAAACTGATTTCTTTGTTAATGCCTCTGTAATTCTAGAACCTCTTCTGCCGGTCTATCACCTAAATCTATTCAGGTCTATGACCCTGAACCTCCTAACCTCGTTGGGGATACAAGCTTCAGCCACAAGGTGCTTTACGCTGTCATCTAAATGTTTAGGGTCCGTTGACCCTTTTTTCTTTTCTGCTTTTGTTTTTTTGTGAGTCTCTCTCTTTATTTCTGCTATTTGCCTTGTTGCCCACCCCTCATTTTATTGTTTGGTGACCTTGCATGGTCTCTGACTCCCTGTCCTTTACTGTACAATTAAGATGATGGGAATTTTGACTAACAAGTACATTTCATATCTTGGAGTACAGACCAGGACACTGGCCACCTCCCCAGTGTCTCCCCTTATTTGCTACAAAACTGGAGTCCCATACAGTGGGTGGGGTTCCAAATTTTCTTCTACATCTTTGTTTTTACAAAAAAAAAAAAACAACAAAAAAAATTGTCAGCTGTATAAGAGTAGTATTCTGTTGCTGTTTTTCATTTAGTTTTTATAGCCAAGCTTGGATTTAACTTTATTTGGTAAGCTAGGGAAGCCTAAAATCTATGTCCTATTTCTTGTAATTGGAGTTGTTCAGGTTTGTTTTTCTGAGATACCGCACAGTTCAATAAATTGTAGATATTTTATTTTGCATTTCAAATCCTGATAAAACAAAGCTTAAATAACTCTTTTTAAAAACATACTCTGCATCACCGTACAGAGATGGCACATATAGATGCTTTAAAAAAAACTATATTGAAATGAGAAACATGTTCAAAATGAGTCTAAAAGTAGAAAGGAATATATATATATATATATATATATATATAATTTATTTTCACTGTTTATAAAGTGCCAACATATTCTGCAGCACTTTAAAGATGCATAGTTTCAGTTCTATGTTCCCTGTTCAAAAGTATTTACCACGCATATATACACTATTGAACAAATTGTGAGAAAGCCGTGCAAGCTAGCAGTATTTTTTTGGACTGGGGAGGAAACTGAACATCCATATGAAATACACACAGACATTCAGAGAATCTAAAACCTTTAGTATGTCAATTGTGATTCAAACATAGGATCTAGAGCAGTGATGGCGAACCTTGACACTCCAGATGTTTTGGAACTACATTTCCCATGATGCTCATGCACGCTGTAGTGTAGTGGAGCATCATGGGAAATGTAGTGCCAAAACATCTGGGGTGCCAAGGTTGGCCATCACTGACCTAGGGTATTAAAAGTGATTGTGGAAATTTGAACAGTAGGAGGCAGAGGTGGGGGACTTGAGTCACATGACTTGACTTAAGTCAGACTTGAGTCACCTGTTTGAGGACTTGCGACTTGCTTGACAGAATTCAATAAATGACTCGACTTGACTTTGACTTGTCACTAATGACTTGCGACTTGACTTTGACTTGGGCTATATGACTTGCAATGACTTGGCACCACTAACACTAACCGCAAGCCGCCGTCTGCCTACCTGAATCAGCATGTCATGCAGACAGACGACGGCCATTGCAGTGTTCAAAAGCCACGCATCCTCGTCTGTGATAGGCGGAACACTCAATTTCACAGCAGGCAGTGTTCAGCCTATCACGGACATCCTCTTATCCTCGTCTGTGTTATGAGGATGAGCGGATGTCCGTGATAGGCGGAACACTGAATGCTGGGAAATTGAGTGTTCCGCCTATCACAGACGAGGAGGCGGCGCGGCTTTTGAATACTGGAATGGCCGCCGGGATGCCGCCGATCAGGTACACGGCTGACGGGCACAGTGAGGCATTGGGCACAGTGAGGCATTGGGCACAGTAAAGCACGGGCACAGTGAAGCACGGGCACAGTGAGGCATGGGCACATAACCAATATTATTTATTGTTATCCCTCCCAATTATTTTTATACAGTATGGGGTAGATCAGTATTTTGACTTGATTTGTGACTTGACCAAAATAAATGACTTGACTTGCTTGACTTCTAGCAGGGACTTGACTTGCTTGCTTTTCGTCACAGTAACTTGGGACTTGCTTGAGACTTGCACATGTGTGACTTACTCCCATGTCTGGTAGGGAGGTATAGGTAGCAGTGTTGTTAAATATATAAACCAGTAAAAATCTGGTAGTTTAACAAGGTTTTATGCATTTATGAAGATGGTATTTGCTGGGGAGGGTTGGCGAAGGCCTCATGGAATAAGGAAGGGAGTAGCAGAGAAAAGGAGCAGGATAAAGTCCTAGAGGTAGTAGAAATGTGAAAACAATTAAGATTGATATGTAATATCTATTTACCTGATCATAAAGAAACAAACACTATAAAAATGGTTTTAGTCCTGAGACAATATATACTGAAAAAAAAAACTCAACCACCCTATACATTTGTATTATTTACTGTAACTGCAGCCATATTTTGTTTTAAATGGATTGCACACTAATGGGTTTTGATGCATTTTCCACAGCTACTGGTACTTCAGGACAACATGATTATTAACCACTTGCTTACTGGGCACTTAAACCCCCTTCGTACCCAGACCAATTTTCAGCTTTCAGCGCTGACGCAATTTGAATGACAATTGCGCGATCATACAACGCTGTACCTAAATGATATTTTTATCATTTTTTTCCACAAATAGAGCTTTCTTTGGGGGTATTCGATCACCTCTGCGGTTTTTATTTTTTGCGCTATAAACAAAAAAAGACCGAAAATTAAAAAAAAAAAAAACACTTTTTTTACTTTTTGTTATAATAATAATCCAATGTTTTTTTTAAAAACTTTTTTTTTCTCAGTTTAGGCCGATACGTATTCTTCTATATATTTTTGGTAAAAAAAATTGCAATAAGCGTATAGCGTTCTAGCACCTACAAAATAGGGGATACAATTATGACATTTTTATTATATATTTTTTTTTTTTTTGCTAGTAATGGCGGCGATCTGTGATTTTTGTCAGGCCTGCGATATTGCGGCGGACATATCGGACACTTTTGACACAATTTTGGGACCATTCACATTTATACAGCGAACGGTGCTATAAATATGCACTGATTACTGTATAAATGTGACTGGCAGGGAAGGGGTTAACACTAGGGGGCGTTCAAGGGGTTAAATATGTTCCCTATTAGTGATTCTTACTGTGTGGGGTAGGGGACTGACTGGGGGACTATACAAGTAAAAATGTGCAAAAATACCAGAGACTCAAATATCCAAACAATATGGTAGTAACTAAGTGTACATAGTGATAGACACAGCTAAGTAAACTTAGGTGAAAAGTTAGTTGAAAGTCCAAGTACTGGAGGTGAAGGGTATATCAGGGGTTAAAGTTACACTCCCAGGGCTGCCGTCAAAGGGGAACAGAGACCATGTTCCAGTTCTGCAGGAAAAACACAAGGAGAGAGGCGCCTCTGGGTGTAGCAGTATTAAAACAATTTATTTAGGCAGTGAACAAAAGCCACTCACATTTTGTTGGTAAAAAACAAGCATGTAGAACTTCCCAATCAGGGGAAAGGAGGGATCATCAGATGTGTCAGTCCACTTCTCTTCCTGCTGGGGCGCTAGGGTGCTTGATAAAGGAGTGCGGCTGCCACGTCACTCGCAGCCTGTACCTCACGAAACGCGTCGCATTCCAGTGACGTCAGCACCCCTCGCCTGCTACACCATCGCGCTCCAAGCCTCGCTTTGGATTTCCTCCTCCATCGCAGCTAGCCTCTTCTATACATCTGTCAGTGGTGCGAGCGAATCCAGAGCAACCTAGCGCCCCAGCAGGAAGAAAAGTGGACTGACACATCTGATGATCCCTCCTTTCCCCTGATTGGGAAGTTCTACATGCTTGTTTTTTACCAACAAAATGTGAGTGGCTTTTGTTCACTGCCTAAATAAATTGTTTTAATACTGCTACACCCAGAGGCGCCTCTCTCCTTGTGACTGACTGGGGGAGGTGACCGATCTGTGTCCCTATGTACAAGGGACACAGCATCGGTCTCCTCTCTCCCTGACAGGATGTTTACACACAGAGATCCACATCCTGCCTCTGTAACAGCCGATCGCGTGTACCTGGCGGACATCGCGGCCGCCAGGCACGCGCAACGGCATCACGTGATGCGGCGGGCACAGCTGTTCCCCGCGGCGGGATGTAACACAGCAGGACGTCCACCCAGCACTTGAGAGCCGCGCTGCAGACGTCTTTCGTCTATAGCGCGGGTCTCAAGTGGTTAAATCTATACCAAAGAGTATGCATGTAGTGCCATTAATTCCTACCGTAGCAGCCTACCTACCTCAGGGGCGTATAATATACTGTAGCACAGTTCCAACATTAGGCTTTTGTAAAAAAGGGCCTCACAACTTTTTGTTACATTCTCTGTTATCCCTTTTATTTTTTATCTATTTTTGTTATTTTCCCAAATTGTACATTTCTGAAGAATATGTTGGCACTACATTTAAGACCTTATGCACACCACCACTCTTCTTAACGCCTTTCTTCTGTCAGGCGAAAGCATCCTCAAAAGCTCTCCTTAAAGTGGAGGTCCACCCTGAAAAAATCTTCACACTAAAAATTCTAAAAAAAAAATTTATAGAAAAAAAAAATGTTATACTCACCCTAAATGCCTGTTGCTATGCGGAAGTCCCCTAATCTGCCGCTAATGTTCCTCTTCTCCGTCCGCGGTGGCTCTCCTTCCGCTTCCTCTTCTTGTGAATGGGCCGCGCTGCCTTCTGGGAACTGTGTGTATCCCAGGAGGCAAGCCGCCCATTCACAAAGCGCTGTGCGAGTGGCGCATGCTTCACAGCCTGTTTCCCCTACTCAGAATGGAGGAGCCGGGAGCCTGCCAGCAGCGATCGATCGCCTCGGCAGGACCGACATCGTGGGAGAGTAGGACAGGTAAGTGTCCTTATTAAAAGTCAGCAGCTACACTGTTAGTAGCTGCTGGCTTTTTTTTTTTTTTTCCTGCACCACAGCTTTAAAGTGGTAAACCCTTACATATACCCAGTGAAGTAACTGGCCTTAGGTGATACACAGAGATTAAACACATCCTCCTACATAAGCTGTACCTGTCATCTACAGTCTTTTCTTCTTTATTTCTATTCAAAGTGCTCAATTATAAAGCTTGTCTGAGAGTTCAGAAAAAGAGGGCAGAGAGCAGAAGTTGCGCTCTGCAGAACTTAGTGAGGAGAGCTGATTAAAGTAAAGTGACACCCCCCCCCCCCTACACAGTACGCTGGCACATAGCTCTCAGACGTGATTCATGCACGTCCCATGATGCATGGTAAAACTCTGACATTCAGAGACATGACTAGGCATGAAGGGAATTTTAGTTCCTGAAATACTGGAGGTCCATAGTTTGGAGACCCCTGCTTTAGAGGGATATACTTTAATATTGTATGCCTGAGGTTTACAACCACTTTAAGCTGCATCTTTTTCAAACGTGGTTAGCTGTGTTCAGACGCGTCAAGTGTTTTGGTTTGCTGCATTTTATTGGCCAGAATAGTTATTCTGGTCATTGAAATGAATGCTGAAGCACAAAACACAGCCAGTGCATTTAGCGCTAAACACACCAGGCGCGTTTAGACGTGCCAGGCGTTTTTATTTACGGAAAAATGCTCCTCTCCTGAATGCGCTGGCCCTACATTTTTTTCTGTCTCTAAACGCCTGTAAACGAAGATATACACCTAGGTTAATTCTTCCTAGGGGTAAACCAATGTTGCGCCAAAGCTCACGCTGTCTTCCTGGCACTTAAAATGACAGAGTATAAAATAGAGAGCCGGCATCGCATCCTCCCATTAAAAGTACTTTGATAAAAGGTACAGTGTGCAATTTACAGCAGCTTACATGTTTCAGTAAAAAACCTTGTTCATAAATGCCCCTGCCGCTAAATGCCTGTAAATGCCTATGTGTGCATGTAGAGGAGCGTTTAGAGTCAGAAAAAGGCAAAAAAATGTGGCATAAACTGTAAAATTTTAAAGCTGAACTCCAGGTATAGTTTTGCATATTTAAATTAACTTGGACCAATGTAAGTATACATGTTTTATACCCGGCGGGGCTGTTATGGAAACTGAGAATTACTGTAGTGGTTGGCGCTGCTACAGCAATTGCAGTGGTCTTCCAGGTCCTGTGTCGAGCAGCTGCCCTTCTGCATAGTAAATACAGAGGTTTGCTTGCTCAAAATTATTACCATTCACAGTGTCTTGTTTTATTTTTTTAAGGCGAATATTGTGCCTTTTTGATGGAGGGGGGTGGCTTGGTAGCATCAGTCAATCCAATCGGTGAACGCCTAATTTTAATAGAAAAAAAAGGTGTTTTGTAAATTTGCAGCCATGACAAGTGAGTGAACCCCAAGTGTTCATCATGCAGAGGGGCAACTGTTTTGCACAGGACCCAAAGACCGCATTAGTTACTGTAGTAGTACCAACTACTATAGTGATTCTTCCCTTCAACAGCAGTTTGACAGATATGGGAATACAGTGGGTACGGAAAGTATTCAGACCCCCTTACATTTTTCACTCTGTTATATTGCAGCCATTTGCTAAAATCATTTAAGTTCATTTTTTTTCCTCATTAATGTACACACAGCACCCCATATTGACAGAAAAACACAGAATTGTTGACATTTTTGCAGATGTATTAAAAAAGAAAAACTGAAATATCACATGGTCCTAAGTATTCAAACCCTTTGCTCAGTATTTAGTAGAGGCACCCTTTTGATCTAATACAGCCATGAGTCTTTTTGGGAAAGATGCAACAAGTTTTTCACACCTGGATTTGGGGATCCTCTGCCATTCCTCCTTGCAAATCCTCTCCAGTTCTGTCAGGTTGGATGGTAAACGTTGGTGGACAGCCATTTTTAGGTCTCTCCAGAGAGGCTCAATTGGGTTTAAGTCAGGGCTCTGGCTGGGCCATTCAAGAACAGTCACGGAGTTGTTGTGAAGCCACTCCTTCGTTATTGTAGCTGTGTGCTTAGGGTCATTGTCTTGTTGGAAGGTAAACCTTCGGCCCAGTCTGAGGTCCTGAGCACTCTGGAGAAGGTTTTCATCCAGGATATCCCTGTACTTGGCCGCATTCATCTTTCCGTCCATTGCAACCAGTCGTCCTGTCCCTGCAGCTGAAAAACACCCCCACAGCATGATGCTGCCACCACCATGCTTCACTGTTGGGACTGTATTGGACAGGTGATGAGCAGTGCCTGGTTTTCTCCACACATACCGCTTAGAATTAAGGCCAAAAAGTTCTATCTTGGTCTCATCAGACCAGAGAATGTTTTTTCTCACCATCTTGGAGTCCTTCGGGTGTTTTTTTTAGCAAACTCAATGCAGGCTTTCATGTGTCTTGCACTGAGGAGAGGCTTCCGTCGGGCCACTCTGCCATAAAGCCCCAACTGGTGGAGGGCTGCAGTGATGGTTGACTTTCTACAACTTTCTCCCATCTCCCGACTGCATCTCTGGAGCTTAGCCACAGTGATCTTTGGGTTATTCTTTACCTCTCTCACCAAGGCTCTTCTCCCCCGATAGCTCAGTTTGGCCGGACGGCCAGCTCTAGGAAGGGTTCTGGTCAAGTGCAGCATACATTTTTTTGTAACCTTGGCCAGATCTGTGCCTTGCCACAATTCTGTCTCTGAGCTCTTCAGGCAGTTCCTTTGACCCCATGATTCTCATTTGCTCTGACATGCACTGTGAGCTGTAAGGTCTTATATAGACAGGTGTGTGGCTTTCCTAATCAAGTCCAATCAGTATAATCAAACACAGCTGGACTCAAATGAAGGTGTGTTTTTTTTTTTTTTTGCGTCAGGTAAGAGGGAGGAGAATAAATGGTGGAGGCAGAGACATTTCCCCCTCTTTATGTTTTATGTGAGAATATGAATTGTAATATGTTTTGTTTAAATGTCATGAATATTATATGTAAAGAAAATTTCAAATAAAATCTGAATTATAAAAGAAAAAAAAAATTATTTTAGCAAATGGCTGCAATATAACAGAGTGAAAAATATAAGGGGGTCTGAATACTTTCCGTATCCACTGTTTGTTTGTACACTTGCATTGGTCAATGCTAGACCAATGTAACTATGCAATTAAAATTATTCCTGGAGTTCAGCTTTAAATCTTGGTATACAGCCTCCTGTGATGTAGCACAGGGGTATTGATATAAAATTCAGTAAATCTTTCTTCCAGCAGAGGACTGAATCACTTGTTTGATACTTAATTCCACCTTGGAGCATCTGCAAACGTGGCACATTTTTGCAAGCACAAATGGCACCATGCGTCTCGGTACAGAACAATTTTAAAAAGGGTCAAAGACTTATTTTCTGCATGTAAAACAGCCTATTAAAATAAATGGGCTGCCTACACACAGAATGCAGGTCGCAATGATGTACAGTGGTTAAATAAAATAATCGCCCCCTGTAAAACCCCTTTTTGTTTCATCCAGCTGTATTTACTAGTGCACCTTATACCGTGCAAGTGAAAGATAGAACACCAACATGTCAGAATAAATAAAATAAAAAAAACAGAATCGCTAAGTTGGAAAAAGGATATGTCTAACTAACTTTGCACATTTAGACTTTGCAATATTTGTCCACTCTTCTTTGCAGAACTGCTCAAGTTCAGTTAAATTTGATGGTGACCGTTTGTGGATGTAGTCTTTAAGTCATTCCACAGATTTTCAATGGGGTTTGAGCCTGAACTCTGACTAGGCCATGCAGGGACATTCACCATTTTCTCCTTGAACCACTGTGTGGTCATTTTTGCGGTGTGCTTTGGGTCATTGTCATTTTGGAAGGTAAACCTTTTTCCCATTGACAATTTTCTGCCAGAGGGCAGCAATATTTTCCTCAAGAATTTGACAGTATTTTGCCCAATCCAAGTGCTCCAGTCCCTGCTGCAGAAAAAAACACCCCCATAATAGGATATTACCACCTCCTGTTTTACTGTAGGAATGGTGTTATTTGGATGGTGAGCTGTATTGAATTTCCACCAGTCATATCGTTTGGTGTTGAGGCCAAATATTAAATTTTTAGTCTCATCTGACCATAACACATTTTTCCATGTGGCCTCAGAATCTTCAAGGTGCATTTTTGGCAAAGCCCAGTCGTGACTGCATGTGGCCTTGCTTAGTTTTATCCAGCTGTATTTACTCAGTGCAACGTATAACATCCAAGTGAACGATATAACACCTACATGTCAAACTTTTTTGAAAAAATTCAAAAACAAAATCACTGAGTTGGAAAAGGGATCCCCCCTCCCCAAAATGATTCTACACTCCTCTTAGTATAAACTTAAGCTCCCCCCCCCCCAATCCTTCCCAGCAGTAACATAGCCCTCCTCTCTGTCCTACCTTACACAGGCCTGAGGGCAGGAGGTTTAGCAGGTCTAGAGCTGACATCGGAGGCAGGACAGTTTTGAATGGAGGGTGGAAGCTGCACAACTTTTCCCATTAAACAGCTTGTGATTGGTTGCGAAGACTGCTCTGCATCCTAGCAACCAAACACCTTCTAGTTAACTTCAAAAGTTAACTCGGCAGTTCCTGTCCTCCTATCACAGTTAAAATGGTGTATATCGCGCTGACATGCAAAAGCATGTCCAATAGCAGCCAGCACAACACTAGAACATGTGAAAATAAAATTCTGTGCAGCGCTCAAAAATTCATAATGATACAAATTTATATGTATAAAAAATCCAATGTACACAATACAAATAAAAATCAAAACCGTGAAAAGTGATGTGGAATTCACACCCAAACTAAAGCCCGTAATTCCATCATATAGAGGTTATTAAACCGTGAATACAACAGTCCATGCCATGGATAGACCGTGAGAAAAAAAACTCTCTAGCAAAAACAGGTATACTACGTGCCGTCAGTGTTGGAGTGAAAACATGACAATGAAACCACCACCGGTTGTGTAAAGGCTTACCGGATTGTAGGGACTCAAATGGGCATATGCTCAATGAGTCAGCAGGGCATGGGGTGTAAACACCAGTGTATGGGACTTCCCATATCTGGGCTCCAGATCAGGATTGAAGATGGTCCAATTATTCGGGAGATAACTCAGAGAAGCAGTCCTCAGAAGCAGCCAACATGGCAGACCCAAATCCCATGTGTTCAAATTGGTGTAACCTGCTAATTCTTGCTGGCGAAGCAAATCAGCTGCAGGCTCCAATTGTTTAATGAGTAGTCAGTGTAAAGAGGAGGCATGTCCTAATAGCTAATCCAGCTAAATACTGAGAGACCATCAACCTGGTACTGTGTAATCAAAAATAGAAGGATAAGGAATAATGGGTGTTTGGCAACAGCCCCTTACTATGTCTAATATCACCAAATACAAAATGTTCTAAGACATCATATTTGTATTACAAAGACATTAAAATGTATTCTACATGAGGTAGGCAATGTAATCTCTACATAAAAACAAAAGATGGCAGCAGTCAGTTTGGTTGAAAAAAATCCTATGCAATTCGTGGCTATAGCCACTGCTTCCAGGGCTTCAATGTTTATTCACCTGACTCAAGGCCTAATATTGACAAATACAGTAGACATAAGTACAAAGTACAAATATATTACATACATGAATACCTGCATATAATGTAAACACACTCAGGACCCCCTATCCCATGGAAAAAGGGGAGGGAAAAGGAGGCATGTCCTCCTCCATCCAGAACTGTCCTACCTCTGATGTCAGCTTGGAGAAGGACAGCAGTGGCGGCAGCTGAGGTGAAGAACTGGCTCCTAAATGGTGGGACTGCAGCGATCTAGTTGGAACAGTGACCCGGTCCAGATCCGAACTGCGGTCCACCATTTTAGTGATGCCTGATGTAGCATATTCTACATAAATGTACAATTTGGAAATCCCTACAAAATAAATACTTCGAAGGAATAATAGAAATTTTTTAAAATATACGAGACGTTATTTTTTTTTTTTTTTTTTTACAAAAGCCTACTTTTGTGCTGTGCTATAATTTACTCCTTTTGAGGTAGGATGCAATGTTAGAAATAATAACACTACATGTTAGCCAGTAGGGAAAAAGAATGTCCCCTACGCTTTGCAGAAATACCATAATCAAGTGTTTCTTTATAATTCGTAAACCTGAAATACTACATGGTAACAACTTGTATTCATTATCCTTCTACCTCTGGGAAGGGGCAATGATGCCACAATCTCCACCTCATCCAATCAGTGAAAAATATAAGGTGTTCTGCGAATTGGGGCTGTGCTAATCGATTTCGTGCACCCTATTCAGAAGTGCAAGGCTCGGAAGATTGTGGCGATCACTGTAGTAGCACCGACTACTGCAATGATTCTGCACATAATTGGGACGTCCATCCCACCCCTAAAGGTTAAAGACCCAGTTAAAGGAATGTTGGGGCTGGGCAGGCAGAGGTTAAGTTTTATTATTGTGAGGTAGGGTTGAAAGACTTTGACAAACCTAATGTGTTTAGTTCACTTCAAAGGAAAGAAAGCAAAAGAATCTCAGAAAAATTGATTTCTGGTTTACTCTCTATAATCTAAGCACATTTATCGCTGATGTTCCCAATCATACAGCAGGTGCAGATCAGAATGTGTTCATTTCTCTATCTGTCAGTAGCATAACATTTAAAATAGTTTAGGAAACTTCAGGCTGATGAGACAACATCTGCACTGTTGCTATCATAGTCTCTAGGTTTATGTACATAGTAAACAATGTAGTAACCATACATTTAGCTGTATGCAAGATTTTTAATCTTATAATAAAACAAACTTCAAAAACTGAACATCCTTGCCAAAACGAAGTTAATCTGTCGTTCGATCCTAAATAGAGTTGAGCGGACACCTGGATGTTCGGGTTCGGCCGAACTTCGGAAAAAAGTTTGAGTTCAGGACCGAACTTGACCCCGAACCCCATTGAAGTCAATGGGGACCCGAACTTCTGAGGACTATTCACGCTTGTTTTCCGTGCTTAGAACTGTCCCTGCACAAAGTGTAATTTCTGATGGAAAAAGTCATTTAAAACTCGGCTCCCGGCAAGACATAGAAAAGTCATTGATAAAAAAAAAAAAAAAGCGTGGGGGTTCCCCCAAATTCAATTACCAGGCCCTTCAGGTCTGGTATGGATTTTAAGGGGAACTCCACCCCAAGTTTAAAAAAAAATGGCGTGAAGTACCCCCAAAAATCCAGACCCTTTATCTGAGCACGCAACCTGGCAGGCTGCAGGAAAAGAGGGGGGCGAGAGAGCGCCCCCCCCTCCTGAACCGGGGTCTTTCAGATAATAAGCCACCCGCCCACAGACCCTCACAACCACCGGCCAAGGGTTGTGGGGATGAGGCATCCTCCCCATGTTGAGGGCATGTGGCCTGGTATGGTTCAGGAGGGGGGGGGCGCTCTCTCGTCCCCCCCTCTTTTCCTGCAGCCTGCCAGGTTGCGTGCTCGGATAAAGGGTCTGGACTGGATTTTTGGGTGTACTCAATGCCATTTTTATTTAATTTGGGGTGGAGTTCCCCTTAAAATCCATACCAGACCTGAAGGGCCTGGTATGGATATTTGGGGGAACCGCACGCATTTTATTTTTTTTTAATTTGCGGCAGGGTTCCCCTTAATAGCCATACCAGACCTGAAGGGCCTGGTAATTGAATTTGGGGGAACCCCCACGCTTTTTTTTTTTTATTATTATCAATGACTTTTCTATGTATTGCCAGGAGCCGACAATTCATTATAGCCGTGAGTGAGTTTTAAATGACTTTTTCTTTCTCGTACATCATGGGACACAGAGCGACATAGTCATTACTAATGGGTTATATAGATACCGTCAGGTGCTGGCACTGGCAACTTCCAAAACCGGAAGTACCCTCCCCTATATAAGCCCCTCCCATCCGGGAGCACCTCAGTTTTTTGCCAGTGTCTAAGGTGTTGGCCAAGAAAAAACATGTGTTTTTCACTGAGCTTGCGTACAGGTTCTTTTGGGCCTCAGTAAGCTATTCCGGATCCGACCAAAAAAGCTTCATAGCTAAACGGTCGGTACCCGGGCCTTGCAGAGAAGAGCAAGGTTTTGCCTGTAATGCTTCTCTTAGGAGAGCTGGACCCTGGGATCCAAAGCTCTGGTCATACCCACGACCAAGATGTTTTCTGTGCAGGGTGCTATACAGGTCCAGGGGAGTGGAATCCTTGGGAACCCGGTCCCTGAAGGTTTGATTACAATGCCTGCCGTGATAGGTGAAGTTTGGGCTTTTGTGGGCCAAACAAAGTCCTGCGGCGGGGAACAGGTAAGTGGGCGCCCCCAGGAACTTGGTTCTATTGGGGGACCCCCAAGCCTAATTTGTCTTTCTGTCTGTTACCTAACGGTATTCCCGCTAATATTCTGTGTATGCCTGTTACTACTGAGAAAATGTAAAAATTTTAATAGTAGGCAAGAAAAAAAAAAAATGTAAGACCGCGGTACCTGTGTTAGACACTAGAGGCCGCTATGGTTCTTTTTCTTGTAATGTGGATTTTTTTCTTCCAGAATCAAATCCAGGCAGTTGGTATGTTCTCTGCTGGGAAGCTGTCTCCTCTGCCCTGTTGCTGCGCTCATCCATCCCCGGGCCCTGCGGCAAAGGGACCCTGGCTCCCATCTAGCTCCTTGTTGTTTTCAAAAAAGGCGCCGAAGGCGCACGTGCCCGCGCCTCTATTCATAGAGGCGATCTGGAAAAAGGGGCGGAGCGGGTGGATGACGCTCAGGTGTGCGCCGCGGCGCTACTGCGCATGTGCGGGCGTCCAGCGTGTTTTGAAGCACATTATAGCTGGCTGTTGAAGTGCACAGACAGAGCTAGCAACAATATAAAGGCACATAGAGGCGGTTGATGCAGGCATCCCCTAGAAAGGCACTTTAGTAGACACCAACTGTGATATAGCAGCAATTGTGCTAGACTATTCTCAGTAAAAGTGGTGTATTACGGCTGGAATACCTCAGCTTTAGGCTTAGGAATATGCCGTCCAGAAGCTCCGGAACTGAATCTTCCAGGAAGCGAAGGGGGTCTCATCGGGCTCTGAGGATCTTGGGCATACTTCTGCTGCACCAGTCTCCCCTGAAGTTCAGAGGTAAGTGACCGTAGAGACCCCGCAGGGGTCCTTGGTACTGTGGCTGTCCTCAGTTCACCTGCTCCTGTGTATGTAACAGAGGAGGTTTTTTCCTCAGCTCTGGGAGGATTAGAGAGAGATTGTCAACATTGATCGCTGCCTCCCTGTCAGGGAAAGCACGCCGATCTCCATCTCCTCCTTCAAAGTGCCTGTTAGCAGAGCAACAGTCCCATACAGGGATCGACCTGCCTGAAGGGGATCAGGATAAGGTTGATTCTGTTATAGAGGAATCAACAGTGGGGGAACCTTTTCTCAGCATCTCAAGCTGAAAGATTATGGGTTCAGTCTCTGACTAACATGGTCCGATCAGCATTTAAAAATGCACCTTGCGGAACCATCAACCACTACTGTATCCTCGTTGGGGTCGCTAGAAGCCCCCAGACTGTCTGTTCTTTTCCACTTCACCCTTTACTGAAAGGGCTTATTTACCAGGATTGGGAACGTCCTGAGAAAATATTTATTCCCCCAAGAGATTTCCGGTGGTCTATCCCATGGAGGATAAGTTCATCAAAAAAAAAATAAAAAAAAAAAAAAAATGGAAGGTCCCTACAGTGGACGCAGCCATCTCTTGTATGTATAAATCACTGACATGTCCAGTGGATAATGTCCAAATGTTCAAGAACCCAATAGATAAAAGATTGGAGTCCTTATGAAAGTCTGCTTCTTTCTACAGCAAGCTTGGTGACACAACCAGCAGTAGCAGCTATTGGGGTCTGCTAAGCAGTGAAGGATCAGTTGAAACAGGTCTTGAGGGACTTGACAGATCAGCAGGCTTTGCCCTAGCTGATCTACCTAGAGCCTTAGGCTTTGCGGTTGACGCCATAAGGATTCAGTCCATCAGGCCTCCCGCCTTACGCTGTCTATAGTACATATGCGTAGGCTTCTATGGCTCAAAAACTGGTCTGCTGAAGCTCCCTGTAAAGAATGGCTAGTTAGCGTCCCATTTCATGGTGAACGCTTATTCAGGGAAAACCTGGACAAATATATCCAGAAAATTTCCAGCGGTAAAAATACGCTCTTGCCGGTTAAAAACAGAGTTAGAGGTCCCTCTTTAAGAGGCCTGCTTCTCCAGTCCCTGGGGCATCGGCTGTGCAGTTCCGACGGCCTCCTCGGTCAATTCCCGGGGGTAAAAAACAGGGACAATAGCAGGGTAATGAGAAACCCTGGGTCAGGGGAGGTACAAAACCTCCCCCAAAGTTAAATTCATTGAAGGGTTGCCCCCACTCAGTCGGGTGGGGGGAGGACTCCAGTTGTTCGCAAGAGACCTGGCGGGACACGATCAAGACAGATAGGTGCTCTCCGCAGTATGTTTGGGATACAGTTTGGAGTTAAAAGACTCTCCTCCTTCCCATTTTTGAGGTCAAACGTGCCAAGGGATCCCCGGAAGATAGAGTCCCTCTTGTTGGCACTAGAACAACTATTGCTCCAAGGAGTAATTATGGAGGTTCCCCTGTAAGAATGAGGGTTTGGGTTTTACTCAAACCTCTTTACAGTCCCGAAGCAAACGCGGACGGGAGGCCCATATTAATTCTAAAAAGGGCTATACAAATTCCTGTATATCAGGACTTTCCGATGGAGTCGATCCAATCGGTGGCCACTGCCCTACAAGGGGAGGATTGGTTAGCCGCGATCGACATCAAAGATGCTTATTTGCACATTCCCATCTTTCCAGTCCACCAAAAATTTCTACGCTTTGCAGTAGAAGGGCGCCATTTTCAGTTCAGAGCCTTACCCTTCGGTTTGGCCACAGCACCACGAGTGTTTACAAAAATTCTGGCCCTTTATTGGCCAATCTAAGAACACAAGGTGTAATGATAATGGCATATCTAGATGACTTGTTGCTGATAGACCACTCAGTGAAAAAACTAGACGTGGTCGTTCACAAGACAATCAAGTATCTGGAATCTCACGGTTGGATTATCAACCGAGACAAGTTAGCCCTAAAAACCAGTCAAAAGTCTGGAATACTTGGGGCTAGGGTTGGATTCAGGCCAGAGAAAAATATTCTTGCCTCGAGGAAAGGTGTTGTCTTTGAAAGATTTGATCCACTTAGTGGGTACAAAAAAGACAGCCGTCCATACGCCTGTGCATAAGGCTGCTGGGAAAAATGGTGGCATCATTCGAAGCAGTACCCTACGGTCAATTCCATTCAAGGAATTTGCAGGGGGCCATACTGTCAGCCTGGAACAAAAAAGTTCAGGCCCTAGACTTACAATGTCCTTGTCCCCTTCCGTTCGCAAGAGCCTCCGTTAGTGTTTGGTTCCCCAGAATCTGGAAAAAGGGAAATTCTTCAGTCTGATTTCTTGGAAGGTGGTCACTACAAATGCCAGCCTTATAGGCTGGGGAGCAGTACTGGAGCAATAGTCTCTCCAGGGCAGATGGTCGGATGCAGAAAAGGCCCTGCCCATCAATCTCTTAGAGATACGAGCAGCCCGGTATGCCCTAGTAGCATGGACATCCAAACTCCAAGGGTCCCCTGTCAGAATTCAATCATCAGGGGGGCACCAGGAGTCGTGCAGCCCAGAGGGAAGTAAATTACATCCTGAAATGGGCAGAAAAATATGTCCCAGCCATATCTGCGGTATTCATTCCAGGAGTGGAGAATTGGAAGGCGGACTTTCTAAGTCGCCAGCAATTAGGCCCAGAGGAAGGGTCCCTTCACCCCGAGGTTTTCTGGACAATATGTCAGCGGTGGGGAACATCGGATGTAGATCTTCTAGCATCCAGATTCAACGCAAAGGGGGACAGGTTTGTCTCTCGGACAAGGGATCCCCTAGCTTGCGGCTCGGATGCCCTAGTGTTCCCTTGGGATCAGTTCAAGCTGATATATGCATTCACACCGCCACAATGGTTACCTCGATTACTCCGCAGAATCAGGGTAGAAAAGAAACCAGTGATTCCGGTGGCTCCAGCGTGGCCCCGAAGAGCGTGGTACGTGGAGATTGTAAAATTTCAGTGGGGAGTCCTTGGACTCTCCCACGTCGTCCGGACCTGCTTTCGCAAGGACCGATATACCACCCTTCCTTACCAGCCCTAGGTTTGACGGCCTGGCTATGGAAGCCCACATTCTAAAAAAGAGAGGGCTCTCTAATCCTGTGGTATCTACCATGATCAATGCCAGGAAGCCGGTATCCAGGCAGATCTAATATAGAATCTGGAAGGCGTACATCGCGTGGTGTGAGGCCAAGAAATGGCATCCACATAAGTACGTAATAGGTAGGATTCTGGACTTCCTACAATGGGCTGTAGATAGGAAGCTTGCCTTGAGTACTATCAAGGGTCAGATTTCGGCCTTGTCAATATTTTTTCAAAGGCCCTTGGCTTCGCATTCACTAGTCAAAGCCTTTATACAAGGAGTGATGCGTATTAGTCCTCCGGTTAATATTCCCATATGTCCATGGGAATCTAAACTTGGTTCTGTCGGTTCTACAGAAACAACCATTTGAACCATTACAGCATATTTCTTTGGTGCTTCTCACCAGGAAATAGATTTTTCTAGTAGCCATTTGTTCGGCTAAAAGAGTGTCGGAATTAGCAGCTATGTCCTGTAAGGAGCCATATCTGGTTATCCATAAGGATAGAGTAGTATTACGTCCTCATCCAGCCTTTCTTCCTAGGGTGGTACCGAGGTTTCATTTGAACCAAGATGTGGTTCTTCCTTCTTTTTTCCCCAAACCTACTTCGGTAGAGGAAAAGTTATTGCATTCTTTGGATGTAGTAAGAGCAGTTAAAGCTTATCTAAAAGCCACTGCTCAGATTCGCAGAACGGATACTTTGTTTATTCTGCCGGAAGGCCCCAGAAAGGGTCAGGCAGCGTCAAAATCTACTTTAGCCAAGTGGATTCGACAGGTCATAATACAAGCCTATGGCTTGAGAAGGAGACCGCCTCCGTTCAAAGTTAGAGCGCACTCCACGAGAGCAGTTGGAACTTCATGGGCAGTGCATCACCAGGCCTCCCTGGCTCAAATCTGTAAGGCCGCAACATGGTCTTCAGTTCACACATTTACTAGGTTCTACCAGGTGGACGTTAGAAGTCAGGAGGATGTCGCCTTTGGGCGCAGTGTGTTGCAGGCCGCAAAAGATCCTCATGTCTGATAGCGCTCAGCTTATATATGGTGTATCCCCCCCCCCTCATTGGGCATTGCTTTAGGACATCCCATTAGTAATGACTATGTCGCTCTGTGTCCCGTGATGTACGAGAAAGAAAATAGGATTTTTATAACAGCTTACCTGTAAAATCCTTTTCTTAGGAGTACATCACGGGACACAGAGCTCCCGCCCCTCTTTGGGGACACTTATTGCTTTGCTACAAAACTGAGGTGCTCCCGGATGGGAGGGGCTTATATAGGGGAGGGTACTTCCGGTTTTGGAAGTTGCCAGTGCCAGCACCTGACGGTATCTATATAACCCATTAGTAATGACTATGTCGCTCTGTGTCCCGTGATGTACTCCTAAGAAAAGGATTTTACAGGTAAGCTGTTATAAAAATCCTATTTTTTCCTTCAGAAATGACACTTTGTGCAGGGACAGTTCTAAGCACGGGAAACAAGCGCGACTTTACATGCATATTGCCGAACCCGAACATACAGTCAATTGTTCGGGTCCGGGACCCAAAAACCCAAAAGTTCGGTACGGACCCGAACTTTACAGTTCGGGTCCGCTCAACCCTAATCCTAAATGGTAATCCTACTACTCGGTGAAACTTTTACATTAACCACTTCAGCCGGAAGATTTGCCTGCTTAATGACCAGGCCATTTTTTGCATTACGGCACTGCGTCGCTTTAACTGACAATTGCGCGGTTGTGCGACGCTGTACCCAAAAAAAATTGACGTCCTTTTTTTTTCCCCATAGATAGAGATTTCTTTTGGTGGGATTTTTTGCACTATAAACAAAAGCAACAATTTTGAAAAAAACACAATATTTTGTACTTTTTGCTATAATAAATATCCCCAATAAAAAATAATATATATATATATATATATATATATATATATTTCCTCGGTTTAGGCCTATGTGTATTCTTATACATATTTTTGGTAATAAAAATCGCAGTAAGCATATATTGATTGGTTTGCGCAAAAGTTATAGCGTTTACAAACTACGGGAAAGATTTATGGCATTTTTATTTCTTTTTTTACTGGTAATGGCAGTGATCTGCGATTTTTATCGTGACTGCGGCATTATGGCGGACAGATCGGACACGTTTGACACATTTTTGGGACCATTGACACTTATACAGCGATCAGAGCTATAAAAATGCACTGATTACTATATAAATGTCAATGGCAGGGAAGGGGTTAACACTAGGGGGCAATCAAGCGCTTAACTGTGTTCCCTCGTGTGTGTTCTAACTGTAGGGTGTAGGAGTGACTATAGGAGATGACAGATCGTTGTTCTTAGCTAGTAGGAACACACGATCTGTCTCACTCCTCACAGAACAGGGATTTGTGTGTTAACACACACACGTCCCTGTTCTGGCTCTCGTGGCCGTCGGTCATCGCCACCGTTGGCCACGCGCATCGGGTCCCCCGCAGTGCAGCGGGTGCGCACCTGCTATTCCCGCTTAAAGGGCCGACGTACAGGTACAACGGCTCGCAGGAACGTGCCGACCTGCCGCAGTATAATGACGGTGGCTGGTCAGCAAGGGTTAAAGCAATACTTTCACACCAAACTAAGCTCCCTGAATGGCTTTGGTGATTGGAACGTCGCTCTTCTTTTTCATCCAATGTGAAAACATAAAGATAGATTGAAATAGAGATGATGGATATTGGGGAATATATATAAAGAAAAAATGGTTAATAAATCTGAAAACTGCATTTACAAGGGCTGTACCGAAAAAGTGATGCAAAAGTGGGAATAACATTTTTATTAACTTAGGTTGTTCAAATTTCACAATTTTCTTGTTGGTAGAGTAACGCTTCCTCTATAGTAACGCTTCTTTTTTCATTGCAGGTAGATTATGGATTTCATGCAGACGCAACGTATCATCATTGGGTTTTTGACGAGGGAGTGGTGTAGGCTGTCTGACATCCACAGAAGTCTATGGAATGTTTACAGATGATTCCATTGACCAGGGCAAGTTTAAAGAAGGGAAAAGTGGAATTGAAGGCAAACCACATCTGTACATTTTCTGTAGCCATCTGTGGATGTCAGGCAGCCTGCTGCCCACGCCCATTAATAACACTGACAGCAGGTTGCTTCTGCTTGGAATGCATTGTTTACATGCAATGAAGAAGATTTAATATAGAGGAAGAATTACTCTATCAACATGCAAAATTTGAGCTACCTATATAAATGAAACCCTGGTCGCCAGCGCCTCCTGGCCCTTTAAGGGGTTTTAGATGCCGGGGGCGGGGTTTATGATTAAATGACCTCCATAATTGTCTGTGACGGTGGTCACATGATTAGAGCTTTCTGTTACCTGCCGGTAACTGTGCTGGGAGCATGTTTTGCAATAGTGCCTGCAAATATGCAGCCTCTCGTGTCCAGGCCCACCTGCCCAGAGACCGCATATTTGCGTACTGTAGGCACCAAGAGGTTGATAAAAACAAATGATGCCCACTTTTGCATTACTTTTTAGTACAGCCCTTGTACATTCCAGTCAGATCAAGCATATAGCCTTCATAAGAATTATGTGAATAACAAAAATTCCAAAATATAACCACTAGATATAGTCAGCAGTTAATGAGATTTTTTTTTATTCCTGTAGCCATCAGCTCCATCTAGTGGCCATAAATGTGTTTTTTTCCTAAATCCCACTATTTTTATAAATGAAGAACATTTGCCTGGAAAATAGCCTAGTTGCATTTCATTTTACTGGTATTTGCACAAAACAAACATTCCTTTTTACAGGGCAAATAGCCCTTTAACAACTTAAGGACCAGGCCTATTAAGTTAAAGTCATTTATTTTTTTCTTGCTAGAAATTTACTTAGAACCCCCAAACATTATATATATTTTTTTCTAACACCCTAGAGAATAAAATGGCGGTCGTTGCAATACTTTGTCACACCGTATTTGCACACCGGGCTTACAAGCGCACTTTTAAAAAAAAATAAGATAACAGTAAAGTTAGCCCAATTTTTTTTTTTTATATTGTGAAAGATGATGTTACGAGTAAATTGATAACCAACATTTCACGCTTCAAAATTGTGCCTGCTTGTGGAATGGCGACAAACTTTTATCCTTAAAATTCTCCATAGGCGACATTTAAAAAACTCTACAGGTTGCATGTTCTGAGTTAGAGAGGAGGTCTAGGGCTAGATTTTTTGCTCTCGCTCGAACGATCACAGTGATACCTCACGTGTGGTTTGAACACCATTTTCATATGCGGGTGCTAATCGCGTATGCGTTCGAGCTCGGCAGAATAGGGCGCGTTCAAAAAAATATTTTTTTATTTTTTACACTGTTCTTTTAAGCCTAAAAACTAATTTTTATTTCTATTACAATGAATGTAAACATCTCTTGTAATAGAAAAAAAGCATGACAGGACCTCTTAAATATGAGATCTGGGGTCAAAAATACCTCAGATCTCATATTTACACTAAAATGCAATAAAAAAAAAAATCCCTTTTAGGAGCTATGGGCGGAAGTGACGTTTTGACATCGCTTCCGTCCTGCAAGGGTATGGAGCTGGGTGGGGGCCATCTTCCCCTCACTCGGCAGCCAGCAAAGCAGGGGAAAGGACCCGGTCACCCCCGCCGCTGCCGGCGTCTCCAGTAAGCAGTGGAGGGCGCCAGAGCGTGGTGGGAGGGAGGGGGCCCTTTTCCCGCCACCGATTTTAAAATGATCTTGCGGCGAATGCACTACCACTTTTATCTGAAAGCGGACCGCCCGCTAAATTAGTGCATACCAGGGTTATGGCAGCTAGCTGCTGCCGTAACAATGATATTCCAACAACATTCCACTTCAATGAGCCGCCGTATAATGGTGGCGGGTGCTCCCATCATTCCTACCTTAATTTTCTACTTTCAGTAGAAAATTGGGTATTTGAATTGGATTAGTTGTTTTAGGCAACATGAATATTCTGTAACAAAGTCGTAAGATCACCAGCATTCTGGCACATCACATAATTTGTAGCATGCTACTTTTGATATATATATATATATATATATATATTTATATATGTGGCTTATTTTATTATCAGATATTCAAACTAAAATGCATTGGATTTTTATACTTATTGTGATTTAAGTCTGTTAACTGAGTCCACTATTTCAGCTTGTATTTCTGAGCTTTAATTATATATGTATGTATAATTTTCTTCATTGGCTGCTTTGATTTGCATTCATGTTATTGTCATAAAGCTCATTCCACTTTTCCGTTCTATGCTCTATTTTCTCTTCACCTCCCCATTTTTGTCTTTCAGTCCTGTTACTCTGATCAACTTCTGGCCAGTAGATTCTGCGTGAGTACTTTTTATTTTTGCGCTACTGCTGTTGCTGTCATCTTCATATGTGCTGTTAAATCCTTTTTTTATTTTATCCATGAGTTCTTTTTTTTTTTTTGCTCCTCTAACTGTCAAAATTTTATTCTAGCATTAAACAGGTGAAATGTTAACATACTAGCACAGCAGAACTGTATAAAAGGAACATTTGAACGTAGACCCTTGACAAAGACTTTTCTTCCTGAAACTGTTGGCATTAAAAGTCAGTGATTGTTGAACTTGTAAGAAAGATGTGTACCTAGAAGTTCCCAAAGTTAAAGCACAGGCAATAATTCAAACGGAATATAATTGTGATTGAAAACTTTAGTTAGATGTAGGGATGAGCTTCGAGTTTGAGTCGAACTCATGTTCGACTCGAACATTGCCTGTTTGCCGAACAGTGAACAATTTGGGGTGTTCGCGGCAAATTCGAAAAGCCGCGGAACACCCTGTAAAAGTCTATGGGAGAAATCTAAAGTGCAAATTTTAAAGGCTTATATGCAAGTTATTGTCATAAAGTGTTTGGGGACACGGGTTCTGCCCCAGGGGACATGTATCAATGCAAAAAAAAGTTTTAAAAACGTCGTTTTTTTTCAGGAGCAGTGATTTTAATAATGCTTAAAGTGAAACCATAAAAGTGAAATATTCCTTTAAATTTCGTACCTGGGGTGTGTGTATAGTATGCCTGTAAAGCAGCGCGTGTTTAGAATTGTCCCTGCACAAAATGTCATTTCTGAAGGAAAAAAACGAGTTTAAAACCACTCGCGACTATAATGAATCCCCGGATCCTCGTCACTACAGAGAAAAGTCATTGAAAAAAACGGCAGGGCCCCCCCCCCAGTACATTACCAGGCCCTTTGGGTCCGGTATGAATATTAAGGGGAACCCCTGCCGTTTTTTTTTTATGATTTTTATCTGTATTGCCGACCCGACAATTCATTAATAGATGCAGTAGTTTTAAATTACTTTTTTTCCTTTCAAAAATTACATTTTGCGCAGGGCACCAAATGAAAAAAAAAATGTGTGGGGGGGGGTCCCCCCCAAAATTCCATATCAGGCCCTTCAGGTTTGGTATGGATATTAAGGGGAACCCCGCACCAAAATTTTTCAAAAAATGGCGTGGGCTCCCCCCAAAAATACATACCAGACCCTTATCCGAGCACGCAACCTGGCAGGTCACAGGAAAAGAGTGGGGGACGAGGGAGCGCCCCCCCTCCTGAACCGTACCAGGCCACATGCCCTCAACATGGGGACAAGGGCCTCATCCCCACAACCTTTGCCCATGGTTGTGGGGGTCTGCGAGCGGGGGGCTTATCGTAATCTGGAAGCCCCCTTTAACAAAGGGGACCCCCAGATTCCACCCCCCCCCACATGTGAATTGATAACGGGTACATTGTACCCCTACCATTTCACAAAGTAAGTGTAAAAAATTGTAAAACAACAGACACAGTTGGGAAAGTCCTTTATTAAAATAAAAAAATGTAAAACCTATTCCAGCGATGTAATCCAGTCTGTCCAGCGTTTGTTCTCTGTCCCGGCAGTTCCCTCGTCCCCCACTCTTTTCCTGTGACCTGCCAGGTTGCGTGCTCGGATAAGGGTCTGGTATGTATTTTTGGGGGGAGCCCACGCCATTTTTTGAAAAATTTTGGTGCGGGGTTCCCCTTAATATCCATACCAAACCTGAAGGGCCTACGTCATTGGCTATTCCCAGGCAATCGGGGAAAGCTGGGGCTTACCCTATGATGTGATGAGTGACCCCGCCCCTTCGTACGTCATGGGGTTTTATGTGAAGTGGAGACTGGAGGAGACTGCAGCGCTGGACATCGGATCACCACAGGACATGGAGAACAAAGCTGGACAGACTGGTTTACATCGCTGGAATGGGTTTTTTATTTTTAATAAAGGACTTTCCCAACTGTGTCTGTATTTTTCTACAATTTTTTACACTTTCTTTGTGAAATGGTAGGGGTACAATGTACCCATTACCAATTCACATGGGGGAGGGGGCGTAATCGGGGGGTCCAGATTCCGTGAAGCCCCCCCACCGACCCCCAGAACCACCGGGCAAGGGTTGTGGGGACGAGGCCCTTGTCCCCATCAACATGGGGACATCCTCCCCATGTTGAGGGCATGTCGCCTGGTACGGTTTAGGAGGGGGGCCGCTCTCTCGTCCCCCCCCTCTTTTCCTGCGGCCTGCCAGGTTGCGTGCTCGGATAAGGGTCTGGTATGGATTTTTGGGGGGACCCCACGCCATTTTTATTCATTTTGGTGCGGGGTTCCCCTTAATATCCATACCAGACCTGAAGGGCCTGATATGGAATTTGGGGGGGACCCCCACGCATTTTTTTTAAATTTTGGTTCCCTGGCAAAATGTCATTTTTGAAGGAATAAGTCATTTAAAACGACTGCATCTATTAATGAATTGTCGGGTCGGCAATACAGATAAAAATCATTTAAAAAAACGGCATTTTTTTCAATGACTTTTCTCTGTATTGAGGGGGAACCAGGGATTCATTATAGCCGCGAGTGGTTTTAAATTGGCTTTTTTCCTTCAGAAATGACATTGTGCAGGGACAATTCTAAACACGGGAAACACGCGCTGCTTTACAGGCATACTATACACACTCCCCAGGTACAAAATTTTAAAGGAATATTTCACTTTTATTGTTTCACTTTAAGCATTATTAAAATCACTGCTCCCGAAAAAACGGCCGTTTTTAAAACTTTTTTTTGCATTGATACATGTCCCCTGGGGCAGGACCCGGGTCCCCAAACTCTTTTTATGACAATAACTTGCATATTAGCCTTTAAAATTAGCACTTTTGATTTTTCATGTTCGTGTCCCATAGACTTTAACGGTGTTCGCGTGTTCGAACAAATTTTTTGCATGTTCTGGTGCGAACCGAACCGGGGGGTGTTCGGCTCACCCCTAGTTAATTTTAAATACAGTAGAACTTTGTCCTTGCTGTGCCAACTGTATATACAGTATGTCACACCTGATCAACTGTAACACAATTACCTTTTTTAATCCCTTTTTCAAAGAAAAAACATGTGTTCTTCTTAAAGTAATTTTATAGTTTTGACTAGACTAGTTGATGTTATTTAGCTCTTTTCTGTTGTATTTTTTAAACTGCATTTAAATGGAGAAGGAAATGAGAAATCTGATCTAAGAAAGTGTTGTCCTCTTTAGTTTATCACCAATAATTTGGTTACATGTATAGAAATAAAAATCTAAATATCTTTGTTTCATAAACTTTAAAACTGCAAGCCCATGTAGTCATCATTTGTTTACTTATGAATAGTTAAATTAAATTTAGGACCCATATTTTAATTATGATCTACTATAAACACCTTCCTGTACAATGTAAATAACTCCTAGCATCAACAGATTCCAACCCCGTTTTCTACATCTTGACCACCATATATAAAATTCCACTGAAAGATAGCCAGCTCACATCCCAAGACTGGGAGATCATTTGCGCATCATTATTCTTGTGAAATACTTTATTCAAAACGGGAGATAAAATCAAGACGAGTACTCGCAAGCTGGGTAATCAGCAGTGTGCCATGCTAATAAATGGCATATTCAAAATGGTATGGGAACGTTGTGTGTTCAGTCAAACCATAAATATCCCATAATACCTACTGGGTAACCAGGGTTTGAGACAGATAATTAAAGTGGCTGTAACCCTAAAAACCCCTCTCGCTGGCAGCCCCTCTCCTTTATCTGGCAATAAGTCACTGTGTAAGTGTTTGTTTAGATAGATGCCTCTAAATACCTTTTTTCAGCTATCTTCAGGCCGGCCACGTGACTCATGGCTGCTCTGCTACTACGATCCAGGGCTACAGCAGGAGGGGCTGAGATCTCCCTCTGACATTGGCCGGAAGATCACGTAGCCACTCAGCCCCTCCCACTGTAGCCCTGGATCGTAGTAGCAGAGCGGCTGTAAGTCACATGACCGGCCTGAAGATAACTGAAAATTTTTATTTAGAGGCATCTATTGAAACACTTACACAGTGAGTTATCGCTGGTTAAGGGAGAGGGGTTGCCAGGATATTTTGCAACATTTTTTTACTATGAATAGCGACAGGAGGGGATGGGGGGGGGGCGCTGGAGACGGCTCACACCACACACACTTCAGCTGACAGGCAGAAAGGGAGGGGGGTGAGGAGGACAGAGGAGAGCTGCGGATGACGGAGGGACGTAAACTGACCACCGTAGTCAGGGCACAGCAGCCATGATTATCGTGGTCGGCTCGCAGAGGGGGGGGACACAGAAACTGGCAGGATCAGCCAGGTTTTTTACAGCTTAGAGAGGGGCAGGTTAGAGACAGCAAAGGCACTGTGTGGTTTAATCTGCTATAAGGGAACAGGATCACATTTGTTTTTCAAGTTACTGTTTGCAACACTTATTTTAGTCATATGGTAGACTAAACACTTGGACCTCATACTCTTGGTAATGTAGCATGTTAAAGTTGAACTCCAAGGAAATAGCCAATTGTACAGTTTAAAACAAATGCATGTATTTAATGTGTGTGTGTATAATATATATATATATATATATATATATATATATATATATATATATATACACACTCACATTTTTATTAACTGCACAAGGATTTGTATTTATTTTAAGAGATCCATAGCCATGTTCGTTTGCCATTTTTCCTATAAATACAGAACTAAACTATACATTTTTTTTATTAAATCTGTCCAGCTTCAAATGCACCATGACATGTTTGTACACTTTCCAGTTCCAGTATAACTCTAACAAGCAGGATATCATGCATGCTGTCAAGCATGCTTTATACGCCACCAGTTCACAACAACATACGCTTACCACAGAGCACCCAAGTAATTTAAATTGTTATTTATGCAGGATTAGGAATAGTAAATATGGAAAGTTTGAATGAAAGACGTAATCTTCTGCTTATATCCGATTGCAGTCAAATGTTAGAGTGTAGTTATTTGGTTACCTTTAAAAAATGTGCAGATCACAGGCATAAATTCCAGGGATCTGAAAGCCAAGTTGGAGAGATCGTCAAATCTCTTGTCCTTTGTGTCACACATTTCATCCAATTGTTTGCTCAAAAGGGGTTTTCCAAATTCTAGCTACCCAGTGGATCCCATGGGGATTTTTGGTTGAATTGAACATGCAGTTTTTAAAATGGCATCAGTATAAAAAATCATTACATGTACCAGTATTAGGATTATGTTTTCATATTAGTTGATATAAACCATCAGTCAGGGCCCAAGTCAGTTGTTTTTTTTTTTTAAATATCAATCCATGTAATTGTGAATTTTTAAAATCTCTGAAATAAAGATTGTACTTGTACAGTACACGACATGGGAATTTATTCTTGGACCATGGGTCAATCTACCTTAAGGAGTTTGGACACCAGAAAAAGTTTTGCAGGAAACTGCCCCGCAGTATATCCATGTAACGTTTTGTGTGTGTCCTTATGTGATGGACCCTGTCTCCTGTTGGAGAAGATATATATTTTCTATATTTCTCCAGTTTTTTCCTTTTTTTAAACTCCTGCTTCTCTCAAGATCTGACTTCTAATTGCCTTTCGGTTCACTAGCGGTTCCTGCATTGGTTAAACTTGATGCACATCTTGGGAACCATACATGGATCCCCAAACAGCGACTTGCAGTGTTTGATTCAGGCTCTGGATCCTGCATTCAGCATTTGTCTTGGTACATGGTGCAATAAGTGAATTGCCTGCATAGTGCTATACAGATCCAGGACCATGGTCCATTCCTATGGCATCTAGATCTTGAAGACTTTGATGGGTGAAGCCTACACCTTGGCCAAGACCAGCGACATGGACAAGATAGAATAGGATTTCACTGAACCTGTACATACCTGTTCATACCTGTTCCTTGCTATACATGTCTTGTCTGATCATTACTTGTAGTACACCCTACATGATATGCTTTTATTCTACAAGACACAACACAGTGCTAAACACACAAACAGTTTTGAAGTAACAGGTTATGGGGTACACTTGAGTGTTTTTCCCTAACTAATATTGAGCATGTTCCATTCTGGATAGTGATGTAGTGCCTAATAAGACACTTAACTTGTGCACTTCCAGTTGCCATCTTCCACTAAAGATGCAAGCTGACTGTGCGGACAATTTTTTTTTGTTTGAGACACAGCCACAGGGAACACATTTCGCACCTGGGTTATTGCAATTCTTTAATTTTAGACATACTTAACCCCTCAGTCTGCATACATTCTGTGAATACCCAGCAGAGGAAGATCCTTATTTAGCAATGGCGGTTTACAGGCGCTTGGGAGCGAGAGCACATGGGATTTCTGCTGCGGGCTCTAGAACAAGATCATCCACTGACACCACTTCATTCCCCTGATTCAAGCTCCCAACCCGCAGCCTGTCTGACTAAAGCAGCATTTCCCTGCCACTATGTCTGATCTACTCCAGTGGCCATCCCTTCTGGAAACGGTGGGTGCCAAAAGCCATAAACACATTTTGGCCTCCCCTCATCTGATGATATCTCTGGGGTATATCCTGAATTGCCTAGTGCATTTACTATTACAGAAGGCAAAGTGGACTTGAACATTTTAGTGATGGCTTCTGAAAAGTTTTCACCAACATTTTGTTAATGTAATTCTTCTTATCGCCACATACTGGCTACAATGGACTAATTGAAGCGATGCGTACTAGTCCATAGTTAGATGCACTTGCCTCTGCTCAGCCTTCACATACTCCTATAGACACAAAAAAAGCATTTCCTACAAAGTTTTGTGTTATTCTTGATCAAGCCAGTTAGGCTCTGTATTATAATTGGCCAACTCCAAGAGGTTATTCACCCCTTCTGGCATTTTTGCTACCTTGTACCCTAAGGAATAATAATTCAAAAAGAAATTAACTGTACCCACTGTGGACCCAGACACTTTTGAGCTAAATCAATCTACTATTTCTACTGGAAAGCTTTCCTTCTTTAGGGATTCAGTTGATAGGTGCTTGGATGCTCTTTTGCAGTCGTCCTTTGATCTGGCAGGTCCAGCCCTGCAGCCAGCTTCTGGCACCTTATCTCTTGCCCAGACTACGTCAAACTAAACTGGAGAGCTCTGTAGAGAACAATCTCCTGAAATGGGTAGCCTTATTCTGTGACGTAGATGCCATCGGGAATGTGATTTCACAGATCTACAATACTGTCCTTAGTGTGCACATGTTCAGAATTTTATGGCTTAGAACTTGGTTGGCTGACCCTGTTCATTAAGTGAGCCTTTTCCACGTGTTCTTTGAAGGTGAACTCCTCTTTCGAAAATCCTTTGAGGTGGTTATGGAGGGAATGAGGGGATCCTATCCTACAAAAAACATATTACACCTCCCTTTTGATTTCGTTTTCTGCTTTGTGTATGATCTGTCAGGCATCATCCACTGCAAGTCTACCCCTTCATGCCAGGTTCTTCTCCGCCCCTGGAGGCGGAGGAGGGACTACTGACATTTAAATGCAGCTTAAAACAAAGGCTTACCAGCCTTTTACTTTACTCCTCACACCTCTCCCTTTGGGTTAATCTTGCATCCTTCACTGACCTTGTACTGTCCAGGATACCTGGGTCAAATCCTCATATTAATCTTCATAACTTTGAAAATATAACTTATTTGTCTTGAATTTCCCTGTGCTTTGAGGGCATCACTTGCCCAAGCCACTGTAACCATTGTAACACACTGTAACTTCAGACCGGACTGAGCAAAGTAAAAGGCATCTACTCCACATATTTATTGAAGTCAATGTCTTATATTAACAGCCATTAACAATAAATTTTGTGCTAAACCCACGTCATTACTTGGGATCACAACCCATTAGGTAGCACCTGAATAGGTTTTCTTAGTGTCTCCATAACTAAAATTATGGATGGCATCAAATGCCCTTCAAGATTTGCTTGATGTCTGTAGTTATTCCTAAAAGATAACCATTATCCATTTTTCTGGCCATGTTTCATATTACACTCATATTAATTAACCTGAACCATGGTTGGCATGCACTGCCCCCCAAATCCCCTTTACAGATTAAAGGGGTTTTCTACATGCAGCATCCTGTCAAATTTTAAATCAGAGAAACTGCATGACTTTACCTGCGCAGCCACATTATTTATTCACAGGCAATTGGCAGAGGTACTTGCAGTTCTCAATGGAGCACAAGTGCAGTGACGTCATTGCACTTGTAGTCCATTAATACCTTGTCTATCTCTGTAGATTAAATTCTGTGTGTGTAGGCTAGAATTAGGACCCCAAGTATTTCATCTGCAATCTACTGATCATGAATGCACTGTTTTCAGTCTCAAATGCAGAAAAGTAAATAGGCTTTTTTTAATTTTTTTGGATGTATTTATTTTTTATTTCCTCTTTAATGGCAAAATGTGCCAATCTTTGTTAAATTTATATAATGGCTATCAGTTTGTTTTTTACAGTGATTGCCTGAGGGCAGTGCAGTTTATAAATCATCTTTTATAGCTGCTGAAACTGAAGGCCTTACATATTTTTAGGCTGCCCATACATTCAATTTCTTTTAGAGTTACCGGCAACTATGTAGTGTAACGGCCTGCCTGATTGAATACAAATTCAAAGTGTTAAAGTTTGAACTCGTATTATATGGTTTAGGTAAATCTAAAGGAAATGTATACAAGAAAATTGTGTAATGTAAAGCCAGCTTTAAGCCGGCCATAGACGGTTCGAATCTCGGCTGGTACAGCAGGAACCCTCCTGAGATTCGAACCATGTATGGGCAGGCTGAATTAGTCGATCACCTTGGGTACAACCAGCCTGCTGGATTTTACATGTGATTATTGCAACTGACTGTTACAACATAATGTTTATTACCATAGTTTACACCTCTGACGTTTCTGAACGCACAGAGAAAGAAAAAGCAAAAGGTTACATTTGTAAAGTTGCTGGTTATCCCTGGGTATAATCAAAGAGCTAATGTATTTGTATTTTGTTAAATGTTTATTAATGCAGAATAATGCATGTTACAGGGCGTGTGTGCACATGCGTGTAATATTTTAATTCTTTTTAAACTATTACAAGCAGGGGTGTATGTAATTATGCAATCTTGCATGAGCTTCTAACAAACATTAAATTAACGTTAGGTTAACCACTGCTCATGTTTTGGTAACCATTAAATTCTGTCAGATGGAAGAGATTTGAATTGTGGTTTACACCTCATTTGTGTTACTGTTGTTTCTGAGAGTGTCTTTTTAAGATTTCAGAATTATTTGGGTTCTATTAAACAATGTTTTCAATTTACAGTCAGAATAAGTAGTTTAAAACCTCTTACGTTAGATTGTGTACCCTTATTTGCATGTTAAAAATGAAAGAATACTTTTTAACCCAGTACAGACGTAGGTGTGCTAGTGCATTAGCCATGAGTCTTAAAACAACAAGGTCATTCTGTTAGACACTCATCACGTGCATTGTTGATGAATCAGCGAAGTGCCAAAAAGACTCCCATATAAGAATTTGGTTTTATGCAAACTTTTACAAATGTAACAATCTTGTCAACTGTATTTGTCACAATGTATGAAAGTGGATATGAAGAAAACCACATTGCTTCTGTGGAAATTAAAGAAATTAATGCCAAATCACACATTCCCATATTACACCAATTTTGTTTTCAAGCTGGAACAAAAGGATACAAATTCAAATGTGTTTTATGTTCGAAGAGGCTTTATTTTTTTATTTTTAATAATTCCCTGTAAGAAAGACTCGATTTTTTGATTTGTTTGTGGAAGCCAAATAATGCTTAGGTTCATAACAGTTTTTACTCCCAGTATCTGTCAACGTTCAAATCATCCTAGGTGTACCTGAACATAATACACATCTGCAACTGATGCTTGGAGACTGATTTATTGAATGTGAAGTTAATCTGTGTTCTTCAAACACCCAGTCACATGCAAGGGAATTTAATGTTTGAGGTCAACAAAGGCTCACTTAAGTTTGTCACTGTTCATACTCAGAGAAAACTTTTCTCTGAAGAAAAATAAGAGCTGACAATAGTGACCAGTAGTTGCTCCACTTTGAGTCCACTAACTTGGAACAAACTTGCAGATAAAATCAGTTTT
Source organism: Rana muscosa (assembly GCA_029206835.1). Lineage (NCBI taxonomy): Eukaryota > Metazoa > Chordata > Amphibia > Anura > Ranidae > Rana > Rana muscosa. The sequence goes on from CM055117.1 coordinate 661,362,707, forward strand.
GGTCCAAACCGAAGATAGCAAATGTAGTGGGGCATCAACCTTTCAACCCTTGCCTTGATTTTCATTATTTAAACATGGGAAGCTGAATTGACAATTCAAGTTCTTGATGATTGCACACATTTCTAATAGCGTGGGATTGTCCTTTTTGTAGGCAGCAAAGTCAAATGGGGAGCATATTTTTGAAATCTGGTAGACCGTTTACTGGCCAAAACATTTTCATAGGATCCGGTGACAACACACCAGCGCTGGCAGTGAGCAGGACATCAACAGCTGCACCCTTCAGATTGTGCCCTTGGATAGCAAAAATATACAGTATACGAATGCCGATTTTGCTACCTAACCTTTTGCTATTTAACTGAGTTTTGTGTGGTGATCTTTCTCTTCACCACATTCATAGCTTTATAGCTGATTTTTTATTCTTTGAAAATCAATTAGTCTTCCTCTATCATTATTACCCTAGAGCAGTGATGGCGACTCTTAGCACCCCAGATGTTTTGGATCTACAATTCCCCTGATGCTCATGCACTCTGCAGTGCAGTTGAGGATCATGGGAAATGTAGTTCCAAAACATCTGGGGTGCCAAGGTTTGCCATCACTGCCCTAGAGGAACCCTTGGTAAAATTGGCAGGTCTCGGGGAACCCCTGCTCAGATTTGTCCATCTGGTGTCATTGGGAAAATTCCCCTTTGGTAATCAGTGGTAGGAATGTCACCCCTATAGTAGCCTAAAAAGATCACGGATGTCATGCTGCTGGCTCTGCCAAGTTGCACTGGAGCTGAAACATTGCAGGCACCATCAGGAGGGAGGTCAATCAGCCACAGCTTAAAGTGATGGTAAAGTCATTTTTTTTTTCTATTAACATAACATAAGCAAGTTTTACCTACCTGCTCTGTGCAGTGGTTTTACACAGGGCAGCGTGGATCCTCCTCTCCTCGGGTCCCTGGCTGGAGCTCCGGATCCCTCCCTCCTGTTGAGAGCCCCCCCCAGCAAGCAGCTTGCTATGAGAGCACCTGAGCCGAGCTGCAGCTCCATGTATCCATTTAGACACTGAGCTGCGGTTCAACCATGCCCCCTCTCTCTCCTGATTGGCTCACTGAGCTAAGGCTTCTGGTAGCTATGGATAACACCTCCACTACAACCATTTTGATAGTATAATTACTTTTGGTTTGTCCTTTTCCAGTATTAATGTCTGTGTATTCAACACAACTGGTACAGTTGCTTCATATATACAGGCATTTAAAAAAATAAAGTCCTATTTTCACAGTTGTATATATTGTTTGGTAGTGTAATTAAAGTAAAGGAGATTGAAGGCCAGATGCAATAAAGGTGTTCAATGGCTTTACATACAATGATTTTCAACAGTTTACCTTTTTTTTTTTCTATAAAAATAAAAAATCTCAGTATTATTAAAACTCTATATTACAAATAAGAATAAACCAATGCTTCCAATTTTTTATATTCTACCTGGATGTGGCATTCACTTGAATTAATACTTGGTAACTTTATAGAAGCAACCATCTCTGGTGCATTCATTGAAAACTGATGGCAGAATCTTTACTGAACACCTGAATATCCAGTTCTGTCACGTTATGACATTGCAATCTATAGTCCTTACCAAATGGATTGTGTATAGTATGACACAATGAACCTCAATCACCTTTCTTTATTGTGAAGATTGAATTGTGTTTAAATTCTTCTTTCCACAGCCCTGCCTCATCTCCCCAGCTATCACACGATGACACTCACTCACGAATTGAACATTATGCTAGCAGGTATGACTCTATGGCACAAGCATCTAGAATATACTAAGAAAGTCTTGTACCGTTTAGCTCATTCCATCAGGAGAGTCTTATGAGGCATCAGACCTACTTCCATGATCTACAACGATTCACTGATTTTCCTATGTGTCAGTCTGCCATTAAACCTCTATCTATCAAGCATTTCATGCCTTACCGAGGTCTGAGAAATGAAGAAGTAAAATGTATGCAACTTAGTTCTACAACCTCCTTATACTATCCAGCTCTTGGTTTTTACATTGCCTCTTTGTTTAAATGTTTAAGAAATCATATGCATTTACTATTAAAGATGGCCATTTGCTGATGTAGGAGAACTTCTGCAAAGTATCCCTGATCGGCAAACATGTCTGAGTCTTAAGACAAACTCTTTACGGTCACTAGGGAAAAAGTGATATTGGATAATATTTTCATTTTATTGTCCATCTTTGGAATCTTTTATCTTATACTGGAAACAAATGCTTAAAGTTGATCAGTCCATTTAACCAGAATTGAGCTGTGTTGTAGTGTCGTTTAGGTACTGTATGTTGTCTCGTTGCATTATGGGGAATTGTTTAATCCCAGCATGTATATACAAAGAGTCCATTATTGCTGAAGTTGGGTACATCCTGCTCTCAGGCAGCAAAGGTAAAGGCATTTAGGTCCACTAGTTACATCACCTTCATGAAATCCAGTGACAACGCTGGGGTATTATCAGTTTACAAATTTTGTGGGTTTTTTTCTCTCCCTTAACCACACAGCAGGTGACACAAAAACACAGCACTAGATACGCTATATACTAATCCTCCCCCACCCCATTTCCCCAGTGGTGTCATATAACCCACTATATTAAAAGCACCTCTGTATATTCTTAATCAGTATATCCAGGTTCACTCCAGCTTCCAATCCTGAAATCATGTGGGTTGTGCCTTTTAATGGATACTATGCAAACCCTTCACTACAACTGTGTTCCAGGACTTGCAGCTGGCGTTACGTTTTCTATTAGAGAGATCTTTTTAGCACATTAAGTTAGAGGACAGCAGGTTTGCTGAAATGGGTAGGATTAATAAAGACTGGCCTGTTTTTAATGTCTTTGTTAGGAATATTGGTTTACGTTATCGTACAATTCTCTTCCATCTACCCTGCATGTGTACTAAAATTAACTGTATAGCTGAAAAATAACTAACAAATCTGAAAGATGATCTTGCTTACAATTTTGCTGTGGTTCACTTATAGTTTGACAACAGTTTACAGTGTTTGTTTTTGCATGCTTATGAGTTTTTTGTATGTTTTGTTCCATGATAATTGTCTAACAGTAGCTACTGTTATTTCTATGTTTTAATTCATATATGGAGGCTAAAAAACTGAACTGTAGAAGATGGATGTGGTAGTTATTTGTTTACTGTTTTACCAATGAAGAAGATTCTGAACACATGAAGCAAATACCAGTTTTTAATAGATTTGAGATTTGTTCTGCATTTCTTAATCAAGTTCCGAAAGTTGCCTTTGTAGGGTGTTGCAGGCAGTATTTGTCAGTTCACATAGTTGAGAAGGCAATGAAAGCAGCCCTTGGAAATTAAAGCAGTGTGAAGAAATGCTGTGAAGTAGGAATGCTTTTAAAAATATATATTTTAATCAGTTTACAAAATTCTAAGTGAATGAAGAGAAGAAAAATCCACATTATATGAATATTTGGCGTGACCACCCTTTGTATTCAAACCGGCATCAATTCTTCTAGGTAAACTTGCACACAGTTTAACCACTTAAGCCCCGGACCGTATTGCTGCTTAATGACCAGGCCACTTTTTGCAATTCGGCACTGCGTCGCTTTAACTGACAATTGTGCACGGTCATGTGACGTGGCTCCCAAACAAAATTGACGTCTTTTTTTTCCCCCACAAATGGAGCTTTCTTTTGGTGGTATTTGATCACCTCTGCGGTTTTTTAGTTTTTGCGCTATAAGCAAAAATAGAGCGACAATTTTGAAAAAAATCCAATATTTTTTTACTTTTTGCAATAATAAATATCCCCAAAAAATATATAAAAATATTTTTTTTTCCTCAGTTTAGGCCAGCGGGGCGCAGGGGCGCAGCCAGCAGGGGCATGACCACATGGTGTAAATTTAAAGGGGACGTACCTGTACGCCCATATGCCTGTTCGTGCCATTCTGTCGACGTAAATGTGTGTGCGCTGGTCCTTAAGTGGTTAAGGAACTTAGCAGGTAGGTTGTTCCAAACATTTTGGAGAACTAAACACAGATCTTCTGTGGATGTAGGCTTCCTCGAATCCTTCTGTCTTTTCGTGTAATCCCAGACAGTCTCGATGTCGAACAATCACTTCCAGGGCACCTTGTTCTTCTTTACTCAGAAGATAGCTCTTAATGACATTGGCTGTATGTTTGGGGCTTTTGTCCTGCTGCAGAATAAATTTGGGGCCAATTACACACCTCCCTGATGGTATGGCATGATGGATCTATCTTCACTATAAAAAAAGGGAGTCCTAGAAGTGATGGTTTGGTCCCCACATATCCCTCATCTCAACCCCATCTAGTCTGTCTGGGATTACATGAAGAGACAGAAGGATGTCTACATCCACAGGTTTGTGGTTGGTTCTAAATGACTAAGCTCAATGGGCTGAGTGAAATGTGTTGGGGGCATAGCCTGGTTGGAGACCTGGCTGAGGCGGTTAATACACCTTACAGGGATGTGCGACTTCCAGGACTTTTCTCTTTTCCATTAGTTCTCCAAGATATTTGGAACAACCTACCTGTCGAGTTCCTTCAAAAACTGTGTGCAAGTGTACCTAGAAGAGTTGATGCCATTCTGAAGGCAAAAGGGTGGTCTTGATTTGGTGATTGATGTGATCTGGATTTTCTCTTCTGTTCATTTACTTTCTGTTTTGCTAATTGGTATAAATAACCTAACACTTCTACTTTTATCTTAATTTACAGAATTAATTTACACCGGTCTAAAACTTTTGTATAGTACTGTGTGTGTGTGTATCTCTCTCTCTCATATATATATATATATATATAATATATCTCTCTCATAAAAGTGAGTACACTTATTAGATCTTTTCATTTGAAACTGAAGGAATGTCACTTTACTACAATGTAAAGTAGTGACTGTACAGCTTGTATAACAGTGTAAATTGGCTGTCCCCTGAAAATAACTCAACACACAACCAATGTCTAAACCAGAGGCAATAAAAGTGAGCATACCCCTAAGTGAATATTTCCAAATTGGGCCCAAAGTGTCAATATTTTGTGTGACCACCATTATTTTCCAGCACTGCCTTAACCCTCTTGGGCATGGAGTTCACCAGAGCTTCACAGGTTGCCACTGGAGTCCTCTTCCACTCCTCCATGACGACATCATGGCGCTGGTGGATGTTGGAGACCTTGCACTCCTCCACCTTCAGTTTGAGGATGCCCCACAGATGCTCAATGGGGTTTAGGTCTGGAGACATGCTTGGCCAGTCTATCACCTTTACCCTCAGTTTCGTAAGCAAGGCGGTGGTCGTCTTGGAGGTGCGTTTGGGATTATCATGTTGGAATTCTGCCCTGCAGCCCTGTCTTCAAAGGGAGGGGGATCATGCTCTTCAGTATGTCACAGTACATGTTGGCATTCATGGTTCCCTCAATGAACTGTAGCTCCCCAGTTCTGACAGCACTCATGCAGCCCCAGACCACGACATTCCCACCACCATGCTTGACTGTAGGCAAGACACACTTGACTTTGTACTCATCACCTGGTTGCCACCACACACGCTTGACACCATCTGAACCAAATATGTTTATCTTGGTCTCATCAGACCACAGGACATGGTTCCAGTAGTCCATGTCCTTAGTCTGCTTGTCTTTAGCAAACTGTTTGTGGGCTTTCTTGTGCATCATCTTTAGAAGAGGCTTCCGCCTGGGACGACAGCCATGCTGACCAATTTGATGCAGTGTGTGGCCTATGATCTGAGCACTGACAGGCTGACCCCCCTGCCCCTTCAACCTCTGCAGCAATGCTTGCAGCACTCATACGACCATTTCCCAAAGACCACCTCTGGAAAGGACGCTGCGCACGTGCACTCAACTTCTTTGGTTGACCATGGTGAGGCCTGTTCTGAGTGGAACCTGTCCTGTTAAACTGCTGTATGGTCTTGGCCACCATCCTGCAGCTCAGTTTCAGGGTCTTGGCAATCTTTTTATAGCGTAGGCCATCTTTATGTAGAGCAAAAAAAAAATTTTTCAGATCCTCAGGGAGTTCTTTGCCTTGAGGTGCCATGTTGAAGTTCCAGTGACCAGTATGAGAGAGTGAGAACAATAACCCCAAATTTAACACACCTGGTGTCCCCATTCACACCCGAGACCTTGTAACACTAACGAGTCACATGACACCGGGGAGGGAAAATGCCTAATTGGGCCAGATTTGGACATTTCCACCTAGGGGAGTACTTACTTTTGTTGCCAGCGGCTTAAACATTATTGGCTGTGTTGCGTTATTTTGAGGGGACAGCAAATTTACACTGTTATACAAGCTGTGCATTCACTACTTTACATTGTAGCAAAGTGTAATTTCTTCAATGTCACATGAAAAGGTATAATAAAATATTTACAAAAATGTGATGGGTGTCCTCACTTTTGTGAGATTGTGTGTGTGTGTGTATATATATATATATATATAAATCTGAAGAATAGGAAAGGCATATAAAATGTACATCAGCAGGAAAAAGATTTTAATAGGCTATCCAGGGGTCGTGCCCACTAATAGGTGCAAAATGCCTCAGCAGAATTTTAACTGTCAGCACATTACATAACACAATACATTAAAGCAATATTTTTTAAACTGCGCTGTTTGCTCTTAAAACATGCAACACAAAATCTAAATATTCTAGTATAGAGAGAGAGAGAGATCTGCCTGGATGTTGACTTTTTATTTCTATAAGACTTTGGGATCTTAATATTCCCTTCTGTTATTAAAGTACTTTGTAATATGACATTTGTTTTATCTGTAAACAAAGGTTTAAATCAATATCTTTTTACTGGAATAAGAAATTTGTGCAGAGTTATAAAATCCAGTGACTAGTCCCCAAGGCATTGCAGAGATTCTGCCAAAAGCTTTTATTTTATTTTTTTTTTATTTTTTTTTACAGTATTTTGCATAGAATGAGGGTTACATTCTCTATCGAGCTTGTATTGCCACCTGTGTCCCTGGAGTGATTTCCCTTATTTTCTTCCCTTAATGACATTAAAACTATTGCTGTTAGCTGATCTTCCTTTTTCAGTTGTTGTGGAATGTGCAGGAAGGGCTGATGACAGGGTCTCAGGCTCCTGGTAGATTTTAATTAAGGATATATGGTGTATTTGCTCCAAAGAGGGGAAAGGGAAGTATGGTTCACAACAATGCCCTGGGTGCCATCGACCTAGAAAAGCAGGGATCTAACACTTTTCCACTTGAAAGATATAAATACACTTCAAAAAGGGTTGAATGAAGCTCTGCTCTTCGCAGTATGTGAAAAGTAGAAGTTGTGACTCCATGTTTTTTTTGTGGGTTCAGTTTTTTTATTTTTTTGTCCCTTCACTATGTCACTTCTGTGGTACCTTCATGACATGTTTTGTGCTGGACATTTTCTAGATTTGCAAGTTCCTATAATTGCTAATCTATTGAATGCCAGTCTTTTAACTGAAAGTTTAATTTCCTCTGGGGGCCAGTGCTGGTAGAGGTCGGCCGATATTTGGCCATTTTTGATAAATCGGCATCGGCCAATTATTATCAAAATTAGGGCGATATTTTACAATTCCAGTCCTTCCTTCTGGCAGCATCAAGCGCCGTGCTGAGAGTATGAACAGAGAGGAGAGAGACAGGGGTGTCAGCTCTCTGTCTCTCCTCTCTGTTGACAGTTTCACAGTTAGTTACACTCGGCTTACTGTGAAACCTGCCAGTGTCACCATCTGTCAGTGCCACCAGCCAGTGCCAATAAGTGCCACCCGCCACTGCCAGCCAGTGCCACCCGCCAGTGCCAACCAGTTCCAATTGCCAGTGCCACTGCCAATCAGTGCCATCTGTCAGTTCCAAACCAGTGCCACCTGCTAGTGCCACCTGCCAATGCCAACCAGTGCCACCTGCCAGTGTCCTCTGTCAGTTCCAAACCAGTGCCATCTGTACTGAGGACATCAAGTGTGTGCTAGAGTGACAGGAGTAAGCAGGAAGGAGTGGGTGAGTTTTTTTTTTTTTATATATATCGGCCCATAATATCGGCCACAAAAATCGGCATCATATATCGGCCATCGGCCGCCCCAATTTCTAAATATCGGCATCGGTCGACCTCTAAGTGCTGGGCTCTGCTATTTTGATAAGTAAACATAAGTAAGGTTTTTTCTTCTTTTTTATTTTATATGTCTTGACTTGAAATTTTGATTACGTGCTTTACTTATGCACAAATTACCAGTTAAGCATTTTATTCATGCTATTTTGTTATTTCTACATTCACCTAAATAACTGGCTGTTGGACAAATGCTGAGAAAAACAAGTCTTTACCTGTACAGATGACCGTATGCTTGAGAGAGTGCTTAGTGTACCGCCAAGCAGTGTTTTTTTTTTTGTTTGTTTTTTACCATTTAAGAGCGGTACTGTAAACGTCACAAAACATCAGAAGAAAGGAATTTCACAGTCTAGACCTGTAAATGTACATTCATGTTATGTCTTTCAACATGTTGGAAGAGATTGAGAAGTGATGATCCCCAGACCTAAATACATCTTATAGTAATAAGGCACTCACCTCCACCAGTAGAAGATTTATAGCTGTACAGGGCTAAATTATATGTGACTTTTTCTCTGACAACAGAGTGGCCCATGTGTACCTGCAGCCATCACATTTTTTTATTTTTTTTTAACAAAAACTTTTATTCAAAGTTAATGATCACATGTCAGTTTACAAAGCCATCACATTTAAGATGCTCAAAACCAGGCACTTCTCATTTTCAGCTTCTTTTTTGAGGGGCAGAGGGTTACCAAGTTGAAGCAAAGCCACAGGTGATCTAGCTCAAGTGGCATATTTAAAGTTCTACTGCAATATTGTTTTGAGCCTCTGTCAGGTTCTAATTACCACCTATGTCCCTATTGAGGCGATTTCCCCTCAGTCACTGTATCCGCAAAGGAAATAATAGTAATTCTCCCCAGTGGGGGCAAAAACATAATTTTGTTCAAGTACAGATTAGTATAATTGACTTTTTTGCTGTATACCTTTCTATCCCAGTAACAACTGCACCCCCTATTTCTTTGCCTTTTGGTCATCATGGAAAATGTAATCCTTTCAGTCATTAGGTTTAGTAGATGACACCTGAAAAAGACCAGATATTGATTATAGAAAAATAACCCAGCATGTATTTATCAAGTCTCTAGTAATTCCCAGTGCATACCTGGACAGGACGACTGCAAGAAATGTCTATGCTGTTGAGCTTTGGCTACATATAATAATTTTCTTGTGATACTGATACAGCATTCATACAACTGTACAAAATCTGATAAACCTAGTTTGTCTCTTTTTTAATGTTTCCACAGGCTAGCTGAAATGGAAAACAGCAATGGATCCTACCTAAACGATAGCATTTCCCCCAATGAAAGCATGTACGTATAATAATGACCGTCTTGATTTTAAATGAGTCACTCTATTCCTTAAATCAATGGAATGATTTTGACTTTTTTACATATTTATAAAAAAAAAAGTTTTTCTTTTGTGGATTTGATTGGTAGTATATGTGAAGCAAACTTAGAAAAATGTTAAGAGAAGTACAGGGTTAAAAAAAAAAACACGTCATACTCGCCTATGCATATGCAGCATCGATCCGATGCATCTGCTGTCCCCTGCTGCCTCCACACCAAGAACTGCACAATCAAAGACCACTGATTGTGCAGTTCTACTCTGACGCACCAGACTGTGGAGGGGGCAGGAGTGGCCAGTCAGACTTCTGGGCATATCCTGACATTATTGCCTGGGTCAGCTGAATCTGGGTCACAGGAGTGCAAGAGAGCTTTGGTCATACAGGGGGTCCCCGACTTACGAACGCCCGACTTACAAACCCCTCCTACTTACAAACTGGGCGCTGCAGGGACCCTCTGCCGTTCTTCGCGATCCATCTGCTGTTCTGCGCATGCGCGGCCAGACAGAGCCTCGGAAATATCCGTAATTGGCCGCGCATGCGCAGAACGGCATTCGACGGAACATCTGAAAACATCGGAAATGTCCGTAATTGTCCTGCGCATGCGTGCCCGACTTACGAACATTTCCGATTTAAAACAGGAGGAAAGTCCCTAACGGGTTCGTTACCCGGGGACCCCCTGTACTACTACTTAAGACAAACTCTGAGGGCAAAAACAAACACACAAACCAACATACTCAGCAATGGTAATTAGGGATAGTTGGTGAGATAAGGCAGGGAGAGGGCTATCGGCTTGTGGGGGGGAGAGAGAGAATCGCAGAGGCAATACAGGTCAAAAAATTTACATGTACTACTTTTGGAAACTCACTGCAACCAGATCGTATGGTACTATTTGTACCATGTGATCGCATTGCATTTGTGACCCGAGTCTGGGTTGTCATTAAAATTGACAACTACTGATTTCCCACACCACATTCTAGTTTGAACCTGGCCTAATGATCTGTCTGTGTAAATTCATCCTCGTTTGTAATTTCTGCCCTGTTTCACCAACATAAGATCCTTTGCAGAATTTTTTGCATTGCATGAAGTACACAGGTACAGGTGTATGATCCTGTAATACTGAATGTCCCTTTATTGTGCGTGCATTATTTTTGATGGATTGATTTGGCTGCACAGTTCACAGCATTTTTCTGTTGCAGGACTGGTTCCTTTATTTGTGACTTCATAATCACAATATTTACTGCTGATTAGTTTGTCTGAGGTTGGGTGGTTGCCTGAAAGCCAGCATTGGCTTAATTACCTCAAGTGTGTTAGGGCATTGAAATTCACCCTCTTGTTAGTATTTACTCTTTTTGTTTTCTTGAAGGGAAACAATCTTTTTTTTTTTTCGGCATTTAATGTATTCTGTAATAATCATTTGAAAACCTTCATTCTATGTACATTTTATAGCAGTGACTAGATTATAAGTGGCAGGCAGCCATTTATATCCATTGCATATGTAAGCTCTGCTTCCTGCTTATAAGTTCAATCATTGTGCATTACTGCTTTTCTCTTTTCTGTATGGGTCAGGACTGAAAACGAGACACGCTATAAAAATAACTGAGCTTATCACAGTCATTAAATTGTATTGTGAAGCCAGTACTTTTATATTGATTTTGAATAGAGTGATAAGTGCTTAGGTTTTTGTTATGTACCACTGATCTGAGTATTCAACCTCTCGGTTTTTCCTGTGATCATTTTCACTGTGATAAAATGATGGAAAATCCACATTTTTTACATTTTTCTTTAGAACAGGATGTGAGGGGAAATCTTCCATTGCGAACACCACCTGTTCTGGTGAGAACTATCTAAGGGGAATTCCTGTAACATTTTAGGGATTTTATTTCACCTGCTGTTGGCTCTCCAGGGAAGACAGCCATTTCCTACTCTATTTCAACAGTTAAGCATGTTGTCACTGCTCCAGGAACAGCATACAGGTACAGCCAGGAAAATCTGAATTCCTAACATGCATCCTTCTTCAATGACTCATTAAGTCAGAGGCAGGCAGCCTCGGCCCTCCAGCTGTTTTGAAACTACAAGTCCCAGGAGACATTGCAAGACCGTAACAATCACAGGCATGACTCCTAGAGGCAGAGGAATGATGGGATTTGTAGTTCCCCCCCACAGCTGGAGGGCTGTTTTTACCTACCCCTGCATTAAGTATTCAAGTCAGGATCAGCATAATCACTATAAAACTTCCTACCTGCAAAGATGGGAACAAATTTTGTGAGAGGAGTTACCCTGATATCGACTCAGACGGCCAAGAGCTTCATTTGCACTTTATACAAAGAAAACCAATATAGATACTCTTTCATTGGTATTACACACCAGATAAACTACACTCTGTATATCCCACCACAGATGACAGAAGCTGGTCTTGTGAGAATAGTCTTGGAACACTCCAACATATTTACTGGTCATGCCCACTCATCGAACCTTAATGGCAAGCAGGTATATGTTCTTGCCCATCAAGTCTTTGGCTCCTGGATCCCATTCACTCCTAAAACTTTTCTCCTGGGTTTACCCCCTTCTAATTACTCTAAAACATCCAAACCGCTATTATCCTACATACTTACGGCAGCACAATGTTTAGTAGCACTTAAATGGAGACAGCATGAACCTCCCTCTCTGATGGAGCGTCATGCTAGGATCTGAGACGTTCAAAGGATGGAATATCTAATGGCTGCCTTGAATAACTCCCTGGATAGACATTATGGGGTTTGGGAGTTGTGGCATACCATAGAATACCCTACCTGACTATCTATCCCCAGCTATCGCTATATGTACCTTTTTTTTTTTTTCTGTCCCGGGGTGGGTACGGGCCTGGGATTTCTATTCAGTCAGAGTATATTGGGCATCCTCCTCTTTGATTTCCTTTTCCCTCACACTTTCTCTGCCACTTATTTTCCCACTTAATGTCTAATGAATGTTGCCGATTCTTTACTCGTATGCTCACTCTATGTATACATACAAGACATTTTTCTTGTGCTACGATAAGATCATCATATGATGATATTTGATTGTCCTGCCTAATGATGTACATTTTTTGAGCTGAGCTACATAAGACACCAGGGGATATGCTTTCTTTCTTTGTTTGGGAAGCATTGAATGGAAATTGTATTTCTGCAGTATGTTGATTTTTTTTCTTCTTCTTTTCTGACAACTTTTTAAATAGACAGTTTTCAACTAAAAAAAACTTGGACTTTCTAACAAAAGTTAGCAGCCGTAGCTTCCATATATCTATCATGACATGTGCCTTTTTAAACTTGGGATTGATGTACTCAAATAATGTGGCATTTTGTGCACGCTAAATGCTGTAGCGTGTACTGCACTAGTGCACTTGCCTTTGTACTGAAGCTTTAGTATGCCGAAACTGATGCAGTGAAATCTTCACAAGTGCAATAAAGTAAAACAGCAATATGATATGCACATACCCATACCCTTTTAATTTTTGCCACATACTAGTAATTAGCTGTTAACTTGTAATGAAGATTTCATCACTTGTACTATCACTTGACATTGGAGGAGAAAACTGTCCCAATTATAAGGCAGGTCTAGTCAAGTGACTTTTTGGTAGGCTGATCTGAAAATCGTTTCTCGTAGTGGGCGACACATCAAAAGAAGTAATAACATCACTTAAAAATGCATCTGTAGTAATCGTTCATCTTGTTCATATTTCATTATGAATGCTATCTTTTAATGTTTGCTGCTTCTTTTAAGTACCCTTTTAGTATTCTCGTGCCTTGGTGGTTTAGATTAATTTCCTGTGCCTGCCTGTTCACAGGACAGATTTGGAAGGTGATAAAAGACTAATAGCAATTGACATATTGCTCCATCTCACTATAGATTGAAGCTAATGCAAATACAATAATTTTGCCTGAGGAAGATAAATGGTTTCTGTGTCTAAATAATGATTTCTGCTTTATTATTACACAATTAAAAGCAGACTACTCTGTTAACTGGATGTGTTTACCCATGTAACATGGTACCGAGAACAGAATGTTTCCTTTTTATTAGAGGCTTCAGCATTGAATTAAGGTGTTCTTTCATCATCTATGTTAATATTTTATTGCTTTTGGGACAATGAATTTTTACAATTATTACATTGCCATTTAGGGTGAAGAACTTTTAACCACTTCAATACAGGGCATTTTCACCCCCTTCCTGCCCAGGCCAATTTTCAGCTTTCAGGGCTGTCACACTTTGAATGATAATTGTGGGATCATGCGACGTTGTACCCAAATTTAATTTTGATCATTTTTTTTCCCCACAAATAGAGCTTTCTTTTGGTGGTATTTGACCAACTCTGCGTTCATTTTTGGCGCTATAAACAAAAAAAGACAGACGATTTTGAAAAAAACACAATATTTATGACTTTTTTGCTATAATAAATATCCCAATTTAAAACTTTTTTTTTTCCTCAGTTTAGGCCGTTATATATACTTCTACATCTTTTTGGTGTAAAAAATCGCAATAAGTGTGTATTGATTGGTTTGCGCAAAAGTTATAGCGTCTACAAAATAGGGATTTGATTTATGTCATTTTTATTATAATTTTTTTTTTTTTTTTTTTTTACAACTAATGGCGGCGATCTGCGTTTTTTATTTTGACTGTGACATTGCGGCGGACATATCGGACACTTTTGACACTATTTTGGGATCATTGACATTTATAAAGTGATCGGTGCTACAAAAATGCACTGGTTACTGTATAAATGTTACTGGCAAGGAAGGGGTTAACACTAGGGGGCGATCAAGGGGTTAAATGTGTGTCCTAGGGAGGGATTCTAACTGGGGGGAGGGGACTGATGAGGGGAGGAGACCGATCGGTGTTCCTATATACAAGGAACATACAATCAGTTCTCCTCTCCCCTGACAGAACGTGGATCTGTGTGTTTACACACACAGATCCATGTCCCTGCTCTGTGATGAGCAATCGCGGGTGCCCAGCGGACATCGCGGCTGCTGGGCACGCGCATCGGGTCCCCAGTGATGCGGGGAAACCAAAGACGTCATATGACCCGGCTGTCATATGACCATACGGCGGTAGGCAAGTGGTTAAAGGATGATTTAAGCTAAAAATATATTTTAATTATCCAATTATGTGTGTGTTCCTATACACTGCACATGTCATTTGTGTGTTTTGCTTTCCACACAACACATTCTTTTGACACTGGGTATTCTGCTAAATCCTGTTAACATGTAATTTTCAGAAATATCAAATAGGTCAGGAAGTCTGGTGTGCATATAAATGATTTCCAAATTAACGCAACTGTAAATATGTATTTAATTACTTTATCATGCATAATGAGTCTTCCTCAACTGGTTTCATTATGTGAGGTCTATGCATGGTTCCCTGAATCCTAATATAAAGCACAAGATCCATATCATGTGTTTTTGATTTTGTTTGCTCAAATGACGTTTTTTTTTTTTTTTTATTTGGAAAAACCAACTTTATTAATATAAATCATGGATTACATGACAGTCAAGCACATTCGTCAATTAAAATACAGTTTCATATGGTGAAATACGAGAACATTTTGTTTACCTAGATAACGCTAGTCATACATTCACATGTTCACAAGGAGACTGGAGCATTTTAATGTACAACACCCTCCGGGTGAGGCCTAATCAGACACGTTTCCCCATCCGCTAGCCATCTGTCCCATACTTTGGAATATTTTTGTGTGGAACCCCTGTGTGTGTAAATCAGCTTTTTAAATGGCAAAGTGTCATTAACAGTCTTTTTCCACATTTGTAGAGTGGGGGGGCAAATCCTGCATCCATCTCTGAGCGATCACCTTTCATGCTAAAAATAAAGTTTCCAAAAGGAAAATTGTGTGATATTTATCCACCTCTACGTCAGGCAATAGCCCCAGAAAACACAACTTAGGGTCAAGTACTACAGGGGATCCCATATTGTCATGCAGAAAGCGGACAACCTGCGTCCAGTATGTCTGAATAGTTGGACAACTCCAAATGAGATGGTAAAACATGCCAGACGTGGACCGACACAGACGGCAGGTCGGATTGGATGTGGGTTGGAATTTGGCCAATCTCAGTGGTGTTAGGTAGGCTCTGTGAACAATGTAAGTTTGCGACAGTCTATCTGACAGCTTAGGGGACACAGTCTTGGTTCCCTCAAGTATTTCGTCCGTCTGCGTCTGCTATTGGGCCTACATCCTGTTCCCATGCCGTCTTGGCCTTTTGAGAAACGGCTACCGTACCCCGGCGTCTGATAGTGCAGTACAGGTGCGAAATAAGCTTGGAGGGGTCACTCCCCAAAACAATACTCAGCACCGGTGGGGGTTGTCTCTACATCCAGGGATGGCAGCTGGGTTCTAAATGCATGACGGAGTTGCAGGTATTTAAAAGCTAAGTGCTGTGGGAGCGAAAATTCCTAAGTGCCCAAAACTGTTTGAACCCAGGGTTCGATGGGACTTGGTATAAGTATATTATGCCGTACCTAGCCCAGACCACCAAGTCGGGAATCTCTGCCAGTTCCCGCATATGGCTGTTAAGCCACAATGGGGTATGAGAATGAAACTTCCCCACATTTTTTTTTTTTAAGGGATATTTCCCATATCCGCTGGTGATGTAGTAAGATCCCTGCGTTGTGCCTCAATGCCTGCTTATTTGTTTGTTTCCCGCAGAGAATAGCATGTAGGGGCGTGTGCCCGGGATTATCGCAAACTAAAGACCTATAGCGTTGGAGTTCTGAGGTATTGAAGTGGTATAGGTGAGAGAGCTGTGAGGCCAAGTAGTATTCATGAAGGTCTGGGAGGGAAGCACCGCCCATGTACGTCGGGTTCTTTAAAATGTGCCAAGCTAGTTTGTGTCTGCCTGTCCCCCAAACGAATTAATTCAGAATAGCTTCCATTTGTTTAAATATTTTTTAGGGAATGTATAAAGGGGCATGCCATACCATATATAGAAGTTTGGGCAATATTTATGCGCCCCATCACCCCTAATGGTAATCTAGCCCACGTCTGTGTTTTGAGTTTGATCATGTCAAATAGCGGAGCCATATTCAAAGGCTTATAGTCTGTCAGACTCCTGGTAACCTCAACTCCCAGTTATCTAATCCTGGATACTCTAGAGAGTGGCAGTGGAGGGGTCACCACATGGGGGGGGGGGAGACATCTGGGGAGAATTTGGGACTTGTCCCAATTGATGCGCAGTCCCGAATAGCCACCCATCTGCTCTATGATTCGCAACACTGTTTGCAGTGACTGTCCCTGGTCCACTAAATATAGGATGGTGTCATCCGCGTACAGGCCTATCTTGTCTATGGAGTAACCTCGACGCAAACCCTGAATATCAGGGTGTGCTCTGATGGAAATGGCCAGTGGCTCAGTGGCCAAGGCATATAGCAATGGGGAGAGGGGACACCCCTGACGAGTACCCCTCTCCAGAGGAAACCGCTCCGACGACCATCCATTGACAAAAATCCGCACCTTGGGAGTCTGATACAGGATTTGCACCCATTTTATGAAATGCGTTCCAAAGCCATAATTATGTAGTCATTCCCACAGGTAGGGCCACTCCACTGAGTCAAAGGCTTTGGCCGTATCAAGCGCCACCACCACCCTGGTTCCTGAGTTATCATGCTGCGCCTGGATATTCATGTACAGTCGTCTAATGTTCATAGCAGTGTTCTTCCCCGGTGTGAACCCCGTTTGGTCCATGTGAATTAGTGACAATATGGCAGCATTTAACCGAGATGCTAGGATTTTAATATCTACCTGCAGTTAAGAAATAGGCCGATAAGATTCAGGGTAGTGGGGGGTCCTTGCCAGGTTTGGGTAGTACTATAATTTGGGCTTCCTGCATAGACTCAGGGAGCACGTTCGTATCAAAGATAGATTGATACATGGCCTTTAGTTTGGGAACTAGTATATCGGAGTAGGTAGCATAAAATTCCAAAGGGAGTCCATCCATTCCTGGTGCTTTAGATTTGGCCAACTGAGAAATCGCCTCAGCAATGTCATGCGCCGTAATAGGCGCTTCTAGCAGTTTAACCTGCTCTTGGCTAAGTTGTGGAAACTGAATGGTGGCCAAATAGGACTGCAGTTCCCGAAGCGTGTATGTGCCCTGGGGTACTATAGAATTGCTGAAATTTAGCTGCAACTTGGTTCGGGTCTGTAATCCTATGTCCATCAGGGTCACTAAGTGAGACCACAACCGAAGGCTTATCCAAATGAGCCAGATAGGCAAGCAGTCTCCCCGCCCTCTCCCCCTGCTCATATACTCTCTGCCTGCTGAAGAATACCCGCTGTTTAGCTTTCTCTGTGAGCATTTGCGTAACCATACGGAACTGGAGTTTGACTCAGGTTTTCAGGGGTCGGGCTAGCATTATACGTGACTTCTAGGTCTCAAAGTTTGTCAGAAGTTAATTGGAGTATGGCGGTAGAATCACGTTTACGCCTATTCTGTCCCCTATTCTTGTCCACCGCCTCAGAGGTCTTTTTTGGCGGAGACATGTTCTCTCCCGGCTGCAGATCAATAGGCCTTCTCTGAGTGGAGCAATGCGGCCGCTGTTCCGGGAATTAGGCCAGAACCACGGACTGTCCCCAATGCTGCTGCAGGGTGTGGGTGTGCTGCAGTAGCGGCCCCAGGCAATCTGGAGGCCGTTCAGGTGTGTAGCAAGATGGGGGTAGGCCGAAGCCGCGGCCTGTCCTACGGCAGAGAGAGGGTATCGTAACTCCGCTGTATTGGCCGCATGCAGTCCGGAGGCCGTTCTAGGATACCAAGCTCCAGGGAAGGCAGGTTAGTTAACTGAGTGCCTCTGCCGGGTGGAGCAAGATGGCGACCGGGAGCTAGGCCGAAGCCGCGGCCCGTCCCAGGGGAGATGCAGGGAACCTCTCGATGTCTGCCTCGGGCGGCGTTCCAGCTGTCTGGCGGGCTCCAGAGGCAACGGAGGATGCAGGACAGATCCCCGGACACAAGGGATGGCTTCAATCTAACAGGATGCCAGCAGGATTGTATAGCAGGAGTATGGGCAAGCGGAGGTCACATCAGATGCGACCTACTCCATTGCTCTCCAGGTCACACCCCCTCAGATAACGTTTTTAACTGCCTTTTGTCTGGCCACTGTATATATACAGCAGACAGGAGCAGTGCTGATGGACGTACCTGTACGTCCTCCCATATCGCTGCTCATTTCCACACTCTAGAGCATGCAGCAGCAGGATCTGTGACACAGCCAATCATTTTACTGGGTCACTCTGAGTGGCCCTGATGCCATTTGATCACTGTGACCAATCACAGTGATCACAGTTACAACAGTAAACAAGGCTGTCATTGTTTACTACTGTGTGATTTCTTTGTTTATAGTAATTACATGGGGCCAGGGTCAATCACAGCCAGTAGTGTATTTTGGTTTTGTGCTGCCCTAGGCAAGACTAAAATTGGGCGCCCTATCTAAATTTGCCCCACCCCTTCCTTTTTAAGACCCACTAATTCATCTGTAAACTCCACCCCTTCCTATTAGAGCTCCACCTCAGAGGTAGAGAGAGGGGGGGTCCCTCCATACTACACCATGTATTGTATAATAAAGAGTGGCTGCAACTATAAAATCACTGGTGGAGCCTGTTATGTGTAAAGACGAGCACAATTAAAAAAAGTGCTTACTGACAGAAGAACAAAGGAACTCAAATTAATGGTACATGTAGGTTTAGCTGTATTGATCTAGGGAGGGGGTCACAAGTGGATGGTATCGATTGTCAACACTACTCCCGGCCAGGGAGAGGGGAGGAAAGGGCAGGGTTGGGACTGCTAAAGTAGTGCACCGAGGGCAGCCGGGCATGATCCGCTCCAAGGACACTAGCCCCACAGACCCCACCGCCCACTTTTAACACCGCAGGAAAGTCAGCCAGTCGGATGCAGGTAAGTGACACGTAGACCACATCAGAGCCGGCCGTCTTAAGGGGAGATGGAGCTTAGTTGCGAGTCCAGTTGTCCCGCCCAAGGGAACCGGTGGAGCTGCAGGAATACCTACATGAGAACCGCTGAGCTGCAGGGAAGCTACATGAGAACTGCTGAGCTGACTTGCTCTGAAAACCGCTCACAGCCACGTATGTCCCTTTTGCCTGGGGGTAAGCACCGCCCCCCTGAAAAATGCTGCACAAGCATTGTTTGCTCCGTGGTAGATACACCCGTGATCACCGCAACCCTGTACCGTGTGATAGCTATGACTAATCACAGCAGTAAACAAGGTTGCACGAATGAAACCCTTTGAACAGTTTTATTGATTACCTATTACAATGATTACCGCTGTAATAAGCAGTAACAATGTTAAAAAAAAATGCTGATCACCTCCACAAAGCAATAACGTGTCACTATGGTTCACACGCCAAAAGCTGCACCAAATATTTTTCATTGGTGAAAGGTCTGGACTGCAGGCAGGCCAGTTGAGCACAAAACTCTTCTACTACAAAGCCATGCTGTTGTCATAGATGCAGTATGCGGTTTAGCATTGTCCTGCTGAAATATGCAAAGCCTTCCCTGAAAAAGACTTTATTTATATGGGAGCATATGCTGCTCTAAAACCTGGATATATCTTTCAGCATTGATGGTGCCATTTCACATGTGTAAGCTTGCCCATTCCATACAAATTAATGCACTCCCATACCATCAGAGATGTAGGCCTTTGAACTGAGCACTGACAACAAGACAAAGTCCCTGTCCTCTTTAGTCCGGAGGACTAAAGATCTTAAATGTCAAATTTTAGATTCATCTCACCACAGAAAAGTTTTCCACTTTGCAGCAGACCATTTAAATGTGCACGATAGAGCTTTAACTTGTATTTTTGGGTGGCACGACAAACTGTGTCGACAGACAGTGATTTTTGGAAGTATTCCTGAGCCCATGCAGTGTCCATCACAGAATAATGGCTGTTTTTAATGTTGTGCCATCTGAGGGCTCAAAGATTACGGCCATCCAATATTGCGTTTCGGCCTTGTCCCTTGTGCACAGAGATGTCTCCAGATTCTCTGAATCTTTTGATATTATGTACTGTAGATAATGATATTTAAAATCTTTGCAATTTTACCTTGAGGAACATTATTGTGAAATTGTGGTGAACCTTTGCCTATCTTTACTTCTGAGACACTGACTTTCTAAGGGCCCTTTCACACATTATGTCCGTATTTCATCCATCCGTTTTCGGATGAAATACGGACATTCATGTATCCCTATGGGATAGCGGGTGTAAGCAGATGAACATCCGCTGACACCCGATATCATCCGTCTCCGCTATAGTCCGATTCTGCAGACGGAGGAAAATCCTATTTTTCCATCCGTCTGCAGAGCGGATCGGATGAACACGGACATACGGTCCGTGTTCATCCGATCCCCCCCCATAGAGGAGAGCGGAGATCTGACAGGGCGGTCCCTGCACAGTGTGCAGGGACCGCCCTGTCATCTGCCGGCTCAGCGGGGATCAACGGAGCAATCCCCGCTGAGCAAGCGGATTTTCACGGGGCAGATCATTACGGGATCCGCCCGTGTGAAAGGGCCCTTAGATGCTCTTTTTATACCCCTGACTTGTTGCCAATTAACCTAATTAGTTGCAAAATGTTTAGCACTTCCTTGTTAGTACAAGGAAGGAGCAAAAGGGGGCGGGACTTTGAGTGAAGCACGTGTATGCAGAGACATAGGTAAAGCATATGGAATTTATTGCGTATAGCAGTATAAACAAGTATAGAAAATTGATTCCACAGATATCAAATAGTCAGAGTTTACAGTAAATCATATTACAAGGCAAACAAACGTGAGGTTGATTTCACAGACATAAATATGTCAAAGTTGATATTAGGTAAAAATGGTAATAATAAAGTTATTCAATGGTTGAGCATAGTAAAATTCTATAGTTCACCAAGGCAATTAATAGAGTAAAAACATAAGAGGATAACGCCTGCAGGGCCTATGGCCTTCCTTGTTAGTACCACTTACTTTGCCAGCTTTTGTAGCACTGTCCCAACTTTTTTGAGACATGTTGCTGCCATCAATTTCAAAGTTACATTTTTTGTTTCTTAAAAAGGTACATTTTCTCAGTTTAAACATTTGATATGATTTTCTTTTTTCTATTGTGAATAAAATATGGGTTTATTAGCAAATTATTGCATTCTGTTTATTATCTAGATTTTACACAGCACCCTAACTTTTTGGGAATTGGGGTTGTATGCTTACATTTTTTTTATATATTTTCTATTTTTACATCATGTCACCAGTCGGTGTCCCTGATCACCATCATACCAGTTTATGCCCCAAGATAGCCTGATGGTGCTCCTTGGATTTTGTACCTCTCCATGTGGCTAGGCTGTGAAAAAGTCTCACACATGTAGTATTGCTATATTCAAGAGGAGTAGAATGTGTTTTGGGGTGTAATTGTAAGTATGTCTATGCTGCCATGTACTAGTAGGATATGCGTATATGAATAGGAATTGCTATGGATGACGCTACACTAAGCTATATTCCCTGACCACTCATACAAACGCAACCATCATAGTACATTGTTTTCCATGCAGTGTTGGTTGACTTTTTTGTAATATGGAAGTTACAATGGCCAGTATATATAATTTCAAACATTTGTAAAAAGTCTCACACATGTGGTATCCCCATACACTATGAGGTCATTTTGTAGGTGTTTTCACTGTCCTGGTGCTCCAGGGCCTATAAAAATTTGATGGGCAGTCAGGAAGGTAGATGCATAGTTTATGCCCCCATAAAGCCTGAAAGTACTCCTTGGATTTTGGGCCTCTCTATGTAGTTGGGCTGTAAAAAAAAAGCCTTATGCCGCGTACACACGGCCGTTTTTAATGTCATTGAAAAAAAAGAAGTTTTTCTCGACGTGATTCTTCTCAAGCCTGCCTTGCCTACACACTATCGTGAAAAAAAAAATGCTTGAGCAAAGCGCGGTGACGTACAACACGTACGACAACATGTACGACGGCAATATAAAGGGTAAGTTCCATTCGGATGGCGCCACCCTTTGGGCTGCTTTTGCTGATTTCGTGTTACCGCGTGTTAGTAAAAGTTTGGTGAGAGACGATTCGCGCTTTTCAGTCTCCGTGCTTTTCAGTCCGTTACAGCATGACGAATGTGCTATCTCCATTAGGAACGCTAGTTTTACCAGAACAAGCGCTCTCGTCTCATAACTTCTGAACATGCGCGTTTTTTTCCGTCAAAGCGTACACACGGCCGTTTTTCACGATGAGAAAAACGACGAGAAAAAATAGAGCATGTTCTAAATTTTTTATGCCCATTTTTCTCGTCTAGAAAAATGCTCTGGAGCCTACACACTATCGTTTTTAATGACCAATTAAAAAAAATTGCATTTTTCTCGTCATGAAAAACGGTCATGTATACGCGGCATTACATATGTGGTATACCTATCCTCAGGTGAGTAGCAGAATGTTTGGGCTGTAACTAAGTATGCCTATGCTGTGTGTGAGAAATAACTTGTTAGAATGACAACTTTGTGAAAAGCAAATTTTTAATTTTCCAAATAATTGTGCAAAAAAATAACATGAAAAAACTCACCATGCCTCCAAGAAAATAACCTGGACTGCCTATTTTCCAAAAAGGGGTAATTCAAGGGTATTTGTCTATTCTGGCATTATAGGGCCTCAAAAATTTAGAAAGCAAGTCATTACATTAGGATTGATCCATTTTCAAATATACTGTACATATTCTAGTTTGTAGACTTTTCACACACTAATATACATTGCTTTGTTTTTGTTTTTTTCTTTTTCTTTTACAGTAAACAAACTTTATTAAACGTTTTAAGAGATTTAAGTTATTTTTACTAAAGAAATGTAGCAGAATAAATTTTGGTCTAAATTTTAGAAAAAAAAAATTTGCAAAATGTATTACCAAAAACTAGAAAAAAACGTTTTTGAAAATTTGGCAGTATTTTTTAATTTGGCAAAGAATAAAATATCCAGTGATTATTTAATACCACCAAAAGAATGCTGTCTAAAAAAAAAAAAATGTAATTTGGGTACAGTGTTCTCATCCAAAATGTGACAGTGCTGAAAGCTGAAAAATGACCTGGACAGGAAGAGGTTAAAAGTGTCCGGTCTTGAAGTGGTAATGCATAATGTCTTCGGTCAGAAACTTGCCGTGTAGATTTTTATTATCACACATTTTGTCACCTTGAAGACTGTCAAAGTTTTCACCCCTAAAGTAATTTTTTTCATTTGCAGGCTAAGGGAAAATAACTTATGTTTTAGTCCATACTAGCAAATTACATATACCCAGGATTTTTTGCTAATAGGGTAATAGAGCAGCGAATTTTCAATTGAAAAACGCATCCCAAGTGCACACTGTTGGACAAATGTGCAATATGTTGGCAAGTAAAGGTGGAACCAGTTTTTTTTTTTTTTTTTTTACCATATTTGAGTTACCAAGCAGCCAGCATTGAGAAGATCTCTGCCTTTGGATAGTACTTTCATGACGCTGTGGGGAGATGCCAACCATCCACTTGCCGACCGCCCCATAGCAGATATACTGCTACAGGGCGCCACACTGCACAGGATCACGTTTATATACGTGATCCTGCACTTCCAGGTATCAGGCACAAGTGCGTGCCACTGCTGGCTTGCTTACGCTGTGATTTTACACAGCGGGAGCTGATCAGCAGGTCTCAGGGAACCAATGTCGGCCAGCATCTGCTGATCATTTGGTACACTGACAGAATGGCAATCTTCCTATGTAAACGAGGGCAGATTGCCTTTCAGTCAGTGCAGAAGGCATGGATCCCCCACTACACTGAAACATTAGCTAGACACGCAGTTAACCCTTTGATCACCCCTGATGTTAACCTCTTCTCTGCCAGTGTGATTAGTACAGTGACAGTGCATATTTTTGGTGATCAAATACCACCAAGAATAAGCACGATTTGTGGGGGAAAAAAAGGACATAAACTTTATTTGGGTACAGTGTCGCAATTGTCAGTTAAAATAACGCAGTGCTGTATTGCAAAAAATGTCCCTGTCAGGAAGGGTGGTAAATCTTCCGGTGGATATACTTTTCACAAATGACATGATGGAGGATAGTATAGTCTATGCTGGGCAGGATTGGGTATTATTTATATACAAAAATTTCCCAAAAAATAAATGGATATAAATATTTGTATGTGTGCAATATAAAATGTTATATATGCAGACTTAAGAAGAGATTTAGGCTCGGTTCACACTGCAGCGATGTGGAAACCCAACAAGCGTGCCAAAAAGTTCTCTGTGCTGGACAAATTCTGAAACCGTCCAAACAATGTGCATATATATCCAGGTGCAAAATGCAGAAATCCACTTTTTAATGTGGCCATATCCAATGCCAAGACAAAAGTGCAAGTGCTTCAATCCTGTGCTGGTGCCCTCGTTTCCCCCAGCCTCTCACCTCATCTGGCTTAAAAATAAGCCTTTCTGATAACCTCCAATGGCTGAGCGATCGCTTTTCCTGTTCAATCAACCTACGATCAGGTTTCCCGTTTTGAGATGCTCGGATAACATAGAGCGGAAATGGGGAACTCCATAGTGTAGTATTTAAAATAAACAGTATTTATTTAAAGTTAAGAAAGTGACGTTGAGCAGTCACGCAACGCGTCAGATTGCAGAGCTGTGGTGACATCACTTCCGGTCGCGGCCGAGTCCGGAAGCTGGAGTACACACTGTTGTGTTATGCGGTTTGATTTCAACTTAATTGTATGTTTTTTTTACTTTAAATAAATACTGTTTATTTTAAATACTACACTAGGGAGTCCCCCCTTTCCTCTCTCTGTTATCCGAGCATCTCAAAATGGGAAACCTGATCGTAGGTTGATTGAACAGGAAAAGCGATCGCTCAGCCATTGGAGGTCATCAGAAAGGCTTATTTTTAAGCCAGATGAGGTGAGAGGCTCACACCAGCACAGGATTGAAGCACTTGCACTTTTTTCTTTGCATTGGATATGACCACATTATGAAGTGGATTTCTGCATTTTGCATCTGGATATATATGCACATTGTTTGGACTGTTTCAGAATTTGTCCAGCACAGAGAACGTTTTGGCACGCTTGTTGGAAATTTTTTGGCACAATTTTTAATTTGCTTGTTTGCACATAAGACTGTTTGCCACTGGAAAATGTTTTGCACATAATAATTTTTTAAATTTTATATATTTTTTACTTTGCACATTACTGCTGCACATTTTTATGCTTATCTATTGCACTTTTATCTGCATTTGCTTATTTTGCACAAAAGGAACTGAATTATTGTTTATTTGCACTTTTATCTGCATTTGCTTATTTGCTCAAAAGGAATTGAATCACTATTTATTTGCACTGGAACAGTTATTTGTTTGCACAGGAACAGTTATTTGTTTGTTCATTATCATATTTAATATTGGATTTTAGCAAGCGCCACCTCACCCCCCTCTTTAAATACTTTAGTGTGTGCACACCCCTTTGTGGTGGCTGCTGCTTCATTACTACACCCGATTGTGGTTTGCGCATTAGTAACCCCATATCTTACAATCAATTAAAACTGATTTTAACTGGCGAGAACTATGTGAAAGTAAATGTTCTTTTTTGTTTCCTGCAGAGATGATGAGCATTTGCTTATCCAGCACTACTGCCAAAGCTTGAACCAGGAGTCTCCTCTAAGCCAGCCCCGAAGTCCTGCTCAGATTCTAATCTCCTTGGAAAGTGAAGAGCGAGGGGAGCTTGAGAGGATTCTCGCTGACTTGGAAGAGGAGAATAGGTTTGTTCAACATTAGGAATATTTATAAGTCTGTAACTCTTGAGATATTTTTGCTATAAAAAAAAAAAATTCCTCCTAAGAACTATGTTACTCCACATATCCCTTTTGTGAATTACTGAGCCTCACCACTGTTGGCATCCCAGTGTCTTACAGTCACAAGTGGCTTAGGTTATACTGGCCATACACATAGAGATATTATTGTACAGCACTAATTATCTTGTTCAAAACATCTAATCTTAATGGTATTTTCTTTTAGTAGTATACATTTCCTTCTAGCCCTGGGTCTCTTCACCAAATAATCTCATCTGGCTAGTTTCCTCCACCCCACTTACATGCTCTAGCACCTTATGAGTGTCTGTGCTGATAGTCCTAGTCTGGGTGCTATCACTTCACCCATGATCTGCTGATTTTATTCTTGGACATAGTCAAGTGGCGACCAAATCCAAACATGTCCCAACCTGTAGTTTAGGACCAAATTTGGTTCCTGACCCATAGTTTGGAGAAACACTCAGGATAGCATGTGCTTGTATATGGGGAACATTCTGAAAAGAGACCCGTGACTTATGGATCACTACAAGACTGGGTACTAGATGGTCTTCTGTTTAATTTTGTGTTTCTAAGGGATATAACTGAGTTTAGTGGGTATGGAGTGCATTGGGGATGATGGATATCCTGGAGGTGACTGTAATATGAAACATGATTTAGCTTTGCTGGAAAATTGGACAAACCAGTGGTTACTGCAGTTCAGTATTTCTAAATGTTAATTTATGCCCTTGAGAAAAGAGAATCCTCTCATGGAGTACGATATTGGTATATAGTTTTAGACAGAACTACAGAAGAAAAAGGTTTGAGGGTGCTCATTTTAGATGATTGCTAAATGATCAAACAGTTTGATTAGGCAGCAAACAACACAAATACAGTTCTGGGGTGCATCACTAGACGGATTGGTAGCAGGTAGCAAGGAGGTATTGATTCCACTATATCCAACTTTAGCTAGATCCCAGATAGAATACTGTTTCCAGTGCTGGAGACCCAAAGAACTAATATGGATATGACTGTAAAGGCACCAAAGAATATAAACCACAATTAAAATGTATATAGTTTATCGTTCAGGCGTTAAAAACAGTAAGTATTCTTTTCAATAGCTGTACAAAAAACTTTATACATTTTAATTGTGGTTTGTATTCTTTGGAAGTCCTATCCATTTTAGTTCTTTGGTTTATAACAATTACAAGGGTGCGGCACCTCTCTATATAGGCTGGCTGTCTAGCATTATTAAACAGTTCTGGAGACCCAGCTTGCAAAAAAATATTGAGCTATAATGAGCCCTGAGTCTGGCAACAAAAATGTTGCAAGGTCTGCTTGATATCAGAAGAGACTATGAAAATGTAGTAGCCTGATATGCCCCCGTAGGAAATTGTATGCTATGGGGGCACGTGTGTGGGTGCACTCTTAAACTGGGCTGTCTGCATCCATAGACACACAGCTCGGCTTGCCCATGCCTCCACTCCCTCCTCACAGAATTTGACAGCAGCAGGAACCACTGGCTCCTTCTGTTGCCTGTGTGTCCTGTGGGACTAGGAAGAGGGGAGAGAAGAACGCAGCAGTGGATCGAGAGAGGACTCGGGAGAGGGGGCACAGCAAGTGGTAAAACATTTCTTACCTTAATGTAGAGAATGCATTAAGGTACAAATATTTTAACTTTTAGAACCAATTTAAATACTTTACTGGTGTAAATTTTTTAAAGTGCAATATTATCAGTATTATGCAGAGCTCAATAACGTGGACATTACTTCAAACAAGGAGGAGGAAAGAATGTTAAGCATTTTTACCAAAAGAAATTTGGATAATCTGACCAAATTTCCAGCAGATAATGTGAGACAGTGAACCGTAAGCAAATGTAAACATGCTTGGGATAAGTGTTGGAGTAAACAAAAAAACGTTTTTTTTTCCCAAACAGGAATTTGCAGTCTGAATATGACAGATTGAAGGAGCAGCATGATCACAAGGGCTTGTCTCCACTGCCCTCCCCTCCAGAAATGATGCCAGCCTCCCCGCAAAGCCCACGTGATGCGGAACTTATTGCAGAAGCCAAACTACTGCGCCAGCACAAAGGACGGCTAGAAGCTAGAATGCAAATACTAGAAGATCACAACAAGCAACTGGAGTCTCAACTGCATCGGCTCAGACAATTGCTAGAACAGGTATGGTATGAAAATCTTGATTTAGGTCAATCACTAAAACACAATAGATTTGATAGGTGACCAGGAGGTGTGGCAGAGATTCCGAAGTTTAATATAGCAGATCACCTTTTGTCTTCCTGTAAGTTTTAATAAAGTTAGGTTGATTTCCTGTGCACTGTTCTAGCATGGCCTTGTACGTTTGTTCACCCCTGGGTAATAATGAGCCTGCCTACTATGGAGCTAACATGACAATGAGGGATACAGTATTTTCAGTGGGTGATCAAGCAGTACAGATCACTTTGGATGCAAATATTTATTAAAGTGTTACTAAAGCCACAACAGTAAAATCGTAAGAAAAATTGTGTAGCGCCAAAAGGAAATGAACAGCAATGAAATGTGAATACTGTTATAAATGGACAGCACATTGAAATAATGTCCCAAAAATGTTAAAGTGGGAAAAAAAAAATATATATATATAAGTCCAATCTTGAATGGAAATCAACAATTGAAAAAAAAAAACTACATAGTGAAAAATATAGATTAAAATGCACAGTCCCATGATAGGATCAGCAATATAAACGTATTGGTGAAAACACAATAGTGCAGTGTAAAGATGTGCACAAAAAATTGGTGGTGACTTGAAAAGTGAAGAGGTGATCCAGTACGGTGCACCAGAATCATCCACCGTACCCCTGTGAAATGGACACTCACCCGAAAAGCTGGCTGCCGTTACAGTAGCAATTTTTTGTGCACATCTTTGCACTGCACTATTGTGTTTTCACCAATAAGTTTATATTGCTGATCCTATCATGGGACTGTGCTTTAAATCTATATTTTTCACTATATATACATTTTTTTTTTGTTGATTTCCATTCAAGATTGGACTTGTGTGTGTGTGTGTGTGTGTGTGTGTGTGTGTGTGTGTATATATATGTATATGTATGTGATATATATATAAATCCAATAGTGATATTGAGGCAGAAAAGAAGAATAACATCCGTCCCTTCTCCCTGTTCCCTCCCATACATATCTCCTTTCACACCCATCCATCCCCTATACCTGCCCTCCCTGTCACCCATTCTGGCCCCTAGTGGGCATTCAATATTCAGTGAATTAATGAACCACCATTCCATATTAATGTGAACATGTATCTTATGTGTCCTTAAAATGTTTTGTTCTCCCACCCATTCCCCCCCCCCACCTTAATGGAGAGAATAGTAAGGGTGCAGCTTAGCATAAATAGAAAAGGATAAGTGAGCCTACTAAGTCACCCAAATACATTTACGCTTTCGTTCATGGACGGATAAGTGCGTATTATCCTTCATTTAGGAGTGACTAGGCAGAAAACTTGTAGAAAGTGTTAACACATCCATCACACCTTATACGGACCCTCTGGGTATAACACCTCTCTCTGCATCTCGCAGATGAGTTTTTTTCTGCCTAGCATAGGAGAAGGACATGGCTCCCTTCGGGCCCATTGGTCCGGGGGGGGGGGGGGGTTTTCTAAGTTTTCTACATTTTTTTTTTTGTTCCAGCGATCTTCGATCAACTGCCGACTGGGTGACAGGCTGGATCCCATATCCTTGTAGTCTCCCCAGTTTCGGCCATCGAGCGTGTGCCGACCCTAGCTACGCGCTGGGTTGTCCACAACATGCCCGCCACTCCACGGGTGGCCAATGAGCTTCGCGCTCCAGGGCATGCGTATGATCGGTCTCTATGGCACAATCACAGCATGCTGGGCCGACAGTCACCTCCGTGCGCGGATGATGATCTGTCCGGAATGTCTTCCAGCACAATCCACGCAGGAAAGGTAAGTAGTTCCCCTGCTTCAGCAGGACATTCCTGGAGAGATCAAGTAAGTGGTTTTTGCCCTTTCTTTCCTCTCTCCCTGCCTTCCCTCCTCCCTGGGCTCTGCAAGCTAAAGCTGGGTGCTGGGGGTCACCTGGGGGGCTCCATCTGGAGCGGGACTGTGCTATAGGCTGTTAAGAATGTTAATGTGCTGCTTACCTGTGTGTGTTTCTTCCTCCATGCTGTCGGCGGCCATTTTCTTGTGGTCCAAGCCTGTTTTTGGCCTCTGACGTCTGTTCGGCAACCATTTTCTTGTGGCCGCAGCCGCTTTGGCCTCTGACTGCTCGGCGGCCATTTTCTTATGATCCACACTGTGCTTCAGCACGGCCCCTCGGCAGCCATTTTTTGGAAGTCTTCGGCCTCTAGGGTGCATTCCACAGGCGCAGAAGTATACAGAGACACGCTGATGAGGTTCAGACTGACACAGGCAGCGGTGGGAGAGTATCTCAGGCAGGAGCAGACGGCAGCAATAGCGGTACTGTTCTAAGGGTGGTGGGAGACCCTGCATCTCTGTAGCAGCTAGGAGGGTGGCCTCTTAATACCTTGCCTGGAGTCCCTGAGTGTCAGGCGCATGGGTCAGCATGGTGTCTGAAGCAGACATTTTTTCCCCTGAAATACCTGCGTTAGCAACTGGTGCCCCTGATGCATCTGTGGACGCTATGTCAGAAATCCTGGAGGCTTTTGTTGCCAAGGTACAAGCGGCACGTGGGAACACGGGGGGTAGGAAACGCCCCCTTCCCCCGCCATCTTCTGGGGATAATTCTGATGCAGAACCAGGCCCGGCCGTGGCTCATAGCCCGGATTCTGATGCATCAGAGACTGCGGACCATGACCGGTCGGACTGTGAGAATGACTCCAGGTCAGCACGCGAAAAGGCTTTGGTATCTGACCTTATCACTGCTGTGCGGGATACGCTGAAATTGGAAAATGCTGCAGAAACAGCAGAGATGGCGGTCCCCTTTTGGGTTCCGTAAGCCGGCCCGCACTGCTAAGGTGTTTCCTTGTGTGTCTTATCTTGATGAGCTTTTATACAAGGAATGGGAAAACCCACTGAAGGTTTTTGCAGCCCCAAAAAATTTTGCGGTCCAGTACCCCTTTCAGGAGAGTTTCCTGAAAAAATGGTCCTCTCCTCGGTAGTGGACCCCCCTGTGTCCAGACTTAACAAAGTTACCACGATCTCAGTGGAAGGGGCTCCTGTCTTTAAGTAACCCTGTGGACAAGAAGGCTGAGGCACTCGCTCGCTACCTATACACAGTGGTGGGCTCAGCAGTGCGTCCAGCATTGGCTGGCGCTTTAGTGTCTCAGACACTTACTGAGTGGGCAAAGATGCTACTCCAGGGGTTAAAGGCACGGGAGGCTCCTCCGAATGAGGTAGCTTTGGCCGACCAGTTGGTACAGGGCCTTAAGTTTGTCTGCAAGGCAGACATGGATACTATCCCCTTGCTGTCCAGAGCCTCGGTTTATGCGGTGGCATTACGCCGCCTGATCTGGCTAAAGTGCTGGTCTGCGGACCAATCTTTCATGAAGGACCTGCTGGATCTGCCCTTTAAGGGCGATAGGCTTTTTGGGGCCTCTCTGGATGACATCATTAAAGATGCCACAGGGAGTAAGAGCACGTTGCTTCCGCAATCTAAAAAGGGTAAGGAGCCACGCTATAGGCAAGGGCCTGCCTTTACTACATCCAAGCGTTTTTT
The DNA here is from genome assembly GCA_029206835.1 of Rana muscosa. Classification (NCBI taxonomy): domain Eukaryota; kingdom Metazoa; phylum Chordata; class Amphibia; order Anura; family Ranidae; genus Rana; species Rana muscosa. The sequence goes on from CM055117.1 coordinate 661,394,631, forward strand.
TTTGTCCGTCCAGGGCGGCAGATAAAAGATCCCAGGCCAATAAAGGGCCTGCTCAGGGACAAAAGTGTCCTTGGTTTCGCAAGCCCAACAAGCCTGCAGACAAATCTACCGCATGAAGGTCTGCCCCCACCCATCTCTCGGGTGGGGGGACGTCTTCGTGAATTCACGACTCGGTGGACATCGCAAACCCACCGGTCGGAGATCAGAGAAGTAATCTCCTCAGGCTACAAGATAGTTTCTCTCTTGTCCGCCGAACAGATTTTTTCCCTCCAACCTCCAGCTTCAGCCGACCCGTCAGGAGGCCCTGTATGGGACTGTCCAGGATCTGCTGGTACGCAGGGTGATCATTCCTGTCCCAGTGCAGGAACGATTTCAGGGGTTTTACTCGAATCTATTCGTAGTGCCAAAGAAGAATGGGATTCGTCCAATTCTGGATCTCAAGGCCCTCAATTGCTTTGTAAAAGTACAAAGATTCCGGATGGAGTCGGTTCGATCTGTTGTCACTGCTCTCCATCCAGGGGACTTTCTGGCGTCCTTGGACATCAAGGACGCATACCTGCATGTTCCCATATGCTCCAGGCATCAGAGGTTTCTGCGCTTCGCAGTCGGGGAGGACCACTATCAATTTGTGGCCCTCCCGTTTGGCTCGGCATCGGCACCCAGGGTGTTCACCAAGGTGCTCGCCCCGATTCTGGCCCTTCTAAGACAGCGGGGCATCGCTATCGTGGGCTACTTTGACAACCTTCTTCTGAGGGTCGCTTCAAGCTCAGAATTAGAGGAGAGCGTGTCTATAATCTGTCAGACTCTCCGAGACATTAGTTGGGTGCTAAACACGCAAAAGTCAGTTTTGGTGCCGACTCAACGACTAGTGTATCTGGGGTTGATTCTGGATTCCTCAGAGGCAAAGGTTTTCCTTCCTGTGGAAATATTGCAGACCCTTCGGGCTGCGGTGCGGCAGCTGACATCCAAGAAAAATGGTCGTCACTCCGTTTTTGCATGCGAGTCTTGGGCCTCATGGTAGCCTCCTTCGAGGCGGTTCCGTATGCTCAACATCACACTCAAGTGTTGCAGAAGGAAATTCTGTCCAGATGGGTCAAATGCCCATCATCCCTGGATTATCAAATCCGGTTAAGCCACCTAGTCAGGTCAGGACCTCCTTGGTATGGTGGCTGACATCCCCGGCACTTCTGTCCGGGAAGTCATTCCTTCCTGTTCACTGGATGGTGATCACGACGGATGCCAGCCTTACCAGTTGGGGGGGAGTCTGGGGTGTCCAGTCGACGCAAGGTCGCTGGACCCCGGAGGAATCCCGCCTGCTGATCAATGTCCTGGAACTCCGGGCAATCAGGCAGTGCCTATCCACGTGGTCTCAGAGGCTGCAAGGGCGTCCAGTCAGGATTCAGTCAGACAACGCCACGGCGGTGGCATATGTCGATCATCAAGGAGGAACAAGAAGCTCAGCTGCAGCATCGGAAGTCGCTTGCATCCTGAGGTGGGCAGAAAGGAGCGTACCGGCACTGTCGGCCGTGTATATTCCTGGTGTGGAGAACTGGCAGGCGGACTACATGAGTCGCCAAATGCTGGACCAAGGAGAATGGTCCTTGCACCCGGATGTGTTCCAGCTCCTCTGCCAAAGATGGGGCACGCCAGACGTAGATCTCCTGGCATCCCGACTCAATCGGAAAGTATTGAGGTTTGTGGCCCGGTCAAAGGACCCATGGGCAGACGCAACGGACGCGTTGGTAGCATCGTGGGGTCAGTATCGGCTGATCTATGCCTTCCGTCTCATGAGGCTCCTTCCTCATCTGCTTCACAGAGCGGAGGCAGAGGGAATTCCAATGATCCTGATCGCTCCAGATTGGCCTCAGCGTCCTTGGTACGCCGATCTAGTACATCTGGTAGTAGATGTCCCCTGGCGCCTACCACTACGAGAGAACCTGCTGTCGCAAGGTCCCATACTCCATCCTGCTTTACAGTCACTGGCTTTAACGGCATGGCTATTGAGAACCAGGTTCTGAGAGACCGGGGCCTGTCAGATTCAGTAATCTCTACCATGAGAAGTGCTCGGAAGCCGTCCTCTAGGAAGGTTTACCATCGCACTTGGAAGGCCTACATTTCCATGTGTGAGGAAATGAAGTGGCACCCACGTACTTATTTGGTCTCCAGAATCCTGCTGTTCCTACAGCGTGGGGTGGACCAAAGGCTTGCCTTAAGTACGATTTAAGGGGCAGATATCTGCCCTGGCTGTCTTTTTTTTCAGCGACCCATGGCGGCTCACTCTCTCGTGATTACGTTTGTGCAGCAGGTTCGACATGTGGCTCCTCCGGTCCGTCCCCCACTACCTCCGTGGGACTTGAACCTGGTCCTCTCGGTGCTTTAGAAGTCACCGTTTGAGAACATTAGGGAAATTCCCTTGTTGACACTTTCTCAAAAAGTGGTCTTTTTGGTGGCTGTTAAGTCAGACAGGTTTCTGAGCTGGCAGCCTTGTCATGCAAGGCTCCCTATATGATCTTCCACAAGGATAAGTGCTGCGTCCGCAGCCTTCCTTTCTTCCAAAAGTCATTTTGGCTTTTCATCTCAATGAGGACATTGTACTTCCATCCTTGTGTCCTCATCCGTCGAATCCTAAGGAATCGGCGTTGCATTCCTTGGACGTTGTCCGAGCTCTGAGAGTACACTTATAGGCTACTGCTCCGTTCCGGAGGTCAGACTCACTGTTTGTTTCGCTGGCTGGTCCCAAAAAGGGACTAGCGGTCTCTTCGGCCACCATCTCGAGGTGGATCCGACAGATGGTGATTCAGGCTTACGCCATTAATGGTCGGGCTCCCCCCTTTCCTGTCACAGCGCATTCGACCAGGGCAATAGGTGCCTCTTGGGCTTTCTGACATGGAGCGTCTGTTACCCAATTATGTAAGGCGGCGACTTGGTTGTCCGCTCACACTTTCACTAAATTCTACAAGGTTAATGTAGGTGCATCTTCGGATGCTTCTTTCGGCTGCAAAGTTTTGCAGGTGGCCGTTTAGTTGTTTTGTTTTGGGGTGAAAGTTTACTTTCCAAAACGTCTTTCAGGACAGCACCCGAGAGATCATGGCTCCTCCTCCTACAGGAAACACCTCATCAATTAATTCTTTAATTGGAGGCCTCCACGTTGCTTCCATCAGTTTTTTGTGTTTCCTCCAGCCGGAGGAACACCTCTGGTGAGAGCCACGATCTCTCAGGGCTTTCCTGGGAGACAAGGTTCTCAGTCAGTCTTTTTTTCTTAGGAGAGTGATCCTCCCACTTACCTCCTAGCATGGATGGTCCCGTGGGCTCCCTCTCCCTCTTCCGTGCTCGGGGAGAGCCTGTACAGCCCGGGAGTGCTGCCTCCTTTTTGTCTTCAGAGCGGTGGTTTGCTGTGTTCTCGCCGACCGCTTGCGAATAGCGGCGTGGAGCTTTACAGCGGCCGCCATTGTTCTGGTGGCCGAGGAGAGCCTCGGCCGCGTCCTGTATGGGAAGAGGCAGCACTTCCGGGTCGGCGCGCGCGTCATTTCCGGCCGCAAAGCGCAGAGGGAGAGGGCAGGGTCACCTGGTGCCTTAAAGTTCCGGTTCCAGGTCAGCGCGGCGGCGTTTTCGAATCTGGAACCGGCGTTTTTTTCTTCACCACGCATCCGCAGACAGCTATGGACAGCGATGCAGCGGATAAGGGGGCAAGCCAAGGCACCAGCAAGGCTAAGGTAAGGGACTGTGTCCTATTTTACACTGGGCCGTTTTCTCCTGTGGGGGGGGGGTATTCACCTTCTTCCCCCTCCATCTCCCCCACCCCCCATCTCCCTGGTGGTGCAGTGGCTGGTGATTTAGCATGTCTGCATAATACTAGGGGTCTTTTTGTAAAAGGTGGTGGTGGTGCATGGCTTGCGGGGCACAAGGAAGTGAAAGTGTTTTTTCCTATGTGTACCTGGGTGTATTGATTTGTTCTGTGTAACAGTTTTTTCTTAGCGTGGTCCCTGGTTTTTTTCTTTTCTGTTTGTGCAGGCCAAAAGTTCTGCTCAACCAGTGAAGAGAAGGTGCCCTGTCTGCAAGGAAAAGTTAAGCGAGGCTTGGACCAAGTCGCTTTGTGCAGATTGCACTGCAAATGTTGTCAGGGAAGAGTCTCCATCCTTTTGTGGTGATCTAGTATCTACAATTAAGGATGAACTCCGTGCCACCTTTCAAGCTTTTAGGTCAAACCTAAGAGAAGAACCAGGCCCTTCAAGGGAACCTAGGGCTCCGCAGCCTTCTTCAGAACCCCAAGACGGCTCTCAAATATTATTGGGAGGTCCGATAGACGCTTCCCAAGAATCTGCTTCCCTTGCTCCAGATGGAACAGACTCTGAGGAGGAAGAAAATGAAGCAGAGAGCGCTTCTAAGTACAAAATGTCGCTTGAAGAAGTCGCAGGACTTTTAAAAGTAATCCATGCGACTTTGGGGATTGAAGAGGAAAAGAAGGAGCTCTCCCTACATGACCGCATGTATGCAGGTTTGGGTGATCCAAAAAGCCGTGTTTTTCCAGTCCATTCAATAATCTCGGACATGATTAAAAAAGAGTGGTTGGAACCCGAGAAAAAGCCATTTTTTTTTCCCGGTCTCATAAGAGAAGATTTCCATTTGAGGACAACCCGGATTCCATCTGGAACAAGGTTCCAAAACTGGACTCTGCTTTTTCACAGGTCTCAAAATCAACTGACCTTGCCTTTGAGGACATGGGCATGTTAAAGGAGCCCATGGACAAAGGAATGGATTTGCTTCTTAAAAGGGCTTGGCAGTCTGTGATGAACAATCTAAAACCAGCAATAGCAACAACCTGTGTCGCTAGGAATTTAGAACACTGGATTAACCAGACGAAGGCCCATGTTACGGCAGATTCTCCAAAACAGGAGATTCTGGACTCATTTACAACGCTTTCTGCAGCAGTAGCATATATTGCGGATGCTTCAGCAGAATCCATTCGTATGTCAGCCAGGTCAGCGGCTTTGACCAATTCTGCTAGGAGAGCCTTGTGGCTTAAAACTTGGCAAGGAGATGCTGCATCTAAAAATAGACTGTGTAGCATTCCCTTTACAGGGAATTTGCTATTTGGTTCTGAGCTGGAGTCCATGCTTGACCGTACGGCTGACAAAAAGAAGGCGTTTCCGGTCAAAAAACAACAGGTACAGACCCGTAAGCGTTTTTTTCGTCCCCAAAAAGGACAACAGGAAGGGAAAACGCAAACAAAAGGAAGCAGTGGTCTTCCCAGAAACCAAAAGGTAGGAGTGGAGTGCTCTTCCATCCTCCTGCGACCCCCGGAAAGCCGCAGTGACAATCCACCCCAAGTAGGGGGAAGACTCCAGGAGTTCATTCCCCAGTGGAGAGACATCACTACAAATCAGTATATTGTAAACATGCTCTCCCAAGGATATGTGGTGGAATTCACGGAAGAACCCCCAAAGAGATTCCTAGTGACAAACGTCCCGAGGGATCCGGTCAAGGCACTCGCCATGAAGTCCCTAATTCAGGAACTGATATCCCAGAGAGTCATTGTTCCGGTTCCAACAAAGGAGTTCTTCCAGGGGTTCTATTCTCACGTTTTCCTTGTACAGAAACCTTCAGGAAAGTACCGCCTCATCCTAAATCTAAAAATGCTGAATTTGTCAGTAGAATACAAAAGATTTCGGATGGATTCCATTTTCTCAGTAAGAAGCCTCCTGAGTCAAGGATGCTTCATGGCGTCAATAGATTTGCAGGACGCGTACCTCCACATTCCTATTGCTGCCAGATCTCAGAGATATCTGAGGTTAGCACTGAGAGAAGGGAAGAAGGTGGTACACCTGGAATTCAGAGCTCTTCCATTTGGCCTGTCATCTTCTCCAAGGGTGTTCACGAAGGTAATGGCCGAAGCTCTAGCACCCTTGCGTCTAGAGGGAATTTCAGTGATTCCTTATCTAGACGACCTGCTACTGTTTGCTCAAACAAGAGATGGACTTCAGAGAAACTTGGATAGAGCACGTGCTCACCTAGAATCCATCGGATGGATACTAAACCTCCAAAAGTCCAATCTGATTCCCTCTCAGGAGGTGTTATTCCTGGGTTTCCGTATCAACTCTGTGGAGCAAAAGATTTTTCTCCCAGAAGAAAAACGGGAAAAGCTGTTAAAGGTTGTGTCACTCTTACAAACCAGTCAGCTTCTGTCCATCAGGAGGGTCATGTCAGCATTAGGAACCCTGACCTCTTCCATACCGGCAGTACAATGGGCAAAGCTCCATTTCAGGCCACTGCAAAAGTTTCTGTTAAAAATCTGGGATCGCCAGCAGAATTCACTAGATTCACTGGTGAAGATCCCCACCAAAGTAAAGAGGAGTCTCTGGTGGTGGAAGAACCAGGCAAGACTCTCAGCAGGCCTGTTATGGTCCTTTCCAACCCAGGTAAGGCTAACAACCGATGCCAGCTCCTGGGGTTGGGGGGCTCACATGAGCGGTCGTTGGGCTCAGAGATCTTGGTCCACAAGGGAAGCACTGAGATCTTCAAACTGGAGGGAACTAAAGGCGATAGAAATGGCCTTATTGTTCTTTGCAGAAGAAGTCCAAGGGCGACATACACAAATTCTGTCGGACAACGCCACGGCGGTGGCTTACATAAACCGACAAGGGGGCACCAGAAGCAGAATACTTCAAGGCCTAGCAGAGAGCATTCTAAATTGGGCAGAGCTCCATACTCAATCCTTGTCCGCGGTCCATCTAAAAGGGACCCTAAACAGGATAGCGGATTTCCTCAGCAGGAACCAGGTGTACGAAGCGGAGTGGCAATTGAATCCAGATGTCTTCAATCTAATAGTGAAGAAATGGGGACAGCCAAGAGTGGATCTCTTTGCGACTCAGGAAAATACACAAATATCTCTCTTTTTTTCCCTGAACAGGAACGAGTCATCTCTTGGGGTAGATGCTCTGGCGCACAGTTGGAATTTTCACCTCAGCTACGCCTTCCCTCCTTTTCAGCTGATTCCGCAGGTCATAACAAAAATCCAGAAAGAGGATACGACAGTAATCCTCATCACTCCCTTCTGGCCCAAGAGGCCTTGGTTTTCGGCTCTTCTACAGATGCAGATCAAACCATACTGGCATCTTCCCTTGAGGCAAGACCTTCTGTTACAAGGTCCGCTGTTTCACCAAGAAGTAGAAAAGCTAAAACTCACAGCCTGGCTTCTGAGGAGCAGCTCTTAAGGAGAAAAGGATTCTCGGATAGGTTGGTGGCTACCCTCCTATCTAGCAGAAAGAATGTTACCAGAGCAATATATCACAAAGTCTGGAAAGTCTTTAACTCTTGGTGCACTACATCCGGCAGACCATTAAAGCAGATTTCTTCTATCTTGGAATTTCTGCAAGAAGGAGCAGACAAGGGCCTAGCGATCAGTACCCTAAAAGTTCAGGTTGCCGCACTGGGGGTATATTTTGAGAAATCTATTTCATCAGAACCCCTAGTAAACAGATTCTTTAAAGCCCTCACTCGGGCTAGACCGATAGTGATCAAAAACTGTCCGTCATGGAACTTATCAGTCGTTCTACAGGCCCTGACCAGGGAACCTTTCGAACCTCTCAATTTAACCTCCCTGAAGCTAATTACTTTAAAAACAATTTTTCTAGTAGCTATTACAACAGCTCGAAGGATCAGTGAGCTGCAAGCTTTATCTATCAGGGAACCATTTTTTTCTATTTTTTCAGACAGAATTGTGCTGAAGACGGATCCTAACTTTTTACCAAAGGTTGCCTCAGTTCAATTGCCAGATGGTTGAGAATGGCTATCTCAGACGCCTATTCCCTTACAGGCCAGGAGAGTCCAGTAAGTATCAGGGCTCATTCTACTAGAGCTTCGGCGGTGAGTTGGGCAGAAAAAGCTGGTGCCACCCCCGAACAAATCTGTAAGGCAGCTACATGGACAAGTCTGACGACCTTTGCCCGTCATTATAGATTAGATCTCATGACGGCTGGGGACCAGGCTTTCGGAAGGAAAGTCTTACAGGCTGTTGTCCCACCCTAAATGGGGTAAGTCTCGATTATCCTCTCGGGTGCTGTCCTGAAAGACGTTTTGGAAAAATGCAAGTTAGACTTACCGGTAACTTGTTTTCCAATAGGCTTTCAGGACAGCAGGATCCCGCCCTTTTTTTATGCTGTGGCTGTAATACTATGTAATAACTGTCGCTTATGTGTTGCAGCTGGGGCTGGAGGTTCTCTACAAACAACTGATGGAAGCAACGTGGAGGCCTCCAATTAAAGAATTAATTGATGAGGTGTTTCCTGTAGGAGGAGGAGCCATGATCTCTCGGGTGCTGTCCTGAAAGCCTATTGGAAAACAAGTTACCGGTAAGTCTAACTTGCATTTTTTATGCTGTTCCCACCCCTCGTTTTTTTGACACTGCTTTGGGACGTCCCACTTGTCAATAAGAAGCTGTGTCCGTCCATGAACGAAAGAGAAAATAGGATTTTTGTACTCGCCGTAAAATCCATTTCTCTGAGTTCATGGACGGACACAGCACCCACCCCTCCTTTTTTTAAGCTTGTACTGCTTTTTGACGAACTGCTCTGCAAGATGCAGATAGAGGGGTTATACCCAGAGGGTCCGCCCCCTGGGTGGTACTGTATAAGGTGTGATGTGTTATCACTTTCTAAAAGTTTTCTGCCTTGTCACTCCTAAATGAAGGATAATACCCACTTGTCAATAGGAAGCGGTGTCCATCCATGAACTTAGAGAAATGGATTTGACGGTGAGTCGATCACTCTCACTCTCCTTTTCTTGCCCGCGATTTTGTCTTCCATATTATTGGGATTCCGCCATCTCTCTCTCTCTCCCCTCCAATGCATTTTCATTGCAAAAGAAGAACCAAAATCTTGCCAATCAGGCCATTCCTGTGCTTTCCCTTCCTGCAAGCATGTTGGCACGGTTAGTCTGGCAGCACTATGCAGCTAAAATTAGGACCCCGTTTCGTTGCCCCTCTGCCCCCACACAGCCTGAAAAGTGCTGCACAGGATATTGCAGGAAGCTAAAATAAAGACAGAATTTAGGTACTGTACATATGCATGTTGTGTGTGTAAAATGTAGTTCAATGAACATGAGGTAGCTTTATGCAACAGCAACCAGTTAGAAGTCTTCATAAAGAAGTGTGATTACATTGATGAAAACTGATCTGTGAAACCACTGTAGTTTTCACAATATTGTCATATTAAGCCAGACGTTGGACAGTGGAGACTGTTAGAAACAATAGCTCACGTCACAATTTGGTTTACGTGTTCACTAAGGGCTCATTAACATGGACACTGAGTCCCGTACATCCTGCAATTTTTTTTTGTTTGTTTCCTGAGTAGTGTATAGCTTTGTGGAGGAAACCTGTGTTAAACAGTGGCGATGCAGCAGCTGTACAGACTCACCCACACATCCACAATTGTCAGGCATGGGCGTATGGCACACACAGTGCGCATTTTGGGCTGTGCACTCATCACTACAAACCTGTCAAACTCAGATATTTGAGCAAGTCCATACAGCCACTGTCTCCACAAATTCACAGGCTGGCTGCATGCAGCTCCGTAAAAATAAACAAACAGCTCTTGAATGCTGTACAGAATTCTGCTTCAGCTTAAATGAGCCCTAAAGCGATATGTTCTTGACAAATGCCACATTTTATTACATGTGTATTAAAAAAAACTATGTTTTTTGATTGTACTGTTTTTTGCTTTTTTTAGCCGCAAGCCGAGGCAAAGGTCAATGGTACAACCTTTTCCTCTCCTACTCCCTCACTACAGAGATCAGAGAGTAACCAGCCTATGTTGCTTCGTGTGGTTGGCAGCCAAACATCTGAAACTATGGGTAAGGAATTTAACTACAGAGCACAGTACTTGCTGTTGAATGCAAAAGCAATTCTTGTTTGTTAATGGTCAACTAGCTTTTCTCGTCCTGCTCATGGTCACGTCCTAAAATATTAGAAAGTTAAATCACTATTATTGCACAGATGTGTTTTTTTCACCTGCTTTAAAGGAGTTCCATGGTCACAACATAGACGTTTGTTTTTATCAGCATTGTAATACAAAAAAATTTATTTTTGACAATTCAGTGTAAGTTTTCTTTAAAAGTTTCCTTTCATGTTGTGAGTTCTGTCTGTCTGCTGGCCTTCTCTCTCCACAACTTCCCAAATGCCATGCATGCTTTGCAGCTTCTCTGCTGTTCTTTTTCTTTTTTTGAGTTTCTAATGACTATATATCCCATGGTACCTGGCTGCCTACAAGTTGATTCCCGTATGGACTCCGCCTCCCGAAACTTCTCCTCTGCGCTTTTGTAGTTCAGAAGGCAGGCTGTAAATTCTTTGACACAGCAGTGCCTACTCACAGGGCATAGTGAATGTGTGCCACAGAATTTAAGTCAGTCAATTTGTGATGATCTTCACAACATATGCTTACAAAAGTAGGCTAGAAATAATTGAAATACAATGTGCATATAAATCTGAGTTTACATTTTGACCATAGATACTTTAAAGAATACATGTGTATCCAGCATTCATCATATGTAGTCTTTGTAACTGTATGTCTAGTTTCTAGCATCTGTCCAGTCTGCAGACATCAAGAAGCGGTGGAAGCGTGGGTGTGGAGTAAACTATTTTACACTTGGGAACACTTTGTGGGCTAACATCTAAAGCAAAATTAGACTTTTTAAAAAATATTTCTCTGACTACTTTACAGAGAAGTTGGCTTACAATGTTCACTTAAAAAAAAATACGGTAATGCATCAGCCCAAACCGAAGGCATGGGCACATGCCATGGCAGCCAATGACCGTGCTATAACTTTTGCACCAAGACATCTGTGTGATGTTCTGAGCCTTGGCGAGATGATGGTCGGCATCCTTCATCATTGCTTTGCTTTTTGCAAATTCCTGTTGACGCTGTAAATCATTAGCCTACTAATGACTGCAGTATCGTCAGATTCATGTGAGTTAATTTTTAATTTAACCACTGGGCACTTAAACCCCATTTCTAACCAGGCCAATTTTCAGCATTCTCACATTTTGAATGACAATTACTCAGTCATGCAACACTGTACCCATATGAAACGTTTGTCCTTTTTTTTCACACAAATAGAGCTTTCTTCTGGTGGTGTTTTAATCACCACTGGGTTTTTTATTTTTTGCACTATGAATGAAAAAAGACCAAAAATTTGGTAAGAAAAAAATATTCTTTTCCGGTTATAAAATTTAGCAAATTAGTAATTTTTCTTTATACATTTTGGGCAAAAGGTATACTACATATCTTTGGTAAAAAATAACCCAAATAAGTATATATTATTTGGTCTTTGTGAAAGTTACAAAGTCTACAAGCTATGGTGACAATCATTGAAAATTGATCACACCTGATGTATTGACATCCTATCTCATTTCTTGAGATGCTAACAAGCCAGGAAAGTACAAATACCCCCAAAATTACCCCTTTTTGGAAAGTAGACATTCCAAGGTATTTAGTAAGGCAGTTTTTTGAAGTCGTAATTTTTTTCCACAATTGCAAATTAAGATTTTTATTTTACAAAAGTCATATTACCAAGTTATTTCTCACACAATGTATAGGCATACTTGCATCTACACCCCAAAACACATTCTGCTGCTCCTCCTGAGTATGGCAATACCATATGTGTGACACAGCCTGGCCACATAGAGAGGCCCAACATGCAAGTAGCACCTCCAGGTGTTCTAGGAGCATGAATTACACTTATCATTTCCTGACAACCTATCGCACTTTTGAAGGCCCTTGAGCTAATGAAAACGCCAGGAAAATTACCCCCTTTTGGAAAGCAAACACCCCAACGTATACTCTATGAGGCATTATGAGTCTCTTGAACATGTAATTTTTTTTTCCACAAGTTTTTGGAAAATGTGTAAAGAAAATGAAAATAAATAAATAAAAAAAAATATATATATATATATATATATATATATATATATATATATATATATATATATATTTTTACACAATGCTGTCCATTTATAAGATATATTTTTAACGCATAGCATGTACATAGCAAAAATTACACCCCAAAATACATTCTGTTACTCTTCCTGAGTAAAGCGATACCACATGTGTGAGACCTTTACACAGCCTGGCCATAGAATTTCCTGACTACCTTTCACACTTTTATGCGGCACTGTAGGGCACTTATAAGCACTGACGTGGCACGGAATGAGCACTGACGTGGCACGGAATGAGCACTGACGTGGCACGGAATGAGCACTGACGTGGCACGGAATGAGCACTGACGTGGCACGGAATGAGCACTGACGTGGCACGGAATGAGCATTGATGGGGCACGTATGAGGCACGGATGGGGCACGTATGAGGCACGGATGGGGCATGTATGAGGCACGGATGGGCTAGAATGAGGCACGGATGAAGCAGGGGTGAGTGCTGCTTCGGTCACCCTCCTCTCCTCGCACACTGTACTAATCGGTATGTACAGCGTGCGAGGAGAGAGCTGAACCGCAAAAGCTTTGCTGACAATCGATCGCTCCATCATTGGGCGGAGCGATCATGTGGTAAATGCCCGCTGTCATTGGCCCTTTACCGCGATCCGTGAGCATGGACACTAGGGATGCGCATCTTCACTGGCCTCCCGATTCGATTGCGATTTATCCTATCTTTGATTCCGTGATGCATCACGATTACTGCGCACAGTTTTCATCCCAAAAATTCAAGCAGTCAGAAGAACTCTATTATTTTCTTTTTATCTGTTCTTAAAGAAAAAACACCACTCCCTGCATGTAGCAAAGTGTAAACACAGCAGACAACTTAAAGTGGAGCTCCAGACTGACCCCAAAATACTACGAGAGGGTCAGAGACTGCGGACATGATGCTAGAGAGGGTCAGAGACTGCGGACATGATGCTAGAGAGGGTCAGAGACTGCGGACATGATGCTAGAGAGGGTCAGAGACTGCGGACAATGTATGCCATTTCATTAATTATGGTTTATGTATGTCTTATTGTCATTCATATCACAACTTCATTGATGCCTTTTTTTTTTTTTTTGGATGATTTATGGTTTTGCTCATTAGTACCCCACACGTGCAATGCATGGCTGCATGTGTGGGGCAGTGATGAGCAAAACCATAAATCATACAAAAAAAGGGATTTTTATAACAGCTTACCTGTAAAATCCTTTTCTTGGAGTACATCACGGGACACAGAGCGACTTAGTCATTACTAATGGGTTATATAGATTACCTTCAGGTGTTGGCACTGGCCAATTCCAAACCGGAAGTACCCTCCCCTATATAAGCCCCTCCCACCCGGGAGCACCTCAGTTTTGTAGCCAAGCAATAAGTGTCCCAAAAAGAGGGGTGGGAGCTCTGTGTCCCGTGATGTACTCCAAGAAAAGGATTTTACAGGTAAGCTGTTATAAAAATCCCTTTTTCTTTTTCGTACATCACGGGACACAGAGCGACTTAGTCATTACTAATGGGACGTCCCAAAGCAATGCCAAATGAGGGGAGGGATACATAAGCTGGGCGCCATCAGGCATGAGGATCTTTTGCGGCCTGCAACACACTGCGCCCAAAGGCGACATCCTCCTGACTTCTAACGTCTACCTGGTAGAACCTAGTAAACGTGTGTACCGAAGACCATGTTGCGGCCTTACATACTTGAACCAGGGAGGCCTGGTGATGCACTGCCCATGAAGTTCCAACTGCTCTTGTGGAGTGCGCCCTAACTTTGAACGGAGGCGGTCTCTTTCTCAAGCCATAGGCTTGTATTATGACCTGTCGAATCCACTTGGCTAAAGTAGATTTTGATGCTGCCTGACCCTTTCTGGGGCCTTCCGGCAGAACAAATAAAGAATCCGTTCTGCGAATCTGAGCAGTGGCTTTTAGATAAGCTTTAACTGCTCTTACTACATCCAAAGAATGTAATAACTTTTCCTCTACCGAGCTAGGTTTGGGGAAAAAAGAAGGAAGAACCACATCTTGGTTCAAATGAAACCTCGATACCACCTTAGGAAGAAAGGCTGGATGAGGACGTAATACTACTCTGTCCTTATGGACAACCAGATATGGCTCCTTACAGGACAAGGCGGCTAATTCCGATACTCTTTTAGCCGAACAAACGGCTACTAAGAAAATCAATTTCCTGGTGAGAAGAAACAAGGAAATGTGTTGTAATGGTTCAAACGGTTGTTTCTGTAGAACCGACAGAACCAGGTTTAGGTCCCAAGGACATATGGGAATACTAACCGGAGGGCTAATACGCATCACTGCTTGTATAAAGGCTTTGACTAGTGAATGCGAAGCCAAGGGCCTTTGAAAAAATATTGACAAGGCCGAAATCTGACCCTTGATAGTACTCAAGGCAAGCTTCCTATCTACAGCCCACTGTAGGAAGTCCAAAATCCTCCCTATGACGTACTTACGTGGATGCCATTTCTTGGCCTCACACCACGTAATGTATGCTTTCCAGATCCTATAATAGATCTGCCTGGATACCGGTTTCCTGGCATTGATCATGGTAGATACCACAGAATTAGAGAGCCCTCTCTTTTTCAGAATGTGGGCTTCAATAGCCAGGCCGTCAAACCTAGGGCTGGTAAGGAAGGGTGGTATATCGGTCCCTGCGACAGCAGGTCCGGACGATGTGGGAGGGTCCAAGGACTCCTCACTGACATTTTTACAATCTCCGCGTACCATGCCCTTCGGGGCCACGCTGGAGCCACCAGAATCACTGGTTTCTTTTCTACCCTGATTCTGCGGAGTAATCGCGGTAACAATTGTGGCGGTGGGAATGCATATATCAGCTTGAACTGATCCCAAGGGAACACTAGGGCATCCGAGCCGCAAGCTAGGGGATCCCTTGTGCGAGACACAAATCTGTCCACCTTTGCGTTGAATCTGGATGCTAGCAGATCTACGTCCGGTGTTCCCCACCGCTGGCATATTGCCTGGAAAACCTCGGGGTGAAGAGACCATTCCCCCGGGCATAATTGCTGGCGACTTAGAAAGTCCGCTCTCCCAATTTTCCACTCCTGGGATGAAAACCGCGGATATGGCTGGGACATATTTTTCTGCCCACTCCAGGATGCAATTTGCTTCCCTCTGGGCTGCACGACTCTTGGTGCCACCCTGGTGATTGATATATGCCACTGCCGTGGCATTGTCTGATTGAATTCTGACAGGGGACCCTTGGAGTTTGGATGTCCATGCTACTAGGGCATACCGGGCTGCTCGTATCTCTAAGAGATTGATGGGCAGGGCCTTTTCTGCTTCTGACCACTTGCCCTGGAGAGACCATTGCTCCAGTACTGCCCCCCAGCCTATGAGGCTGGCATCTGTAGTGACCACCTTCCAAGAAACCGGACTGAAGGGTTTCCCTCTTTCCAGATTCTGGGGCACCAACCACCAATGGAGGCTCTTGCGAACGGAAGGGGACAGGGACATTGGTAAGTCTAAAGCCTGAACTTTTTTGTTCCAGGCTGACAGTATGGCCCTTTGCAAATTCCTTGAATGGAATTGACCGTAGGGTACCGCTTCGAATGAAGCCACCATCTTTCCCAGCAGCCTCATGCAGAGGCGTATGGATGGTTTTCTTTTTGTACCCACTAAGTGGGTCAAATAATTTTAAAGACGACACCTTCTCTGGAGGTAAGAAAATCTTTCTCTGATTTGAATCCAGCCTTAGCCCTAAGTATTCCAGACTTTTGACTGGTCTTAGAGCTGACTTGTCCCGGTTGATAATCCAACCGTGATATTCCAGATACTCGATTGTCTTGTGAATAGCTACTTCCAGCTTTTCCACTGAGTGGTCTATTAGTAGCAGGTCGTCTAGATATGCCATTATCGTTACACCCTGTGTTCTTAGATTGGCCAATAATGGGGCCAGAATTTTTGTGAACACTCGTGGTGCTGTGGCCAGACCGAAAGGTAAGGCTCTGAACTGAAAATGGCGCCCTTCTACTGCAAAGCGTAGAAATTTCTGGTGGGCCGGAAAGATGGGAATATGCAGATAAGCATCCTTTATGTCGATCGAGGCTAGCCATTCCTGCCCTTGTAGGGCGGTGGCCACCGATCGGATCGACTCCATCCGAAAAGTCCTGATATTTAGGAACTTGTTTAGCCCTTTTAGATTTAATATGGGCCTCACGTCCCCATTTGGTTTGGGGACTGTGAAAAGGTTCGAGTAAAACCCGAATCCGCTTTCTTCCAGGGGAACCTTCATGATTACACCTTGGAGCAATAGTTGTTCTAGTGCCAGAAGGAGGGATCCTCTCTTTTGGGGATCTCTTGGCACGTTTGACCTCATAAATTGGGCAGGAGGAGTGCCTTTTAACTCCAGCTTGTATCCCAGACTTACTGCGGAGAGCACCCATCTGTCTCTGATGGTGTCCCGCCAGGTCTCTGTGAACAACTGAAGTCTTCCCCCCACCCGATTGAGTGGGGGCAACGCTTCATGCCTTGGGGGGAGGTTTTGTACCTCTCTTGATCCAGGGCTTCTTGTTACCCTGTGATTGTCCCTGATTTCTGCCCCCTGAATTTGACCGCGGAGGCCGTCGGAACTGCTTCACAGCCGATGTGCCTGGGACTGGAGAAGTAGGCCTCTTAAAAGAAGGACTTCTACCCTTGTTCTTAACCGGTAAGAGTGAACTTTTACCGGCAGAAATTTTCTGGATATATTTGTCCAGATCTTCTCCAAATAAGCGTTCTCCATGAAATGGGAAGCTAACCAGCAGTTTTTTACAGGGAGCTTCAGCAGACCAGTTTTTGAGCCACAGAAGCCTACGCATATGTACTATAGACAGCGTAAAGCGGGAGGCCTGTTGGATTGTATCCTTTATGGCGTCCACCGCAAAACACAAGGCTCTAGGCAGGTCAGCTAGGGCAAGAGCCTGCTGATCTGGTAAGTCCCTTAAGACTTGTTTCAACTGATCTTTCACTGCTTGGCAGACTCCAATCGCTGCTACCGCAGGTTGTGTCACCAAACTTGCTGTAGAGAAAGCAGATTTTAGTAAAGACTCCAATTTTTTATCTATTGGGTCTTTGAACATTGGAACATTATCTACTGGACATGTCAGTGATTTGTTAACAGAAGAGATGGCTGCGTCCACTGTAGGGACCCTCCATTTTCTTATGAACTTATCCTCCATGGGATAGATCACCGGAAATCTCTTGGGGGGAGCAAATATTTTATCAGGATGCTCCCAATCCTGGTAAATAAGCCCTTCTAATAAAGGGTGGATTGGGAAGGAACAGACAGCCTGGGGAGCTTTTAGCGACCCCAGCGAGGAAACCGTAGTGGATGGTGGTTCCGCCAGAGGCATTTTAAATGCTGATCGGCCCATATTAGTCAGAGACTAAACCCATAATCTTTCAGCCTGAGAAGCTGAGAAAGGTTCTTCCACTGTTGATTCCTCCATAACTGAATCAACCTCATCCTGATCCCCTTCAGGTAGGTCGATCTCTGTGTGGGGCTGTTCCTCCACTAACAGGCACTCTGAAGGAGGAGACGGAGATCGGACGCGCTTTTCCTGAGACAGGGAAGCAGCGATCAATGCTGTTAATCTCTCTTCCAATCCTCCCAGAGTTGAGGAAAAAACCTCCTCTGTTATATATACAGGAGCAGGTGGACTGGGGACAGCCGCAGCACCAGGCATTCCTGCGGGGTTTCTACGGCTACTGACCTCTGAATTCTCAGGGGAGATTGGTGCAGTACAAGCATGCCCAATATCCTCAGAGCCCGATGGAGACCCCTTTGGCTTCCTGGAAGATCTATTTCCGGAGCGTCTGGACGACATATCCTTTAAGCACAAAGCTGAGGTATTCCCGTCGTCATACACCAATTTTGCTGGTAATAGTCTAACACAGGTGCTGCTATATACCAGCTGGTGTCCACTAAAGTGCCTTTCTATAGGGATGCCTGCATCAACCGCCTCTGTGTGCCACTGTTTGTTGCTAGCTCTGTTTGCATGCAGCTGACACTTGTACTGTGTCTTTTAACCATGCTGGGACGCCCGCACATGCGCAGAAGCGCCACGGCGCGCATCGAGCGTCATCCACCCGCCCCGCCCCTTTTTTTTCATAGGAGGCGCGTGCACGCCCGTGCGCCATTGGCGCCCTTTTCTAAATCAAACAGGGGACTAGGAGCCAGGGCCCTTTTTGCCGGAGGGCCTGTGCGGTGGATGAGCGCAGCAACAGGGCAGAGGAAGTGGATTCCCACAGAGAAACTTACCAGCTGCCTGGATCTTTTGACTTGAGAAAACCAAAGATCCACATGACAAGAAAAATGGACTACAGCGGCCTCTAGTGGTTTAACACAGGTACCGCGGTCCCTGTTTTTTTTTTTTTTTTTTTCTTGACTACTATTAAAATTTTACATTTTCAGTAGTTATAGGCAAACAGATATTTAGCGGGAATACCGTTAGGTAACAGACAGAAAGACAAATTAGGCTTGGGGGTCCCCCAATAGAACCAAGTTCCTGGGGGCCCCCACTTACCTGATCCCCGCCGCAGGACTTTGTTTGGTCCACAGAAGTCCAAACTTCACCTATCACGGCAGGCATTGTAATTAAACCTTCAGGGACCGGGTTCCCAAGGATTCCACTCCCCTGGACCTGTATAGCACCCTGCACAGACAACATCTTGGTCGTGGGTATGACCAGAGCTCTGGATCCCAGGGTCCAGCCCTCCTAAGAGAAGCATTACAGGCAAAACCTTGCTCTTCTGCTGCAAGGCCCGGGTACCGACCGTTTAGCTATGAAGCTTTTTTGGTGGGATCCGGAACAGCTTATTAAGGCCCAAAAGAACCTGTACGCAAGCCCAGTGAAAACACATGTTACTCTTTGGCCAACACCTTAGACACTGGCAAAAACTGAGGTGCTCCCGGGTGGGAGGGGCTTATATAGGGGAGGGTACTTCCGGTTTGGAATTGGCCAGTGCCAACACCTGAAGGTAATCTATATAACCCATTAGTAATGACTAAGTCGCTCTGTGTCCCGTGATGTACGAAAAAGAAAAAAGGTATCAATTTCAAATCAATGAAGTTGTGATGTGAATGAATCACCAAGACAATAAAACAATGACATACATAAACCATAATTAATGTTGGAATGGCATGGTCATGCTCATTGGTCATTTTAATGTTTTCACATTACATTTCACACAACTTTTGTAGCTACACAAGACACTGCACCTACCCTCCTATGGGTTCCTCTCACAAATCCTTGCACAAAGGCTACCACTGCTGGCAGCTGTTTACCTAAAGCTCACAACATTTGGATCCTTGCACAAAGACTACTGTTCATCTGACTATGTATGTAGTATACTATACAGGGGTAGGTAGGTTCCCAGCACCACACAGCCAACCATTTATCCCACAAAGAGAAGGACAGGATTGGATTCACCACTATGATGATTCCACTTTTCATGGTCACAAATGATAAGACTTTGGTGCTTTCCTTTACGTGCCCAGTCCACTCTTTAAGCAACAGGAGATAAGATGGTGCTGTACTGTCCATAGGAGACCGCCCATTCTTTATACTACAATAAGATGGTGGTTGGTTCCCAAAGTAAGTTCCTGATGATGATGATGACGACTCTCGAGTGCACTCACTGCTGGTCTCTGACTCCTGTCAGTGTCCTGCTGCCCGCAGCAGCAGCCTGTGAGGAGGACTGGAGGCTGGAGGACAACCGCGGCCATCTGGCGTCTCGGGTCTCCCACATCAGCCTATTGTAAAGAGGACGGAGGCAGCCTGTGCACAGTGTGAGGTGAGCCAAGGAGGAAGGCTCTGGGGACCAGGTCATGACTCGTCGGGAGTTGGGGGCACTCGCTCCACGTGTCTCACAGCAGCCACCTCAACACGGAAACGGGCGGGCGGCTGAGGATGACGTCGGTGGGAAAAGAGGCGCGGCTAACGCCCACGGTTCCTTCGGCTGCTTTCGGTTCAGTTCAGAGGCAGGGCATATAGCGGCGTGCGGGTGACGTCATCAGAAAATCGATTATGGAAGTCGTAGCATCGATGTAGCATCGATGCCGCATCGTGGGTGGTCGAATGGCGATGCATCGATGCTACGATTAATTTCAACACCCCTAATGGACACGTCCTAGTACGCCCTCCCAGAATTGGCTGACCACGCTGTAGCCTGAAGCAGGTGGGTTCAGGAAACATTTATATACTTGCCTTTATTTTGATAAAACAGATACTTTTCAGCTCTTATGTTAAAGTATATCTTTTTTATCTGGAGGTTGAATAGCTTTAATGAACTGATAGACCAAATATATTTTGCTATGCTGCCAAACACTGCTGCTTGTTCAATAGAGGATATGCAGAAATGGTCTCAGATTCAAGGTCATTTTTGGAAATACATTTTTCCCAGTGTCTATAGCTGAAAGGGTGGGGGGAAGGTCTGCCTAGCGTTGAATTGGGTATGCTGTCTCATTAGTGAGAGCCATGTCTGATGTTCTACATTACACTGTCTCCTTTTTTTTTTGGACTGAAAATGTTAATATTAAACCGATTCAGAATTATTTTATGCCAAACCCAGTAAATACTTCTAAATTGGTATTAATGTGACGACATGTCCTGAAATCTTAAACTCTTCCATGGAGAAGGAACCTATAAAGCAGTAAAATAGTTTTAAAGGTAACTGGTCACAAGCGAATAATGGAGATTGCCATTAGCGTACATTGGCAACGGCTACAAAACATTTGGTGTAAAGTCAGATGAGCAGTGATCAGTGCATCACACGGTTTTCTTCTTTTTTTTTTTTTAAACTTTATTAAAATGTCATAGTGACATTTCATTAAGTTCTATTGGCTACCGTGCAGTGTGAATTGGTGAATTTCCTCTCGCTGCGCTGGAAAGAAGTATGGCTTGCAACGCAGTGATGTGAATGAGCCAGGCTGGAGACGAGGCATCCAAAATGATCCCTGTAGACAAAAGTGGACTATGTCTGCATAAAGTCTTTTGCACAGCCCCTTATAGTTACCATCAGAAGCCGGCGTGACAACATAAGAGCATAACTCTGAGACAGGTACAGAACATTGTCAGCCTGTATTAGGAATGAATTTTCAATGCAGTATTAACAAGAATTTTTTTTTTTTTAGTCAAGTTGCAGATATAAAAAAAGATTTAACTACTTTTATAATTACATTACATGTTGACGTATATGACGTTTTAGTAATTGTGTTTACGTATACTTTAACAGTGCTTATTTCCTACAAATACTTGTTTAAAAAAAATAAAGATGCTAGACTTAAATCTTGTGTTGTCATGTGAAATACTGTTATTAAAGCTGAAGGCCAAGGAAAGAGAAAGGGCTGCGCCCATCCTGCAAGGGTTAGATGCTAATTTAGGTCTAGGGGGTCCACAAATAGCAGTTTTATCTGCAAGATCCTTCTCTCCCGCAAGCTCCAGGACTGGTCCCCGCATCCTCTTCTCCCCTACACCCTACCCTTGCATTGAACATGAGGACACCGAAGGATAGTCCACTGCCAGAGCATAGAGGAGAGGTCCGGGGGTTTGGGGGATCAGGTAAGTAAAAATGCTTTCCCAGCCCCTTAGACCTAAATGAGCATTTAACTCTTGCAGTTTGGCAGCAGCCCCACTGCAAAGGAACATTTTTTCCTTTCCCTGGAGATGGGCTTTAAAACTGTAAAAATATTTCTGTGTTCCAGCTACTTTCTCAGGCAGATTATAAATATGAATTAGACATTCTTATTGGAGATAACATGTTAAAAACCTAGCAGCATAATAACTCGCTTTCTAATGCAAAGAGTCTTACCTAAGCAAACAATCATGGCCTGACTGCAGAGCTTCATTCTGAAATTCCCTGTGGCGGCATTCTATAATCAATAGCTAAAATCATTATTTCTATGGCAACATGGGATGTATTTAGATATTGAAAAATAAGCATGCAAAGTCATCTCCGATAATATCCCAGGCATTTTGCAAACTATTGATTTCTAATCTAAGTGAAGATAAAAGATGAGCTCTTGTCTAAATATGTGATCTCTTAATTTCTGTATGTGCTTAGTTGCACATGCATTCATTTTTGTTATGCAACATTGTAAGGTTATTCATTTATATCAAAACCGGTTTTGTCTTTTTAAAATCAGTGATAAACTAATCGCAGTTAATCTGCGGGCTGCTACAAGCCAGAAACAAATAATGCTTCTAAAGTTCAGTATCAGTGAGTTATTCAGTCTCCAATAGGAGAGCTTTCTATGCAGCCAAATGCTGTATTGATGTTATGATAGTCATATCAGTTAACTTGCATCGTAAAGCATGCTCTACTGTACTAAAACATTACTTTGAATTGTTGGCTCTGACCTAATCTGTGATTGCTTATATCAAAACCTTGAAAGAAAATTAAGCTCTTCATCCTAAATCTGACCATTTTGCAGCAAATGTGTGACAGGCTTGTAGTGCAGGCAAAATTGCTTAAAATAACTGTACATCGCAAAGAGATGCTGCAATTTAAAAATGTAGGCATATTTAGCATCTGAATGCACAGCTTGTCAAAGCTTGAATAGTAAGTGCTATGCCAGTGTAGCGGGTATTTGAATTTAGGGGAGGCATCTGGGTGGTAGTGTAACCCAGATGCATTGATTGTTAGGGAGTCTGCGACCCTTTTGTGGTTCTTGGAGGACTCTGGTGGTGTGAGGTTCCCTGTGGCCTGCAGGTGGTGCTGTCGCCCCGGGCCGGAGCTGAACACTCACCGCAAGACTGCTTCCCTTTTTGTCCTTTCCTGGCGCTGGTACAGCGGGGCGGGGAACCTGCTGTGACGCAAAGGGAGAGGAGATAAAGGGGCGGACGTCCTGACCTTGGGGTTCAGAGTCGGAGGACGCAGCCGCGCCCAGGCACCTTCCGGGCCCAGGTGCCCTTGACCTGGCCGGAGCGGGAGATGGAGTCCATCTCAGGCACCTTTAGCCTGGGGTGAGGTACTATGGCGGAGGCCTGGAGCGCAGTACCTTCGACTGAGTTCCGCGAGGGTGGAGGAATCCGAGGGGGCCCTAACTCCTTGGGTGCCGTGTCTGAGACGAGGAGGCCGGTGAGCGGAACTTCTCCGGAGAGTCCAGCGCAGCATTGCTGGTGATGGAGAGGCCTCCGGTAACTGTCTTGGACGGATGTCCTTCCCCTGATAGGGGCTACGTTAGCGAAGGTAATCCATGTTCTGTTCAATATAGTCAGTGGCAGTGACTATTCGCCATTGGTGACACCACAGTGGTTAGCTCTATCGAAAATAATTGTGCCTTGGCCTACTCCCCACAAAGACTGAAGTGTTATATGGGTCTCAACCTGTCTGTGCTGTATGACTATTTATTGAGAAGAATAAATACGAGTTGGACCTTTTCAGTGTGTGGAACTCTGGTTACTAGGAGCAAAGGGGAGTCAATCCGAGGAGAGGATTTGACTCTGGGACACATACACAAAACCCGATAGTTCTGGCCTTCACCTCTACTCATTGGAGGACATGAGCCGTGGTGTATCTCATCCCTCCCCGCAGTGCTAACCCCTAGACGAGACAGACAAGCCGTGAATGAGAAGGGGTGAGAGGGGTGAGGTCGCTACACCAATAAAAGACAATTCAAGGTTCCAATATATACTACACTCTAATCTGCAGAACCAAACAATTGATTGAAACATCCCATTTGCTTGTCTTTTTTAATTTTGGCTGCAACATACAGATGTTAAGGTCAGTATTTTGTGTACACATCGTGAATCCACATGTCCATTCTGTCATGTAGGAAACAAGGAGAGAGGCGCCTCAAAGTGCAGTAGGGTTGACACAAGCTTTAATGTTAAATACACTGAATAAACTCACATTTGGTAGATTAATTACAGGCGTAGCAAAGTAGGTGATAAAATCTGTCAAGATGGCGGTCTCAGCAGTGGGTCACAAATGAGTCCTGGCTCTGCGATGAATAGCAGGAGTGTCACTGATGATGGAACAGCCGGCTTCCGGGGACAGCAATCCTGGAAGATTCAGAGCGAGGCCTGGAGCGCATGGATAACCAGTCTGCAGGAGATGACGTCATCAAGGTAGGACGTGTTTCATGAGCGTGCGCACCTGCGATGTCCTGGCAAGTCGCGCTCCTTTTTCAACATGACGTCATGACGTTTTTCTTGAAGAGATTCTTGGACAAGAAACTTGTCCCGGCCGAGTGTACACACGCTCGATTCAAAGAACCTGCGGTTCTTTGAATGGAACAAACGCGGTGACGTAATCGACTACGACGAGCGTGCGCTCGTCACATTCGATGCCGTCGCCGCCATCTTGCTACACCCTACCTATGCCTAGGAAGCTACCGCGCATGTGTCAGTCATTTCGAGCATGCGCGGGTTTCCACGGCGACAGGTAAGTGTACACACACACACTTTTCTCGTCGAGAAACATGCTGATGAGAATCTCGACGAGAAAATGGAGAATCCTGACGAGAAAATAGAGAGCAGGTTCTCTATTTTTCTCGTCGAGATTCTTGTTGGTTTTCTTGACGAGAAACCTGATAGCCGTGTACACACGACCGATTTACTCGGCAAGAAAGCTCTGCCAGCAAGTTTCTTGTCGGTTTTTTTGACGAGAAACTCGGTCGTGTGTACGAGGCTTTAGTGTTTGGTGCAGACATTTTTGAAAAACTCTTCAAGGAAGACCCCTAGGACGGACGTGGTGAACAGGAAGGTAACGGCAGACCCAAATCTTAAATCTGCGGGGGTATTGCTACATATAGATTTGTGTTTTGTCCCAAGCATGTTTAATTCCACTTATTGTTGACTGACTCGCTACCCCTGTTGGATGTCTATTCCAATCATCAGCACCTCTTTCAGTAAAATACTTTTTGTTATGAATTTTCTTCTTGCTAGTTTGAGTTCATGTCCCATTGTTCTTGATCTTTGGTTTGTATTGAAAATGTTGCTCGGCTGAACCTTATTAGCACTCTTAGGCTGGGTTTACACATGCCGCGGCTCACAGCAGGGGGTCCAGTGCATCCCAGTTCACCGATTCAGTTGCAAATCAGGTCCAAATTTTTGCCTGAATTCACACCGGAAGCGTAACCAAAGACGCACAGGACCCTTTCCTGGTGCCTTCCATGGCAGCATACTAATGGTTGATGGCTCCACCCCCGATCAACCCCCAGGACCACGTAACTCTATAAAAGAAAGAGTTGCTCCCCCCCTTCAGACATTCTTTTTCCTGTCCTCAATCCCTACAGGATCACTAATCAGCCTTAACTCACCGGCTCATGGTGCTACCGTTGCAGGTTCATGCTCTCCTGCAGTACGGAGTCCCGCATCTTGGGCTGCTAAATGCGCCATATAAGTGTGGGAGCCCCTTTTTCTGTGGATCTTTTTTGGGCATGAAGGGCACACAGGAGCATATTTTCTCCTCAGCGGCAGTTACAATCCTCGGGTCACACATTTCTTTACCCGGGTAATGATCTCTATAAGCAGCGTAGCACTGCTGCATTTAAATGTCTGCTTTCTGCAATGTCTCTGGCTAGTGTGGACGCTTCGCGCGCCCCACACAGCCTAGCTTTACTCGTTCCGGGGGCGGAGTCACAGCATGACGCAATCGCGCATGCGCAATAGCCGCAGGAAGTCGCGCTGCGGCCATCTTGGTACACCCAAGCAAAAAATCCTATTTAAACAGCCTGGGAGCACAATCAAATGGCAGATTGTCAGAAAATACACCTTGCTGTGAGTATTAACTATTCTATATGCCAGATGGAACCCAGCCAAGGTAATTACCTGTGTGTTAATGCTAAAATTTTATTTTGCAGCGTAATGATGTTAAACATATAAATGTACATTCGCTGACATTGCACGGTGCTGTATTGACTAGCTAAAAAAAATTTACAAAATTTACCCAGCTGCCCCAGTATTGCCGCATCAAAAAGATCCTCAACATACCACTAGGTAAGGGCTGCAAAGTTAGGTAAGTTGTTTTCATTCAAAGAGCACTACTACTTTAGAGGATATATAGAAACACCAGTTGTTTTGTTTCTTTATAGCCCACGCCGTGAAGCAGCCCGCACTTCTTCTCATCGAAGTTCTCGTGACGGACGTTCGGGGGGACATAGAAGCTCGGGTCGCTCACGCTCAACCCATGCTTCCCGTAGTGACCGAAGGTCACCCCGCCACTCCTCAAGTAGACACGACTCCCAGCGCAAATCTTTGCAACCAGGGAGGAAGGATTGCTGGGTATGCGGCAAGCAAGCCTTACCAGACAAGCTAGCCTGTGGCCAGTGTTTTTTGGAGGCTACAGCCGACAGACAAGGGTCCATAGGCTCAATCAAAGAATTAGTCAAGGACACCATCAGGGAATTGGCCTCATCCCAGGATCAATCCACCCCACTTGTTGAACAAAGGGTAGCGGAGACAGCTAGTCTCCAGCGTGATTCTGAGCTCAATTCGGAAGATGACGGAAATATACCAGAAGAGGGCACATCAACCTTCGACTTTGGGTTAGTTGAACCCTTTATTGGCGCAGTTAAGGACGCAATTCAGTGGGAGGAAGATCCTGAACCTCCACATAAAGCAGGAAAATACTTCCCGCATTTGACCAGGAAGAAATCAGCCTTTCCCCTAATAGAGGAGATTAAAGGGGTGGTATTGGAGGAGTGGAAGGAGATGCTCAGATTTTTGATGCCGTCCCGTCAGTAGATGCATCTGTCATGCGACTGGCTAGGAATACAACACTACCTTTAGAAGACGCAGTCTCCTTTAGAGACGCCCTAGACCGCAGAATAGACGCCGATCTGAAAAAAGTATACCAAGCATTGGGGGTAGCCTGCAAACCGGCGGTGGCCCTATCCTCAATCTCCAAAGCCACCAGGGTGTGGACAGATAATATTGAAACGGCCCTCAGACGTGGCCTAGATACTGAAGAAATCATTAAAGCTCTAGATGAATTGAAGCTGACCTCTGATTTCATGGCGGAAGCAGCCATAGACGTTCTAAGATGCTCCTCCAGAGCAATGCTTTACTCTATCACAGCCAGGAGAGCGTTATGGCTTAAGCCATGGTCAGCAGACCCGTCGTCAAAACAGTCATGGTGTCGCATCCCGTATGACGGGAAGTCCTTATTTGGAGATAAAATGGATACGGCAATATCCAGAGTCACAGGCGGGAAAAGCGGTCTTATTCCCCAGGATAGGAGCAGAAGGAGGAAGTTTACTCCGCAGGCAAATTTCCAACAGAGATCAAGAGACTCCAGGGCTTATCGCCCGGGTAAACAATACAGAAGGGACTGAAAAGGCTCACAGGCCTCTTTCCTCAAATTAAAATCAAAGGCCCCTACACTGGCGATAGAAAACCAGAAGTCCTTTTGACACGCCCTCCACCCAAGCCGGGCCAGTGGGAGCAAGACTCAGATCCTTTGCCCGGGTTTGGGTGGAAAATTGTACAGACCAGTGGGCGGTATCCACAGTCCTTCAGGGACATTTCTGGAAATTCAGATCCCGCCCTCCATCCTTCTCCTACCAATCAACCAAGATACCAGCCGGAAGACAAAAGAGGGAAACACTTGTCCAATACGTGCAAATACTTCTATCTCAACGGGCAATCCTACCGGTTCCGGAATCGGAAAAGCACTTAGGATTCTATTCCCCAGTCTTCTTGGTCCCCAAAAAAACAGGGGGCTGGAGACCGGTTTTAGACCTGAAAAGGCTAAACAGGTACCTTTTATGTAGAACACTTCAAGATGGAGTCTCTGAACACGGTAATCCTTTCAGTACAGCCAGGGGACTGGATGGTGTCTGTAGACCTCCAGGACGCATATCTTCACATCCCCATCCACTACAACTTTCAACATTTTCTACGGTTTCAAATAGACAACCTACATTTTCAATTCCAGTGTCTCCCCTTTTGGATTTCATCAGCACCCAGAACCTTCACCAAAGTTCTGGTAGCCATCTTAGCCCCCCTTCGGGAGAAGGGCATACGAGTCCTACACTATCTGGACGACATATTAATTCTGTCTCAGCACAGAGAAGTTCTACAGTCTCACCTGCAGATGGTCTTAAACACCTTGACACAATTCGGATAGCTAATCAACCACTCGAAGAGTCAGTTTGTACCTACGCAAAAAATGATGTACCTAGGTGCCTTATTCAACACGCCGAGGAAGTCAGTGTCCTTTCCACCAGCCAAAATTCCGGCGTTGGTGCAAAAGGTGAAGCATACATTGGGGAGTCACGCTATGCCAGCGTCGGATTGCCTGAGCCTCCTAGGGTCCCTCTCGGCCTGCATACCGATGGTAAAATGGGCCAGAAGCCACTTACGGGGTTTTCAACAAGGTTTTCTGAAGCAGTGGAGGAGAAAGCGTCTCAGTCAGAGGATAGCTATCACTCCCTCGATGAAGTCCAGCCTCTGGTGGTGGACAAGGTCTCCGAATCTACTAGCTGCTTGTCCTCTCGGCCCAATGTCATGGACCATTATCACATCAGACGCAAGCCAGCTGGGTTGGGGGGGCACACCTCCAAGATCAGCTGGTTCAGGGCAGATGGAGTTTCAATGCGGAAGGGATGGTATCCAACATCCTGGAACTAAGGGCAGCATGGATGGCAATCCTGCACTTGGCTCCTCTCCTCAAGGGAAAATCCGTGCTACTACAAATGGACAACAGAGCGGCAGTAGCCTATGCCCAAAATCAAGGGGGAACACACAGCAATGCACTAGCCAGCGAAGCAGCCCCAATTATTGCATGGGCCGAGAAGAATTTATTAGATCTCCAGGCTACCTACATTCCAGCCCCCGAGAATCAGCTAGCAGATCATCTCTCGAGATCCTTCACATCCAACAACGAATGGTCTTTGGATCCACAGGTTTTCAGCTGGATATGCCAACAGTTGGGGAATCCCCAGATAGATCTCTTTGCGTCTCCGCACAACGCGAAAGCACCTCTCTTCTTCACGAGGTCACCATCTCCGATGTCGGCAGGGGCAGAGGCTCTAGTCCAACCATGGGAATTCCAGATAGGCTACGCCTTCCCTCCGACACCCTTAATCCTCAGGTTTCTCCAGCGACTGACTCTAGAGAGGGTCACCATCCTGGCGGTTGTTCCTTACTGGCCGAGAAGACCGTGGTTTCCGCTCTTAGTAGAGATGGCCCTGGGCAACCCATTACCCCTCCCACCCACGAGCAAGCTGCTATCTCAAGGCGCTTTTCTACACCCGCATCCAGAGATCCTAGACTTGAGGGTCTGGAAGTTGAAAGGAGGAGGTTGGGCGACCTAGGTTGCTCTCGGGACGTTGTTCAAACGTTATTACAAGCAAGAAAGGCATCCACTAATGCCACCTACTGCAGAATATGGAAAAAATTCTCTACACTGGCCGAAACGAATCGTTTCAACCCTCTGAATCCTGGGGTCCAAGATATCCTACTTTTCCTGCAAAATGGTCTGGACCTATGCTTAGGTCTCAGCACGCTAAAAGTGCATATTTCAGCCCTGTCAGCCTTTACAGACACACGCTGGGCACTAAACCCCTTGGTGGAACGTTTCTTGAAGGCGGTGTTAAGATTACGTCCTCCCAGGAAAACGCTGTATCCCAAATGGGACCTAACGGTTGTTCTTAATGTCTTAGCAAACTCTCCATTTACACCCACAGAGGAGTGCTCCTTGGAAGATATCACCGGCAAAACGGTTTTCCTGATCGCTGTCACCTCGGGTCGAAGAGTATCAGAGATACAAGTCCTAGGGGCAGAGGAGCCCTACGTCACTTTTTTTCCGGACAGGGTAGTCCTACAGCCTATCCATCAGTTTGTCCCCAAAGTGCCTTCAGTCTACCATTCCAACCAGGAGTGGGTACTCCCAGCTTTCGGAGAGGAACCATCCTCCTCAAAACTACATGAGCTGGACGTGGCCAGATCTCTAAAGCGTTATTTGGAGCTGACACAGCAGTTCAGAAGGGATCAACAACTCTTTGTTATCCCCAAAGGCACCAGAAGAGGCTTGGCAGCTTCTAAAACAACATTAGCCAGTTGGATCGTGAAAATAATCCAAAAGGCATACCGGGCTAGTGGTCTTCCAGTTCCAAACGCGGTGAATGCACATTCAACAAGAGGAATCGCATCATCCTGGGCGGCTATGGCTAGGGTCTCCCCGGAGACAATTTGTAGAGCAGCTAGCTGGTCATCGTTCAATACCTTTATGTCGCATTATAGCTTGGATCCTGCGGTCCTTACCTCCCGAGATTTTGGGAAAAGGACTCTGGAACTATCACTTTCAAAAAGTCATAAAAATTTTTATTATCGCAGTTCCCTCCCTATGAGCGAGTTATTTACCATTAGTATGCTGCCATGGAAGGCACCAGGAAAACGGAAAATTGTATACTCACCTTTCCGTAATTTTCCTTTCCTGGTGCCGACCCATGGCAGCATGCACCCTCCCTGCTATAATCCTTAAAGTTCTGAAGTCTAGTTACAAAGAATGTCTGATGGGGGGAGTAACTCTTTCTTTTATAGAGTTACGTGGTCCTGGGGGTTGATCGGGGGCGGAGCCATCAACCATTAGTATGCTGCCATGGGTCGGCACCAGGAAAGGAAAATTACGGAAAGGTGAGTATACAATTTTCAGTTTTCCAAATGCGGATATAATCTTATATTGTCCCATGGGAGCTGTACTTTTTTTTTTTTTCCCCCTCCCTAGCTTGGACCTGCCTGACATTGATATGTTCTTGGGCAAGTGTAGCCACACACAGAAACAGATATTCAATTGTGTGCATTTCTTCACAAGGGTTTGCAGATACCACAAAATAACATTCTTTAAAAAAGGTTATATTTTTTTTCTTATAGTAATTTTGCAATTTTAGATGCAAATTGTGCTTCCTGGAGTTCTCTTTTAATCCTTATCAGTCTTGCATCCGAGATCCAACTTTTTACAGTATTATGGTATGGAGTTGTATGTTTTATGTTTTTATGCCTCTCACATTTGTTTCTGCACAGTACTGAACATATTAGCACTTGAGCTATGGAATCAGTAACTGCTTGTCGTCTGATTATTGGAAACTGATAAGAGTGTTATTATGAGGCTCAGTAATCAATGGGTCTTTGATAATTATGTTTCTCTTAAATAAACAAACATTTTGGAGGATAGAAACACTGGGGCATTTTTTTAAGCTGATTGATCATGGTTTACAGCAGTTGAAATGTCTACTTACAGATAAGTACATCTTTGAGAGAGTAGTCATCTTATGGTGCATACATGTTGTACCGACTGCAATTAGCTGTACTGGGTTTCTTCCGTTCTGTTTAATGTATGTTCATGTAGGGCTGCTTTATTCTAATTGTGTTTTACACTTTGATATAAGGCTGTGAATAGAGGGAGCTGAAAAAGAGAGTATAACTTTAAGGGATAAATTGGCAGTTTCTCTTCTGTCTTCCCTTCAAATGCCTTTGGTGACTCCAGGAAGGGAGGGGCATAATCACTGATCCCTCACTGGAAGTTCTTGTGTCTGAAACAACTGTTGTATCAGAAAAGAAGGTACACATAAGTATAGGTACTAATGTGTCCTGTAAGCTAGTTACACACAGTAGTGTCTTGGGGACTAAAGTTCCATCGTTGCTATATACAGTATGTGACAGACTCACCCGGGACAGAGGCTTTTGGAGGGGTCTGCTGGCTAGCCTCTTGCCTACTGTTTGAATAATACATAATCTTGTACACCGTGCCTAGTAGCAAACCATGAATGACAGATGGGGTTAAAAAAGCGTGAATATTTAATTTGTTATCTTACCTAGCAGTGGGTGACCGTGTTATGCCATGTGTTTAAAGGGAGAATATATAGTTTTTTTACCAAATTAGAAAATTGTATTCTACTTATCCCTAACGGTATTTTTATTGTTCTGCTGAAATGTATTGAAAGAGCTAAACTTTGAAAGAAAAAAAACAGCCTCCTGGGAATCGGATTCTAGGACAGTTCACTATTACCCTCTGAGATAAAGGCTTCCCTTTATAGACTGCACTGACTTTTGCAGCCTCCAGCCTCTGCCGTTTTTCTTTCTTTTTTTTTTCTTTGTAACCATGTATTATTGTTGATCAGGAGGCTAACTAAACATGACTCCAGTGACTGACAAGTGTGGAGAACTGAGTGAACCTGAAAAAATGGGTACTAATGAGTGAAACACACATTACTGAGCACTAATTTGCAATCTCCCAGGAGTGTTTTTATGTGTTGCCAACACAACTGTATTATTTTTCCCAAGTTAGAAAATGTATAATTTAGTAAAAGAACATAGACTAAAAATAAATATGAAGTTCAACCAAAGCAGCTTGAATGTTTGCATCTGTTCCAAGAAGCCTGTAATCATTAACCTTTGAATAGTTGCAGTTTTTTGGAAATCATGCAGGTCTATTAACCTGTTCCATCCTATGGGCAGATGACGCCTGCACAAACCTCTTGTCGATCCTGGTGGACGTCATATGATGTCCTCCTGAATCGCGGCCACGCAGCAGCGTGACCTGTCACCGGCTGTGTCCACCGGACACAGCCAATGACTGATCACTGTACCAGCCTGCTGCTGGTACTATGTGACCATTCGCAACAGGTCACATGACAGTTGTAAATCATGGATGCTTCCTTTTAAGCCATCCATTGTATACGATTGTGTTGCTAGTTGTGATTAGTCAGTGATCACATTGTACAGACTGGGCCAATCACGGCCTGTGACATGGGGGTCACTTTGGACACAGGGTGAGCCAGGAAACAATGGACATTGAGACTATGGCTTGGATTGCTTAAAATGGGTCTGTAATATTTATCCACCATATTCCCCAGGATAACTGCAAAGAACTATCTACTGTTTTATGAACTCAACAGGTTAAATTAAGAGAGGCTGATGTGTCTCCTGTCTCCTTGTGTAATGCTAATGAGCCTCACCTATGCTACAGGCCCTTTCATTGTGATGATGTGGATTGGAGCTTGGTAAAGCGTCTGGCTCCATATTATGGGATGTGGAAGTGTCTTCTGTGAGGAGGGGGGGGGGAATCAACCCTCCTGCCTAAGACTGTTTATCAAAGGAGAAGTTTGAACACACCTGACCTGTATCACCATTGTCATTGGACAGTTTAACCCGCCCTGTTCCCCAAAGGATGGGAGGGGAGGGTTTTGAAGAGAAATGTGTTACCATGTGTTTTGAAAATAAAGTCATTCCCTGTTTTGGAACTTGAATACAGAGCGTTGTCTCGTATCTGGGGGGAGAATCATTTGTATGGGGTCTTATTCGGCTGGTTGGAGTGTCTGGTGGCTGTCGTGTGGTTGGAAAGGGAATATCCTAACGGCGTTAACCCCTTTCATACTTGGGGTGCCGTTACAATTGTTGGCAAGCAGTGGGATTGATCCCCACAGCCAGAAGGACGGCTACAAGAGGACACAGGACAATGGAAGCACAGTATGAACGGCTAAAGCTCTCCACCCTCAAAGACTTACTGGAGAACCGGGGAAGACCGGCCAACAACCGTAAGAAGAGGGACATTATCAGAGAACTAGTCGAAATGGATGGAACCGAAAGGCCCAGCGTAACAGACAAGACACCCGAAGAGGCAAGTTTTGATCGGGCTGTTAAACTAAGACTGGCACAGTATGGTTCTAACCCTCCAGCGGAGATCATAGACCTAGTTATAGCGGCTGTGGACGCCAATTGGCTACATCAAAAAGGTGCTGCAGAAGCAGAAGTCACAGCAGCACCAACTGCAAGGAGAGGAGAGGTACAGATACCAGCCGCCATGGAAGAGGAAGTCAGGAGGAGGTTACAAGAGATGCAGATACAGCATAGAGGACCAGTATCAGAGGACGTCCTGCTGGGATGGTCTGATTCGATCCGCTGCGAACTCTGGAAGAAAGCGCTAGCTCTCACGCAGCAACACCAGGGAAAGGTTCTCCCCTCCATCTATGTAAGGTACTGGTCGCACTATGATGTACGAATGCCGTTATTGGGGGAACAACCAAAGCAGGAGTGGACAACTGAGTTAAGCAGGCTGATCCGGGCAGAGATGCGGTTGGACGAGAGCTACAGAGCCCTCCGGTGGTATGTAGCCCAAGAGTGCCCATGGTCAGCGGATGACAGCCCCACGGAAGGCTTTGACTATGATGGGCTGGGATTGTTGTATTGGAGGCTGTCCAGTGACCCTGACTTTGGGAGTGATCGGGAGTGGCATTTGGAGGAAATAATGGAGCACAGAGAGCGAAAACTGAATGTCTCGGAAGGGCACTGGGCAGAGGAAGATTTGGAGTTTCTGGCCGTTCAGGAATGGGAGCTGGAGATCGCCTACAGACAGCTGCTAGAATCTGCTCAGCAGCAGGGTGGTGCCTCCTGTGCCTGGGACTATCAGGGAATACCAGTTGACAACTATGAAATCCTGGCTGAAGAATCGGCAGTGGAAAATCTGGAGATTGCCATCCCCAAAGCAGAAGTGCTGACTGACCTTGAGGATCCTGTTCCTGCTTGGGATGATCTTGGATGGAGGAATGTACCTGTCCAGCAGCATGCCAGGGAATCGGCAGTGGAAAATCTGAAGATTGCCATCCCTAAAACCGAAGTGGATGATGTGGAGTTCCAGGGAGCTAGGGCAGTTGGCCTATCACCCCAGCCACAGATTACAGAAGGTATGGACTTAATGGGCTATTCAGAGGATGTTATGGATTATGCATCGCCTGCTCAAGTACTGGCAGCAGGACAAAGTATTGCAGACCCCTGCTCTACACCCGTGGCAGTTTTGGAGGCCCGAGTTGAGAAGGTGATGGTTCCTCTTTCCGAGTGGATTTTGGAGATGCAGGGAGGAGAAGCAGCCATTTTCCCTCCCCAACAGTTAGCCAGAGCAGATGGTGTGGAGTCCCCAGCAGAAGTGCTGGCAACCGGGCAGAGTGATAGCAACCTCTGCCCAGCACCGGAAACAACTGTGGAGTTTCAGGGAGCCGGGGCAGTTGGCCCCTCTCCCCAGCAACCAGCTAAGGTAGTAAAGCTGTTACTCCCAGCTGAATCACTGGCAGCAGGGCAGAATGCTACTGGCCTCTGCACACAACTGCAACTTGAGCGGATATCGGTGGATGGGACTGCGGCCTCCACTCAGAGCAACCCAGCGGAAGAGCTGGCAACAGAGCAGAGTGCCGCGGGCCTCTGCTCTCAACTAACGGAAGAGGGAGTTCCTGTGGTACTGGATGGGACTTCGGTCCTCACTGACACAACCCCAGAAAATGGTGGGACACGGACAGGAGAATGTCAGACTTGCTTTGCAAGCACTGGGGGATTTTCACCTACCACAAGTGGATGGGACTTCAGTCTCAACTTGTATACCCCAGGGAGGCTGGGCAGTCGGCCCAGATCCCCAACAGCAGGACGGACTGAGCCCAGTCACCCTGTCTTCTCTCCAGCGGCTGAAAGGACTCCAGGGAGAAGGACCAGTCCAGTCCTCTCCCCAGCGGCGGGTATGTTCTCTGAGAGGCAGAGGTTGGCTGGGTAAGTAATGCTCTGCTTGGAACAATTGATTTGGGGTACTGTGGGGATACCGGCATTGGAGGAATGGACCTATGGACTAACTTCGGAGTCAACCCGTCTGGGGTCCCCTCCTCTGTTAGTCTCCTGCCGAAAGGGGAGATGTGTGACATGGGGGTCACTTTGGACACAGGGTGAGCCAGGAAACAATGGACATTGAGACTATGGCTTGGATTGATTAAAATGGGTCTGTAATATTTATCCACCATATTCCCCAGGATATCTGCAAAGAACTATCTACTGTTTTATGAACTCAACAGGTTAAATTAACCACTTAACGACCGCTCACTGTATATATACGTCGGCAGAATGGCACCGACAGGCACAATCACGTAGAGTGTACGTGATTGCCTTTGTATAGTTGGGGGGTCCAATCGGACCCCCCTTCTGTACAGTGAGCGGTGGCTAAGTGTCCGGGAGCGTTCCGGGATGAGGGGGCAGCCATTCGTTTCTGGCCACCCCCTCGCGATCGCTCCCGGCGAATGGAAATGCCCCCTCTGTCTGTGTCAGACAGAGGGAGCAGGAGGAAGTGATGTCATCTCTGGTGCGGCGCTCACATATACCGAGCGCCGTACAAGAGAAGATATCAGGTCAGTGCACACAACACTACACTGACACCAGGACACATAGGGACATAAATCGCCCCCCCAGACACCCCAGATCACCCCCCCAGTCACAGTGTCACTGATCGCAGTGACCATTTATTTAGTGATCACTGCAATCAGTGACATTTGTGACTGTAAAAGTGTCACCAAAGTTTAGTCTTAGGTCCAGTGTAGCCCCCTAACCCTCCCTAATAAAGGTTTAACCCCCTGATCACCCCCAGATAACCCTTTCACCGCCTATCACCACTGTCGCTTAGCGATCATTTTTCTGATCGCTGTCTTAGCGTCAGTGATGCCGATCGGCAGGCAGTAATTTTTTTTAGGTTCGCCGCAGGTTTTTATAGCGTCAGGTACCCCAATATATTATCTAATAAAGGTTTAACCCCCTTGATCGCCCCCCAGGTAACCCTTTCACCCCCTATCACCACTGTCACTAAGCGATCGTTTTTCTAAACGCTGTCTTAGTGTCTGTGATGCAGATCGGTAGCCGGTAATTTTTTTTAGGTTCGCCGCAGGTTTTTATAGCGTCAGGTACCCCAATATATTATCTAATAAAGGTTTAACCCCCTTAATCGCCCCCCAGGTAACCCTTTCACCCCCTATCACCACTGTCGCTAAGCAATTGTTTTTCTAAACGCTGTCTTAGTGTCTGTGATGCAGATCGGTAGCCGGTAATTTTTTTTAGGTTCGCCGCAGGTTTTTATAGCGTCAGGTACCCCAATATATTATCTAATAAAGGTTTAACCCCCTTGATCGCCCCCCCAGGTAACCCTTTCACCCCCATCACCACTGTCGCTAAGCAATCGTTTTTCTAAACGCTGTCTTAGTGTCGGTGATGCAGATCGGTAGCTGGTATTTTTTTTTAGGTTCGCCGCAGGTTTTTATAGCGTCAGGTACCCCCATATATTATCTAATAAAGGTTTTAACCCCCTGATTGCCCCTAGTTAACCCTTTCACCAGTGATCACCATATAAGTGTTACGGGTGACGCTGGTTAGTTAGTTTGCTTTTTATAGTGTCAGGGCACCCGCCGTGTATATAACCCAATAAAGGTTTAACCCCCTGATCGCCCGGCGGGTGATATCAATTAGGTTTTAGCGTCAGAGAGGGTCTGCGTCACACCCCAGGCAGCGTCAGGTTAGTGCCAGTAACGCTAACACCCACGCGTGAAGCATACACCCCCCTTAGTGGTATAGTATCTGAACAGATCAATATCTGATCTGATCTATACTAGCGTCCCCAGCAGTTTAGGGTTCCCAAAAACGCAGTGTTAGCGGGATCAGCCCAGATACCTGCTGGCACCTGCGTTTTGCCCCTCCGTCCAGCCCAGGCCACCCAAGTGCAGTATCGATCGATCACTGTCACTTACAAAACAAAAACACACATAACTGCAGCGTTCGCAGAGACAGACCTGATCCCTGCGACTCCAGTGCTGTAGGAGGTGATTTCACCACCACAGTTAAAAAAAAAAAAGCAAATATGCCGAAGCATTGGGGCAGCAGGGGTGGAGGAGCGATTTTGCTCCTAATGCCGCGTACATACGGTCGAAATTCCGACGGAGGCTTGCCCGTGGAAAAGTCCGACCATGTGTGTGCGGCATAACTTTTTTGCGGGAGGATGCCCCCATGCTTCGGCATATATAAATGGTGTGTGTATGCCCATCATTGGAAGTGGGTGGATGAAGGGCGGTATTCTAATGGTGGGCATACCCACCGATCAATCTCTTTTTTTCGTTCAGCCACCCAGTTTTTTCAAAAAAAGAGTACCTGTCACTACCTATTGCTATCATAGGGGATATTTACATTCCCTGAGATAACAATAAAAATGATAAAAAAAAAAAAATACTTGGAAGGAACAATTTAAAAATAAAATAAAAAAGCAAAATTAATAATAAAAAAAAAAGAAAAAAAAAAAAGCACCCCTGTCCTGCCCTGCTCTTGCCCAATGGCGAACGCAAGCGTCGGTCATATGTAAACAGCAATTG
Organism: Rana muscosa; assembly: GCA_029206835.1. Lineage (NCBI taxonomy): Eukaryota > Metazoa > Chordata > Amphibia > Anura > Ranidae > Rana > Rana muscosa. Next base: position 661,432,701 of record CM055117.1, read on the forward strand.
CACCATGCATGTGAGGTATCACCGTGAAGGTCAGATCGAGGGCAATCATTTTAGCAGTAGACCTCCTCTGTAAATCTACTGGGGTAACCTGTAAAGGCTTTTAAAGGCTTTTAAAAATGTATGTAGTTTGTCGCCAATGCGCGTTTGTGCGAAATTTTAAAGCATGTCGTGTTTGGTATCTATGTACTCGGCCTAAGATCATTTTTTTTATTTCATCAAACATTTGGGCAATATAGTGTGTTTTAGTGCATTAAAATTTAAAAAAGTGTATTTTTTAACCCAAAAAATGCGTTTGAAAAATCGCTGCGCAAATACTGTGTAGAAAAAAAAAATGCAACACCCACCATTTTAATCTGTAGGGCCTTTGCTTTAAAAATATATATAATGTTTGGGGGTTTAACATAATTTTCTTGCAAAAAAAAAATGTTTTCATGTAAACAAAAAGTGTCAAAAAGGGCTTTGTCTTCAAGTGGTTAGAAGAGTGGATGTAAGCTTCCTAATGTTGTGTATAAAATGCCAGAACAGTTCAAAACCCCCCCAAATGACCCCATTTTGGAAAGTAGACACCCCAAGCTATATATAACGAGAGGCATGTCGAGTCCATGGAATATTTTATATGTTGACACAAGTTGCGGAAAAACGACAATTTTTTTTTTTTTTTGCACAAAGTTGTCACTAAATGATATATTGCTCAAACATGCCATGGGCATATGTGGAATTGCACCCCAAAATACATTCTGTTGCTTCTCCTGAGTACGGGGATACCACATGTGTGAGACTTTTTGGGAGCCTAGCCACGTACAGGACCCCAAAAACCAAGCACCGCCTTCAGGCTTTCTAAGGGTGTAAATTTTTGATTTCACTTCTCACTGCCTATCACAGTTTCGGAGGCCATGGAATGCCCAGATAGCACAAACCCCCCCCCAAATGACCCCATTTTGGAAAGTAGACACCCCAAGCTATTTGCTGAGAGGTATTGTGAGTATTTTGCAGATCTCGCTTTTTGTCACAAAGTTTTGAAAATTGAAAAAAAAAAAAATATATATATATTTTCTTTCTTCATTTTCAAAAACAAATGAGAGCTGTAAAATACTCGCCATTCCTCTCAGCAAATAGCTTGGGGTGTCTATATTCCAAAATGGGGTCATTTGGGGGGGTTTTGTGCGATTTTGGCATTTTATGGCCTTCGAAACTGTGATCGGTAGTGAGGAGTGAAATCAAAAATTTGTGCCTAGAAATCCTGAAGGTGGTGCTTGGTTTTCGGGGTCCCGTACGCGGCTAGGCTCCTAAAAAGTCCCACACATATGGTATCCCCGTACTCAGGAGAAGCAGAAAAATGTATTTCGGGGTGTAATTCCACATATAACCATGGCATGTGTGAGCAATATATCATTTAGTGACAACTTTTTGTAATTTTTTTTTTTTTTGTCATTATTCAATCACTTGGGACAAAAAAAATATATTCAATGGGCTCAACAGGCCTCTCAACAATTTCCTTGGGGTGTCTACTTTCTAAAATGGGGTCATTTGGGGGGGTTTTGTGCTATTTTGGCATTTTATGGCCTTCGAAACTGTGATAGGTAGTGAGGAGTGAAATCAAAAATTTGCGCCCTTAGAAATCCTGAAGGCGGGTCCCGTACGCGGCTAGGCTCCCAAAAAGTCCCACACATGTGGTATCCCCGTACTCAGGAGAAGCAGCAAAATGTATTTTGGAGTGAAATTCCACATATAACCATGTCATGTGTGAGCAATATATCATTTAGTGACAACTTTTTGTAATTTTTTTTTTTTTTTTGTCATTATTCAATCACTTGGGACAAAAAAATAAAAAATTCAATGGGCTCAACATGCCTCTCAGCAATTTCCTTGGGGTGTCTACTTTCCAAAATGGGGTCATTTGAGGGGGTTTTGTACTGCCCTGTCATTTTAGCACCTCAAGAAATGAGATAGGCAGTCATAAATTTAAAGCTGTGTAAATTTCAGAAAATGTACCCTAGTTTGTAAACTCTATAACTTTTGCGCAAACCAATAAATATACGCTTATTGACATTTTTTTTACTAAAAACATGTGGCTGAATACATTTTGGCCTAAATGTATGACTACAATTGAGTTTATTCGATTTTTCTTATAACAAAAAGTAGAAAATATCATTTTTTTTCAAAATTTTCGGTCTTTTTCCGTTTATATCGCAAAAAATAAAAATCGCAGAGGCAATCAAATACCATTAAAAGAAACCTCTATTTGTGGGAAGAAAAATACGCAAATTTCGTTTGGGTACAACATTGCATGTCCGCACAATTTACAGTTAGAGCAGCGCAGTGCAAAATTCTGAATTCACCTCTGGTCCTCTAGCTACCAAATGGTCCGGGGCTTAAGTGGTTAAGAGAGGCTGATGTGTCTCCTGTCTCCTTGTGTAATGCTAATGAGCCTCACCTATGCTACAGGCCCTTTCATTGTGATGATGTGGATTGGAGCTTGGTAAAGCGTCTGGCTCCATATTATGGGATGTGGAAGTGTCTTCTGTGAGGAGGGGGGGGGGGGGAATCAACCCTCCTGCCTAAGACTGTTTATCAAAGGAGAAGTTTGAACACACCTGACCTGTATCACCATTGTCATTGGACAGTTTAACCCGCCCTGTTCCCCAAAGGATGGGAGGGGAGGGTTTTGAAGAGAAATGTGTTACCATGTGTTTTGAAAATAAAGTCATTCCCTGTTTTGGAACTTGAATACAGAGCGTTGTCTCGTATCTGGGGGGAGAATCATTCGTATGGGGTCTTATTCGGCTGGTTGGAGTGTCTGGTGGCTGTCGTGTGGTTGGAAAGGGAATATCCTAACGGTGTTAACCCCTTTCATACTTGGGGTGCCGTGACACGGCCTATCTGTGCTATGTGATCAGCTGTGGCCAATCACAGCTAACCACAACAAAACAAACTGAATGAATCCATTTTATTCAGTAAAATGCTTGATCACCACCACACCCATTATAGAATGAAGCTGTACTGCACTGCTAAAAGTATTTAAAAATAAAAAAATAAATCTTTTAACCACTTACCGCAAAGCGCCGTAAGTGGCCGTAGAATACCAGGGTTATGGCAGCAGATAGCTGCCATAACCCCGGTATTTTCTGCTACGGCGAGACCTGCCGGTAGCGGCGGAGATGATCCGATGCTGTCCCCTCAGTAGCATGGAGCTGAGTGAGGGTAAGATGGCCCCCACTCGACTCCATAACATTGGATGATGGAAGCGACGTCAAATGTCGCTTCCGCCCAATGGTCTTAAAGGGGAAATTTGTTTTCTTTTTTATTGCATTTAACTGTAAATGTGAGATCTGAGGTCTTTTTGACCCCAGATCTCACATTAAAGAGGTCCTGTCATGCTTTTTTTCTATTACAAGGGATGTTTACATGCCTTGTAAAAGGAATAAAAGTGACCCAATTATTTTTTTTTTTTTTAAAAGGACAGTATAAAAAGAAAAAACAAGTAAAGTGCCCATGTGCTTGCGTGCAGAAGCGAACGCATACGCAAGTCGCGCCCGCATATGAAAACGGTGTTCAAACCCCACGTGAAGTATCTCCACGATTGTTAAAGCGAGAGCAATAATTCTAGCAAAAGACCTTCTTTGTAACTCAAAACTGGTAACCTGTAGAAACTTTTAGACGTCGCCTATGGAGATTTTTAAGGGTCAAAGTTTGTCGCGATTCCATGAGCGGGCGCAATTTTCAAACATGACATGTTTGTTATCAATTTACTCGGCATAACATTTATCTTTCACAATAAAGAAAAAAGTTGGTCTCACTTTACCGTTTTATTTTTTTTATTCAAAAAAGGGTATTTCTTCCCCAAAAATTGTGCTTGTAAGACCGCTGCGCAAATACGGTGTGACATAAAGTATTGTAATGACCACCATTTTATTCTCTAGAGTGTCAGAACCAAAATTGTTTTTTTGGTTTTTTTTCAACGTAATGTTCTAGCAAAAAAAAATTATTTTAACATCAAATCTCAAAAAGAGGCTTGGTCCTTAAGTGGTTAATTTCTACATTTTCCAAAAAGTGACAACTTTAAAAAACCCGCCATGCCTCTTACTAAATACCTTGGACTGTCTACATTCCAAAAAGGGGTAATTTGGACCTCAATAAATGAGATACACCATAAATACATAAGGATTGATCAGATTTCAGATCTATACCGTAGTTTGTGGATGGTATAACTTTTCCTACAGGCCTAAATGCACTGATTTGGGTTATTTTCACCAAAGAAATGTAGCAGAATACATTTTGTCCTAAATTCATGATGAAAAGTTATTTGCAAAAGTTTATAACAAACAAAATCTTTCAGAATTTTCTTTTTTTTTACATTCATTTAGCAAAAAATAAACCCAGTAGTGTTTAACCCCTTCCTTACCGGGCCATAGTCATATGACGCCGGCAGGAACCCTCCCTCCTTCCATGCCAGTCACATTTACTCAGTAATCAGTGCAGTTTTATAGCGCTAATCGCTGTATAAATGTGAATGGTCCCAAAAACGTGTCAAAAGTGTCCGATATGTCCGCCGCAATCACACGGTCACAATAAAAATCGCAGATCGGCGCCATTACTAGTAAAAAAAAAAAAAATGCCATAAATCTATCCCCTATTTTGTAGACGCTATAACTTTTGTGCAAACCAATCAATATACGCTTATTGCGATTTTTTTTATGTTTTTTTTACTAAAAATATGTGGAAGAATACATATCGGTCTAAACTGAGGAAAAACATTTTTAAAAAAATTGTGATATTTATTAAATCAAAAAGTAAAAAATATTTCGTTTTTTTCAAAATTGTCGATCTTCTTTTGTTTATAGCGCAAAAAATAAAAACCGCAGAGATGATCAAATACCACCAAACGAAAGCTCTATTTGTGGGGGGAAAAAAACATTGAGTACAGTGTTGCATGACTGCGCAATTGTCATTCAAAGTGAAAAAGCACTGAAAACGAAAAATTGGTCTGGGCTGGAAGGGGGTGAAAATGCCCTGTATGGAAGTGGTTAAATACCACCAAAAGAAAGCTCTATTTGTGTGAACAAAATGCTAAAAATGTAGTTTGGGTACAGTGTTGCATGATCGCGCAATTGTCATTCAAAGTGCGACAGCGCTGAAAGCTAAGAACTGGCCTGGGCAGGAAGAGGGTAAATTTGCCCGGTATTGAAGTAGTTAATGTTGTCATGGAGTGTGTGAGAGATTTTCATATTTGCCACAAGTCATTAAATTCACTGAGATGCAATGTAAAAAGTAAGATTTCATACAAGGTAAATTACTGCATATGCAGCTTAAGGATGAGCTCTGGCGTGTTCGCATTGAACACGTGCAGAGCCCGCCAGGAAGTCAGCACCGCGCTGCGCTAATTACAGCCAGGGAGACATTTCCCGATCTCTGCAGCCGAGCATCGGGAAATGTCTCCCTGCCTGTCATTAGCGTAAATCTGTCCATGTGAGCAGGTCTTTTTTGGATTTAAATCTACTGCATCTTTACTTGTACAATTTCACAAAGTTGTCATTTTGGCTTTATGCACTCCATTCACGTTTCTGGAAGTACTGTTCTTTCCTTTCCAGTCACCTGATGTGGAAATGGCTTTTGGATGATCTCAGATGCTCATGATTATGTAATGGAAGGGTCAATGATAGTTCTAAAAATAAATCCACAAAACATTCACATGATGGTTGGTGTGTAACATTGAGACAAGGTTACTTCTTCTGAAATATTGCCAAGATTTAACTTTGCCAGACGAATTGCATCTAGGACACATTACTGATTAATATGCTGTAGGTGACTGGGGCAAGAGAATCACTAAATATGAATCTTAGAAGAGTGAAAGTCACTGAAACAAACATTGATTTGTCCTTGCTAAGCCGCCCTAGAAAAGCCCTGTTTACACTTTGCTCTAAGCGGTGGCTAAAACGTTTAGCAACATTAAAGTACTGATTAGGCAAACTCCTTCAAAGGCGCTTCTTGATTCACCCCGTTATAATTCAGTTCATTCTTTTAATCAAGCTATAAGTTCTTTATCGGTTTAATATTTGTAATGTTCATTTAGATACTCAAAGGTTTAAATGTCTCTTATTTTTTAATTGATTTTTTTTTATTTGTTTCTCTTAGGAGAGGATGATCTCAGTCCTCCTCATGATACAAGCACAGGACTAGAGGAGGTCATGGAGCAGCTTAACAACTCCTTCCCCACTGCAAGAGGTAAGAACAGCCAGTGAAGAAAACATAGTTATCGGATTGCAATCACCTCCAAGTCATCTAGATAAGTGTAATTGCGGTGGAGAAACCATCCCACTACCCCTTTTAAGACCTATTGGCATATTGAAAGGAAGTACAAATATTTTTCCACAGTGCAATATTTTTTTCTTAGTTTTTTTAGCACATAACTGACCAGTTGTCATATAATCCGTTATATAAAAATATTTAATATTACAGTTCTATGGGCATTTATGAAACACATTTTTATTTCTGTGTTTTGATGGCATGCTTTAAACAGTAAGTGACCATAAGCATAGAAACCGCTGAAAAAAAGACAATTCCTTTGCAGAAAATAAAGACCTTGCCTACCCTTGTATTAATAAATCACTGGGCATTTAAGGGGCATGAATTGTTTTCCTGGTTGAGAGAGAGGGTCAGTGGGCTGTGAAGAAAGCATAATAAGTAAGTTAAAACCGTAAACTCTCAGTTACTTTGCACTCACCGTGATCATTGGGTTCCTTTTTTTTCCTTTTTTTTTTTTTTTTAGGGGTTCTCCAATTTAAGTTGCATATGTCTGTCTGCTGACTTTCTATTTTAGTTCTTTTGTTCTTTTATTGGTATTTTTTGCAGACTTGTATTGTGATGAAAGAGCCAGCTCTTCCCACCTGAGCGCCTAATAGATCAGTTATAGCCAGGTACCACTGAATAACGTACCCCTTACTGCACAGCTTCTGTAGTGCTGCTCCTAGCTATTGTAGTAGATCTTTTTTTGAAGACATTCCTGGCATGAAGCCACCCCACTTTTTCCCCAGTGTTGTGGCTGGTAAAGAAAATTGAAATTTCACAAGCAGTATTTACTTTACTCTATTGTTACTTTGATAGCAAAGGGAAAAGCATTAGCAGGACTAGAAAGATTACTGGGGTATAAGTGTTATCCTTAGCATTCAAACAGACCATGCGTTATATGCGCCAATTTTTCATCATATAAATGAAATTTTGGTTTGACTGCTGTAGATAGCACATAATCTTTTTCTATCACTGTATATGCTGTATGTACTCGAGTATAAGCTAACCCAAATAGAAAACGTATTGACTAGAGTATAAGCCTAGGGTGTCCATCTGCATGCCTCACTGTGCCCATGCCTCACTGTGCCCAATCTCCCTACCTGATCTCCGGCGTTGTGTGACTAGACTGACGTTTAACATGAGAGTCTATGGAAGGGTCGGCCAGTCCCGGGTCCCCAAAATCACTGGAGAAATTACCGTTTAACATGGGAGTTTATGGAAGGATGCCCGGCTTTGAAAATGGGTGCTCCCCGGACAACAAACTTTGCACACTTGTAGAGGAAGAGTGGGGCTACTTGTGTGCCAAGTTTGGGGTTCAGGGGATCTATGGCTGGCCAGCATCAGGCGCACAAAGGTGAAGATGTACACAGACTAGAGTATAAGCCGAGGGGGGCATTTTCAGCACAAAAAAAAATGTCTGAAAAACTCGGCTTATACTCGAGTATATACGGTACATCATTTCTGTTAACTGATTTCAGAAAATGTATGTGAACCAGTCTGCAGTGCATAATGGTAAGAGTCTGTAGCCCCCAGTCCCTATAACATGGAAACAATTACATTGTCTGATAGTAAAATAAAACTGTATTCTGTAGAATAATGTTCTGTTCAAGAACAGGTTTATCTCCTAAATTTAAGGTATATCTAAATCCAATTTTTTACTTTTTAAGAATGTACAGAATGATTAAAACCGCTGGAAAGTAAAATAAATACTCTGTAAGACCGCTCTTACTCAAACAAATGTCCTCATTTACCTGTTGCTTGGGTGATAACTTAAAGGGGTTGTAAAGGTTGTTTTTTATTTTCTAAATAGGTTCCTCTAAGCTAGTGCATTGTTGGTTCACTTACCTTTTCCTTTGATTTCCCTTCTAAAATTTTTTTTTCTTTGTCTGAATTTCTCACTTCCTGTAAGCTTGCCCCATCATCCGAGCCGTACTGGCTGGGGGTTATTCAGTGTGCTTGCCCCCTCCCTTGGAACTACATCCCTGCAGGGAGACACTGTGAACATTCACAGCGTCTCCTCGCAGGGATGTAGTCCCAAGGGAGGGGACGAGCACGCTGACTAACCCCCAGCCAGAACGGCTCGGATGATGGGGGCAAGCTTACTGAGGAGGAACAAGAAGTGAGAAATTCAGTAAAAAAACATTTAGAAGGGAAATCGAAAGAAAGGGTAAGTGAACCAACAATGCACTAGCTTAGAGGAACCTATTTAGAAAATAAAAAACAAACCTTTACAACCCCTTTAAAGTAGAATTCCAGGTTCTAACAAACTAAGCCTAAAATGGCTCCCACCCCCCTTGTAACTCCTATTCTAACTACCCTTTAAAAGGAAGATGCTTACCTATTCTCAGGGTGCTCTGGCCCAATCACTTGATCCCCCCCCCTCAGCAGTTGGCTTCAGGGGAGAGGAGAGAGCGCCGGCAATGGATGGAATGCTTGTGACATTACCCTTAGCCGCCGCTCGGAATTGATCCCTTGACCAGACCGGAGTCCGGAGCGCTTTACACTTAAAAAAAAAAAAAAGTCTTGCAGTCCTGGAGGCAATGGTCACCAGGACCAGAGTAGAGTGAGGCATAGTTAACACTAATGCAATGTGATTTTGTTCTGTTTACAGATGTGATTAAGTAGTGCAACTTCTTAGCAATTTTGACACGATTTTAAGCCTGTGCATTTTTTATGTGATTTTTTTTTTTTGATGAACTAGTTACTACTATTGAGGGCCAAGGATTTTCATGGGAGGAGTTTCCATTGACGTCTGTGGGGCTCAAATTTATTATTATACAGGATTTATATAATGCCAACAGTTTACACAATGTAAAGGGGGACACTACAATATTAATACAAAACTAATAAGAGTCCAAACCCATGCAGTTTACAATCTTAAGGGAGGGGGAGGTGATACCAAAGGTAATAGCTGCGGGGGATGATCTGACGGAGGTGACTAGGATACAGTTCTTGGGTGGAGGGTGGGATTAGGCTTCCCTGAATCAGTGAGTTTTCAAGGATCGCCTAAAAGCAGACAGGGTAGGGGCCGACCGGACATACCTGGGTAGGGAATTCCAGAGGATAGAAGAGGCTCTGGAGAAGTCATGGGGGCGAGCATGGGAGGAGGTAACGAGGGAGCTAGAGAGCAGGGGGTCTTGGGAGGAGCAGAGAGGACGATTTGGGCGATAGTTGCAGTTGAGGTTGGTGATGTAGCTGGGGGCGATGTTGTGGATGGCCTTGTATGTTGTGGTTATTATTTTGAATTTTATAAAGTAGGGGTGGGGAAGCCAGTAAAGGGGCTGGCAGAGCGCAGCAGCAGTCACGGATCGGTTAGTAAAGTGTATTAGTCTAGCAGCAGCATTCATAATAGACTGAAGGGGGGCTAGCCTGTGTAAAGGTAGGCCAGTTTGGGGGGAGTTGCAGTAGTCCACGTGGGAAATGACCAATGAGTGGATACGTTTTGTGGTATTGTTAGGAAGGGGCGAATTCTAGAAATGTTGTGGAGGTTTAGGCGGTAAGATTTAGATTGTGTGGATATGGAGGCTGAAGAAGAGTTTAGAGTCTAGGATTACACACAGCACTCTGGCGTTTGTGGAGGGACCAATGGTTGTGCCATTGATCTCAATTGTAAAGTCATGGGGAGGAGGAAATATTACAAGCCCTGTTTTTGGAAGATTGAGTTTGAGGAAGTGGTGTGGCATCCATACTGATATGTCACAGTAAGTTTGTGATAAGTGAGGAGATTGAGGGGTTGAGCTTAGGAGTTGAGAGATAGATCTGGGTGTTCTCAGAATAGAGGTGGTATTGGAAGCCATGGGAGGTTATCAACTGGCCCAGGAAAGAGGTAAAGAGAGCGAATAGGAGGGGCCCTAAGGACAGAGCCTTGAGGTACCCCAACAGAAAGAGGAAGAAGAGTTGAGGAGATAGTGTTGAATGTTGCACTGAAAGTGCACTGAGATAGGTAGGAGAACCAGTAAAGAGCAGGGTCACGGAGGCCAAGGGAGTGGAGTTTGTTGAGGAGTGGGTGGTCAGCTGTGTCGAAGGCAGCAGAAAGGTCCAAGAGTATGTCTATAGAGTACTGGCCATCATTGGTGAGTTTTAGTAGGGCAGTTTTAGTGGAATGTTCTGGACTGTAGGGGATTGTGAAGGTTGTTGTCAGTGAGGTAGGAGCTCATATGGTTGTGGACAAGGTGTTCAAGAAGCTTGGAAGCAAACGGGAGCAGGGAGATGGGTCTTAAGTTATTCAAACAGGTGGGATCCAGTGAGGGTTTTTTACATATGCGTGTAACCAATACATGTTTGAGCGGGGAGGGAAAGGTGGCGGTGGAAAGGGAGAGGTTGAAGATGCTAAAGAGTTTAGAATAGAGCAGGAAGGTGGTCACAGTGATTGTGAGGGTCCAGAGGACAGGTGGTGATGTGGTCCATGGAAAGGAGTTTAGCTATCGGTTGAAGGAGAAACGTATCGAGTGTGGTGTTGGACCTGGTGTGTTGGTTGAAAGAGGAAGTTGGGCACTGGATTTCTCATCACGAATTGTTGATTGTGTTTTTGAAATAAATGGCAATCTCCTGCAAGGTAACCAAATTGGTGGGTGGAGGCAGTAGGGGATGAAGTAAGGAATTAAGGGTAGAGAAGAGTTGACAAAGTTTGGATTAGAGCGTTTTAACGAGAGTGGTATAGTAGGTTTGTTTAGCAGTGTGGAGGCAGGAGTTGTATTTGAGAAGGGCAGATTTGTAGGGGGTGAAGTCTTGCAGGGATTTTGTTTTACGCCATGCTCGTCCAGGAGCACAGCTGTGTCTCTTGAGACTTCTGGTGTCATCTGTTAGCCAGGGTTGTAGCAGATGAGGCCTGGTTCTGCTGTGTCCAGGGAGGATGACAGTATGTTGTAGATGGAAGTGGTCAGGTCTGGACAAGACGGGTGCAATTTTATCATAAAGTCAGTCAGTAGCAGAATGAAGAAGGGAAGGGTTGAGGTAGCGAAGGTTCCTGCAGGTAACAATTTGCAGGTTGGCGGCATGGGGGGTAGGAGACGGAGAGTGTGAAGCAGATAAGGTTGTTATCCGAGAGAAAGGCAAGTGGGTGTTATGTTGCAGGGAGTGCAGAGGTGGAAGAATACGAGTTAGAGGGTGTTGCCATTGGAGTGAGTGGTGGTTTGTGTCCACTGTGTTAGGTTGAGAAGTGGCTGAGATGTTAACATTGTTTGGAAAGTTAGTCACCAAGGATGATGGCGGGGTGTTTGATCTTGGCCAAGGCATCATAATAAAAAAGGAAGTGTAACTTCCAAAAAGTATAAACAGTAGTTTCAAAGACATGGCAAAGCAGAAGTTGCGTACTTGCAACGTAGCCCAGTGTCTCAGAGAAGAGTTTAATCAGTGGTTACAGCGAAGCAGATGTGGCTTGCAGACAGGCAAAGTGACTTTTGTGTTGCAGGGAAGAGTGTAGGCAGATACCTGAAAGAGTAGAGGAGAGAAGGCATGCTGAGAGGATGATGTGTTGAAAGTGCTAGGCACTTAACACTTATGTGGCACTTGGTTGGGATTCCAGGCTTGTCACTTCTTGAACAAATTAGCATGGGATCCTTTTACAAAAAACACTGAGTGGCATTGTTGTGAACGGGCATCAATTGAAAAAATTTGATTTTCACTGTCATGCAATTCTGTGCAACTCAAATTGCATCAGAAATCGCACTAGTTTGTACAAGACCCAAATCTTTCTAGTGAGGACACAGTCAGACACGTTAACCCCACACCACCCTGTCAAAGAAAAAATATTTTGGCTTCTGTTAAAATTTAAGGTTTTCAGGTGTAGGTTTAAACTTTTGAGACAGGAGTAATATCCCGGGAAAAAAAAGTCATTGGTTGCTGTGGTTTTTAGTAAATTGTTGCACCTTTGGGGAAAAAAAATATTTATATATATATATATATATATATATATATATATATATATATATTATATATATAATTGTATTTTTATTATATAAAAAAATATATATATAATCTATGTGTGTGTGTTCAGGGCTTTTTTTTTCAGCTGGAGAACGCACTTTCGGTACCTGCAGGACATAATGTATGTAATGACAAGAGCACTAGGGTTTATTGATGATAGCTGCTGGGTGTGGGGAGGGGAGGGGATCTATTGTTGCTGGGATGGATGTATTGTTGCTGGGGGGGGGGGGTGTATATTGTTGCTGGCTGCTGGGGAACGATTTTAAACCTTTTCATGAACAAATTCAATACAAATTACTTGGCACTACAAAATCATACTTGGTTCTAAATTGTCTAAAAGGGGCAGTTCTGGGAGGTGGGTAGGGGTGAGACCAAGGGACAGTGCTCATAGGTGGATTAGGGGTAGAGACAATAAGTGACTCAGAATGGAGGAGTACATTCACCTTTTCTCTGAGAGAAGAAAAAAAAAATATATATATATATATATATATATATATATATATATATATAAATCTGTAATTGATTTTTGGCTACTAGGTTTGTTTTTCCATCTATTAAGCTGTGTGAAGTGTAAAATTATGCAAGGACATTGCTATTAATGTCTGTCCCCCATATTTTTTTATGCAAAGTCCAGAATCTCTGTAGCACACAACACCGTTACATCTGCTACAGCTGACTATTACAGCTGTTGTGTTAAATAAAAACAGATGTCAAAGCCAGAGGTCTGCTGTTCAGGGGAAATATGTGATTAAACACCACCTCAATCATTTATTTAACCCTGACAGATAAGAAAAAAAAAATTTGGTTAAAGTGTAAGTGTAGACAAATGGCTGTGTACACAGTTGAAATGCATGTTTGTGAACTGGTTTACGTGCAGAAACAATGCAAGTCTTCTAAATTGGACATTACTGCCAGACAGTAGGCAAATCGCCATATACTTTTCTGCACATAAAACATTAGAACTTTGTCAAAACTGCAGTCGGATAGTGAAAGTGGTTCTAAAGTCTCAAGGTTTTTTACCTTGCCTTAATGCCTTTTTCCCCCAATCGTCTTCCAAGTCAGCCCTTGAGAGATGGAGCTCCTCCTCACAATCAGGAAACACATTGCCATTAATTTTTCCTCCCCTTAAGAGGCGGTCCCTCAGGTCCCTGGTCAGTCTTAGTGTTTCCTCCATCCGGAGGAGACATGTTGCCAAAAGGACCTGAGGGGGGGCTCCATCTCCCATGGGCTGACCGGGACAGGTGTCTGCGGGTGCAGCAGTGTGTGTCAGCAGGGCTGACTGTGTGGAGTCTCTGTGCGGCAGGGCATCAGTGGACCTTACCGGAGCTGCATCACTGGCGTGGAGGAGGACGGTTCTTTGACCACGGGCAACCTTCCTTAGGCTGCGTGCAGGAGGTGTCCCGGGTTCGAATTTCTTCTGTGCCCAGGTGAGGAGAAAGGCGCCATTGCTGCGTTCCCTTGGCGGCGTCAGCGGGGGGGGCGTGTACCCACGTCTGAACGCCGCTTGACCCGGAAGACGCGGGGCGTCATTTCCGGGTAGGAATAACGCAATCGGCGTGCGCCGGGGAAGCTGGTCCAATCCCCTTAAAGGCGCGGGACATTCGAACGGTCGGCTGGTGCTAGTAGCGTGGACGCGGCTGCAGACGGCAGTATCGAACGCCACAGCAAGCCAGGATGCTGGAAGAGGATGAGATTCCATCGGCCCAGGCTCCAGGAGGCAAAAGCACCAGCAGGATGCAGGTAGGCACCAGTGGGTGACCTTTGTATCGGGACAGCAGCTAGGTGGTGATGGTGCACTAGCAAGCTGGGGCCAGGGGGTTACTAATGTCACTGGGTGTGCACTTTAGTAATGTGGTGCAGTGTGTATTTTTTTCTCACCGCCATGGGTCCCCCTGTGTTTATCTTTTGGCAGGTGAAACCACCTAAAGAGCCAAAGCCCACTCCCAAGAAGCGGTGTGCAAAGTGTAATACCAAGATGCCCTTGGAAAACACAGAGCCGCTATGCAAAACATGCATTGACAAACTGATTGAAAAACAGTCAGACGCAGTTTCTGCAAAGATTTTTGGATCCGTAAGAGATGATATGGCTAACACCTTTAAGGATCTCAAAAAGTTTATCGCAGAAGTTAAACCTCCAGCAGTTCCTACTGGAGTTTCCTCTCCCATGGCCTCACCCAGATCAGAAGTCGCCTTAGGGTCGCACGAGTCGGTGAGGGAGCGAGCGGGCAGCAGCACAGCTAGTGTTATGGCTACCGATAGCTCAGATCCAGAGCAGGAAGATGGGAGAGAAGAAAGAAAGGAACCCAATTACAAGTTATCTCTAGAAGACGTGGATGATTTGCTTGGGGCCATTTACGAAACTTTGGAAATTGAGCAGGAAAAAGAACTGCCTTCCAAACATGACCTGATGTACCAGGGTCTGAGGAAGAAAAAATCCAAAGTATTCCCAGTTCATCCGGTAATGTCAGATACCGTGAAAAACGAATGGGCAGACCCAGAAAGGAAACCTTTTTTGCGGCCAGTCACAAAAAGCGATTTCCTTTTAGTGAAGATCCAAAAGAAGTTTGGAATAAAAATCCCAAATTGGATGCGCCACTTTCTAAGGTCTCAAAAAATTCTTCATTGGCATTTGAAGACATGGGACACCTAAAAGATGGCATGGATAAAAAGGGCGACATTATCCTAAAAAGAGCTTGGGAGACAAGTGTCGCTAGTCTGAAGCCAGCCCTAGCCACCACTTGCGTGGCAAGAAACTTAGTTTTGGCTCTCAGCTGCAAGACCATATTAAAAATGGTACGCCTAGGGAGGAGATTCTGAATACACTTCCAGTTCTCTCCAAAGCGGTTGGTTATATTGTGGATGCATCCGCAGAATCAGTCAAGCTAGCAGCAAGGTCAGGTGGACTAGCAGTTGCAGCAAGACGTGCGATTTGGATGAAGACCTGGACAGGTGATGCTGCATCCAAAACAAGGCTGTGCAATCTCCCATTTACTGGGGATTTGTTTTTTGGTTCCGGCCTGGACGAGGCCTTGGAAAGTACAGCAGACAGGAAGAAAGCCTTTCCTGCTGAAAAACGAAAACCTCCACAAAAGAGGTTTTTTTCGTGGGCGGAGAGATCGTCCCCAAGAAGAAAAGAAAGAGTACCCTAAGAAAAACTGGACAGGTCACAAGGGGAAACCAAAGAGTAATGTCCTCTTTGCTCTTCTAACCAAGCTACCAAACAATGACAACAGAGTGCCAGTAGGGGGAAGACTGGCTACCTTCCTACCTCAATGGCAGAAGGCGACAGCCAATCAATTTATTTTGGACATTATCGCAAGGGGCTACTCTCTGGAATTCAATTGTCATCCTCCAGAGAGATTTCTAGTAACGAGACTTCCCAGGGATCCAGAGAAAGCCAAGGCTCTTCCACTGTTGCTAGGGGAGATGGTGGACCAGAAGGTCCTTACTCCAGTCCCAGAGAAGGAAAAAAGAAGGGGTTTTTACTCTCACATTTTTGTGATCAAAAAACCTTCTGGGAAGTTTCGGTTAATACTAAACTTAAAACCGTTAAACCAAGCGATTCAATACAAAAAATTTCGCATGGAGTCCATATTTTCGGTCAAAAACATTCTACAACCAGAAACCTTCATGGCGACCATGGATCTCAGAGATGCATATCTCCACATTCCCATCCGACAGGAGTCACAGAAATATCTGAGGTTAGCAGTGGAGATGGAGGGAAAGGAATATCATTTCCAGAGCAGAGCTCTTCCTTTCGGGTTATCCTCGTCCCCAAGGATATTCACCAAAGTGTTAGCAGAAGCTCTGGCCCCTCTAAGGTTAAAAAAGATGACCGTAATACCATACTTAGACGATCTACTATTTGCAGCGCCTTCGAAAGCACAGCTGACAAAAGACCTCACAGAAGCTCAACTGTGGTTAAAGTCACTAGGCTGGATTCTAAACGTAGAAAAGTCCAATCTGTGTCCCACTCAGAACATTCGGTTCCTGGGATATCTGCTCAACTCCATAGAACAGAAGACTTCCCTACCGGAGGAGAAAATCCAAAACCTCATCAAGAGGGTGAGTTCAATACAGAACAACCTCCCAATATCAGGGAGCTGATGTCGGTTCTGGGTCTGATGACATCATCGATACCAGCAGTCCAGTGGGCAAAATACCATCTAAGGTCACTTCAAGTATTTCTCTTAAAAAACCAAAGAGAAGATCTGGACATGTCAGTTTTACTCCCGACATCCGTAAAAAGGTCGCTGTGGTGGTGGAGGATCCACACGAACCTAAATCAGGATCTGACTTGGTCATTTCCGACCTCACAGAAATTGACCACAGACGCAAGCAGTTGGGGTTGGGGAGCTCACCTAGCAGGGCAACCTGCTCAGGGGAGATGGTCCCCAGAAGAAGCCAAGGCATCTTCGAACTGGAGAGAACTTATGGCGATAGCCAAGGCCATGGAGTTATTCCAAAACCAACTCAGAAGTCGTCACATTCTGATTCTTTCGGACAATGCCACAGCAGTGGCTTATGTGAACAAGCAAGGGGGCACAAGAAGCCCATCCTTAAGCCACATCTCCAACCAAATTTGCCGGTGGGCAGAAGGGTATCTTCTATCACTAGGAGCAGTCCATCTAAAAGGGGAAGACAACCAAGTAGCGGAGTTCCTCAGCCGCCAGGAGATCTCCCAAGAGGAATGGGTATTACACCCGGAGGTGTTCAGGGAAATTACAGCCCGCTGGGGGATGCTAAACATAGACCTGTTTGCCTCTCGGAAGAATGCTCAGGTGAAACATTTCTTCTCGCTAACCCAGCAAGATCAGCCTCTTGGGATAGACGCTCTACAAAATCCTTGGAACTTCAAGCTATGTTATGCCTTCCCTCCGGTTCATCTGATACCGCGGGTGGTAAAGAAGTTTCTACAGGAACAGACTAAACTGATACTGATCACACCATACTGGCCCAAGAGAACCTGGTTCTCTCAACTCCTCAGTCTCTCGGCAGCAGAGCCGTGGCTTCTACCTCACAGGGAAGACCTGATGTGTCAGGGACCCCTGACAGGCCTAAAACAAGAGAGTTTCAAATGGGCGGCCTGGTTACTGAGGAGGACCTCTTGAGATCTAAAGGACTCTCAGATAAGGTGGTGACAACGCTTCTGAGCGTTCGGAAACCAAACACCAGAGCCATCTACAGAAAGACCTGGAGAAAATGTAACAGTTGGTGCACTGAAAATAAAAGACTAAAAATGGATACACCCACCATCCTTGAATTTTTACAGCAGTGCGTTGATAAAGGGGTAGCGCACAGTACTCTGAAAGTACAGATTGCAGCGCTATCGGTGTATTTAGAAAGGACACTACAAGAGGACCCTTTGGTCTCTCATTTTTGCAGGGCATTGGCAAAATACAAAAAGCCCAAGACACAAAAATGTCCCACTTGGCATTTGTCAGTGGTCCTCAGGGGAATCATTAAACCTCCCTTCGAGCCACTACAAGATACATCCTTAAGATTATTGACTCTTAAAACAGTTTTCCTAGTAGCCATCACAACGGCACGTAGGATAGGGGAAATACAGGCTCTATCCGTTAGAGAACCTTTTTTGAAGATTCACGACGAACGAATCGTCCTTCAAACAGATCCAGAATTTACTCCAAAAGTGACGTCAACTTTTCACAAATCCCAGGATATAGTCTTGCCTTCATTTTGCAGTTCACCCAATAACAGCAAAGAGCAGGAACTAAGTCTTCTTGATGTCAGAAGGTGTCTACTTCAATATTTAGAAGTCACTAATGAATTTAGAACATCAGATGCCCTATTTGTCTTATACGCAGGCCAACTAAAGGGTTAACAAGCTTCCAAAAAGACAATAGCTAGATGGATCAAGACAGCCATACTAGAGTGCTATAGTGTCATGGAAATTACACCACCTAAAGAACGTAAAGCTCATTCAACAAGGGCTTCAGCAGCCGAAAGGGCAGGAGCCACTCCAGAACAAATCTGCAGGGCTGCAACCTGGTCAAGATTCTCGACCTTTGTTCAGCATTACAGACTGGATCTGATTTCCAGCCAGGATCAGGCTTTTGGTAGGAAAGTCCTCCAAGCCGTTGTCCCACCCTAGATTTGGTGAGTTCTTGGTTATCCTCTCAAGGGCTGACTTGGAAGACGACTGGGGGAAAAGCAGAGTTAGCTTCTTACCGGTAACTCTGTTTCCAGTAGTCTTCCAAGGCAGCACGATCCCACCCTAAAATGTCTAACCTTGTGGGGTTGTGTTGTGTATTATATCATTTCAGATTCCGGCCTTTGGTTCACAAGGATGACTGACCAGGGACCTGAGGGACCGCCTCTTAAGGGGAGGAAAAATTAATGGCAATGTGTTTCCTGATTGTGAGGAGGAGCTCCATCTCTCAAGGGCTGCCTTGGAAGACTACTGGAAACAGAGTTACCGGTAAGAAACTAACTCTGCTTTTTCTTGCCTGATCCAATCCAGCAACATGCACGAGAGCAGCGGCTCTTGCCATGGTCTCCTTATTGAGCAGATTAATAGCAGTGGGAGTTTTTGGCTCCCACTCCTGTCAATCAACTCCAGTGATGAGGAGGCAGGGGGCAGGCCCGAGTCCCGCTGTCTGTGTTCATGTACTTGGGGCTCAGGAGTGAGCATACACAAGTGCCTCCTTGGGAAGCGGCTTCCAATGGGGACACTGGACAGATTGGAGGAGCTGGGAGCACCGGTGGGGGATCTGAGGAGAGGCGGTTCAGGGTCACTCTGTGCAGTTCCATTGTACAGAGCAGGTAAGTATAGAGATGTTTAAAAAAAATGCAATTGTTTGAAGGAACAGCATCTTAATGATTAGGTTATCTGTGTTCTCTCCTTCAGCCAGCTCCATATATATATATATATATATATATATATATATGTATGTATGTATGTATGTATGTATGTGTGTGTGTGTGTGTGTATGTATATATATGTGTGTATATATATGTGTGTGTGTGTTCGTGTGTTCACAGCACTGCAGTATACGCAGTTGAGCCTTAGGCCTCATGCCCACTGGCGTTTTTACAGCTGCGTTTTTGAGCGTTTTTTACAGCTTAAAAACGCCTGTCCATGTTATTGTAAATATATATTTTTTTTTTTTTGAAAAAAAAACAAAAAAAAAAACGTCGGAGCTAAAAACGCGACCGCGCGTTAGTGCGCGTTTTTTGCGCGTTAGTGCGCGTTTTTGCGCGTTTTTTGACGCTCGCGTTTTTTCCTGCCTAGTTCTGACGCTGAGGAACGCACTGGCCCTGGGTTTTTTTTACAGCTTACAAACGCCTATGCTCTTTACAGCTCAAAAACGCCTAGGTGGGCATGAAGCTATAGACTAACATGGACAGGCGTTTTTAAGCTGTAAAAAACGCTCAAAAACGCGGCTGAAAAAACGCCCGTGGGCATGAGGCCTTATTGTCAATCAGCACTGCTCCTTTTTCTCTGCAGGTCTACTTAGTGTCACAGTAGGGGTAGGGTAGAGACAGAATAATGTAAAATAATTAAATTCTTTGATTTAACCCCTTTGTGATCAAACAAACCTTAATGCCCAAGCCCAATTTTGCAACTTTGACATGTGTTAATATAACTTTGTGTATATATACACACACATATAGCAGCTGCTTTGTTTATCCAGGAGGATTATACCCAGTTTTTTCAGGACCAATTGGGCATTCATTTGGTGGGAAATGCTTAATGGATATATCCTGAAAGGAAGACTGACCCAAAATAGTAAAAAAATAACTTTAGCCTTTAATTTTTATGTCCTTACCATGATCCACTGTCCAAAAAAAAACCTGCAAAATCAATACTTCTCCTGACAATTGTGATACAAAAATAAATATATAGATATATCTGAAGTTTGTATATTTCAGCTATCCACTCTATCACCTGAGGAAGAGTTTAATGAAATGCATTGGGTCAACCACAAGATAAAAGTAAGAGTATCGCCAAAGCTTTTTTGGCTGTATTTCTACGGGTTTCACAGGGGATTGCAGTTCGTTCTGCACTACTGTCAGCTGTTTTCAGCTGACACCTGGCTTTAGCTAGTCCAGGCCCTGAAAAGATCCCGGTTGGGATCCACCTAGATGTCTGAACTGGCAGCTGGCTTAACCTCCCAGCTCTCCAGTGAGCGCAGGAGGGGTATAGTAGAGAGGCAGTGATTGACAGTCACTGGTTCTCTGCAGCCTGAACACCTGAGAGCTGAGTGATCCGCGGTGTTAGATCGCTCAGTTCTCTTTCTGGAGCCGGAGGGGGACAGATGCAGCATCCACCTAGATGAGTATAATTTTTTTCTAGGAATCCTGAACTTCTCTTTTGACGTCGCATACTATACTGTATAAGATCTGTTTGTATTCCTATATAGATAATGTATCCATCTTTTTGGATTAAGCACCTTTTGTCAGCCTTTAATGTCTTATACAAAAAATAGTAGTGAAGTTCAAGGCCTTCTTTCACTATCTCGGCGCTATGGTCTTTTTGAATGGTCTTTAGCAGATATCACCAAATGTTCAAAAGTTTACCATATGACATTTATAATAATCAGGTCAGCAGCCGCTTTATAAAGTGCATAATACACACATATCTACAAAAAAATAGTAAATTGCAACAAATAAACTTGTCAATTACTAAAGCAGCGCTTAGTAGTTATAATAAATATGACTACTCTATCATATGGAAGTCCATAAGAGTAAATGAGATATAGATAAGAAAATAGATGAATAAAACTCTATATATAAAAACCGCTTAATAAAGTTCTGGTAGCAAGGATAGTGGTATGGATAATAGTGTCCCAACTGCCACAAGGGATGATCTATGAGGCTTGGTAAGCTTCTTATTTTGCTGCAGCTTCCACTATATTCACAATTCCACAATCCTCTTTCCTTACCAGATGGCTGAAAAAGACAGGCACTGTACACCAATCATCCGATCGTCGTCGTCCTTTCTGTTCACAGAGCCTTGCAATGCCTCATGGGACTTGCAGTCTCGGAGGACCGCCAGTTTGAGACCACTGCTTTAAGATTGCATTGCTGAACGAAAAACAAACCGCCAGAAGAAAGCTGGTCATATGAAAAACTGCTGTATTCTAGAGGAAACCAGGGGGAGTACCCAGCGTTTTGAATCAGTGTGAGCAGTGGGAGATCTAGCTGTAAGGAGAAGCGTTGGAGGTTCCAGAGTGAACGGAAAGGAGGAGGACGATCGGATGATTGGTGTACAGTGCCTGTCTTTTTCAGCCATCTGGTGAGTAGGAACCCCTAAGGGACAACTTAGAAGGAAAGAGGATTGTGGAATTGTGAATATAGTGGAAGCTGCAGCGAGATAAGCTTACCAAGCCTCATAGATCATCCCTTGTGGCAGTTGGGACACTATTATCCTTACCACTATCCTTGCTACCAGAACTTTATTAAGCGGTTTTTATATATAGAGTTTTATTCATCTATTTTCTTTATTTCTCATTTACTCTTATGGACTTCCATATGAAAGTAGTCATATTTATTATAACTACTAAGCGCTGCCTTAGTAATTGACAAGTTTATTTAATGTCTTATGCTGCTTTTCAGGAGTTGTAAAATAACATTTTGATGATTTTGTATTTATAATTTTTCTGGTATGGATATTAGTTTATCAATATTTGTGCCTAAAAAAAAAAAAAAATACCTCCACATAAGAATTATCTTGTTCGTTATACTAATAAGCTTTGATCATTTTTAAGAAAGCCTTTATGCATCTCGGTCATAAGTATCTCCAGGATAGAATTGGAGGAATCCCAGTTGATCGTCACTGTACTACATCCAGGACAATATAAAAAGTTTTGGATGCCCTTCCTTTTTTAAATTTAAGGGAAAATGCTATTCGCTGATATGACCTTTATCCCAAGCTGTTGTGTTCTTTCTTTTTCACCTGACCTGTCCTTTCTTCTGTCTATGTAGGTATATATTTGTTTTTTAGAGCATAACAATAAATGTGATATTTATTTTTGGTTATCTTCTCTTTCCTTCCTTTTTTTTTCTCTCATTCTCTCCTTCTCACAAAAGGAAGAAATGTCCCTGGAAAGCAAATGAGAGAGGTTAGTGAGAGCTGGGCTCGCTGCCATCCAGCTTGTGTCTGTCAAATTTCACATCCTATGTCTGGCATTTGTGCAGCTACCAGTCTCTTTAGCCAAGTGCTTCTTACAAACGTGCTGTAACATGCCAACATTTACTACCTCTCATCAACTGTTAGTAGGACAGCAGTAAGCCAGTGGAAAGGTTCCAGTGTATGACATACTTTTGCCCAGGATGAATTGAGCTGTAACTATAATGTCCTTTTTCAGTTATTCTGTTTCTGTCTAAATATAATTAAACGACTACCTTGTAATTGGGTATAATTCTAATTTTCATACATAAAATATTTGCTGTTTATCACTGCGGCAATTTTATCATAGTGCTTATTGTAATTTATTGCTGTATTATAGTTATAAAAAAGATTAAAAAGATGGGGCTTTAACCTTGGCCCACATCTTTATATAGAGTTGTAAGTTATTGACACCAATTTAAAAGCAGATCAATTTTCTTTAAGGGAAAGTAAATTAAATACAACAGATTGCTATGTAATTTCTACCGTGACTGGACATCGAAGACTAAGTTACTGTGATGTCCTTTGAACTACAAACAGAGGATCTTGGCTGTGGCCTACATAAACTATTGGACAGCTCTGAATGGACTAGTAGTTTTGACAACACTAATATGTAATGCTTAAAAGCATGATTTATAAAAAGAATATACATCTACAGGTTTAAAAATGACCTTGATCTTATGTAAGGCCACACAGCACAGGAAAGGCCAGCATTTGGGCATCACTTTTTTTTTTTTTTTTTTAAGTGTTGAGAGGTTTTAAAATCCTGCCATGTTGTAAATAACCCTTATTTACATCATGAACAATGACTAAGTTTTTTTTTTCCTGATTTCTGCAACATATTTTGCAAGTACAGAATCACAGTATATATAAAATATGCAAAGTGGTTGGAGGGAAGCTTCATAATGGCAAAGATGTTTTTATTACAAATTATGTGAGCAGACTGCAGTTTCTCTTTAAGCAGTGGGAAGGTCTTAGAGAGTGTCCAGCACCCATCCAATATTGTACCATGAATGGTTGCTCTGACAGGAGTCTGGTTCTACCATGTGACACAGATTTTTTAAACTGCTTCTAGTAACATTTCAGCCTGTTCACACGGGCTTCAGCTTGCATAAGAGTTGTGTGAGCAGCAAGCTTATATAAAACTTTCAACAAGCTTAAAACAACCTTCTTGAAGTTTGGCTGTACTTCTGTTGATCACAGGAGTGCAGATAGTTCTCCACTCCTGTGCCCCATTTCAGCAGACTGCGGGCTCAAGTCCACTATCAGCTGATGCCACAGAGCCGGTCCAGGCTCAGGAAAGATCACGACCATATGGTCGGGATCTTCCCACATGCCTGGATCGGCCCCCGGCTCAGCAAGCCACTGAAAGCCTGAGCTGGCTGCTCCTGCCCCCTCCACAGCCCAGCACTCCCGTGAACAGGGTGGGGAGGGGCCAGAGCAGACAGCGGTGATTGACCGTCACTAGCTCTCTGCTCATTGAGCACTGAGAACCAAGCAATCGGCTGTGTTTGCTCGGTTTTCAGCCTTGGAGCCAGCGGGGGACAAATGCTGCATCGGACCGATGCTGCATTCACCTATGTAAGTATGATTGGAGAAAAAAAAATCATACTTCTCTTAAGTTTGACATGCCTACCAATGAGCATTCACCAGGTATAGGCGACGGTGACTGTGCCATCCTGCATCCTACACCCTACTTTTGACCAGTAAGGCAGCCTGCTTGCAATAATTGCATGTAAAATTTGGGAGGCTGGTTGTACCCAAGTTGATTAACTTGGGTACATTCAGCCTGCCCATACATGGTTCGAATTCAGCAGGAACCATTGGAGAGTTGAACAGTCTGTGGCTCGCTTTAATCTCTCCTATAGCAAGAATATGTATGGGTGGCAAAAGAGTGTAGCCTAGCAACTTGCGCTTTGGTGTTACTGTCTATTGGCTCAGTAAAGAGCTGATACGAGTTATAACTAGGAAAAAAAAGAAAAAAAATATTTTGTTAGAGCTTAACTTCTGGGAAAGTAAAAAGCTTCTCTTGCAGTGGGGCTGGCCCTGCACTGTAAGAGTTAAATGTTTGTTTGGGTCTAGGGGACTGGGAAAAGTAGTTTTACTTACCCAATCCTCCTCTCCCCTGGCAGCCAATGCTTTTTGTTACTCTTCTAAGCTCCTCAGCGTCTTCCTGTTCAGTGTACGGCTGTGGGCTCTGCATTGTATTTGAGGACATTGGAGGACCTGCGACTGCTGTGTGTAGGGGAATAGATGCTTTGGTACATGATCTAGCAGCACAGAGGAGAACGTATTGAAAACATCAGAGGTTTTCTGCATTTTGCAGTCGGGAAGATCACTACCACTGTGTGACTCCCCCTTTTGGCCTGGCATCGGCACCTCGTGTTTTCACCAAGGTGCTCGCCCCGATTCTGGCCTTGCTCAGACAGCGAGGGATCGCTATCGTGGGCTACCTGGACGACCTCCTTCTGAGAGCTGCTTCAGACTCAGAATTAGAGGAGGATGTGACTATTGCCAGTCTGATCCTTCAAGAATTTGGTTGGGTAATGGACCTCCAGAAGTCGGTGTTGGTGCCGACTCAGCGCCTGGAATACCTGGGCTTGGTTCTGGACTCCTTGGAGGCAAAGGTTTTTCTCCCTTTAGAGAAATTGCAGACTCTTCAGGTGGCGGTGAAGCGGTTGGCAACCCGCAGGTGGGCATCGTTGCGATTCTGTATGCGAGTCCTGGGGCTCATGGTGGCCTCCTTTTGAGGCGGTACCGTATGGTCAATTCCACACTTGAGTCTTGCAGAAGGAGATCCTGTCCAAATGGGACAAGTCTCCGTTGTCTCTGGATTGTCAAATTCAGGTGAGCCCAACTAGTCAGGGCTTCCCTGGTCTGGTGGCTGAGGTCTCCGGCCCTTCAGTCCGGAAAGTCGGTCCTTCCCTTTCATTGGATGGTGATCACGACGGACGCCAGCCTGACCGGTTGTGGAGGTATTTGGGGGGTTCAGTCGACACAAGGTCGCTGGACACCAGGAAGAATCTCGCCTGCCAATCAATGTGCTGGAACTTCGAGCGATCAGGCAGTGCCTCTCCACATGGTCACAGAGGCTACAGGGGCATCTAGTCAGGATCCAGTCGGGCAACGCCATGGCGGTGGCGTATGTCAACCATCAAGGAGGAACAAGAAGCTTGGCTGCTGCAGCAGAGGTCGCTCACATCCTGCGGTGGGCAGAAAGAAGCGTGCCGGCTGTGTCGGCTGTAGAAAACTGGCAAGCGGACTACCTAAGTCGCCAGATGCTGGACCAGGGAGAATGGTCTCTTCACCCGGACGTGTTTTAGCTCCTTTGCCTGAGGCATGGGGCACGCCAGACGTGGATCTCCTGGCTTCCCGCCTCGATCAAAAGGTGTTGCAATTTATGGCCAGGTCAAAAGATCCTTGGGCGGACGCGACAGACGCGCTGGTGGCTCCATGGGGGCAGTATCGGCTGATCTGTGCCTTCCCCCCGGTGAAACTTCTTCCTCGTCTGCTCTGCAGAATAGAGACCTAAGGGATTCCGGTAATCCTATTTGCCCCAGATTAGCCCCAGCATCCCTGGTACGCCGACCTAGGGAGCCTGGTGGCGGATGCCCCCTGGCGACTGCCGGTGCGAGAGGACCTTCTGTCGCAAGGTCCCATACTTCATCCTGCCTTACAGTCGCTGGCTTTAACGGCGTGGCTTTTTAAAGCCAGGTACTAAGGGAACGTGGCCTGTCGGATTCAGTAATATCCACCATGCTGAGGGCACGGAAGTTCTCTTCTTGGAAGATCTACCATCGCACCTGGGAGGCTTACATCTCTGTGTGAGGAGATGGAGTGGCGTCCACGGGCATACTCGGTTTCCAGGATCCTGCTGTTTTTACAGCGTGGAGTGGATCGGAAACTTACCTTAAGCTCCTTTTTTAAGGGGTAGTTTTTAGCCTTGGCTGTTTTCTTTCAACGACCCTTAGCGGCTCTTTCACTGGTGAGTACGTTTGTGCAGGGGGTTCGACATGTGGTCCCCCCGGTTCGACTACCACTTCCTCCTGTGGGGTTTGAACCTGGTGCTCTCGGTGCTTCAGAAACCTCCCTTTGGGGACATCAGAGAGATTCCTCTTTTGACATTCTCTCAGAAAGATGCTTTTCTGGTGGCCATTACATCTGTTAGAAGCGTTTCTGAGTGGCGGCCTTGTCTTGCAAGTCCCCATGCTTGATCCTCCGTAAGGATAATGCGGTGCTACGCCCGCAACCTTCGTTTCTTCCGAAGGTGGTTTCGGCCTTTCATCTGAATGAGGACATTGTGCTTCCATCCTTGTGTCCTCAGCCATCGCATCTCAAAGAGGTTGCGTTACATCCCTTAGACATGGTACATGCTCTGCGGGTGTATCTGTCTGCTACGGCTCAGTTTCGGAGGTCAGACTCAATGTTTCGGTCAGTGACTGGTCCAAAGAAGGGCCTGGTGGTCTCATCGGCCACCATTTCTCGGTGGACCTGACAGATGGTAATTCAGGCCTATGCCCTTAGAGGGCGGGCGCCTCCCTTTCCTGTCTTCGGCGCATTCGACCAGGGCAATTGGTGTCTCCTGGGCTTTCCAACATCAAGCGTCTTTTTCACAGATGTGCAAGGTGGCAACCTGGTCGTCCGTTCATACCTTCACTAAGTTTTACAAGGTCGATGTGTATGCATCTCCGGATGCTTGCTTCGGCCGCAAGGTTTTGTAGGCGACGGTTTGAGGCTACATCTCCTCCGTTGAGGAGCTCTGGTTGTTTGGGGTGAAGTTGTTTAAATGCTGATTGCCACCCCTCGTTTTTTGACACTGCTTGGGGATGTCCCACAAGTCATGAATTTTATAAGGAACTGTGTCCGTCCATGGACAAAAGAGAAAATAGGATTTTTGTACTCGCCGTAAAATCCTTTTCTCTGAAGTCCATGGACGGACACAGCACCCTCCCCTCCCCTCCTTTTTAAGTTTGTACTGCTTTTTGATGACTCAGCTGCTGAGGCAGTGTGAGGGGTTATGACCAGAGGGACCGCCCCCTGGGTGGGGCTGTTAAGCTTTGCTAAAGTTACATGTTTTAAATATCTAACATGTCTGCCTAGTCCTCTCCTAATAGACGGAACATAACCCACAAGTCGAGAGCTGTGTCTGTCCATGGACAAAAAATAGGATTTTTATAACGGCTTACCTGTAAAATCCTTTTCTTGGAGTACATCACGGGACACAGAGCGGCATAGTCATTACTATGTGGGTTATATAGTTTATACTAAAAAGACATATAAATTTTACCACCTACAAGTGTCAAACAAATTTGTCTAATGCGGCGCTCTCATTGATACTGAAATCAATAAGGATCACTATTGTCCTAAAAACAATAGTGGGAAATCCAGAACTCCCAATAGGGCAAGAATATCCTAATAGATACAATTCAATATGTCCTATCACAATATTCTTTAGAAATTTTTTTCATCCAATGTGCATCCTCCTCACACGTTACTTCGGACAAACGTATCGAAAGCTCCCCATAGGGATTGCACTCACCAGATCATGGCAGATAATAAGCCTCAAACGAACTTCAGACACAGGCTGCAGTAGAGGAATGACTTCTCACAATCTCTGCAAATGTCAGCTGGTAGTGAGCTCATACGAGGTCCAAGTACAGGATGCAAAATAGTGACTTCTCTGGATATCCTCTTCACATAGAGGTGTGCAATTTTCCTCCCGGGATTTGTACAATGGAGAGAAAGGGAAAACTCTTCCTCCTCATGTGTTCATCATGTGTTCATTGAGATGAACACATGAGGAGGAAGAGTTTTCCCTTTCTCTCCATTGTACAAATCCCGGGAGGAAAATTGCACACCTCTATGTGAAGAGGATATCCAGAGAAGTCACTATTTTGCATCCTGTACTTGGACCTCGTATGAGCTCACTACCAGCTGACATTTGCAGAGATTGTGAGAAGTCATTCCTCTACTGCAGCCTGTGTCTGAAGTTCGTTTGAGGCTTATTATCTGCCGTGATCTGGTGAGTGCAATCCCTATGGGGAGCTTTCGATACGTTTGTCCGAAGTAACGTGTGAGGAGGATGCACATTGGATGAAAAAAATTTCTAAAGAATATTGTGATAGGACATATTGAATTGTATCTATTAGGATATTCTTGCCCTATTGGGAGTTCTGGATTTCCCACTATTGTTTTTAGGACAATAGTGATCCTTATTGATTTCAGTATCAATGAGAGCGCCGCATTAGACAAATTTGTTTGACACTTGTAGGTGGTAAAATTTATATGTCTTTTTAGTATATGCGTTTATATATTTTGAATGTGGCAGCTTAGCATAAAAATAGTCACACAGATATATTGGTCTGTGTCATTATAAGGAGATCTAAGGTGTATACAGAATTGGAACAGGCTCCATAGCGCTGGGTATAAGGAGAACTAGGTTGCGCCTTAGTAAGTTTTCTTTATTTTTTGTTTATATGGGTTATATAGTTTACCTTCAGGTGCTGGCACTGGCAACTTCCAAACCGGAAGTACCCTCCCCTATATAAGCCCCTCCCATCCGGGAGCACCTCAGTTTTGTAGCAAAGCAATAAGTGTCCCCAAAAGAGGGGTGGGAGCTCTGTGTCCCGTGATGTACTCCAAGAAAAGGATTTTACAGGTAAGCTGTTATAAAAATCCTATTTTCTTTCTCGTACATCACGGGACACAGAGCGGCATAGTCATTACTATGTGGGATGTCCTAAAGCAATGCCCAATGAGGGAGGGGGATACACCATACATAAGCTGAGCGCTATCAGACATGAGGATCTTTTGCGGCCTGCAACACACTGCGCCCAAAGGCGACATCCTCCTGACTTCTAACGTCCACCTGGTAGAACCTAGTAAACGTGTGTACTGAAGACCATGTTGCGGCCTTACAGATTTGAGCCAGGGAGGCCTGGTGATGCACTGCCCATGAAGTTCCAACTGCTCTCGTGGAGTGCGCCCTAACTTTGAACGGAGGCGGTCTCCTTCTCAAGCCATAGTCTTGCATTATGACCTGTCGAATCCACTTGGCTAAAGTAGATTTTGACGCTGCCTGACCCTTTCTGGGGCCTTCCGGCAGAATAAACAAAGTATCCGTTCTGCGAATCTGAGCAGTGGCTTTTAGATAAGCTTTAACTGCTCTTACTACATCCAAAGAATGTAATAACTTTTCCTCTACCGAACTAGGCTTGGGGAAAAAAGAAGGAAGAACCACATCTTGGTTCAAATGAAACCTCGATACCACCTTAGGAAGAAAGGCTGGATGAGGACGTAACACTACTCTGTCCTTATGGATAACCAGATATGGCTCCCTACAGGACATAGCGGCTAATTCCGACACTCTTTTAGCCGAACAAATGGCTACTAGAAAAATCAATTTCCTGGTGAGAAGAACCAGGGAAATATGCTGTAATGGTTCAAATGGTTGTTTCTGTAGAACCGACAGAACCAGGTTTAAGTCCCATGGACATATGGGAATATTAACCGGAGGGCTAATACGCATCACTCCTTGTATAAAGGCTTTGACTAGTGAATGCGAAGCCAAGGGCCTCTGAAAAAATATTGACAAGGCCGAAATCTGTCCCTTGATAGTACTTAAGGCAAGCTTCCTATCTACAGCCCACTGTAGGAAGTCCAGAATCCTACCTATTACGTACTTACGTGGATGCCATTTCTTGGCTTCACACCAGACGATGTACGCCTTCCAGATTCTATAGTAGATCTGCCTGGATACCGGCTTCCTGGCATTGATCATGGTAGATACCACAGGATTAGAGAGACCTCTCTTTTTTAGAATGTGGGCTTCAATAGCCAGGCCGTCAAACCTAGGGCTGGTAAGGAAGGGTGGTATATCGGTCCTTGCGAAAGCAGGTCCGGACGATGTGGGAGGGTCCAAGGACTCCCCACAGACATCTTTACAATCTCCGCGTACCATGCTCTTCGGGGCCACGCTGGAGCTACCAGAATCACTGGTTTCTTTTCTACCCTGATTCTGCGGAGTAATCGAGGTAACAATTGTGGCGGTGGGAATGCATATATCAGCTTGAACTGATCCCAAGGGAACACTAGGGCATCCGAGCCGCAAGCTAGGGGATCCCTTGTCCAAGAGACAAACCTGTCCACTTTTGCGTTGAATCTGGATGCTAGCAGATCTACATCCGGTGTTCCTCACCGCTGACATATTGTCCGGAAAACCTCGGGATGAAGGGACCATTCCCCTGGGCATAATTGTTGGCGACTTAGAAAGTCCGCCTTCCAATTCTCCACTCCTGGAATGAATACCGCAGATATGGCTGGGACATATCTTTCTGCCCATTTCAGGATGCAATTTACTTCCCTCTGGGCTGCACGACTCCTGGTGCCACTCTGATGATTGATATATGCCACTGCCGTGGCATTGTCCGATTGAATTCTGACAGGGGACCCTTGGAGTTTGGATGTCCATGCTACTAGGGCATACCGGGCTGCTCGTATCTCTAAGAGATTGATGGGCAGGGCCCTTTCAACATCCGACCATCTGCCCTGGAGAGACCATTGCTCCAGTACTGCTCCCCAGCCTATAAGGCTGGCATCTGTAGTGACCACCTTCCAAGAAATCGGACTGAAGGATTTCCCTTTTTCCAGATTCTGGGGAACCAACCACCAACGGAGGCTTTTGCGAACGGAAGGGGACAAGGACATTGGTAAGTCTAGGGCCTGAACTCTTTTGTTCCAGGCTGACAGTATGGCCCTTTGCAAATTCCTTGAATGGAATTGACCGTAGGGTACTCCTTCGAATGATGCCACCATTTTTCCCAGCAGCCTCATGCACAGGCGTATGGATGGCTGTCTTTTTGTACCCACTAGGTGGATCAAATCTCTCAAAGACGACACCTTTTCTTGAGGCAAGAACATTTTTCTCTGGTCTGAATCCAGCCTTAGCCCCAAGTATTCCAGACTTTTGACTGGTTTTAGGGCTGACTTGTCTCGGTTGATAATCCAACCGTGATATTCCAGATACTCGATTGTCTCGTGAACAACCACTTCTAGTTTTTCCACTGAGTGGTCTATCAGCAACAAGTCATCTAGATATGCCATTATCGTTACACCTCGTGTTCTTAGATTGGCCAATAATGGGGCCAGAATTTTTGTGAGCACTCGTGGTGCTGTGGCCAGACCGAAGGGTAAGGCTCTGAACTGAAAATGGCGCCCTTCTACCGCAAAGCGTAGAAATTTTTGGTGGACTGGAAAGATGGGAATGCAAATAAGCATCTTTGATGTCGATCGAGGCTAACCATTCCTCCCCTTGTAGGGCAGTGGCCACCGATCGGATCGACTCCATCCGGAAAGTCCTGATATGTAGGAATTTGTTTAGCCCTTTTAGATTTAATATGGGCCTCACGTCCCCGTTTGGCTTCGGGACTGTAAAGAGGTTTGAGTAAAACCCGAACCCCCATTCTTCCAGGGGAACCTCTATAATTACTGCTTGGAGCAATAATTGTTCTAGTGCCAACAGGAGGGATCCTCTCTTCTGGGGATCCCTTGGCACGTTTGACCTTATAAAATGGGAAGGAGGGGAGTCTTTTAACTCCAATTTGTATCCCAGACTTACTGCGGAGAGCACCCATCTGTCTCTGATCGTGTCCCGCCAGGTCTATGCGAACAACTGAAGTCTTCCCCCCACACGATTGAGTGGGGGCAACCCTTCATGCATTTGACTTTGGGGGAGGTTTTGTACCTCTCCTGATCCAGGGTTTCTTGTTACCCTGCAATTGTCCCTGATTTTTACCCCCGGGATTTGACCGAGGAGGCTGTCGGAACTGTTTCACAGCCGATGTCCTAGGGACTGGAGAAGCAGGCCTCTTAAGAGGGACCTCTAACTCTGTTTTTAACCGGCAAAAGTGTACTTTTACCGCTGGAAATTTTCTGGATATATTTGTCCAGGTCTTCCCCGAATAAGCGTTCACCATGAAATGGGAAGCTGACCAGCAATTTTTTACAGGGGGCTTCAGCAGACCAGTTTTTGAGCCACAGAAGCCTGCGCATATGTACTACAGACAGCGTAAGGCGGGAGGCCTGATGGATTGAATCCTTTATAGCGTCAACCGCAAAGCATAAGGCTCTAGGTAGATCAGCTAGGGCAAGAGCCTGCTGATCTGGCAAGTCTCTTAAGACCTGTTTCAACTGATCCTTCACTGCTTGGCAGACCCCAATAGCTGCCACTGCTGGTTGTGTCACCAAGCCTGCTGTAGCAAAAGCAGATTTTAATAAGGACTCAAATTTTTTATCTATTGGGTCCTTGAACATTTGGACATTATCCCCTGGACATGTCAGTGATTTATTCACACAAGAGATGGCTGCGTCCACTGTAGGGACCCTCCATTTTTTGATGAACTTATCCTCCATGGGATAGACCACCTGAAATCTCTTGAGAGGAGTAAATATTTTATCAGGATGCTCCCAATCCTGGTAAATGAGCCCTTCCAGTAAAGGATGGATCGGAAAGGAACAAACAGTCTGGGGCGCTTTTAGCGACCCCAACGAGGAGACAGAAGTGGATGATGGCTCCGCAAGGGGCATTTTAAATGCTGATCGGACCATGTTAGTCAGGGACTGAACCCATAATCTTTCAGCATGTGATGCTGAGAATGGCTCTTCCACTGTTGATTCCTCTACAACAGAATCGACCTCATCCTGATCCCCTTCAGGTAGGTCGATCCCTGTATGGGACTGTTGCTCTGCTAACAGGTACTCTGAGGGAGGAGACGGAGATCGAGCGCTGTTTCCCTGTGACAGGGAAGCAGCGATCAATGTTGACAATCTCTCTTCCAGCCCTCACAGAGCTGAGGAAAAAACCTCCTCTGTTACATACACAGGAGCAGGTGAACTGAGGACAGCCACAGTACCAGGTACTCCTGAGGGTGCTCCTACGGTCACTAACCTCTGATTCTTCAGGGGAGATTGGTGCAGCCGAAGCATGCCCAAGATCCTCAGAGCCCGATGGAGACCCCCTATGCTTCCTGGGATTTTTAGTCCCGGAGTTTTTAGACGGCATATTCCTAAGCCCAAAGCTGAGGTATTCCAGCCGAAATACACCACTTACTGACAATAGTCTAGCACAATTGCTGCTATAAAAACAGTTGGTGTCTACTAATGTGCCTTTCTATGGGGATGCCTGCATCAACCGCTTGCTGTATGCCTTTTTTAAATGTTGCCAGCTCTGTCTCTGCACTCCATAGCCAGCTCACAACACATAATTGTGCCTTTTAACATGCTGGGACGCCCGCACATGCGCAGAAGCGCTGCGGCGCGCACAGAGCGTCATCCCCCAAGCTTCGCCCCCTTTCCCAGCTCACCTCTATATATAGAGGCACGCGCACGGGCACGTGCGCCTTCGGCGCTCTTTTTTGAAAAGGGAAACTAGGGACAGGAGACAGGGCCCTTTGCCGCAGGCCGGGGGATGGACAAGCATTGCAACATGGCAGAGGAAGCAGTTTCCCACAAGAGAACTCACCATCTGCCTGGACTTGCTCTGATGAAAAGAAACCAGTCCACATGACAAGAAACTTTCCACAGCGGCCTCTAGTGGATTAACACAGGTACCACAGTCTATATATTTTTTTTTTTTTCTTGACCACTATTAAAACTATTACATTTTTTAGTAGTTACAGGCATGCATAAATATTTAGCGGGAATACCGTTAGGTAACAGGCAGAAAGACATATTAGGCTTGGGGGTCCCCTCAATAGAACCAAGTTCCTGAGGGGCCACCACTTACCTTTTCCCCACCGCAGGACTCTGTTTGGTCCACAGAAGCCCAAACTTCACCTATCACGGCAGGCATTGTAATTAAACCTTCAGGGACCGGGTTCCCAAGGATTCCACTCCCCTGGACCTGTATAGCACCCTGCACAGAAAACATCTTGGTCGTGGGTATGACCAGAGCTCTGGATCCCAGGGTCCAGCTCTCCTAAGAGAAGCATTACAGGCAAAACCTTGCTCTTCTCTGCAAGGCCCGGGTACCGACCGTTTAGCTATGAAGCTTTTTTGGTCGGATCCGGAATAGCTTACTGAGGCCCAAAAGAACCTGTACGCAAGCTCAGTGAAAAACACATGTTACTTCTTGGCCAACACCTTAGACACTGGCAAAAAACTGAGGTGCTCCCGGATGGGAGGGGCTTATATAGGGGAGGGTACTTCCGGTTTGGAAGTTGCCAGTGCCAGCACCTGAAGGTAAACTATATAACCCACATAGTAATGACTATGCCGCTCTGTGTTCCGTGATGTACGAGAAAGAAATCCTATTTTCCCAGTGTCCTGGAATTGACTGTCAAACTCTTTGTGCTTTAACTTCTTATGCTTTGCTTTTGTGCTGAGTGTATCTCTGCCAGACACTTGTCCATATGTGTAAATATAACTAACTTGTGAGTGTTTTGTGTTGTCTTCTGATGCAATCTAATGAATTAGGCCCTCTTGGGCTTCATTTTCCTTGATGAAGACAGGTGTATCTGCATTTTATATTAGCTGACATTTATTATTCAAACTTTCCACCTGACATTTAAGAAAATGTTTGTGCCTTATATATATATATATATATATATATATATATATATATATATATATATATATATATATATATATATATATATATATATTCAATGAAAAGAAAATTTGATTGCATGAGTTGTAATTATGTTCACTGTAAAAAACTTAAATAAAACCTGTGGCCGTAAAATATAAAGCGTTTATTTTGGTTTTGGATAGAGAGCTGAGTGGTTAATACTCCTGTCAGGTTTCTGTTGCCATCTCTGACCCTATTAGGATAATTTAGTCTTTCTATTTGTCCTGCTGACAGATGTTATTGGGGCTGAATGTGAGTGTAAAAAACAAAATTCTGACTTGCCACCAGAACATAGAGGGGAAATCGTGCAATGGAGCCACTTATGCCAGTGACTAGTGAGGTCATGTACCTCACTTAACGAATACCATCACCCGAAAAAGCAAAGTACCGTTTATTCTTTTTTCCCTCCAGCCTCCAATTAAGTTGCAGCTTTTTTCAGGGAGTGAGTGCCTTTTTATTTTTTTTGTCAGGTTCTTGCTCCCCTTCCTCGAATCTCGCCTAGGTGAGGATGGCATTGGCTTGGTTCATTAGCTTGTAGCGCACATTACTTGGGTCAGTAGTATGTAATGCAGAGTTTAGAGGTTAGGAGCATGTAACAGTGCAAAGACCGACTGAAATGACACAGGGGTCAGTCATAAGTAACACAGGGTGCAGTAAGGAATGTATAGCACAACAGTATAGTTTATGTAACAAAGCAAAATGTGTAAAATTTACAGAGCACAGTGGTCTGCGGTATGTGATATACGGAGTGCATTCAGCTAAAATATGTGACCAAAGGAGTGGCTTTTTCAGTAGCTAATGCCTCATAATTCTGTCATGACACTCCCCACCCATTGCATACTGAGGTAGCAAAACAAACTTGGCAAGGATTCTTCTCTATCCAAAACAAAAAAATATTTGGGCTAAAGATATATGTATTACATAGGTGTGGAGAAGCTAATGTTTTTAAACATATGAATTTTTTAAATATTAAGATCCTTTACCTGATGGGAGTAATGATGTATTTTGCATTTTCTCTTCTAGGAAACCATGTAGGAAATCTTTTTCACATGGCTGATGATTTGGGAAGAGCGATGGAAACTTTAGTCACTGTCATGACTGACGACGAGGTGTTAGAGTAACAACTCCCTAAGCACCGCATGTGTTTTTTTTTATAGAACTATCTTCGTACAACAAAAAAGGGGATTAGACTGTAAGAGTTTACAAGAAAATATCTATATTTTTGTGAAGGGTAGTGGTACTATACTGTAGATTTCAGTAGTTTCTTAAGTCTGTTATTGTTTTGGTAACAATGGCAGGTTTTAAATGTCTATGCAATTGTACAAAACCAAGAAAACTACATGTAAAATCTTGATAGCTTAAAAAATCTTGCCATTTCTTTTTACAGAGGGCAATTTTGGGTTGTTTAAAAAATTTATATCAGTTATAAAGAAAGATTGTAAACTAAAGTGTGCTTTATAAAAAAAATAATTTGTTTATAAAAAAATCCCTTTGAAAAAGAAAAAAACAAAAACAAAACAGTGCGTTGTTTAGAATTGCCATGGCTTTGTAACTGTATATCAACAACATTCATATTAAGTGTCACTTTTTTTTTTTTTTTGTCCTTTGTGTATCAAAGAACATCAGTTTAAAGCACCAAATATGAAATTGACTTTGTGTTTCACAGACGCACCTGTTAATTGATAAACAATGGAACTTGAGCAAAAGTTTTTATATTTTCATTGACACAAGAAGCATCTAGACCACCGATGGGAACCCTGAGCTAGAGTATTTTTCAGTTTACGGGAACGGCTACACAAGCGGTACTAACAGTTCATAGAATTAAAAGGATAAGTTACTAATGTAATGTACTTTTGTAACAGCCCACTCTAACACAACAGTATTGTTTCTCACAGCTTACTGTGATTACTATTAAGCCCTATGGGCAAGGTTTCTTTTTTTTTGTTTTTTTCTTAAACTATGTACGATAAAACCTTTTTGTTTTAGACAATATGTACCAGTTTGCAATTGCAGATTTCATTTTTTACACGGATGAATGGCCAGAGCGCTCTGGAGTAGTTCTCCCCTGAGTGTGGTCTTAACTCTGGCCTTTAGAAACCTAATGCTAAGCAGTGATTGTGTTGTAAACCCATTAGGTTTTATCATTCTAGTGGTCAGACTACTGAAAGCTGATCTGGCCACCTGTTAGGGGTCGCTGAGTACCACTGTACCGTATTAAATGCAGCCCTTTGATTAGCTTTGTGATGAGAAGCCTATAATTGCTGAATAAAATGAGGCAACTCATTGGATGATACTGTTACCAATTTTTTAACATGTAACAATTTGCGAATGGGGACCTTGGTACTTGACATTGATCTTTTATGACCTCTGAACTTTTATGTTGAAACGGAAGCATCGTCATGCTAGAGAAATTTTAATTGTCTTACCATAATACTGTATTTTTTATGAGGGACAAGTAAAAGTGGTGCTGCACTGCTTAAGATTATTTAACCGTAGCAAGCCGAGCACCATTTTATTCTACTTTTGACTTATTTTATGTAAAATCATTTCCAACTAGATTACTTTTAGACATCTGGAGTAGCTAGCATTTTTAAGGGATACTGTGGTATTATGTAAATGTTCTATTCAGGATACATTTATGTCCTACTTAATGCGTGCTGTTAAGCAATAATTGACCAGTAATCTATATGTATGTTATCTTGTGCCCAGAAGTCAGCCCTTAGAGCTGTGTAGATGAAAACATTTATGTTACAGTCAATAGCCATTTGACAGATAACTATAAAAATCAGTGGGTAGAAAGAGAAAATTTGCGAGAGTTTATTTTCCCCTTCAAAACTTAAAAAAATCTACAAAGTCCTTTTGCTGTGGGCTAAGGTATCCTTTCATTTAACCTAGTTCTCATTATTGTTTCCTTAAGTGGCTGGTTCATTCAATAGAGAAATTGCCTCCAAGTAAGTTTTTACATGACTGTAGGGTTCATATGTAAGAATGTGTTCAAAGGCCCACGATAGCTGTCAGTTTAAATTTGTGAACCCTGTAATGTTGTTAAATATGATATAGTCTTTAAATCCACCACTTAAGACCTCATGGTTGTCCTGTTGCCTTTCTTCCAGGGGTCACTGTAAATGCTCAGGCGAATTACTGGTACCTTCTTGATGGAGATCCTTACAAGTTTAGCTGCACTTTTAAAGCTCTTAATACAGTTAAACTTACCACTAAAACACTCTTGTGCTCTACTCCCACTTTTGAGATATTGAGAGATGTATAAAGCCAACTTGTGCTTTTATGCTTCCAGACTTCTGTAAAGTATGAATTATGTCTGTTCACTTCATTAAGGGGTTCATGAATCTAAAAAAGTGTGCTTGCAAGAAAATTTATCGTTGTCCAATTTTCTATCTTGTTGCTACAGCAACAAGAAATGTTCATGTTGGCACATTTTTCTTTTAATACATAAATCATACAATCTTTAACTTCAATGTGGTTACTATCTATTGATAAGGTGGAATTTCCAAGGCTGGAGATACAAAGTCCTGAACAAAAGATGCTCTACAGTAAAAATGTCTTAGTCCCACAAAAGCTCAAGTTAACTTTTTTTTTCTCAGCCAGCCATTCTCTGTCTCATTGCATCTAGGTCTTTATAAAAACTCATCCAGGAGGATAAACAAGTCACTTATAGAAATGTGTGTATTGTTTAAATTGGGGAACCTTACAAAACTTGTCACTAAAGTGTTTTCCAGGAATTCTGTATGGGCCCTGTAGCAATCAGAGACTATAAAAGTGATCTAGATAATGAAAAGGCATTGGTTATATAAAAATGCGGTCCTGCACCCATGTCCTCAGTAACTCTTGAATTTGTACGTCTATCAAATCTGCTCCCTGGAGCTTTGGGAAATATAGTATGTTCTCTCTGTTTTGTATTAAAAGTAAAAATGTAAGGCCAGTGACTGCATTATCCTGACAGGTCTTCTGCTGGTAATGGTCATTGTCAGTGACTAACAGACTAATTACCAAGACCCACCAATGCCACTTAAACTAAAAGCAGGGGACTGCTGCTTCCCAGCACCAAACATTGTAGATATTTCCTTATTTTGTCTTGTCATTTGAACAGTGGAAGAGTTGTGAAATGAATTGCTTTAACAGGGTTCCCAGAAATGATAGCACTCCAGTAAAAGCAATCAGTGGAATCCATTTTCACCAAATGTGTTCTCAGTTTCCCATCGGAGTTTGAGATGCATTGCAACATGTCAACAGTCTGAAACAGGGTAGAAAAGCTACAAATGTGCGCTTCTTCATTAGTCCACACATCCATATGTAAAATAGAACCTCATGTCCAGAGACCCAGATGCTTCCATCAGTTGCACTGTTCTGTTAACAGGTTTCATGGCCTTGATGGCTGCTGATTGATCGTAGCATTTCAGTCCCTGTGTGTGTACATATGTGGACAATTTAATCCATCTGGCACCTTCTATGGGTGATTTGCTGCCTTGCCTATATTATATTGTTATATTACACAAGATAATGTGCGAAGGACAACCCAATGTTCTTTTGAAATGTGTCTGATTTTGTGTTTGTTTTCAGACATGGCTAACCATGTTGCATCTACCTCACTATGGTTTTGTGGTGTTTCTGAGCATTTCAACAAAACATAAAACATGAAACATTGGCACTATATCCATTGTGTAAGCAGGATTTTATAACTAACCTTTTGATTACTGTTGGCATATGTGAAAGTGTGTTCCCCAGCCAGAGTTGAACTACTGAAACAAATTTTACTATTTGCCATTTTGAAAAGGTTATTTTGAGTTTGCTTCTTTTTTTTTTTTGTTGGTATAATTATGTTTAGTTCCTGTGGCTAATTGTTCACATCAGAATACTCATTGTTTGCTCACAGAGGGCTGCCAGACTACAGTTTTTAAATGTAACTAAACTGCCAAGTAGCAGAATGATAAAGTATTAAACATTCAATTGAAAAACAAGTATGCATGTACTACTTTCATAGTCCTCAGCAAAATTAAGCTGTTGAGCAATAATAAATATTGGTTGTGTTTTATATAAGAGAGAGAGAGAGAGAAATAAACAATAATTTAAGAATAAAATTTTGCTTGAAAAGGATGTTAACACTCCACCATATTATGCTGATATTAAAAGAATAGCTTTGGAAAATGAAACTATAGTTAAATTGCTTAATAATTAAATTTATAGCACCATTCCTGTGGCTGGCTTCTATGCAGCTTTAGAAGCATCTGCAGCCTGGCGGGTTTGTGATGCCAGTGGGAAATTTATCAGTCCGGCTGGCCAAGCAGAGTTGCAAGATAGTAGAGCTAGGTGTCCTGGGACCTGAACTGTAGCTGATAAGGAGAATGCCCTGTAAAGTAAGAGTATTAACCACACATGTGGTTTGACTTAATTTTCCACTCAAAAAAGAAATCAAAATTTTGACTGAATGGGCATTTAGAGCCTTAGTATGTAAATCCAAGCCTCTGACTGCGTTTATATAGAATCTGAAAACATTTTATTGTAGGTCATTCCCAGGATGTAATGAGCAACTGTATAGACTGTTCTGTCATGTAGCAGTATTTCTATTTTGACAATGCTGATCCTAAGGATAGTGCTTACTGAAGCTTTAAGGCTAAATTACATGGTTCATTTTATTCTTCTGCTACTGTGCATTTAACCTCTTGGTTTCCATTTGCTGCAAGAGAGCCCATCACCTAAATTGCCCATGTAGTTTAGTCAAAATCTGGCAGTGATATGAATTTAGTTTTCTTGAACCACTACACTGACCCTTAATAAAATATTGCAAAATGCAGTGATGTGCAATCGTCCTTAGTAACCGTTTCAGAAATCTGTTGTAAGCCAACTAAGTAAGGACGAGGTGCAGTTAGTTTCTTATTATTTGCTACTTGATTAAATCAAAGGCATGCTCAAAATATTTTCTATAATAGAAAATCAAGTAAAGGAGATTTTTTTTTTGTTATATTTAATAATACCACATGCAACAATGAGTGGTGCAGTGTTTAGACACAGACCTAATACAGTTTAGGTATGTACAGAACAGCATCCAGGATCCAGTTCCAAATGTACTACATGGTGATGGACAAGAATTACACTGGAGATCTTATCTGTATCATTACTTCAGTGCAGATGCCTCTACAGACTGTTCCGTTTCAGTTGTGTATACACTTGTATAGAACAATCAGCAAGTATCTTTAGGAATAATAGAAAAGGGGTATACAGGGAGCCATGGCTACCATATGCAGAACTGGTCTATTGACGCTCAAGCACTGTTAATGCAACAGCCACATTCTTGGTGCGTTGGGAACAGCCTCCTGTCAAATTCTCTGTTATGCTCGAGTTTACATGCAGAGAAGTAAAGCATGTTTAGACCACTTCAATGGAAAGTTATTGGGATAAATACCAGACCACTATACTATGATTGAAAGATAAAATGGGGTTAATTCAAAACAAAGCCACTTGGCTGCCTTACACAGTCATCCAGTAGGGAAACTGGCTGCACTTATTCTTACAGCTCAATCCTTTTGTCTCATGCCCCAAGCATATATTGGGAACTGGACAATACATATATAAGTTAATATAAAGAGGCTTTACCTCTTATTTCTCGTTTTGTCTTTTTAATATTACTTGAAATGTGGATATTTATTGATAAATGTGTTTAAACTTTGAATTTGCCAGTGTTTTGCACATAGGTATATGCATAGTTAAATGTATATTCCTGCAGGGCAGGTAACTTTGCACATTGATCAGTTCCCATCTATTATGACTACACGTTGAAAGTTAATGGTCACGTTACCTAGTGTCCTATATTTGTTACACTATGTCCCAAAGCAAGATGGTACACAGCGGAAGGTGATGGCAGCTTAGATTATTAAGAAAGGTGTTTCAGTCTTCATGTACACATAACCTAGTTTGACCACTGGCCGTGGAAAAAACGAAAAACGCTGTAAAATCGCACCAGTGGTCAAAACGTTCCCATTCTGAATGTGATTTTTTCCGCATTCAGGAGAGGGCGATTGAGGGAGGTTGAACCTCCCCCAACCGCAGCAGCTCCTAGATGATTCTTAAAGCCTCAAAAAAAATGCCAAAAGCTCCTAAACTCAAATTCAGGAGCTGCTAGTGTACATAAGCCCTTACAGTTAGCAAGATAAACATTTGGAAAATGCTACAGCTGACCCCTTCATTGTGTCTTTTAGCCAATTTCAAGCCAAAATATTTTCTATTTTATTTGGGTAGTCAGAAATTGTGTCTCAAGGTTTTGTTTTCTGTGCCTTTTTGGTATCGATATCCCCTAAGGTGGTTAAAATTGCCTATCTGCCTGTCCATCCCTGTACCGTGAGCTGCGCCATATAAATTTTGACAATGCTGAAGCTGATTGATAGCCCGCGCACACATGGGAGTATTGTAATATTGGCCCGGTGCTTGATACCTGGAAGCCGACCACTAGAAGGTGTCAGCGACTGGAAGGAAGCTCCAGGATGCCGTGTCGCTGGAGCCAAGATGAGTATAGTTCCGCTTTAGGTGAAGTTGGGAAACGTTAGATCCTTTGTCAGTTTTCAATCATTTTTGTTGTGTCTCCAGTGGAGTGATTTCCTCTGCCATTCAGTCCAGGTGATAGGCGTCAGGAGAACTGAGGGGAAATCTTTTAGTAGAGGCACAAACCATTCTCATCTCTAGCCAAAACTTTTTAACATTTTCTTTTGTGCAATATTTAACTTTGCAATAGTTATCCATTCTCTAACTCCCTATTCCATCTTTGTACATTTGCAACCTCCCGTGTCCTTGTCAATCGTTTTGGACAGAGACTTTAATGTTTAAAAGGGACAGTTTTTATTACCAACATTTTTACATTTCTATCTTTGATATAAGAACACATCTAGTCTAGCTAAACTTGGGGGGGGGGGGAATCACTATTACTAATATATAAAAAATGAAGACACAGCATAATTTTTAGGAAGTAATTTTTGCTTTCACTGTTGGACTGTTTAAACTGTGCTATACAAAGAAGCAGTGAGTGGCATGTAAGCAGGTGCACTGTACTACTGATATGTACCCAGCTCCAATGTAATGGAGTGCTTAGCAGTATAGAATGTTATAATGTAAAATACTTATTTAAATTCTCACTGGTTACAGCAGAGCCGTAATAGCTCTTTAATTTATGTAGCTGTCTGACGGGTTTTTAGCAAAACCTTATGCTCATCACTATTGTGATACCATTTTAATGTATCTCATATGGATGGTTTTATATGGTTAGTGTTAAAACTTGACACTTTTAGGGTAAAATGGCTAAATGCCGTTAATTGGAAGCAGTAATGTGACTCTACTGTGCTTGCTCTAATACACATCATCTTTTTACTTGCATTCCTGATATCCTCTTCCAGGTCTCACTGTCCTACAGCTTCATGAACCAGAAATGATAGTATATTTTCACCAAGTATGCATTTCTGTTGTATTCA
Organism: Rana muscosa; assembly: GCA_029206835.1. NCBI lineage: Eukaryota > Metazoa > Chordata > Amphibia > Anura > Ranidae > Rana > Rana muscosa. Next base: position 661,476,139 of record CM055117.1, read on the forward strand.
ATCTGTAAATAATCCACTGGGGAAAAAAACTGTCTTTCACTAAAAGAAAAATCACTACTTGAATACTAATATAAAATATCGGTCAGATGGAGAATTCAGTATTTTCATTGAGTCTGACACAGCCTATGGATTTGCATTTTGTGGGGAATAGTGAAGCACTTCCATTGTATAAGGCAAGAAACAAAAAGTCCCCAGGTAATGAGTAAATATGGCTTCCCCTGTATACATATATAATTAAAATTTTTAGATCGTAGCAAGGATTTGAAAGTGTATTCATAAAATGTATACCCTTTTTTTAAGTGAATGACGTGCAAAAAAAAAATGGACAGTGAGTTGGATAATAAGCCATGGAAGAGTGAGAGGTTTACATCTAGAACGATGATCCGGAATACATTGAGTAAATTCTCTTTATGTGGAGATGCTGATAGCACAATGCATATGCAAAATAAAATATACACACTTAATATACAAATGAACGGTGAAGATGCGAGTCAGCAGGTTCTTTTAAACATGTATTTTAAACATGTTTTTCCACTAACAAAAAAAAATCGAAATTTGGGCTCAAAACGTAAAGTGAGCCCATGATATCAGCAATATGAGAGCTGCTACTGCTGACTTATTTGTAAAGTTGTAGGATACAGCATGTATAAAGAGCTGGTGGTTATCCAAACTGCAGGACATTCCTAGAAATTATCCACACTGCCCCTGGCATTTTTAGGTTGTATTTGTAAAAATGCAGCACTCAGTGTAGAGCCTGTAGAGCACACTTACGGATAGAATGCTGTCACATAACCTGCTTTAAAATTATGTTGGTAGAAGATGTTGGTGACCTCCATCCATCCACTCCACCTCCATCCAGCACTACGCAGGCCAATAAAACGCAGTGCAAACTGTTCCTATTAAAGCACACAGTGCATTATTAATTACCTGTGGAGCTGGTACTGTTTGAGCAGTATCACTTTCCATCTTCCAAGCAGCAGCAATGATGAGATGGGAAATGCATTGTTAAGAAGCAGTAATAAATGTACTGGTATTGTCACACTGTAATATAAATAAGCCCTTAAAGCGGAGCTCCACCCTAAAGTGGAACTTCCGCTCATCGGATTCCTTCCCCCCTCCGGTGCCACAATTGCCACCTTTCAGGGGGGAGGGGGTGCAGATACCTGTCTAAGACAGGTATTTACACCCACTTCCGGGCATACACTCTGCGGGAAACTGCGTGTAGTTCGTCAGTTCCCCCCCCATGTTGTGTACTGGGAAACACTCGGCTCCCAGAACACAGCAGGGATCCGTAAGGAAGGCGCAGCACGACTCACGCATGCGCACTAGGGAACCAGGCAGTGAAGCTGCAACGCTTCACTTCCTGATTCCCTCATCGATGATGGAGGCGGGGGCAGCTGAGAGACGAGCGATTGCTCGTCTTCTGCTGCCGACGTCGCTGGGCTCCAGGACAGGTAAGTATCCATTTATTAAAAGTCAGCAGCTGCAGTATTTGTAGCTGCTGCCTTTTAATATTTTTTTTTACAGCCGAGCTCCGTTTTAAGTCTCAGACCTGGATAAAAAATGTGCAGCCAGTTAAGTCTGAGAATGCTGAATTCCGATCCTGCATACTTGTTTCAGGTCAGTAGCTCACTAAGTGGTACTCCTAGGATTAGGGAGACATCCCCACAGCCTGCAACTTTGGAAGTAACTAGGTAATGGCAGCTCTCACAAGTTCTCTTTAAAGCAGAAATAAAGGCACAAATACTTGGTTCCAATGGTTCAATGCCCATGAAGTCCCTTGCTGGTGCCGTCATCTTCTCCTTTGCTTCTTTCCGGCTGCCAATCTTCAGGTTACTTGATTGGCCAGCATGGGATGATGTGTCACTCCCTTGCATACACAGGAGTGCAGTTATCCTGACACACAGGCATTGTACATTCTACAGAGTATTGCCAACTGGCAGGTACGTGGATTTTGCAATAAAGAGCCTGCCTGTTCGCAATTTTTTATTTTTCAATTTTAGCTTCAGTTTAAAACTGGCCATACTCTGATCTAAATTTGTCCGGTCCATCAGCGAGCGGCCAAATTTCAATCAGTGTTTGTCCTCCCCTACTTGACAGGAGTCATTTAATTGACTCCTGTTGAGAGGACAGGTCGGATACGTTTCCAAAGATTAGCAGCTGCAGCCACTGACCAGTGTAATCTGACAGCAGCACGTGCCACTGTCCGAATAAAATGTCCCATGGGCAGAGGGGGATTTATCCACCCCGTTTGTGTGAATGGAGGAATTGGTTAGTTTTATTTTTGTTTTCTTTGAGCCCTCTGACTAATAAAATAAACTGTGTTTGACCAGCCTAAGATGTTGGCTATCTGCCTTTTGAGATTATTCAGCTACAAAATCCTTTTAAACACCTGTATAAGTATTACTTTCAGTTTTGAAATGCCAGTTCAAGCTTACCTCAGTTTCTATAGCTGTTTTAATCTGTCCTATATATCTACCATTATTTCCAGTGCTTTATCTAATTTCTATTTATTAACATTTATTAACCTTACACATTATCAGGCAAATGTAGGGCGAGTTTTGTTACAGAACAAATACTGTTGTCTCTGGGCTTTCCCTCACGCTGTTTCTCATTATCCTTTACTTTTCTTTTCTTTCTTTTTTTTTTCTTTTTTTTTTTTTAAATATGCATCAAAGCTTTATTTTTCAAAGGGATCACCTCGTTCTTCCCAAACAAATTTAGCCTACTGCTAGCTTCATGCAATGGTTGTCTGCTCATTTCAGAGATTGGAGTGTGTGTTCCAGATTTGTTTCTAAATATAAAGGAATTTGCACGGTTTGTTTTATTCATTTTGGTTTAATCTATTATGCATTAGTTTTGGAGTGTCTCTCAGATATATATTTCTATACTTAATAAAAAAAAAAAGATGAGCTTTATTGCTGCTTTGAACATTATTTAGAAATATTGTTTTAAAAAGAAAGTATTCTATTACAAATATGTATTCCATGTTAATACATAACATCAGTATTTGGCATGTTCTGTCATCGTTACCATCTTAAGAGATTGTGTTTTAACCACCAACACTGTCAAAATTTTAATAATTATTTTTATATGCATCTTTGTTTTACTGCATTTTCACTACATATCAAATTCACCAAAAATATGCCTTACTATTGTATTATATAATGCTTTACTCTGTATATCAATAAAGCACGCAATTATGTTACTTATAAATATGTCTACTCCTTTTTATTCATTTTTTTACGCTATATCAAATGCATTTTATGTGAGAAGTCTGAGCAGTGGATAGGGAAAGCATATCAGCAGGGCTGCTTTATGTAAATCTGTTTTATAATTCTGCTTCACTTTCCGAGTTCAGGTTAACTGGAAAAAAAAACATGCACCCCAAAAGATTACTGTAACCAATAACTTATTTTACCTCTGCTTTTATGGTTACACAGTATTCTTTGCACAGAACTTAAGGTGGTCACTACACTAATTCTAAATCTACTAATATATGCTGTTTATACACTACATATGTAGTGGTGGTATACAGTGGGGAAAATAATTATTTGATCCCCTGCAGATTTTGTAAGTTTGCCCACTTGCAAAGAAATGAAGGATCTATAATTTTTATCATAGGTGTATTTTAAATGATAGAGACAGAATATCAACCAAAAATCCCCCAAAAAACACGATACAAATGTTATAAACTGAGTTGCAGTTCAGTGAGTAAAATAAGTATTTGATCCCCAAGCAAAACATGAATTAGTACTTAGTGGAGAAACCCTTGTTGGCAAGCACAAAGGTAAGACGTTTCTTTTAGTTAACAGGTTTGCACACATCTCAGGAGGGATTTTGTTCCACTTGTTTTTTTTGTTTTTTTTTTTACAGATCTTCTCTAAATCCTTATGGTTTCTTGGCTGTCGCTTGGCAACTCGAAGTTTCAGTTCCTTCCATTAATTTTCTATGGGATTAAGGCCTGGAGACTGACTAGGCCCCTCCATGACCTTAATGTGCTGCTTCTTGAGCCACTCCTTTGTTGCCTTGGTATGTTTTGGGTCATTGTCATGCTGAAAGACCCATCCATGACCGATCTTCAGTGTTCTAGCTGAGGGAAGAAGATTCTCATCCAAGATTGTACAATACATGGCCCCTTCCATTGGCCCCTCTTAGGGTCATAGTCAGAATTTTTCTTCCTCCCCCTGCTCAAGAAGGCACATGTACAGTCATGCCAATGGACATCTAAATGATTCAGAAAAGGATTGGGAGAAAGTGCTGTGGTCAGATAAGACCAAAATTGAGCTCTTTGGCATTAACCACTTCAGCCCTGGAAGAATTGACTGCTAAATGACAGGCCATTTTTTGCGATAAGGCACTGCGTCGCTTTAACAATTGCGGGGTCGTGCAACGCTGTACCCAAACAAAATTGACACCCTTTTTTCCCACAAATAGAGCCTTCTTTTGGGGATACTGAGGAAACTCGGATTGCGGTTAACGAGCGCTTCGCAATACGAGCACTGTATTTCTAAAAATCCTAACTCTGTTTGCAAGTATTGTCTCGCAAAACGAGCAGGATTCAGGCCAAAGCGGTGTGCAGTACCACTTTTGGCCTGAGGTGGGGGGGCGCCGATCGCAGCCGATCGTTGCTGTTTGGAAAGGCCCAAGGACAGTTCAGCTGACCTCGGAAAGGCTTGTGAACGGAGTCTTTCCGAGGTTTGCCGAGGTCAGCCGAACTGTCCTCGGGCCTTTCCGGCAGTTTCCGAGGCTCTCAGGCGCCCCCCGCCTCTGGTCGCATGCGGTATTGCATGCCATTGAACCCAATGTGGAACAAATTATTTTAGTCTCCATTGACTTTAATGGGGAAACTCGCTTTGATATGCGAGTACTTTGGATTACGAGCATTCTCCTGGAACGGATTATGCTCGTAATCCAAGGTTCCACTGTATTTGATCATCTCTGCTACTTTTTTGTGCGCTATAAACAAAAAATTTTGAAAAAACACAATTTTTTGCTAGGATAAATATCTCAAATTTCTGAAACAAATTTTTTCCTCAGTTTAGGCCGATATGTATTCTACATATTTTTGGTAAAAAAAATCACAATAAGCGTATATTGATTGGTTTGCGCAAAAGTTATAGCATCTACAAAATAGGGGGTAGTTTTATGGCATTTTTATTATTTAATTTTTTACTAGTAATGGCGGCGATCTGCAATTTTTATCGTGACTACGACTTTATGGCGGACACATCAGACACTTTTGACACATTTTTGGAACCATTGTCATTTATACAGCGATCAGTGCTATAAAAATGCACTGATTACTGTGTAAATGACACTGGCAGTGAAGGGGTTAACAAGTAGGGGGCGCTGAAGGGGTTACGTGTGTCTTAGGGAGTGATTCTAACTGTGAGGAAGAGGGGCTACCAGTGACACAGGGAACAGTAGATCCCTGACATGTCACTAGGCAGAACAGGGAAATGCCTTGTTTACAAAGGAATCCCCCTGTTCTGCCTTTGCTGACCGCAATCGCGGGCCGCCCGGGAACATCGAGTTCCCGGGACCCACGGGCGCACTCACGAGGCGCGCACCCGCTGGGCGGCAAATTCAAAGGGACGTACAGGTACGCCCATTTGCCTGCCCGTGCCATTCTGCCGACGTCTATTGGCATGCGGCGGTCGGCAAGTGGTTAACTCGATGCACCGTGTTTGGAGGAAGAAAAATGCTTACTTTGACACAAAAACACCATCCCTACAGTCAAGTACAGAGGTGGAAACGTGCTGCTTTGGGGCTGTTTCTATTCTAAAGGTACAATCCGACTTTGCCGCATTGAGGGGTCAATGGATGGGGCCGTGTATTGTAAAATCTTGGATGAGAACCTTCAGCCAGAACACTGAGGATGGGTCCTTCAGTATGACAATGACCCATAAAATGCTTCCAAGGCAACAAAAGAGTGGCTCAAGAATAGGCATATTAAAGAATATTTAAAGGTGTTTAAAAAAAAAGAAAAAAATGTCATACCTACCTCCTCTGTGCAGTTGGTTTTGCACAGAGTGGCCCCGATCCTCCTCTTCTGGCATCCCTCAGCTGCGCTCCTGGTTGCTCCTCCTCTCGAGTGCCCCATTGGAGAGCTGCTCTCCCTCGGGGAACTCCTGTGCTCCCGTGTCCTGCTGCTGCATCCATTGACACAGATAGCAAGACTCTGCCCCCCCACCCCCCCCTGCTCCCGCATTATTGGATTTGATTGACAGCAGTGGGAGCCAATGGCTGCGCTGCTATCAATCTATCCAATCAGGACCTGAAACGTCAACTGAAGCTGGTGTGCTCGTCCCTGTCGCTGGTAAGACCGGGTTCAGGTAATTAAAAGGGGGGCTCTGGGGGGCTGCTGCATCACAGGAGGTTTTTCACCTTAATGCATAGAATGCATTAGGGGGAATAACCTCAAGGGTTTACAACCCCTTTAAGGTCATGAAGTGGCCTAGCCAGTCTCCAGACCTTAATCCTATAGAAAATTTATGGAGGGAGCTGAAACTTTGAGTTTCCAAGAGACAACCAAGAAACCTTAAGGATTTAGAAAAGATCTGTAAAGAACATTGGACCAAAATCTCTCCTTACCAAACCTGGTAACCAACTGCAAGAAGGGTTTTACCTCTGTGCTTGCCAACAAGGGTTTCTCCGCCAAGTACCAAGTCCTGTTTTGCTTGGGGATCAAATAATTATTTCACTCACTGAACTGCAATGTATTTTATAGCATTTGTAACGTGTGTTTTTCTGGATTTTTGGTTGATATTATATCTCTATCATTTAAAATTAACCTATGATAAATTAAAGACCCTTCATTTCTTTGTAAGTGGGCAAACTTACAAAATCTTCAGGAGATCAAATCCTTTTTTTTCCTACAGTACATGTACAATTTATACACATGGCATATATGTTAGAGATGCACCGATGCCACTTTTTTAACACTGAGTACCGATACTTTACCTCAGGTACTCGCCGATACCAATTACCGATACCTATCGCCTAGGAAGAGGGGTGGTTTGGGAGGTGGCGGTAGTTGAGGGTGGGGTGAAATAGGGATTGTGGGGTGGGAGAGTTGGGATGGAAAAGCCTGTGATCGCTGGGGGGAAGAGGATGGGGATAGGAGGGTTATTGGGAAACATGGGGGCAGGGCAGTGGTGTATTTAGGTTTTGTGCTGCCCTAGGCCTGACTAAACTCGTGCACCCCCTAATTTAAATATGACCCATGCCTTCCTGTTTAAGACCCGCCCTGCCCATGCAGCCTCCTCAGTACAGCCCTATCAGTGCAGACTACAACAGAGTCTAATGGGACCTGGAGGGGGTCTCTCTCTAACAGTGTCCATTAGAAAGTCTCTTTTAGAGAGAGACCCCCCTCCAGGACCCCTTAGAGACTTCAAAGGAGTCTAATGGGACCTGGGGGGGGGTTCTCTAACAGAGGCCCTTTCAGTGTCCATTAGATAGTCTGTTAGAGTCCACTCCAGGCCCCATTAGAGACTGAAAAATAGTATAATGGGACCTGGAGGGGGGCCCTTTCTAACAGAGTGTACAGTGAACACCTTCATTCACTCTGGTCCTCATGGGACCCCGTCCTTGTACCACGACTCTCACCCCTGCCTCAACCTCTCACAAAATAGAAATAAAATTGGCACTGTGTAGCGCTCCTTCTACCTTAACTGTGGGTACTGTAGCTGGCTCCTGTGTCCTCTGTGGCTGGCTCCTGTGGGTGGCTGGCTGGCACCCTGGCCCTGCTGTGGATGGGTCAATCACCGTGGCTGGCTCCTGTGTGTGGCTGGCTGGTTTCCTGGTGTGAGTGGGTCACCCTGGGTGGCTGGCTGGCACCCTGGCCCTGCTGTGGGTGGGTCACTGAAGGTGGCTGGCTGGCACCCTGCTGTGGGTGGCTGGCCTTGCTGTCGGTCAATGGGTGGGTGGCTGGCATGGTGCACCCTGCTGTGGGTGGCTGGCTGACCTGGCTCCCTACTGTGAGTGAGTGGGTGGCTGTAATGGTGCACCCTGCTGTGGCTGACAGGGGAGGGGGGCTGACAAAGGGGCCGGGCTGCTGACGGGGGGCGGACAGAGAGGTGGACTGACTGACAGAGGGGAGGGGGTGCTGACAGAGAGGGGGTGCTGATAGAGGGGGAAGGGGGCTGATAGAGGTTGGCTGACTGACAGAGGGGGAGGGGGGGCTAATGGAGAGAGAGGTGGGCTGACTGACAGGGGGGCTAATAGAGGTGGGCTGACTGACAGGGGGAGGGGGGGCTGATAGAGAGAGGTGGGCTGACTGACAGGGGGAGGGGGGCTGATAGAGAGAGGTGGGCTGACTGACAGGGGGAGGGGGCCACTGTTCCGGGAGCACCACGATCATTCACAGACCAGCCCCGCCTCCACAAGTGACAAGCTGCTAATGGCCCCGGGGAGGAGGAGGAGGCGGTCCGCCCCCAAGCGATGTCACTTCCTGTATCGGCTTCCGGTATCGGAGCATTTTCGCGAGTACCAATACTCGCAAAAATGCCTTGTATCAGCACTGATACCAGTATCGGTATCGGCGCATCCCTAATATATATGTATATATTCAGTACTGTTCAAAAGTTTTAGGCAGGTGTGAAGAAATGCTGTAAGAAAGAAAGCTTTCAAAGATATATATTTTAATTTGGTTTGTTTTTATCAATTTACAAAATACGAAGTGAGCAACCAGAAGAAAAATCTAAATGTAATCAATATTTGGTGTTACTATCCTTTGGCTTAAAAACGGCATCAATTCTTCTAGAGTGGGGTGGTCGCACCAAATATTGATTTGGATTTCTCTTCTGTTCATTTACCCCCCTTTTTTTTTTTAACTACCGTATTTATCGGCGTATAACACGCACCCTAACTCTAAGAGGGAAGTTTCGGGAAAAAAACTTTCCACAGCCCCCTGCGTATAACACGCAGGCACAGTTTATTCTCTAATTCTAATAACAAAACAACAAAACTTAAGGTAACTAGCAAGCTCATCCACTAAATGTTGAAGTGGAGGGATGCACTGGGATTGTGCATATTATCCCAATAACTAAACCACGCTTTATAGATGCACTATAATACTAGCAAGGTTTCTCATTGCCTGCCCCAGTGCTGTTTCACAGCACCATGGATCGTCCCCCCAGACACTTCTGTGTAAACAAATTAGAGTGAATTGGCATGTATGCTGGTGTGAATGATTCAATTAAGCCTCAGGGGATTAAATGAAATCACCTGACATAGAAGGTATAAATGGACTGACACCCGAACAACACACGCTCCGATGAAGCTTTTTATCAAGCGAAACATGTAAGCGAATTGCCATTACACCTGTTGTAGTCCAAACATGGGTGTGCCACCCACTAAGCTGAGCACCTAACCACTTTTTGGATATGACTAACAATTCCATCCTTGGATTGTGCCAAGCTGAAATATGGCACTCATGCTGCTTCACGCCTGAATACTGATCTGCTATCAGCTAACTATATGGACTTTCTGTAAAGTAGCTGTCTTGAACAGATCAAAGTCTGCACACGCTAGCATCCTTGCTGGATTTAAACATACCCGAACATACGGGACATGCAAGTGCTGCTTCTCATGAAAGGAGTGCTTGAGGGCGCACAACTGAAGGGTAGCCCTGCTGGCGAAAACGACTAATGGTGAGCTGTATCAATCTTACCTGCTTCTATTTTTCACGCTGCTACAGTGGGATACTGGTATCAAACGCTGGCGCTCCCTCAGTGTTTTGTCTAATTCAGATGAATATGTGATTGATCCAGCACTTGAATATACTAAACGTCATTACAAATGACTATTCCAGCATTAATAGCATCTTGATGTTCTAATCTGCACCATCTAGTACATCTAGTGACTCGGCTTGCACTAAATCTTCCTTGTCTTCTCTCAATCATCTGGCTAGCTTTAATTCCTACTCACATGAATGAGGATCTCACAGCTCATATTGCCATTTGTTTGAGATTGAATTAGGATGGATGAGTCATGAAGTGATTGTGGTGTGAATGGCTGATCGGGTGGCCACCCATGTTTTTAGTATAGTTTAGACTAGTCTCATTTTAATAATTTGGTGGAGGGAGGTGTGGTGTTTTTTCAAATTTTTGTATAAATAATCTATTGCGGTTTACTTAAAATAAAGTCTACAATTCCTTACTGTTCCTTGTTGAAGAATTATTTTTGGGAGGATTTGTTATACATCGCCTGTCTCCCCCATTTTTTTGTAACAGTTTACCCTCTATTTTGAGGGTAAAAAAGTGAGTGTTATACGCCAATAAATACAGTAATTTTGTTAACTGATAAAAATAAACTATTAACACTTCTATTTCTTAAAGTTTTTTTAATTTACAGTATTATTTCACACCTGCTTAAAACTTTTGCACAGTACTGTATATATAAAACACACACACATTATATGGCCAAAAGTTTGTGGGAAAAATAGACTTGTCGAGGCGGATGATGTTGACAGGGCAGATTCAGCAGGAATCAAATGAAATTTGGGTCGTTTATAGCAGGCATACCATGGAGGCTGGCAGTATTGTCCTCTCCTAAAAAAACACCAGTTAATTGCTAGTCATGCTGGCCTTCTGGCTGCAGGCACAAACCTTAAATTAGTTTGTAGATATGATCCTCTGATTTTTTCTGGTTTGCATACTTATTACAGGTTGGTGACAGCCAAGCATGTTCAGAAGTTTAGAAATGGCAGTCTCCAGATTTCTTTTATAACTGGGTAACTTAGTGGTTGTAAACCCACTTAGACAAATTGCACCTACAGGTAAGCCTAGATTAAGGCTTACCTGTAGGTGCAATAAATATCTCCTTAACCTACACGGTTAAGGAGATATTTACTATTACAAACAACGCCGATGACGTCACATGCATGCGCAATAGCGGGCCGACATTGCCGGTTTTCTGAATGGGATCTTGCCGGCCCGTGCGCATGCGTGTGACATCATCGCCTCTCCGGCCAATCACAGCACCGGAGCAGCGATACACTGACCGCAGTGACGGGACATCGAGGCAAGATGGCGGCGGAGGTGACCGAGGACCGCTGCGGGGGCTTCGATCTCAGGTAAGTAATTAATAATGAGCTAGTATGCTATGCATACTAGCTCATTATGCCTTTCTTTTGCCGGGTTTAAAAAAAAATTGCCTTTACTTCCTCTTTAAGGTACTTTCCATCTCCTATATTCACTTCCATAAATAAGATTGTATGGAAGGTACTTGGGCCAAAATGTGCAGCATGTTACTTCATACAGCATAGAGAATATTGTCTGATGAAGAAAGATGAAGCCGACAGGAAGACCATCTGGCTCCATATCCTGTACACCAAATCAGACGTGCCTGGTAGAAAGGTGTACTGGAACCACAAGGTGAGAAGAGACCTGGTAGCAATGTAAAAGTTGCTCTTCTGGGTTGAATCTTTGCATTGTGTACTGCTGCTCCATCTAAAATATGGTTGATTTTTATACTTCAGCAAATACCGTACATGTATTTTACCCTTTTGCTTTTCTCACAAATGTCTGGCTGCGTCATTTAGGTAATACAGGTATAGTATTTTTATGTTGTGTGTTTTTCATGTTTATAAGTTTACAGGCCATGTTTGCATAGTTATAACAGCCAAAACTCATTGCCGTTGTCACATAGAGGAAATAATAAGATTTTTGTACTCACTGTAAAATCCTTTTCTCTGAGTTCATGGACAGACACAGCGTGACAAGTGGGTATTAGCCTTCATTTAGGAGTGACTAGGCAGAAAAAGTGTTAACAACTTCAGAGCTGAACAGCTCCACCCAGGGGGCGGTCCTACTGGCTATATCCCCTCAGCCTGCACTAAGCAGATCAGTTCGTCAAAAAGCAGTACAAACTTAAAAACGAGGGGTGGGTGCTGTGTCCGTCCATGAACTCAGAGAAAGGGATTTTATGGTGAGTACAAAAATCCTATTTACTCTTTGGTTCATGGACGGACACAGCTTCAATCTTGACAAGTGGGACGTCCCAAAGCAGTTTAAAAAACGAGGGGTGGGAACAGCATTAAAACAACTTCACCCCAAAACAAAACAGAGCTCCTCAACGGAGGAGTTGCAACTCTAAACAGCCGCCTGCAATACATTGCGGCCGAAAGAAGCATCCGAAGATGCACGCACATCAATTTGTAAAGTCTAGTGTAAGTGTGAACGGACGAGCAGGTCGCCGCCTTACACACCTGGTGAAACAGACGCTTGATGCTCTCAGAGCTCGGACAGCGTCCAAAAAATACGTCTCCTAGGATTTGACGAAAAAGGACACAAGGATGGCAGAACAATGTCTTCCTTGAGATGGAAGGTTGAAACGACCTTAGGAAGAAAAGAAGGCTGTGGACGCAGCACCACCTATACTTGTGGAAGATCAGATAGGGAGCCTTGGATGACAAGGCTGCCAGTTCAGAAACCCATCTTAACTGACGTAACACCAAGAGGCACCTCTTGCCCTGGTCAAATGCACCGGGAAAGGAAGGCGCCTGACCCTTCATGGCGTAAGCCTGATCACGATCTGTCGGATCCACTTAGAGATGGTGGCCGACGAGACCGCTGGGCCCTACTTGGGACCAGCCACTGAAACAGTGAGTCTGGACTCTGGAACGGAGCAGTACCAGACAAGCATACTCTCAGAGCTTGGACAACATCCCAGGAATGCAACGTCGTCTCCTTAGGATTCGACGAATGAGGACACAAGGGTGGCAGTACAATGTCTTCCTTGAGATTGAACACGACCTTAGGAAGAAAAGAAGGCTGCGGACGCAGCACCACCTATCCTTGTGGAAGATCAGATAGGGAGGCTTGCATGACAAGGCTGCCCGCTCAGAAACCCATCTTAACAGGCATAACAGCCACCAAAAGGATCACTTTCTGAAAAAGTGTCAAGGGGAACTCCCTGATCTCAAATGGTGGTTTCTGAGGCACCTAGAGGCCATGCCATTAAAGCCATTGACTGTAAGCAGGATGACATATGGGACCCTGCGACAGCAGGTCCTCTCGTAGCGGTAGACGCCAAAAGGACTTCTGCTACACAAGCCCCACAGAGGTAGTGGAGGGTGGACCGGAGGGGCCGCCTGCCGAACCCTCTGTACAAATGTTCTCACTAGAGTGAGTCACCAGGGGTGGTTGAAAAAGGAAAGCCAGGGCAGATACCTGCCCCCTAATTGTACTTAAAGCAAAATTTTTGGCCCGTTCCCTGCTGAAAGAGCTGCTGGACTCTGGAACCAAATAAGTACGTGGATGCCACCTCCTTTCCTCACAAAAGGATATGTAGGTCTTCCAAGTGCGATGGTAAATCTTCCTAGGGGATGATTTCCGAGCACTCCTCATGGCAGAGATCACGAGTCTGACAGGCCCCGGTCTCATAGCACCTGGCTCTCAAGCCATGCCGTTAAGCCAGTGACTGTAAAAACAGGATGGCATATGGGACCTTGCGACAGCAGGTCCTTTCTTAGCGCAGATGCCAAAAGGCGTCTGCTAGCAGATGCACAAGATCGGCGTACCAAGGACTCTGAGGCCAATCCAGAGCATTTGGTACCATTGGAACCCTCTCTGCCTCCAGTCTGCCAAGCAAATGATAAAAGAGCTTCAGAGGAGGAAAGGCATAGATTAGCCGGTACTAGCTCCACGGTGCCATCAACGCAGCTGTCGTGTTTGCCCATGGGTCTCTTGACCTGGCCACAACCTCAATACCTTCCGATTGAGTCGAGAAGCCAGGAGATGTACGACTGGTGTGCCTCCCCTCTAGCAAAGGAGCTGAAACGCCTACGGGTGTAGAGACCATTCTCCTTGGTCCAGCATCTGGCAACTCAGGTAGTCCGCCTGCCAGTTTCCCACACCCGGAATGTATACGGCCGACAGGCCTGGTACGGTCCTTTCTGCCCCCCTTAGGAGGTGAGGGACCTCCGATGCTGCAGCAGAGATGCTTGTTCCCCCTTGATGATTGACATACGCTACCACTGTTGTGTTTGTCTGACTAGATTTTGACTGGACACCTCTGTAGCCTCTGAGACCATAGAGAGGCAAAGCCAGATCGCCCGGAGTTCCAGGACAAGATCGGCAAGTGGGATTCCTCCGGAGTCCAGCGACCCAGGTTGACTGAGCTCCCCAGACTCCTGTCCAACCAGGAAGACAGGCGTCCGCCGTGACCACCATCAAGTAAAAAGGAAGGAACGACTTCCCAGATAGAAGTGCCGGTGATGTCGGCCACCAACTAGGGAGGTCCTGACTAGGTGGCTCACCCAGATTTTTACAATCCAGGGATGAAGGACACTTGGCCCTCTGGACAGAATTACCTTCTGTAACACTTGCGTGTGAAATAGTGCATATGGTACCGTCTCGAAGGAGACTACCATGAGGCCCAGGACTCACCTGAAAAAGTGGCGTGACAACCATCTTTGGGGATGTCAACTGCCGCACCACAGCCCGAATGGTCTGCAACTTTCCCATAGGGAGAAAAAAACTTTCGCCAGAATCAACCCTAGATACACTAGGAGTTGAGACGGTACCGATACTGACTTCTGAGTGTTCAGCACCCAACCAAGGATCGGAGGGTCTGACAGGTTATAGACACGCTGACCTCTAATTTTGAGTTTGAAGTGGCCCTCAGAAGATCGTCCAAGTTGCCCATGATAGCGATGCCACGCTGTCTTAGTAGGGCCAGAATCGGGGCAAGCACCTTGGTGAACACACTTGGTGCCGATGCCAGGCCAAAGGGGAGAGCCACCATTGGTAGTGGTCTTCCTCGGTGCCAAACGCAGATATCTCTGATGCCTGGTGCATATGGGGACATGCAAGCATGCGTCCTTGATGACCAAGGATGCGGAAATCCCCCGGATGGAGGGCCGCGACAACAGAGCGTCTTCAGCACCACAAACAGATTAGCGTAGAACCCCTGTACCCGTTCCTGTACTGAGACAGGAAGGACCACCCTGCGTATTAGCAGGTCTTGAACCGCCCCATATAGGACTTCCCGACGAGTCGGCTGATGCTGGCGGTTTAGAGGGAAAAAATCTGTTCGGTAGGCGAAACCAGGGACACTTCTATCCCTCAGCAGGCGCTTAACCGGCCTGGGGTCATTTACTTGCTGCACTAGGCGGACGAAAGAACTGCTTGTGCGTGGTGAAGGAGAGCCCTAGCCTATGGCGTGGCTCCTTACCCCTTTTTGGATTGCGGAAGCAGCAAGCGCTTACCTCCTGTGGCATTCTTAATGATGTCACCCAGAGAGGCTCCAAAAAGACTGTCACCCTTAAAGGGCAGGTCCAATAAGGCCTTCTTGGAAGTTTTTCGGTCCGTAGACCAGCACTTAGCCAAACCAGGTGGCGTAACACCACCACATAAACCGAGGCTCTGGACAGCAAGGGGATAGTATCCATGTCTGACTCGCAGACAAACTTAAGGCCCTGTACCAACTGGTCGGCCAAAGCTACCTCGTCCGGAGGAGCTTCCCGTGTCTTTAATCCCTGGAGTAGCATCTTTGCCCACTCAGTATCTTGTCCGCAGGGTCCTTGAAGACAGGAGCCCCTTCCACTGGACTCGTGGTTACTTGGCTAAGTCTGGACACAGGGGGGTCCACTATCGGGGGAGAGGTCCATTTTTTCAGGAAACTCTCCTAAAAGGGTTACCGGACCGCCATATTTTTTGGGGTAAAAAAAAACCTTCAGTGGTTTTTCCCCCTCCTTGTATAAAAGTTTATCAAGATAAGACATACAAGGAAACACGTTGGCAGTGCGGGCCAGCTTACGGAACCCAAAGGGAACCGCCGTCACTGTTGCAGAATTCCCCAACTTCAGCGTAACCCGCACTGCAGTGATAGATACCAAGCCTTTTCACGTGCTGACCCGGACCTGGAGTCATCCTCACTGTCCGACCGGTCACGGTCCGCAGCTGCTGATGCATCAGAATCAGGGCCATGAGCCACAGCTGGGCCTGGCTCTGCACGAGAATTATCCCCAGAAGATGGTGGGGCGCTTCCTACCCCCCGTGTTCCCATGCGCCGCTTCCACCTTGGCAACAAAAGGTCTCCAGGATCGCCGACATAGCGTCCACTGATATAGCAGGGGCACCAGTTGCCAACTCGGGTGTTTCAGGGGAAGAAAAAAAAACGTCTGCTGACCCACGCGCCTGACACCCATAGGGACTCCAGGCAAGGTATCACAGCCCACCCTCCTAGCTGCTACAGAGATGCAGGGTCTCACAGAGGACTCACCACCCTTAGGACGGTCACTGTTACTGCTGATCATCTGCTCCCACCAGTGATGGTCTCCCATAGCTGTCTGTGTCAGTCTGATCCTCCGTCAGCGTGTGTCTGTCTATCGCGCGCCTGTGAATGCACCCTAGAGGCCAAAGACTTCCACAAAATGGCCGCCGAGCAGCCGTACTGAAGAACGGCGTTAACCACAAGAAAATGGCCGCCGAGCAGCGGTAGATCCATACAGGCGCGGACCACAAGAAAATGGCCGCTGAGCGGCAGATAGAGCTAGCAGGCGCGGGCCACAAGAAAATGGCCGCCGAGCGGCAGATAGAGCTAGCAGGCGCGGGCCACAAGAAAATGGCCGTCGAGTGATGGAGGCCAAAACAGGAGTGGACCACAAGAAAATGGCCGCCGACAGCATGGAGGGAGAAACACACAGGTAAGCAGCAAAATTTGACATTTCCAATGATAGCCTACAGCACAGTTCCCGCTCCAGATGGAGCCACCCAGCAGCCAGCCTTAGCTTGCAGAGCCCAGGGAGGAGGGAAGGCAGGGAGAGACTTACTTGATCTCTCCAGGAATGTCCAGCCAAGTCCTTCTGCCGAAGCAGGGGAAGCTACTTGCCCTTCCTGCATGGATTATGCTGGAAGACATTCCGGACAGACCATCTACCGCGCAGTTACGGAGGTAACTGTCGGCCCGGCATGCTGTGATTGAGCCATAGAAGACCGATCATATGCATGCCCTGGAGCATAAAGCTCACCGGCCACCCGTGGAGCGACGGGCATGTCGTGGAAAACCCAGCGCGTAGCTAGGGTCGGCACACGCTCGATGGCCCAAACTGGGGAGACTACAAGGATCTGGGATCCAGCCTGTCACCCAGTCGGCAGTTGATCAAAGATCGCAGGAACAAAAAAAACATAGAAAAAAACCCCCCGGACCAATGGGCCCAAAGGGAGCCATGTCCTTCTCCTATACTAGGCAGAAAAAAACTGATCTGCTTAGTGCAGGCTGAGGGGATATAGCCAGTAGGACCGCCCCCTGGGTGGGGCTGT
Source organism: Rana muscosa (assembly GCA_029206835.1). Taxonomy (NCBI): domain Eukaryota; kingdom Metazoa; phylum Chordata; class Amphibia; order Anura; family Ranidae; genus Rana; species Rana muscosa. Next base: position 661,493,412 of record CM055117.1, read on the forward strand.
TCAGCTCTGAAGTTGTTAACACTTTTTCTGCCTTCACTTAATACCCACAACCCCCTTTTCTCTTATCGTCCATGGACCGACGCAGCTCTCATACTGATTACATGTGGGTATATGTCCCTGCTCGCAGGAGAAGACCTAGGCAGAATGTTAGAGGTTAAAACATTCTAGAACAAGCCAGAGCTGAACAGCCCTGCCCAGGGGGGCGGTCCCTCCGGACATTACCCTCCCACCTGCAGCTAAGAGCCTCAGTTTTTTTCTGCCTAGCAGAAGGAGAAGACGTGGCTCTCAGGAGCCAGTCTCCTGGAAGATTTTACTTTTGAATTTTATTCCTTTGGGAATTTTATTATTTTATTTTTGAGACCTTCAATCAACTGTCGGCTGGGCAACAGGTTGGGTACACTAGTATCCTCGTAGTCTTCCCTGTCCGACCATCGAGCGTGCTGATCCTCGCCTTGCGTGCGTGAGACTCACTTCACGACATACCCCATGGCTCCAGGGGTGGCCGGGTTGCTTTCATGCTCCCGCGGTCCTCTCAAGATTGAACACTACCTACTGTATCTCTCGCGGTTGACCGGGCCGACAGCTACGCAGTACGACTCTGTGATAGGTCTGTCTGAAACAAGCCAGTGAGTCCCTCTATTGGCACCGAGGGTGTTCTCCAAGGTGCGTGCGGGACTGGAAAGAAAGTGAGTACATGCTGGCTGTGTTTCTGTGTGTGGGGGGTTCTCCCTGTCTCCCCCCTGTTATGCTGCTCTCTGCACCCTGTACTGGTGCTGTGCTGTGTGGGGATACTTGGGGGGTCATTCTGCCCTGGGGGGGGGCCGCTCTATGCTGTTTTTACTGATGGAAAGTGTTCTGGAGGACTTGTGTGGTGTTTTTGCGTGCGCCATTGGCGCGGTATTTTAAATTTAAAAAATGCACCATCGGTGGCCATTTTGCCGCGGCTCAGGTACAAGCGCCCGGCGGCCATTTTCTTGTAGCCACGGCGCTTTTAGTTTCAGTTTCGGCCTCTAGCGGCGCTGCTGAACGGCGCAAAATACTTTCTCCTCACAGCTTCCTCACTCTCCTCAGGCTTCACACCACGCTACAGCGCGGCTCATACAGCGGAACCGAGCGGTCCCTAAAGGGTGGTGAGTCCTCCGGGTATCCCCTCCTCAGCGCAGCCAGTGGGTGGACTGTACTATTCACTGTTATAGTGAATAGGGTCTCAGAGGGTGGCAAAAAATGGAGTCTGCTTCACCTGCTTCTCCCCACTTGCCAGAGGCAACTGGCAGTGCTCCTGCACCTGCGGTCCCTATGGACCAGTTGTCGGCAGTCCTGGAATCATTCCTTGTCAAGCTGGAAGCGGTGTGCGAACGCACGGGGGCTGTAAAGCGCCCCCTCCCCACACAATCTCCACATGGGGAGTGCTCTGAGTCAGATATGGGCCTAGCTACTGCTGCTCAGGACCCTAATTCTGAGGAGGTTGATGTGTTTAGTCAGGACATTCCTTGTGAGGAAGACCCCTGTCTTGAACCACCAACTGACAGGGTGCTTGTGAGTGAACTCATTGATGCTGTGAGGGATGATCTCAAGCTGAATATTGAGGCTGAGGAACCTCAGGTGGACACTATGACCTTTGGTTCTTTAAATGCCGTGTCTTCAAAAAAGGTTTTTCCATATGTGCCTTTTTTTGATACATATATTGACTAGGTCTGGGATAAGCCACATAAGACTTTGACGGTCCCACGGCGCATAGCCTTACGGTACCCCTTTAAAGAGGACCTGGTTAAGAAGTGGGCTCAACCCCCGGTGGTCGACCCCCCGGTCGCCCGTTTGAATAAGGCCACTATGCTCCCAATGGAAGGGACTCCTGCATTTAAGGATCCCGCTGACAGGAGGTCAGAGGTGGCGTGTAGAACTATGTTCACCTTATTGGGGGCAGGCTTACGCCCTATAGTGGCGGCAACGCTGGTGTCTCAGACACTCACAGGCTGGGCACGGATATTGCACCAGACGGTGCAGGAGCATAATCTCCCTCCTGAAACCATTGCCCTGGCTCAACAGCTTGCGCAGGGTTTGGTCTTCGTGTGCGATGCCACTGTGGATGCGACCCCTTTAATCACAGGGGCCTCCATTTCGGCTGTGGTGGTGCGTCGCCTTATCTGGCTGAAATGCTGGTCAGCCAACCTAGCTTCCAAAAAGCTCCTGGCTGACTTGCCCTTTAAGTGTGGTAGACTGTTTGGAGCCGCCCTGGATGACATTATTAAGAACGTCACAGGAGGTAAGAGCACCTTCCTTCCCCAGTCTATTAAGGGAAAGGAGCCCCACTGCAGGCCGGGCCCTTCCTTTCCGGCGAAGAAGAAGTTTTTTCGTCAGTTAGTTTCCACGGGCAAGCCCACCCAGACTGAAAAAAGTGCGGCTGGGGGACAAAGACGTCCCTGGGTGCGTAAGCCTACCAAGCAAGCTCCCAAGTCCACCACCGCATGAAGTCTTGCCCCTGCCCGACTCTGGGGTGGGGGGACGTCTTCGCAAGTTCTCGGTGCGGTGGACCTCCCGGATCCCCGACCGGTGGGTGTGCGAGGTAGTCACCTCGGGATACAGGATAGAGTTCCGCTCGGGGCCCCCAAACAGGTTTTTTCCTTCGAACCTCCCTCTCCTTCCGGCCCGCTGGGCGGCCCTCTTGGGGGCCATACAGGATTTGCTCGGGCGCGGAGTAATTGTGCCGGTTCCGTCACGAGAGGTTTCAGGGGTTTTACTCAAACCTGTTTGTTGTCCCGAAAAAGGACGGGGTTCGGCCAATCCTGGACCTCAACGCCCTGAATGCCTATGTGAGGGTACAAAAATTCAGGATAAAATCCATTTGCACGGTGATCGCGACCCTCCAACATGGGGATTTTTTGGCGTCCTTGGATATCGAGGACGCTTACTTGCACATCCCAATCTGTGCAGGCTACCAGAAGTTTCTGCGCTTTGCCATAAGCAGAGTCCACTAACAGTTTGTGGCCCTTCCCTTCGGCCTGGCATCAGCACCACGGGTTTTCACCAAGGTGCTGGCCCCGGTTCTAGCTTTGCTGAGACAGCGAGGAATTGTTATCGTGGGCTATCTAGACAATCTCCTTCTCAGAGCAGAAAATGGCTCAGAATTGGAGGAAAATGTGACGATTGTCAGTCAGACCCTCCGGGACTTCGGATGGGTTCTGAACACGCAGAAGTCGGCTCTAGCCCCGACTCAGCGCTTGGAGTATCTGGGTCTGATCCTGGACACTTCGGCAGCAAAGGTGTTTCTACCCTCAGAGAAGTTACTGACACTTCGGTCAGCAGTACGGGTTTTGTCGTCCTGAAAGTGGTCGTCAATTCGCTTCTGCATGAAAGTCCTGGGACTGATGGCGGCCTCCTTCGAGGCGGTTCCGTATGCCCAATCACACACTCGGGCATTGCAGAAGGGAATTCTGTCGGTTTGGGACAAGTCCCCATTGTCTTTGGATCTTCAGATCCAGGTGAGTCACTCTGTCAAGGCGTCCCTGACATGGTGGTTGAGGTCCCCGGCTCTTCAGGCCGGGACGTCGTTCCTCCCCATCCACTGGACGGTGATCACAACGGATGCCAGCCTGACGGGCTGGGGAGGAGTGTGGGGAGTCCTGTCAGCTCAGGGGCTCTGGACTCCAGCCGAATCTCGTCTCCCAATCAACGTCCTGGAATTGCGGGCGATCAGACTGTGTCTCTCCGCTTGGTCAAAGAGGCTACAGGGCCACTCGGTCAGGATCCAGTCGGACAACGCCATGGCCGTGGCGTATGTCAACCATCAGGGGGGCACTCGGAGCCCGGCTGCGGCATCCGAGGTCGCCCACATCCTAAGATGGGCGGAAAGAAGCGTGCTGGCGCTGTCGGTCGTTTACATTCCGGGCGTAGAAAACTGGCAGGCCGACTATCTGAGCCGCCAGTCCCTGGACCAGGGGGAGTGGTCCTTGCATCCGGAAGTGTTTCACCTCCTTTGTCAACGATGGGGCACTCCGGATGTGGACCTGATGGCGTCTCGACTCAATCGCAAGGTGTCGAGGTTTGTGGCCCGGTCCAAGGACCCCTGGGCGGATGCCTCGGACGCGTTAGTGACCCCGTGGGGTCGGTATCGCCTGAAATATGTCTACCCTCCGCTGCAGTTGATTCCTCGTCTGCTGCGCAGGGTAGCACCTGAGGGTATTCCGGTGACCCTCATTGCCCCGGACTGGCCTCGGCATCATTGGTACGCCGATCTGGTACGTCTCATCGCGGACGTCCCTTGGCGCCTGCCCTTGAGGGAGGACCTTCTATCTCAAGGTCCTATCTTTCATCCTGCTTTACAGTCTCTGGCTTTAACGGCATGGCTATTGAGAGCCAGGTGCTGAAAGACCGAGGTCTGTCTGATTCGGTAATTTCAACCATGATTAGGGCACGGAAGTCTTCTTCTAGGAAGATCTATCACCGTACCTGGAGAGCTTACATCACTATGTGCGAGGAACTGGACTGGCGTCCACGGACGTACTCCGTTCCCAGAATCCTGAGGTTCTTGCAGCGTGGGGTTGCTCAAAGGCTGGCTTTGAGCACTATTAAGGGTCAGATTTCGGCTTTGACCGTTTTATTTCAAAGACCCCTAGCTGGTCATTCCTTGGTTAGCACTTTTGTGCAGGGAGTACGCCATGTGGTTCCATCCGCCAAGCCCCCGCTCCCTCCTTGGGATCTGAACTTGGTGCTTTCGGTTCTTCAGGAATCTCCTTTTGAGAATATAAGAGATATTCCTCTTTCAACTTTGTCCCAGAAGGTGGCTTTTTTAGTGGCCATCACTTCTGTTAGACGGGTGTCTGAGTTGGCGGCTCTGTCATGTAAGTCGCCTTACCTGGTCCTTCATAAGGACAAGGCGGCATTGCGACCGCGACCGTCTTTTCTTCCTAAGGTGGTTTCGGCTTTTCACCTTAACGAGGACATTGTCCTTCCGTCCTTGTGCCCTCAACCATCGTATCCTAGGGAGGTTGCACTTCACAATTTGGATGTAGTTCATGCCTTACGGGTATACCTGGCGGCTACCGCTCCTATTCGGAAGTCTGACTCGCTGTTTGTGTCTGTCTCTGGTCCGAAACAGGGCCAAGCGGTGTCGTCTGCCACCATTTCTAGGTGGATCAGACAGACTGTTATACAGGCCTATGCCATTAGGGGACGGGCTCCTCCCTTTCCGGTCAAGGCGCATTCCACCAGGGCAATCGGTGCTTCCTGGGCTTTCCGACATCAAGCGTCAGTTGCACAAGTGTGCAAGGCGGCGACCTGGTCGTCCGTTCATACCTTTTCAAAGTTCTACAAGGTTGATGTGGCTGCATCTTCTTCGGATGCTTCCTTCAGCCGCAAAGTGTTGCAGGCCGCTGTCTAATGTTGCAACTCCTCCGTTGAGGGGCTCTGCTGGTTTGGAGTGAAGTTTTGGTTGTTCCTTACTTTTTTTGCTCCCACCCCTTTCTTATACTGCTTTGGGACGTCCCACATGTAATCAGTATGAGAGCTGCGTCGGTCCATGGACGATAAGAGAAAATAGGATTTTTGTACTCACCGTAAAATCCGTTTCTCTGACGTCCATGGACCGACGCAGCATCCACCCTTCCTTTTAAGTTTGTACTGCTTTGTTACGAACTGAGGCTGTTAGCTGCAGGTGGGAGGGTAATGTCCGGAGGGACCGCCCCCCTGGGCGGGGCTGTTCAGCTTTGGCTTGTTCTAGAATGTTTTAACCTCTAACATTCTGCCTAGGTCTTCTCCTGCGAGCAGGGACATATACCCACATGTAATCAGTATGAGAGCTGCGTCGGTCCATGGACGTCAGAGAAACGGATTTTACGGTGAGTACAAAAATCCTATTTTTTCAGGCTAACAACTTTCCTCCCTTAATACAGTTGCAATAAAAAGTATGTGAACCCCTTGGAATGATATGGATTTCTGCACAAATTGGTCATAAAATGTGATCTGATCTTCATCTAAGTCACAACAATAGACAATCACAGTCTGCTTAAACTAATAACACACAAATAATTAAATGTTACCATGTTTTTATTGAACACACCATGTAAACATTCACAGTGCAGGTGGAAAAAGTATGTGAACCCCTAGACTAATGAGATCTCCAAGAGTTAATTGGAGTGAGGTGTCGGCCAACTGGAGTCCAATCAATGAGATGAGATTGGAGGTGTTGGTTACAGCTGCCCTGCCCTCTAAAAAAAAAACACACACCAGTTCAGGGTTTGCTTTTCACAAGAAGCATTGCCTGATGTGAATGATGCCTTGCACAAAAGAGCTCTCAGAAGACCTACGATTAAGAATTGTTGACTTGCATAAAGCCGGAAAGGGTTATAAAAGTATCTCCAAAAGCCTTGCTGTTCATCAGTTCACGGTAAGACAAATTGTCTATAAATGGAGAAAGTTCAGCACTGCTGCTACTCTCCCTAGGAGTGGGCGTCCTGTAAAGATCACTGCAAGAGCACAGTGCAGACTGTTCAATGAGGTGAAGAAGAATCCTAGAGTGTCAGCTAAAGACTTACAAAAGTCTCTGGCATATGCTAACATCCCTGTTAGCGAATCTACGATATGTAAAACACTAAACAAGAATGGATTTCATGGGAGGATACCACAGAGGAAGCCACTGCTGTCCAAAAAAAACATTGCTGCACGTTTACAGTTTGCACAAGAGCACCTGAATGTTCCACAGCCGTACTGGCAAAATATTCTGTGGACAGATGAAACCAAAGTTGAGTTGTTTGGAAGAAACGCACAACACTATGTGTGGAGAAAAAGAGGCACAGCACACCAACATCAAAACCTCATCCCAACTGTGAAGTATGGTGGTGGGGGCATCATGGTTTGGGGCTGCTTTGCTGCATCATGGCCTGGACGGATTGCGATCATCGAAGGAATAATGAATTCCCAAGTTTATCAAGACATTTTGCAGGAGAACTTAAGGCCATCTGTCCACTAGCTGAAGCTCAACAGAAGATGGGTGTTGCAACAGGACAACGACCCAAAGCATAAAAGTAGATCAACAACAGAATGGCCTAAACAAGAAAATATGCCTTCTGGAGTGGCCCAGTCAGAGTCCTGACCTCAAGCCGATTGAGATGCTGTGGCATGACCTCAAGAAAGCGATTCACACCAGACATTCCAAGAATATTGCTGAACTGAAACAGTTCTGTAAAGAGGAATGGTCAAGAATTACTCCTGACCGTTGTGCACATCTGATCTGCAACTACAGGAAACGTTTGGTTGAAGTTATTGCTGCCAAAGGAGGTTCAACCAGTTATTAAATCCAAGGGTTCACATACTTTTTCATCCTGCACTGTGAATGTTTACATGGTGTGTTCAATAAAAACATGGTAACATTTAATTATTTGTGTGTTATTAGTTTAAGCAGACTGTGATTGTCTATTGTTGTGACTTGGATGAAGATCAGATCACATTTTATGACCAATTTGTGCAGAAATCCATATCATTCCAAAAGGGTTCACATACTTTTTATTGCAACTGTATATATGTAAGATCCTCTGTTATCTTTGTTCACCAGGTTCCTCTCCACCGCCTCGGCTGTGTTTGCTCTTGTGAGCCCTGACTTTGCCGCTTCCAGCCAGTGGGTACAGTCTATGGTTAGCCATTGATACAGTCTTTGAGATTTTTCTCACTGTGTTCAAAAGGAACTCGGCAATAGTGTATTCCAAAGAGCCCAACTATGTTATCCGGGAAATAAGTGAATGTATATCTTGCATTCCCCCGTGTTATATACATTGTAAGCTACTATCAAACATATCTCTTTGGTCTCCTGTTTGTTTTTTGGATCCGGGACATCTTCCATCTGCAATAACGTTGTGCACCCTGTATCTATAAGGAACACATGATTTGTGAGTACTTCGAAAATATTTTTGGGACATACATGTCTGCCCTCCTTTTCTTTACTTTTCTTTTCTTTTCTTTGTCTTTTTTCTTCCTTTCTTTTTACTTTCCTTGTTTCCTTTTTTTCTCTTCCTTTTTTCTCCCCCTCTCTCCCTCTCCCCCTTTCCTCCTCTCCTTTCCCCCTTCCCCCCCCTTTCTCTTTCTTCTCTTTTCTTTCTCAGTTTCGCACTTCTTCTTTTCCTTTCTTTTTCTTTTTCTTCTCCTTTTCTCACCTTATACCTTTTGGTTGGGGATAACAATTATTGCTTAATTTCTTTTTTTACTTGTATACTCTTTCTCTATAGAAATATATCAGCAAGCTTGCCTCAAACCCCTGAAGAAGGAAGTATACTCATCATAATAGGAATGATATGCCTTTTATGTTTTTCTGAAACATGTAGGGTTGTGGACGCATGTATCTTTTGTTTCTGAGTTATATCAGTACACTATGTATTGCGTCCTTGAGCAGCTGTATAATCATGTCTTGTATTCCATGATTATTTTTATCGTTATTCTTTCATATTTTTCATATTAAATTTATATATTTTTATACTACTTCTTACTCTTTTTGTGTTATCGTGAATTGGCTTCCTGCCCATACTATCCCCTTGGGGCCTCCATTTTCTCTTTCTACAATTTTGGGATGTGGTAGGAAGTCTCAGGACTAACTTCAATCTCTTTATAGTTTCTTCCACACATATTTTGTTTAACACTTTTTCTGCCTAGTCACTCCTAAATGAAGGCTAATACCCACTTGTCAAGATTAAAGCTGTGTCCGTCCATGAACAAAAGAGTAAGGTGGATTTATGTTTTGGGTGTTTGAAGCTAGTTACTAACGATATGTAAAAAAATAAAGGCAGGAAGACTGACAAGCTTTCTCAAAATGTACTTTTATGGCCTCCTAAAATATTCTACAATACATCATTTTCCAAGGCAGATCTATTTTATGTAGTTTGGGCTTCATAAACCACATTATGAGGTCAAAAGACAGATTCACAAGACTGTAGCAGAAGTAGTCCTAGAACAGGTAAACTGTATATGCTGGCAGTATGAGTTGTATTACAAGCAACGGGGAGTGGGAACTCCAAGAAGTAGACAAAAAAGATGAAAAGCGCATTGTTAAATAGAATACAAACTTGATGTACTCACAAATCCTAGGATGGAGAATTTATATGTGGTGTTTCAGAACACTCAGTCCCTTTCTCAACCCCAAAGTCCTGCCACGACTTATACATAGCAACTGCCAGTCCTTAGGCTCACTATACACATTACAATCTGACTGTACAATCAACTTTAGATTTACCAAAACTGTGCAACATGAACCACCTAAACTATCCAGTCAGCCAGGACCTTGCACTATATAATGGTTGGTAGGCTGTACCCCAAAATATGTACTGTGACCTGTTGCTGCTCAGGAGTGTATGGAGCTAAAATCACCAATATCGGACTTTGCATTACTCACCTTGCTGACCAAATCTACAAGGATTGTGAGCTTACATCTAGGACTGTGTTTCTTGCCATTGGGTATAGTGAGACTTTGGGGGCAAGCAAGGCACTGAGTGTTCTGGCCCACTATATTTTGTCTGCTCTGTTGGCATTTGTGAGTGCATCATTGTATAATTTTTCCAATGAGCCTTGCTAAACCTGCTACATTATGCTACTTTCACTTTTTAGTCTTACAATGCTGTGTTCCTGCAGAGATGATTTGTTTTTGTGTCCGATACAATACAGTGTGTGCTTACAATAAGATGTCTATTCTCTTCCTGTTCAGCCTGACACGTGTCACATAGTCAAGAAGTAAGAAAAGATCTCCTAAATGGTGACACAGACAGCATTAAAAATATGAGAGCGGTTCTAACCCTACCTAACTTCCTAAAACTGGGGAAAAAAATGTGGCTAGAGTTGGACTTTTGGCGTGAGTGCCTTGAAATGAAGCTATAGTGTGGGTACACAATATAAACCAATGATACTATTTAAAGAAGATACCACAAGGTGCTATATTCTGCCTATAGTTGAACAGCCTGCCACCCTAGAGAACAGCTAGATCTTCCCTAAAACCTGAGCTTCAGAATATGTGGAGAATTTGCACACCCCTACCTTACACCCATGATGGAGAGGCAACCTATTGTCAGACTTGAGCTTGAAAGTGTAGCTTGCAAATACTGACCTTTTAAAAAGAGTTGTTGGATTGGCATTTAGTGTGGTTACAGCAGTGCTCTCTTTCGCTTGGCTTTTACACCACCTGTTTGATGCATCATTTTAAAATGACTCTACGCATTGCCCAGTTCGAAAAAGAAAAGGACTTCCTAGCAGTATATTAGCATCTCACCTGCTACCACATTTGCCCACTGGAAGTAGAATGAAACACTCAGCATTCTGGTTTAGGGGAGCATTTGACCCCCCCCCCACCACACCCTTTCAATGTGACCGGGCTAGAGGACATAGCCCTGTGTGCTCCAAATTTTAAGTTTTAGTACTTTCTTTCCTTGGACCCGGCAGCTGAATAAAGTGGTAGTGGAGTAAAAAAGGTAAGTATATACTGGTAGGGGGAGCTAAGCGACCCTTTTGCTTTACCCTGCATTTTGTGTGGTTGGGTCACCCCAGAATCCGGGGGGGGGGCGTATTTCTAAGTTCAATAAAGTTTAAGCTGCCCAAGTTCTGAAAACTGGGCAAAAGTTTGCTGTATGTTTGCTTTCATCCAAATATTGGATTAATATGTTTTATCTTTATGAATATTGTAAACCAATAAAATGTCGCTGTCATTTTCTGCCAAAATATTCACATATACAGGAGTGACATCACGTGGCTCCGACCAGTCACACTGCCGGAGTCCGCGGCCCCAGAAGAAAGATGGGTGAAGATGTAGGCGGCCTGCAGCAAGAACGACGCGGGCTTCATTTGCAGGCAAGTGTCACATAATGTGCTAGTATGCAATGCATACTAGCACATTATGCCTTTACTTTACAGGGAAGGGGGAAACATTCAGTTTACTTCATCTTTAACCGCTTGCCGACCAGGCGCCGCAGTTATACTGCGGCAGGTTGGCTCGCCTGCGCGAATCGCCGTAGCTGTACGTCAGCTCGTACACAGCAATCTGTGGGTGGGCATGCCGATTGGTCAGCCGGGGAGCCAATCAGCGATGGCCACCCGCAATCGTTCCCTGCAGTAACGGAACGGGGATCTGCCATAGTAAACAAGGCAGATCTCCCTTCTGACAGGATCACACAGAGATTCTGTCTTTCTGCTATGCAAAAAGAAGGATCTGTGTGTTGTCCCAGGCAGTGCATCCCCCGACACAGTTAGAAACACAATGAGGGAACACAGTTAACCCCTTGATCGTCCCTAATGTTAACCCCTTTCCTGCCAGTGCCATTAGTACAATGTCCGTGCATATTTTTTAGCACTGATCGCTGTAATAATGTCGCTGGTTCCCTAAAAAATGTCAGATGTCTGATCTGTCCACCGCTCTATCGCAGTCCCGCTAAAAATCGCTGATCACCGCCTTTTCTAGTAAAAAAAATATAATAATGCCATAAATCTGTCCCCTATTTTGTAGACGCTATAAATTTTGCGCAAACCAATCAAATGCTTTTTTGGGTTTTTTTCTACCAAAAATATGTATCAGGATACAAATTAGCCTAAATTGATGAAGAAATGCATTTTTTTTTATTGGGTGTGCTTTATAGCAGAAAATAAGAAATATTGTTTTATTTTTTTCAGAATTGTCTGCCTTTTTTTTGTTTTATAGTGCAAAAGATAAAAACCCGCAGAGATTTTGTGGCAATCGTTGTTGCAGCGTGTCAGTCTGACACACCGCAACTCCGATCTAGGCAGAGAGTCTCTGACGGTGATTCTTTACCACGTGATCAGCCATTTCCAATTACGTCTGATCACGATGTAAACAGGAAGAGCCATTTGTCGGACAGATGAGGGTGGAGGAGAGCCGATCGGCTGCTCCTCTGACGGGGGGTCTACACCAATTATCAGACAGCGCCCCTGCGGATGACCGCCCAGAACCACCAGGGATGGCCACCACTGATGACCACCAGGTATGGCATCTCTGATGGCCATGTGTGCCCACATAATGCCAATCAGTGCCCACCAGCAATACCTGCCAGTGCCTCAATAGCAGCAATGCCCAACTGTGCCATCTATCATTGTAATTCAGCGCCACCAATCAGTGCCCATCTGTTCCCGCCTATCAGTGCCACCCATAATTACCCATCAGTGCAGCCTTTCCGTGCCCATCATCAGTGCCATCTCATTGGTTCCACCTCATCCGTGCTCATCAGTGCCCATCAGTGAAGGAGAAAACGTACTTATTTACAACATTTTATAACAAGCGAAGAAAAACATGTTTTTTTCAAAAATTTGGGTCTTTTTTTATTTAGTAAAAAATAAAAACCCCAGAGGTGATCAAATACCACCAAAAGAAAGCTCTATTTATGGGAACAAAATTATAAAAATGTTGTTTGGGTACAGTGTGGCATGACCGCGCAATTGTCATTTTACCACTTCAATACAGGACATTTTCACCCCCTTCAAGGGGTTAAATGTGTATCCTAGGGAGTGATTCTAACTGTAGGGGGAGGGGACTCACATGGGGAGGAGACCGATCGGTGTTCCTCTGTACTGGGAACACTCCAACGGTTTCCTCTCCTCTGACAGGACCTGGATCTTTGTGTTTACACACAGATCCACGTCCATGGCTGTGTCACCGACAATCGCGGGTGCCTGGCGGCGATCGCGCCCCACTGGGCACACGCATCGGCTCCTGAGCGATGCGGCAGGGAAGCCTAGGACGTCATATGACGCCCGCCCAGGATGGGAGATCCCTCCTGCGGACGTCATATGACAATAGCTGGGATGTGAAGTGGTTAGACAGCGACAGCGCTGAAAGCTGGAAATTGGGTTGTGCAGGAAGGGGGGAAAGTGCCCTGTATTGAGGGGGTTAAGGGGGAAAATCCTTCCAGGGCTGAAGTGGTTAAAGATGCCATCTAGCTGTGTCCAGATAACATTTTTATGTTTTTATGTTTTTAAATACAATAACCATGATTTAGTCATCTCTCATTTTGAGGTAGAATCAGTAATATACTGTGTGCTTAATTATTAGGCAAGTTGTAGTTTTAAAGGATTTGTTAAATTATTCAACAACTACAGTGCTCCCGGTCAATCCAAAATGTTAATCTCAAATCGGAATATTTAACAAAATAAAAGTGAGGTTTTGGCCTACTACTTGCCTCTTCAGTGAACCATATTGTTTTTTTCTTCTGTTTATTCTTACTAACTTATACATATAATCTAGTTGCATCGAGGATGGTAGATTAAAGCCTCGTACACATGATCGGATTTTCTGCAGACAAAGCGGCGGAAATGAAACGGGAACGGGGATGAGTTTGTGAAAGAATTCCAATCTTTTAAAATACATTTTATTGAATCCTTGAATTGGAAAAATGGAGGGTTTAACTTGCCCATCGGGAACCAAACTGCTATAGTAAAAGCGGGGATGAAATACCAGATATAAGTTATGTTTCAGATGTCTATGGCATTTTAGTTTCACTAGAACACAGTGCGAATGTCATTGACCATTTATCAATGTACACGTAAGAATGTTGTATTGTTTACTTTAAATAGGTTAAAGAAAAAAAAAGGATAGAGTAATAACTTTGGTCTACAAGTTATCTTTTTCAGGTTAAGGAAGTCCCTGAAAGTGTATTTACTTATAAAGCAGGTGTATGTAGATAGCTGTACATATGCATAAATACACACGCCTAACCGAAGGTAAAGTAGTGTAGCGGGGTCTCCTTTAAGACTCCTTGGACTACCTTACCCAGAACCCCATTTGGCACCGAGGGTGCATTGTTGCCACCGCAGAGACTTATGGGTGGGGCTATAAAGGGAAGGGGCGAGGCTAAACTCGGCCTCTTTGGACACGAGACTTCGATCGAGAGGTCCTCCTGTGCGGATCTGCTGGAGTGCAAGGCCTGAAGCCTGGGGCCTTGCGCAGCTGCCAAAGAGCCTTCCACCCCACTGCGAGCCTGGGTGGCATCTGACTTTGTTTATCCTCAACTTCTGTTGGATCGGAGACCCGACCGCTGCAGACGCTGTGTGTGTGGAGACACAGCAGGTGGAAGTCCCGGACTGGGATCGCGTCCGGAGGGGTAAGCGAGCACATGCTCAATCCAAACACGTTGTACTGTCATTAGGCCTACTATCGGTCCCTTTATTTGATGTTGCACCGGAGGCCTATAGTGGAACTGAGTTAAATGGTCTCTAGTGAAGTGTTCCTTGTTGCTGATTAACCTGTGGATTATAAATTGTTCCTGAATGTGCACCTCCAGTCAAGATTTTGCATGCAATGAAATCATCTCCTGAGAGACTGAGTATAGATCCTGCGTCAGGCCTGACCAGTTAGATAGTTCTCTTTAGTTGCTGCGCCACAGGGCACCTGGTGAACTACTATCATACATAGTCCATGCGTAGTATGTTATTCAGTGCAGGGCTCTGCAAGTAATTCATGTGGTTTGTTATAACTGTTCTTTTACTTATAGAAGAGTAAACTTGTTATACTTTATACTTGTTGTACTTTACTATTCTGCATTGGTGTCTGAATTTTACTATAGAGTATAAGAGATATTACCCCTAGACTAACTGTGCCAGAGTGGGTCGAGTAAATTGCATACCTCCCAACCTGCACGGATTGTGCGGGTTTTGCCCGCAGGGACACCATCTTCCCGCGCGGGACACATTATTCCCGCACAGAGGGAGGATGAGAGAGGAGGAGCGCGCAGAAGCGCGACAGGCAGGAGCGATGTGAGGCGGGACCTGGAGCTGCGATCAGGTAAGGTATGTCGGGCGGCTCGGCGGGAGGGGGCTGACTAACTAGAACCCTCCGACGACTAGACCCCATAACCCCCCACCCCCGCTCAACAGAACAAAAAGTCCCCATCAAAATAACTCACTGTCCCGCTAGCCCCCCCCCCTGCTCAACAACTTTAACAGGAGGGGAAAAATGTCCCGCAGTGGACATTATAAAAGTTGGGAGGTATGAAATTGCCGGGGTTGGCGGTGCTGTGTGCAGGGCCTGAGACCAAATTCAGCGGCTCTCTTAGCTGGGGGTGCGCTACAGTAGGATATTCCATAGTTATTTTTTTTGTATTTGCCAGAAACGCCTAGCAATTCATTTGCAATTACAAATGCTTTCTCTATCCAGTATGTATGGGATTCAATCTCAATTAATGTATGTCTGGGTGATGTAATGGATGTGTATGAACTGTCTATATGTAAACAAAGATTTATTTATTTTCTCAGGGGTGTGTACACACCATTGTTGGATGGCCATCAATAAGAAATGTGATCACATAACGCGCATGCTTTGTATTTTTGTTTCCGTTTGTAATGAAGTAAATGATAATACATTATTTTGCAACCTATGGCATCTTATGGATTCAGTATGTGTTGTGTTTTGTTTTTCCTTCCAAAATGACTTATGTCCTGTTAATATGTGTGAAGGTTTTATGTCTACATGTTGTCTTCTTAGACTTTAAGTACTTAGAAACCCACCAAGTTTTCCCATAACTTTTTGTCAGAGTATAGATATGTGGGTGTGTCTGTACATTTTTTGACTGTACTTACTGTTGATGGACTCATTTCCTCTGCTGGAAGGTGGTTCCAAGCATCCACAACTAGTGTAGTCATTGGAAAACTCTCAGAGAGGTAGAGTGAGGTGTTATTAATGTTTTTTGAGTTTTGTATTTTAGGGTAAATACACAAACGTGGGCGGATAATCCAGAGAGGACCCAGACTTGGCAAAATACTGTGAAACACAGAGGACCGTAAAGCATAGTTTTTATGTTTGTTTTAAGGAGAAGTCTTGAATGGAATGAATTCCAGTTAGGTCTAACTAAATTCTAAAATCTATATATATTTTTTTTGTTTGTCTGTTTCAATAAACAGAGTTTCTGTCCTTTTTCTAATATAACTTTTTGTTGCATGCTTGACTTGCAAATTGGTCTTTAATGAAGATCAATTAATATGTTAATCACCACGAGAAAAGGCATTGCCTTTTGTATAGCTGCAATGTTTGGAAGCAATTTCAATTGTGTTTTTTTTGTTTAAATAAATACAAATTCAATGCTCTAACAATTTAAAGAGACAGGGGTATCACAAATCTCATGTTGAGGCAGCATTAAATCTGTACTTTTTTTTTTTGTTGTTGTTTTTTCTTTTTTTTTTCTTTCAATGTTAACTATTTTTCTTTCTTTCCTATATCACCTTTTATTTTTTGTTGATTTTGGAGTTTGGTTTTACTATGGTGAAATATAAAAAATTAAAAAGGGGAGTATGGGGAACATTATATGGAGAACATTTAAAACAGTTAAAAATGTTGATATCGAAAATAAAGATTCCCTATAGCGTTTTGGGCCAAGTTTCAATAGTTCTTTTTCGTTTTTCTCTCTTTCGACATTGGATAATTGTTTTATATAAATGTATGCCATTGTGGCTATTACCAACTATGACCATATTAAGGCTACTTTCACACTGAGGCGCTATAGCGCTAAAAATAGCACCTGTAAAGCGCCATGAAAGAGCCGCTCCTTTCACTCCAGTGTGAAAGCCCGAGGACTTTAACACTGGAGCGGTGCGCTGGCAGGACACTCAAAAAAGTCCTACCAGCCGCATCTTTGAGGCGCTGTAGGAGCAGTGTATACAACCCTTTTCGGCCGCTATCAGGGGTTAAAAGCACTCCGCTAGCGCCCAAATAGTGCCACAAAAACAACGGTAAAGCACCGCTAAAAATAGCGGCGCTTTACCGCCAACAGCGCAACGCCCCAGTGTGAAAGTAGCCTAACAGTAACACCAGGGTTTAGCAACAGTCATGTGACTATTTTCTTTGTATATGTGACACACGGTCCTCTCTACAGTCCTAATATGTGGCAGTCATCATAAGTGGTCATTGGTAATTTTTTTATTTTTTTTGGTCAGTTTTTTTTGTGCCATAACTAAGTTCAAAGAGCCAAGAGGCACAAAGGAGGAACTCACTAACAGTGAAAGCCTACCTCAGTAGTTTTTCAGGGCATGTCTAAATCTTGGAATCACCAAAAGATTTCAAGTGCTCCATTTGCAGACAAGGGGAAAATAACTGGTTTCTTGATAATCCAGCCAAATGTGTGTCCTCAGACTGTTTTTGGTGGGAAATTTTTGGCGCCAAAAGGTCAGGGGAGGGGGGTATAAGAGGAAGTGACTTTCATTCACTGTCAGGTTCGGTCCACAGACGGGAGCAACTTATGCAGCGCTCCAGTGAAAAATAGGTAATCAGTAGTAGAGATCGGGCTGTCTTTATCTCCATTCAAGTCTTTTTATATTGAAACATATCTCTTGTTTTTCTTTTTAAGGGAAGTCCGGAATACTTTGAAAATGTTTCTGGTACAAAAGTTTATTTTCCCCTTGTCTGCAAACGGCGCACTTGAAATCTTTTGGTGATTCCAAGATTTAGACTTGCCCTAAAAAACTACTGAGGTAGACTTTCACTGGAAGTGAGTTCCCCCTTTGTGCCTTTTGGCTTTTGGGAAATATCTATTGATTTTTTGCCTACTTAGCTTCAATTTAGATGGACTCTCAGATCTTCCCAGTCTAT
Source organism: Rana muscosa (assembly GCA_029206835.1). Classification (NCBI taxonomy): domain Eukaryota; kingdom Metazoa; phylum Chordata; class Amphibia; order Anura; family Ranidae; genus Rana; species Rana muscosa. Next base: position 661,510,957 of record CM055117.1, read on the forward strand.
TACCCTTCTCTATGATGCTTCCAAATGGTCCCTTATGCTTCTCCACAATTATTGATGATTGTAACTTTAAAGGTTGGTACCATGATCAGAACATACTTATTGTTTATTGTCTACAGTCCACTATATAATTGTACAGAATAGTTTTTTTGAAAATGTTTTCTATTGTTTGTTTTTCCTAAATAGTTTTTTCTGATATATATTTTTCTATTTTAGTGATCAGTCTACATACACAGTGTCTATTGTAACAGAATCTCCTGAAGAAGCCGTAAAAGGCGAAACATGTAGAGATATTGGTATTTGTTACTTATCTATTGTGGAATTTTTATGTTCTCACCTATGAATTTTTAATTAATACATTTTCTATTTTTTGAAATATTGTCTTTTTGTATGCGCTTGAAAAGTCCCAATTCTCCTTTTCCATGTTTTATCTACTAAAAGGGATGTGGCGCCTTCAATGAGTCTTTCCGACAGACTAGCTCTACAATTATAATTCTCCTAAGTTCAAAGAGCATTGCTTAAATATCATATAGATATACTGGGACTTGTGAGACTCATAGTGATTGGCAAATAGCAGGGAGTATAGTACAATTGTACGTAAGAGTAATTTAGTTTGATTGTTCCTAAAGCCACAAGTAACTGGTGACATCACATTTATCCATATTCTGAAATCAAGTTATTTTTCTTTGCTTAGTTGACGCTGCCTAATCTGCACTTTAATCTCTTAAAGTTATGACCTCTTCCATAGACTGCTAAAGGCAGGACTCGTACAGTAGCTACACACTGTAGTCAAGAACAGAGCTATATGCACAAATGTTTGGCGCCAGCCAAGGTTTTAGCCCATCGGGGTTGGTATAACTGAACAGAGTTTCAGTAAAAGAAGTTAGTGGGGAGCTGCGATGGCATTAAGATCCCCCTGGACACTTGAAGGGACACACACACACACACTCTCAGCAGAAGGCGGGGTAGCGTTACTTGCAGGCATATGACAATGGAGGAAGAAAAATGGGTGATGAAAATCTGACAACCTGGCTGAATGGTGTATCCATTCAAATTTTTACACATGTCACTGGGAAAGGGTCTCGTTATTATGTCACAGTATATCTATAGCAATTCTAATCAAAGGTCCTTAAAACTCAGAATGACAAGATGAGCATTCATTTGAATGTATATGTGCTTGTGTTTTTTCTTTCTCAAACTTTGTCCACATTAATAAAGTATAATCTCAGAAAGCCAGGAAAGTTGGTCCAAAGGTCGTTACTGTATGCTGTATCCAAGTGGAATCACCATGGAAGCAAAGGCAACATGACCAAATTGGCATTATGGAATCTCATACTATTATTAGTGGACTGTTGAGAACAAGGATCCTGATTCTTTTTCCGCTTGCTTTTTTTTTTTTTTTGGTGTTTTGTCTCTTATTATTTTTATTATGGACTTATTACATTCAGAACAAGTGATGACTACCAATACTGGGATACAGAAATGTGGACGGTAGAGATGGAGAGTTTAAAAGTTTTTTCTTTCAAAGAGTTTTTATTTTCGTAAGGCAAAGCAAAAAGTTCCAAATATTAAAGGAGATTACACACAAACCATTATTTTAGGTGTGGCCAAGTCTCATATTCTCAACTGGCCACAAGGGGGCATCTGTTGCCTTATGAGTTTATGTGAAATCTCCATTAATAGCTATAAAATATTGTAATTATGAATATATATATATATATATATATATATATATATAGCTTGTATCTACAGTATGTAGAGGGTGTAACATGGCTTCACAGAAGTCTCTGTTAGACAGAAAATTTGGTGCCTAAGCTTGTGTATCTAAACCATGGGACCCAAACCTCTTTGTTCTACACATAATTCACTTCAAAGGATCCCATGTAAAGATATGCAATAAGGGTGGTCAGCCCGTCATCAATACTTAACTTTCCTGAAGGTCATGTACCTACAAGTTAAGTCTCCCACTCAAAATAGTCGGTGCCAAAGATTTGCATAAAGGAGGTGGACTTATGCAAAGTATGAGGATTGGAGATGTAGCCAATCCTTAACCAGGAATAGGTAAGCCCACCAATTAGAGCCACTCCATGCCAACCAATGAGGCATCAGCCTGTAATGATATACACAGACTAGATGGGAGGGAAGCACACACTCTCTGGTAGAGCGGTCATCCGAATGCAACCTTTGTGGGTCATAGCCTGGTAACTATGAAATGTCTGCCTTGTACTTGTAACTAAATATGTTTATCTTTTCTGTCCTACTGTTTGTAGATTAATGTTTTCAGGAATATACTCTGTATTCCTTCAGGTAATCCATGATTTTTACCCTTTCCCTCTGCAACTCTCTTTATCTGGGATTGCCAAAGATGTTAGTGCAGAAGCTTCAACTTATTCAAAATGCTGCAGCAAGGTTACTCATGGATGTCCCGTTGAGGGATCATATCACCCCTGTCCTCTGCACCTTGCATTGGCTGCCAGTCCACTATCACACCTTATTTAAGGCAGGATTTATCATGTTTAAGATTGAGAGGCCTGGCCCCTAGCTATCTCTGCTCTCATTTTCATAAACAAGCTCTTGTCAGATCACTCAGATCTACCGGCAGAGATCTCCCCTACATCTCGGTGCCCAAGAAGATCCGGCGTGGTGGTCGGGCCTTCTCCCACCAGGGTGCCGTATTATGGAATAGCCTCCCTGTCGAGCTCCAGGAGGCCCCTACTATCCCGGTCCTCCGCGGATTACTGAAGACTTGGCTTTTCACGCAAGCCTTTCCTGCGTAGCCTCTCTCTTCCACCCTTTCTGCCGCTCTGTGCTGCTTTTGGTTCCTGGGTCCTCTTTTCCCAGGAACTCTGCTATGCGCGTCGGGACCCTTCGGGGTAAGACTGCGCTATATTAAAATACCTCTCAACTCAACAAATAGATTGTGTGTATTAGTCTAGGCCTCTTTACTATTTACCAATACATTTTTGTTATTGTATTAAAGCTTTCACTCATGGTCAAAGAACTCAAATTTTCTTGTAAAAAAACAAAGAACTCTCAAGTAACCCAAATCATATCTGAGAAGTATTAATTCTCAAATATAGTAAACGGGGGTAACCCATCCTTTGCAGGTGTTGGCTTGTAGTTCTCAATGAACTACCACGGTGCTGTTGAGCGCCGGGGTAGTTCATTAAGTCTTCCTGTCACAGTGTAACTGCCTGGCCATATCCGACGTACAGCCAGACAACTACACAGACTGTCTGCAGGACCATGGAATTACACCCATGATCTGCTGATCGTGGGTGCAAATCTGTACAGGTCCATTACAAAAAAAAAATGTTTTACTTGTGTAGCGACCTCACCCCTCTCACCCCTTCTCATTCACGGCTTGTCTGTCTCGTCTAGGGGTTAGCACTGGGGGGAGGGATGAGATACAGCATGGCCCATGTCCTCCAATGTGTAGAGGTGAAGGCCAGAACTATCGGGTTTTGTGTATGTGTCCCAGAGTCAAATCCTCTCCTCGGATTAACTCCCCTTTGCGCCTAGTAACCAGAGTTCCACACACTGAAAAGGTCCAACTCGTATTTATTCTTCTCAATAAATAGTCATACAGCACAGACAGGTTGAGACCCATATACCACTTCAGTATTTGCGGGGAGTAGGCCAAGGCACAATTCTTTTAGATAGAGCCAACCACTGTGGTGTCACCAGTGGCGATTCTTTTAGATAGAGCTAACCACTGTGGTGTCACCAGTGGCGAATAGTCACTGCCACTGACTATATTGAACAGAACATGAATTACCTTCGCTAACGTAGCCCCTATCAGGGGAAGGACATCCGTCCAAGACAGTTACCGGAGGCCTCTCCGTCACCAGCAAATAATGCGCTGGACTCTCCGGAGAAGTTCCGCTCACTGGCCTCCTCGTCTCAAACACGGGCACCCAAGGAGTTAGGGCCCCCTCGGATTCCTCCACCCTCGCGGAACTCAGTCAAAGGTACTGAGCTCCAGGCCTCCGCCATAGTACCTCACCCCAGGCTAAAGGTGCCTGAGATGGACTCCATCTCCCGCTCCATCCAGATCAAGGGCACCTGGGCCGGAACGCCAGCACCCAGGCTGAAGGTGCCTGGGCGCGGCTGCGTCCTCCGACTCTGCACACCAAGGTCAGGGTGTCCGCCCCTTTTATCTCCTCTCCCTTTGCGTCACAGCGGGTTCCCCGCCCCGCTGTACCAGCGCCAGGAAAAGACAAAAAGGGAAGCAGTCTTGCGGTGAGTGTTCAACTCCGGCCAGGGCAACAGCGCCACCTCAGGCCGCAGGGAACCTCACACCACCAGAGTCCTCCAAGAACCACAAAAGGATCTCAGATTCCCAGACAATCAATGCATCTGGGTTACACTACCACCCAGATGCCTCCCCTAAATTTAAAAACCCGCTACACTTGCATAAAATGTGCATTTGTTTTTATTTTTTGTAAAGGTGAACTTATTTAATAAACTTGGTGCACTCAGAATCTGGTGAAGTTTTGCATGGTAGCCAATCAGCTTCTAAACAGATTGTTCAAGCTAAAGCAAAGCTTTCACAATAAGCCCCAAAGAGACTATCAACAAAAGGCGTGCACAGTAAATATTTTTTTTTACACTTCCGATCCACAGACAAACATTTCAGCTAGAGAGTTCTCCTTGTATTTACAGGCAGGAAATTCATTTGGGAAATAGGTTAGTTTATATTGTCCATGCTGTCTATGCGATCGGGCTCGGGCGGAAGGGATAGGTTCTAAGTGCTCTACAAATCAATGGTCAGTAAGTATAGCAGCTGGATCCATTGACATACATTTAATCCAGTCTATTGAGGCTTTACAGACTGACATTACAGCTATGATGTATTGCAAAGCAGGGACTGCTAGCAAAAACAGTGTTTTGAAAATAAAAAAAGATTACCCACACATTGGTCAATGTGATTCATTAACAATAGTGCATCTTCAATAGGTATTTTTTTTAGCATGGAATATACTGGATCTATATTGGGAACAAAAAGCCTTCCTCAAATGGATACTGATCTGTAAAAACCTTGGGGAGAAGTGAACAGTAAATCAGAGGTTTTTGTAACCGTTGTGCAGAACACCTTCAAGTAAGGAGTATACTGGAAACATATTGCTAGTTTCAGGTTCTCTCAGAAATCCAATTAACAGCACTAGCAGAAGTTACAGGTTTTTTAATTTAAGATGGCATCAATAAGAACTGATATAGTAACTTTAAGCCTGAGAGCTATGGTGGCTACTTGCGGCTCCCCAGGAACCAAATTATCAATCAAGGATTTGTCAGACAAAACCTCATCAACATAAGGCTCAAAGGCTGCTTGCTACCATTGCAAGAATGTCAGAGAAAGATTCTAGAGGGAAAGACGTAGAAGTATGCATCAGCTTCAGGTCTCTGAGCAGAGACACTGCAGGCTGCTTAAAAACTGTCATTGGGTCATGAACTGGAAACACCCGATGCAGTGGGACTCCTCCCGTTTGTGCTTGGGATCCAACATTTTACACTGCTCAACAGATGCAACTTAATTGAGAAAAATTGGTAAAAACTTTGATTAATCACAAATCAGCTGTTAAAAGCAGGAGAGGATTAAATAGCCGATGGTGACCGGGTCACTGTAATTGGCAGCAAGGACTAAGTGGAACCAAGGATTGATGGTGCTGAAAGACACAAATAGAGCAAAGAGTGAACATGCGTGACATGCCTCTCAATTCCTTAGCTCATTAACCCTTTCTGTGGAGACCAATGGAAAATGGGAAATAATGGCACTCAACTGTTCTAATAAATATGGTAACGCCCAATGCTTAGCCCACATGGCATAAGCCTAATTTTTTGTTCAACCTAGCAGGGCTAAACAAAAAAAACTGACCACTCTGTAGAAGCCACTGTACTAACCATGCAATGTTAGTAGAGTGATCTCACCTGCTGTGCTATTGTGTTCTGACAGGGGCTGCCCCTCCCCCCACCAGAACACTCTGGTCAGCACTCCCAGCCATTGGCTAAGAGCGCTGATCCTGAGCTGATTGGCAGACCTTTTTCGGTCATGTCCCATTGACAGTAGTCGGCTGAATGATCATGCCACAACCTCTAATGCAGTGGTCTCCAAACTGTGGCCCCTTCCTTGCTTTTATTCAGCCCTTGGGGCATTATTCTCTCCATTGTCAGCAACAGTGGGGCATAGTTTCTGCTACTGACACCGACATTGGGGCACTGTTCCTCCCACCGACACCAGTGATGGGGCATTATTCCTCCCACTGACACCAATGATGGGTCACTATTCCTCCCACTGACACCAATAATGGGGTACTATTCCTCCCACTGACACCAATGATGGGGAACTATTCCTCCCATTGATATCAATGATGGGGCATTATTACTCCCCTTAATACTAATCATGGGCCATTGTTTTCTCCCTCTGAGGCCAGGACATTTTCCTCTCTTACTGTCCACCGTGTGCCCCCTCCCCAAAGTTTGAAGGACAGTAAACTGGCCCTTAAGTTTAGAAAGTTTGGAGACCGCTGCTTTATTGTGATGGAGTCTCTGAAGTCTCATTTATTAGTATAGGCTAGTACACACGGGTCGAATGTCACCCAACATTCGGCCCGTGTGTACTAGGATAGACTCATAAATGAGACTTTAGAGAGAGACTTCATCACACTGGAGGTTGTGCCATAGCTCTGGACCTGGAAAGCATTCTGCAGTTAAACAATTCTCAAAGGCCCGGCGAGGCCACGGGCAGAACCCACTGCCCAAAGGTCATACTCAAGGCAAGTCCCACAATCCTCAGTCCTTCAGGGTCTGGATGCTGCCTTTAAAACTAAATTTGAGAATATGCAGATCCAAATAGCTGCATAAGGTAAACAGTGTATTTGCCTTTATTAAATCAACCCAATCAACTCTTCCATTTGCACAAACTACAGACTTTGAGTTGCAAATCATACTCAAAAACCACAGACCATATTCAACGCCTTGGTCCACACCTCTGTCAAATGCTTAGAAAAGAAGATGATAAATGTGAAAAAAGGCATTAGATATAAACCACAGCCACCAAATTGAGACACACTGGGTCTCTAATATGAACTTCAACATTGGTGAGCATATAGAATAAATCCTTTGTAATTAGGAGAGGAACAAAATCAACCAACAACTGATTTTCCTGATCCCAAGAAAGTGAAGGACAGTGCTATGGCATTAAAGGGGGGGGGGGTTCAGGTAATATCGGAACAAGAACAATTATAAAATCCACATCCATGTCAAGCTGCCAAAATTTTGATATCCTACATGTCAGATAATTTCATTCTTGCTAGGTGTAAAATGGTTGTGACATATAATGATACTTGCTTCTCAGCAGGTGATGGGCACCTGACACTTTTTTTTAAATGCCCTTCTGCCAGGTAGCTGTGGATACAGGCACATTCATGCACAGTACACCGTTTATATCTGTATGTTGCCAGCTCTGTATAGCAATTCTCCGAGCCTCCAGCTAATCTCGCTCATTCCACTACTTTATTGTCAACATAAAAAATATGCTATGAAAATAATAGATTAAAAAAGTATGTTTCCTACAGAAAGCTTCATGAATATTTCTTAATGTTTCTTTTTTTTCTGGAAAGTTTAAATTCAAATACTTTGAACCCTTTTTTTTTTATAAAAAGCACAGCTGGATAAATGATGTGATTGGCACTGTGGAGCTCAAGGGAAATGGCCAAGAGTGTCTGTTTCTATGGAAACCAGGCCCATAGGAATATGGCAATGCATTAGGGTGGAAAAAAGAGAGGTAGATAACCAACTTTGTTTCAACTGTTCCCTCAAATGGAATAGTAATTATTGAACTGTTAATTAGAATTTGTTACTAGGCTAAAAATGTTCCATACTTTTTTTTTTTTAAGTAGAGCTTTAGTTAAAAATATAACATTTCTAAGCAATTTTTTTTTTTTTATTACAGAAGAGAGACATACTCTGTTTTGCAATAAAGGATTTTTACCTTTCTCCTTACAAACGCTTTACACTTTACACTGAGCTGCACATGCACCACAGGGTACAGTCCTGGCATCTGTCCGGTACCGAGATTAAAGCTGGCTATAGACGGAGCGTTTTTCTTTCCTGCAACCACTGACTGTGTTGATAGGGAAACCCCTCCTGTGGAGCCATTGTGTTCCCCAGATGGAGGAAGCCGTTGCCGCTACGAGAACACATTGATTATTGCTAGTGGCTATAACAGCCTCTAGCAATAATCGGATGTAAAATCTGACAGGCTGGTTGTACCCAAGTTGATCGATCAACTGATACATTCAGCCTGCCCATATATGGTTTTAATCTCGTCCGGTTCCTGTTGAACTGTTTTTGACCAACCTATCTTATGTGGATGGACAGGAGTTGCATAATTTTGGCCAATCAAGATGGCCAAAGATCTTGGAGCAGATAAGTGCTGGCAAGGGAACTTTCAGCTGTCACATTGCTGGAGTTAGAGGGGGAGTATAGTTATGCTTTCAGCAATAAGTGTTTTTTGTTTAATCATATTTTATTACGAGTTTTATAAATTTACATACAGATTCCACTCATAGCACATAGAAAACATAATCATGTGTATATATACCTGTTTTAGGATTGGATTATTCCCAACACTTCACCTAGAGTTTTACTCTCTATTGCATAACTACTATCAGATCGAAAAACAAAAATACAAAACAGAGAGATCCTGAATAATTAAAGATTTTTATCCCTTCCTTCATAGTAATTTTTTAGTGCTATCAAGTGGTTCTAAAAGCGTATCAGCCCAAACACACAAAACCAAAAACACAAAGAACAAAACAAAAAAAACACTACACACAGATGTAGACCTAGACATACTTACACATTCCTCTGGGAAGCCCCCTCCCGACTCCATACCACACCATGCCCTGCCTACCCAGCCCAACCAAATCCCCATCATACTCCTTTTCACAAGTAGAGTCTCAGATTCTCTGAGTTTAAAAAGTCGATCCAAGGTGACCAAATTTCCATAAACTTGTGATAGTGTCCCTGATTACTTGCTGTTATTTCCTCCATTCTTTTTATTTGGTTAATTACGGCTATCCACTCTTAAATAGTGGGAGCAACTCGCGCGGCAGATATTCAGATTAGAAAACAATCCCTTTGTAACCTTTCTCAAGGCCCCTGGATATATGGATAATAAGGCTATTTCTGGAGATTCTATCATAAGATACACCAGTGACATAGGAGCAGATCTGGAATACAATATCCCAATTTTTTTTAATCTGGGGGCATGTCCACCAGATATGGATCATTGTACCCTCATCTCCTCCACATCGCCAGCATTCACCAGGATAAATCTGTGAAATCCTATGTAACCTTGCCGGGCATCTATACCATCTAGTTAATATTTTATAATTATTTTCTTGTATAAAAGTTGCGGAGCTAGATTTAAAGGTTAACACAAGCTTTCTTCCAATCTTCTACAGAAATCGAATGGCCCAATTCTCTCTCCCAATCTCTGATGTAATAGGGGCTAGTTGGGGTAGCGCATGACAGCAGGATATCATATATCGTGGAGATGATGTTAGAACAACCTGTCGTCCCATTACACAGGGACTCAAACGGTGTTAAGTCCCTGTGTAATATAGTGATTTTAGATAGATGACCGTAATAATGTTGAAGCTGCAGATAATGAAACCACTGACCAGCATATCTGCGTTCATTGTTCATTATCATGTTAAGTAGCTGGAGTCTGCCTTATCCATTTTAGAAACCTATCTGATGACAGAGCGGAAGGAAAATCTGGGCTACCCATTATTGAGGTTAATGGACCTGGTATTGAAGAAACACCCCACCTTTTTACCGTCCTATCCCGGACTTTCAATAAGGACTGGGTCAAAGGTGGACGTGTTTGCTCCACAAAACGCAGTTTCGGTAAAGTCCATGGAAGAGAGACCAGCAGGAGTTCTATTATTTGCTGCTCTATGGCTACCCATAGTTTTGTACTTCCACAGTGGAACCAATCCAGTATTCTAGCCAACACTGCAGCTATATAATATAGTTCCATCTGCGGTAACCCTGCTCCTCCCTCTGTCTTCCGCTTTACCAGAATATCATATTGCAATCTTGCCGATGAATTCCGCCAAAGATAGCGAAGTAAGCTCGATCTTAAAGATCGAAAAACAAAAATACAAAACAGAGAGATCCTGAATAATTAAAGATTTTTATCCCTTCCTTCATAGTAATTTTTTAGTGCTATCAAGTGGTTCTAAAAGCGTATCAGCCCAAACACACAAAACCAAAAACACAAAGAACAAAACAAAAAAACCACTACACACAGATGTAGACCTAGACATACTTACACATTCCTCTGGGAAGCCCCCTCCCGACTCCATACCACACCATGCCCTGCCTACCCAGCCCAACCAAATCCCCATCATACTCGTTTTCACAAGTAGAGTCTCAGATTCTCTGAGTTTAAAAAGTCGATCCAAGGTGACCAAATTTCCATAAACTTGTGATAGTGTCCCTGATTACTTGCTGTTATTTCCTCCATTCTTTTTATTTGGTTAATTACGGCTATCCACTCTTAAATAGTGGGAGCAACTCGCGCGGCAGATATTCAGATTAGAAAACAATCCCTTTGTAACCTTTCTCAAGGCCCCTGGATATATGGATAATAAGGCTATTTCTGGAGATTCTATCATAAGATACACCAGTGACATAGGAGCAGATCTGGAATACAATATCCCAATTTTTTTAAATCTGGGGGCATGTCCACCAGATATGGATCATTGTACCCTCATCTCCTCCACATCGCCAGCATTCACCAGGATAAATCTGTGAAATCCTATGTAACCTTGCCGGGCATCTATACCATCTAGTTAATATTTTATAATTCTTTTCTTGTATAAAAGTTGCGGAGCTAGATTTAAAGGTTAACACAAGCTTTCTTCCAATCTTCTACAGAAATCGAATGGCCCAATTCTCTCTCCCAATCTCTGATGTAATAGGGGCTAGTTGGGGTAGCGCATGACAGCAGGATATCATATATCGTGGAGATGATGTTAGAACAACCTGTCGTCCCATTACACAGGGACTCAAACGGTGTTAAGTCCCTGTGTAATATAGTGATTTTAGATAGATGACCGTAATAATGTTGAAGCTGCAGATAATGAAACCACTGACCAGCATATCTGCGTTCATTGTTCATTATCATGTTAAGTAGCTGGAGTCTGCCTTATCCATTTTAGAAACCTATCTGATGACAGAGCGGAAGGAAAATCTGGGCTACCCATTATTGAGGTTAATGGACCTGGTATTGAAGAAACACCCCACCTTTTTACCGTCCTATCCCGGACTTTCAATAAGGACTGGGTCAAAGGTGGAGGTGTTTGCTCCACAAAACGCAGTTTCGGTAAAGTCCATGGAAGAGAGACCAGCAGGAGTTCTATTATTTGCTGCTCTATGGCTACCCATAGTTTTGTACTTCCACAGTGGAACCAATCCAGTATTCTAGCCAACACTGCAGCTATATAATATAGTTCCATCTGCGGTAACCCTGCTCCTCCCTCTGTCTTCCGCTTTACCAGAATATCATATTGCAATCTTGCCGATGAATTCCGCCAAAGATAGCGAAGTAAGCTCGATCTTAAAGATCGAAAAAAACTCAGTGGTAGCGCTATAGGCAGTGTTTGATATAAATATAGGAAACGTGGCAGAATATCCATCTTGTATATTGCCATTCTCCCTAACCATGAGTGTTTCCTTTTAGCCAAAAGCTGCAATCTATTAATTGTAGAATTTAGTAAAGGGAGATAATTAAACTCATAAATTTTTTCTTCTACCAAGGTAATTTTCACTAAATATTTGAGAGCTTGTGATTCCCACTGAAAGGGAAAGTTATTTTCTAGCGTTTCTTTATCTATTACTGATAACGTAATATTGAGACATCGAGATTTTGCGACGTTTACTTTAAAGTTGCTATAAAGGCCAAACTGTTCCAATTCATAGAGAATATTCGGAAAAGCTATTTTTGGATTAGATACATATAAAAGTAAATCATCTGCGAAGATACTCAGTTTATAAGAGTTATTGCCCACCTGAACCCCCTGAATTGAACAATTTGACCGAAGCGCAACCGCCAGGTGTTCCATGGCCAGGATATACAAATATGGTGACAACGGGCAGCCCTGGCATGTCCCATTTGAAATTTCAACAGGTGGGGATAATAACCTTTATTCTTGCTGACGGAGCTGTATAGAGGGCCATTCAGCAATAAGTGTTGATTCATACACCAAACATTTTTATGTTATACTGTAGGTAAGATGCACATACACTTAAATTGCTACATATTCTGTGAAGATTGGCTATAACCTGATAAAAGTGGACGCAATAATATACAAATGTTAAACCAGCATGATTTTGCAGAACAAAATAATTCAAAGATGTGTGTTTTATAATTGTGTAGGATGGCAATAAGAACAAAGTGCACAGTGCAAAAGGCCTTTGGTAATAATTGCAGTACATAAACAGACAATACTGAAAGAGTCATTGCAAAACACAAATTACCTAACAGCAAGAACCTTACATACTGAAATAATGAATCCATGGGTCAACAGGAGCCCAGATTTTCTCTGTAGTTCTTTTATTAAAAAAAAAAGATGAAAAGAAAAGTTCCACTTTAAATAAAGGCCACTGGTAAAAAATATGTTCCAACGCATAGAGAAAGAATGATAAACAACACCAAGAACATTTTTTTTTAAGCTTCATACCTTCCTGCTAGGACTGTCTCTATTCAGGGTTTATTAACCAGGTACACAGAAGAAATAATTTCTATATACCCTTTTTTTGGCAACTATTGGCATAAAGCAGGGATATGCAATTAGCGGACCTCCAGCTGTTGCAAAACTACAAGTCCCATCCTGCCTCTATCTCTGGGTGTCATGTTTGTGGCTGTCAGAGTCTTGCTATGCCTCATGGGACTTGTAGTTCTGCAACAGCTGGAGGTCCGCTAATTGCATATCCCTGGCATAAAGGATGTGCTTTAAGCATGATATTTAACAATAATTGCTTACCATGCTGTAAAAAAAAATCCAAATTCTGTTTTTTGTATTTTACATTAAATCAAGTTTTTTCTTTGGTTAGTTCTAGCAGTATGTCATGAGACTTCAACAGATTTTAAAAACTTAACCATCAGTTAACTGTTTAACTTTAAAAAAAAAATGCTAGCAGGAAGGATCGTTATTGCTCAAGAGACATACTATACACAATTCTAACTTAAATGATTCAGATCATCAAACAAATTTTAATATTACACAAAGATAACCTGAGTAAATACAAAATGCAATTTTTAATTGAGGATTTAATTTATAAGAGGAAAAAAGCTGTCCAAACCTGCCTGGCCCTATGTGAAAAAGTAATTGCCCCCCTTGCTAAATTATCAATGAAAGTGTGCTTAACCAAATTTTTTTTGGAAAGTTGAATTAAGTTTCACTTGCCACACCCAGTCCTGATTACTTCCAGAGCTGTCGAATCAAGACATCACTTAAATAGAAGCTGTCTGACAAAGTGAAGCACCCTGATCTCAAAAAGCAGCATATCATGCCGCAATCAAAATTCAAGAACAGAGAAACAAAGTCCTTGGCATGTATCAGTCTGGAAAGAGTTAAAAGCCATTTCTAAGGCTTTGGGATTCCAGCAAATCACAGTGAGAGCCATTATCCACAAACTGAGAAAATAAAATAACCCAGAACAACATCTCAAGATAAAGAACTGCAGGACTCGCTTACCTCAGTTAAGGTCAGTGTTCATGATTCAACAATAAGAAAGAGACTGGGCAAAAATGGCATCCATGGGAGAGCTCCAAGGCAAAAGTGTCAGAAACCATGAATCAAACTGAGACAGAAGTACAGTTAAATCACACTAGTTTAATAATAAATAATAAAAAGGTAAACAGAGTAAGCGTATTCAAAACATAAGCAGAGTTCAGTAACCGGATCGGGTAGTCGACCAAGCCAATGTCCAAGAGCCAGCGATAAAGGTAGTAGTACAGCAAGCAGGATCTGTAGCCAGAGCGAGCGTCAGACTAGCAGGTCTTCAACTGGAGAAAGTCTCTTGTGATGTAAACACAGGCGAAGGCGAAGGCAAAGAGCAAATGAACTGGAAGTCTTTAAGTAGGCAGAGCTGAGGAGCAGGATCATCAACAGGTGGATCACTGTGGAGAGATGGGAGCTGGCAATTTGCTGACAGCTGAGCTGCCAGCACAGAGAAGGAAGGTCTGAGCCCAGCCCTGACAAAAAGCCACTGCTGATCAAAAAGAACACAAAGGCTTGTCTCACATTTGCCCAAAAAATCTTGATTATCCCCAAGACTTTTGGGAAATATTCTGTGGACTGAAGAGTGAAAAGTTGAGATGACACTGGAAAGAAGCTATGATAGCAATATACAAACATCTCAATGGTGATGCCAGCATAAGTATGACATTTTTCAATTCTGGGGAGTGTAAGAGGACACAGGGCCACACCACGATGAGACTGGAAGAAAAGCGGTTTAACCATAAGCCGTGTAAGATGATTTTTCACTGTCAGGACAGTAAGGATGTGGAATCGATGGTGGCGGCCGGAAGTATGGCTAGGAGTACTCCCTTTTGTTGCTAGCCGTTTAGACAGTTGTGTGTCACTTACTACTACTAGCTATAACTGCCCCTTAACTTTAAGGCTTCATGCCCACTGACGTTTTTACAGCTGCGTTTTTTACAGCTTAAAAACGCCTGTCCATGTTATTGTAAAAAAAAAATATTTATTAAAAAAAAAAAAAAAAAAGTCGGAGCTAAAAAACGCGACCGCGCGTTAGTGCGCGTTTTTGCACGTTTTTTGACGCTCGCGTTTTTTTCTGCCTAACTCCGACGCTGAGGAACGCACTGGTCCTGGTTTTTTTTTACAGCTTAAAGACGTCTATGCTGTTTGCAGCTCAAAAACGTCTAGGTGGGCATGAAGCTATAGACTAACATGGACAGGCGTTTTTAAGCTGTGAAAAACGCTCAAAAACGCAGCTGTAAAAACGTCCGTGGGCATGAGGCCTTAAACAGCTTAACCACTTCAATACCATGCACTTATGCACCTTCCCGCCCAGACCAATTTTCAGCTTTCAGTACTCTCACACTTTGAATGACAATTACTTAGTCATGCTACACTGTATCCAAACAAAATTTTTATCATTTTCTTCTCACAAATAGAGCTTTCTTTTGGTGGTATTTAATCGCCACTGGGTTTTTTATTTTTTGCGCTATAAGCAAAAAAACAGCAATTTTTTAAAAAAAAAACACTTTTTTTTAGTTTCTATTGTAAAATTTTGCAAATAAGTAATTTTTCTTCATAAATTTGTGCCAAAATGTATACTGCTACATATCTTTGGTAAAATGAACCCAAATTAGTGTATATTATTTGGTCTTTGTGAAAGTTATAGAGTCTACAAACTATGGTGGCAATCACTGAAAATTTATCACATCTGATCACGCCTGATGTACTGAAGGGATATCTCATTTCTTGATACACTAACAAGCGAGGAAAGTACAAATACCCCAAAATTACCCCTTTTTGGAAAGTAGACAGTCCAAGGTATTTACTAAGAGGCGTGGTGAGTTTTTTGAAGTTGTATTTTTTTCCCACAATTCTTGGGAAATTTTTTTTTTTTTTTTACACAAACTGGTCATATTAACAGTTTTTTTTCTCTCACACAGCATATGCATAATTGCAACTACACCCCAAAATACATTCTGCTACTCCTCCTGAGTGTAGCGATACCACATGTGTGAGACTTTTACACAGCCTGGCCACATACAGAGGCCCAACATTGAAGTAGCACTTTCAGGCGTTCTACAAGCATAAATCGCACATATCCTTTCTCAACCACCTATTACACTTTTGAAGGCCCTGGAGCACCAGGACAATGGAATTTTCCACAAAATGACCCCATTTTGGAAAGCACACACCCCAACGTATAATCTATGAAGCATTATGAGTCTTTTGAATGGTTCATTTTTTTCCAGAAGGTTTTGGAAAATGTGGAGAAAAAATGAAAATGCATTTTTTTTACACAAAGTTGTCCATTTATAAGATATTTCTAACGCATAGCATATACATAGCAAAAATAACACCCCAAAATGCATTCTTCTACTCCTCCTGAGTATAGCGATACTATATGTGTGAGACTTTTACACAGCCTGGCCATATACAGAGGCCCAACATTGAAGTAGCACTTTCAGGCGTTCTACAAGCATAAATCGCACATATCCTTTCTCAACCACCTATTACAATTTTGAAGGCCCTGGAGCACCAGGACAATAGAATTTTCCACAAAATGACCTCATTTTGGAAAGCACACACCCCAACGTATAATCTATGAAGCATTATGAGTCTTTTGAGCGGTTCATTTTTTTCCAGAAGGTTTTGGAAAATGTGGAGAAAAAAATGAAAATGCATTTTTTTTACACAAAGTTGTCCATTTATAAGATATTTCTAACGCATAGCATATACATAGCAAAAATAACACCCCAAAATGCATTCTGCAACTCCTCCTGAGTATAGCGATACCACATGTGTGAGACTTTTACACAGCCTGGCCATATACAGAGGCCCAACATTGAAGTAGCACTTTCAGGCGTTCTACAAGCATAAATCGCACATATCCTTTCTCAACCACCTATTACAATTTTGAAGGCCCTGGAGCACCAGGACAATAGAATTTTCCACAAAATGACCCCATTTTTGAAAGCACACACCCCAACGTATAATCTATGAGGCATTATGAGTCTTTTGAACGGTTCATTTTTTTCCAGAAGGTTTTGGAAAATGTGGAGAAAAAATTAAAATGCATTTTTTTTACACAAAGTTGTCAATTTATAAGATATTTCTAACACATAATATGTACATAGCAAAAATTACACCCCAAAATGCATTCTGCTACTCCTCCTGAGTATGGCGATACCACATGTTTGAGACTTTTACACAGCCTGGCCACATACAGAGGCCCAACATCCAAGTAGCACCTCCAGGCATTCTAGCAGCATTAATTGCACATATCATTTTCTGACTACCGATCACATTTTTGAAGGCCCTTCATATATCTAACACATAGCAGGTACATACCAAATAACAAAAGATTACCTGTGGTTTTAGAAGTGCAGTGGTCCACAGAGGAGAGCATCGGTCCAGGCAGCAGGCAGGGATGAGGTCAGCGACAGCAAAAGCAATCATCCAGGCAGCAGGCAGGAATACTGTCCATAGTTCGCACAGGCAGAGATACTGTCAGCACAGCCAGAGCACAGCCAAAGCACAGGTCCAAGTAGCAGGCAGAGGTGTCCCGGCAGAAATGCTGTCCAAAGTCAGTAGAGGCAGCAGGCAGATATATGGTCAACACAGCCAAAGTATTGGTCCAAGCAGCAGGAAGAAACATGGTCCATAATGTCATGGGTCATTACAGGCAGTAATATGGTCAGCACAGCCAAATTATTGGTCCAGGCAGCAGGAAGGACCATCAAGCTTAGGGCCAGGGGACAGGGGTAGAGGCTTCTCCCACCCAAATCGCTTTGAAGCCTCCGGGCAACCAGACCCTGTTCTTGGAGCACAGAAAACTAAAAACTGGTTTTCTCTACTCAGAACGCTATTCTGAAGCCCCTCACATATGTGAGACCCCTGTGTACTAAAAGTAGATGGCCAAAAGATCAGTCCAAGTGGCAGGCAAAAACATGGTCCATTAACAGGCCAAGGTCGGTACACGTGGAAGTCAGAAACGTGGTTTAAATCGGCAGGCAGAGGCATCGTCGGTAAACAGGCTGAGGTTGGTGCACGTGGAGGTCAGAAACGTGGTTTAAATCGGCAAGCAAAGACATCGTCGGTAAACAGGCCAGGGTCAGTTAATTAACATGGAAGGTAGTTAGTAACATGGTAGCAGGCAAATAGGGAAATGGCAGTCTGTTAATAATAAGGGGAACTAATGGATGTATGATAATTTTTGAAGCAATTTCCGATGCACAGGCCAGGTTGGGAGGGACAATCGGGACAATAATAGCTGGTGTCTCTTCTTACTCCTCCTCTGCTGCATACACGGCATTTCTTTTGGCGTCTTCTTCCAGATTCTGTGGGGGGGATGCTAAAGGGATAGTGTCGCTCGTGAAGCCGACTCACACTATCAGAGCGAATGCTTCCTGGGGCGGGATCTTGTTGGTAAATGAGGGCATCGATGATATCTTCGATATATTGGAGGTAGTGGAGTCGGTGATTTTGAGTTGCTTTTTGGTAGCAGACAAACAAATTAAAAAGGGCCATGTGAAACAGGTGAAACGCAACTTTTTTGTGCCAATAACGGGACTTTCTGGTTGATAAGTAGGGCTGTAGCATCTGGTCGTTTAAATCCACCCCCCCCATGTACAAATTGTAGTCGTGGACACATTCGGGCTTTACAATGGAGCCGCGTCTTCTTGGGATCTCCACCATGGTGTCATTGTGGATCGTAGAGAGGATGTGGACATCTTTCTTGTCCCTCCACTTCATGGCCAACACCACCTCGTTCCTCATGGATGCCGATTCTCCAGGTCGCAATTTTTTTGTCAATAAATTTTGTGGGAATCCCTTCCGTTTTTTTTTTAAGGTACCGCAGGCCGGGGTTTGTTTACTGTAAAGGTGGCAAAAAAGGGGCAGGCTGGTATTATAATTATCAACATATAAATGGTAACCTTTTCCGAACAGGGGGTATGCCAACTCCCAGACAATTTTCCCACTGGTTCCAATATATGTGGGGCAATCACGGGGCTGGAGCTGGGAGTCTTTGCCTTCGTAGATCCTGAATTTGCAGACGTATCCAGTGGCTCGATCACATAATTTATTTAATTTTAACCCATACCTGGCTCTCTTGCTTGGTATGTACTGCTTGAACTGCAGTCGGCCGGTGAAATGTACGAGGGACTCGTCCACACATTTTTTGGTCTGGGATGAAAACTTCTTCAAATCGCTGGGAAAAGGCATTGATTAGGGGGCGTATCTTGTACAATTTGTCGTAGTTGGGATGATCTCGGGGAGGGCACTGTGAATTGTCATTGAAGTGGAGAAAGCGCATAATCATGTCGTATCTTTTCCTGGACATGACAGCGGAATATATGGGCATGTGTTGGATGGGGCGTTTGGACCAATATGAATGGACTTCGTTCTTTTTTGTAAGCCCCATATTGAACATAAGGCCCAAAAATAATTTCAATTCCTCCAATGTTAGACGCCGCCACTGGAACATGCGGGCGTAGGAAGAATCGGGGTTGGCAGCAATAAATTGGGATGCATACAGATTCGTTTGATCCACTATATTCTGCAGCAAATCTTGTGGGAAAAATAAACAAAAATAATCAAATTTAGAAAAATTTGTAGTGTCGGGCTGCACACCTGGCTGTGCGGTGAAAGGGGGGATAATAGCGGATCCTGAGTTGGCAGGCAACCATAAGGGGTTTGCCAGGGCATCGGGAAGGTAGGATTGGGGCTGGATTCTTCGGGTTGGGCGTGCATTTCCATTGCTTGTACTGGGCTCCTCTTCCTGGGGTATGGCGCTGCTGGTGGTGGGCAGTTCTCCTGATCTTGGTGCTGATCTTGGTGCCGATCGCATTCTTTTGGGAGGGACGGTTTCCTCCGGGGACTCGGACTCTGAGCCACTATCCTCCATTGGCTCGTATTCCGAACCAGAATCGGATAATGGGAGCTCCCCGCTGCTCTCATCATCCGACATGGCAAGAATGGCATATGCCTCCTCAGGTGTGTAAACCCTTTGGGACATTATGGCAGTGCTTATTGGTGGGCCTGTGTAATGGTACTACTGGTGGTAGTGGTGGCGGTCTGTGTGGTAGTACCGATGGAGGTATTAGTGGTGGGCCTGTGTGGTGGTACCGATGGCGGTATGGGTGGTGGTGGTACCAATGGCGGTACAGGTGGTGGTGGTACCGATGGCGGTACGGGTGGTGGTGGTGGCGGCGGTACCGATGGCGGTACAGGTGGCGGTACGGGTGGTGGTGGTAGCGATGGCGGTATGGGTGGTGGTGGTACCGATGGCGGTACAGGTAGTGGTGGTACCGATGGCGGTACAGGTGGTGGTGGTACCAATGGCGGTACGGGTGGTGATGGTACCGATGGCGGTACAGGTGGTGGTACAGGTGGTGGTGGCACTACCGACGGTGGTACTGGTGGTGGTACCGATGGCGGCACTAGTGGTGATACTGGTAGCGGGCCTGTGTGGCAGTATAGATGCTGGGCCTGGTGGCGGTACTGGTGGTGGTACTGGTACCGATGGCGGTACTGGTAGCCTGTGTGGCGGTGCCAATGGCGGTACCGATGGAGGTGGGCCTGTGACAGATGATTGACAGATGGGCTGATTGATTGACAGATGGGTTGATTGATTGACAGATGGGGTGATTGATTGACAGATGGGTTGATTGATTGACAGATGGGGTGATTGATTGACAGATGGGCTGATTGATTGACAGATGGGCTGATTGACAGATGGGCTGATTGACAGATGGGCTGATTGACAGATGGGCTGATTGGCTGGGCTGATTGATGTGCTGGGCTGTGTGACAGGTCCTCTTTATGGGGGGGGGGGCGTGTTGTGCACTGTAAACTTATGTAGACAAACTACACTGAGCTAACTTACTGATCTCTTCTCTCTCCTCACAGATCGGTGTGTGAGGAGAGAGCAGGGATCAGGTAGTAACTCCTGTGGAGTTTGTTTACATTTGTGACCGGCTGTGATTGGACACAGCCGGTCACGTGGTAAACAGCCAATTCATTGGCTGTTTACTCTGATCGGGGACGCGCTGTGTCCAAGGGACACTCGCCTTCCCCGATCCCCGCTCTGCAAGCCTGTGGCGGCGCGCACGGAGCGCGCCGCCGAGTTTGTTTTGACAGGTGATCGGCTGTGACTTTGACACAGCCGATCACATGGTAAACAGCCAATGAAATTGGCTGTTTACCGTGATCGGGGAAGCGCTGTGTCCGAGGGACACATGCCGTCCCCGATCACCGCGGGCGCGTGCAAGGCATTGTCCTGCAGGACGTCATATGATGTCCAGTATCGATAATGCAACCACTTCCCGGACGTCAATTCACTATTGACTGGGCGGGAAGTGGTTAAAGTTATTAAGCCCTTATATAAGTTAATTAAAGTTCTATTTCAGTCCAGAACTGTTCATCAATACTTATAACATTTAGCCCTGGTTTACACCAATGCCGCTTTGAAATCACGCTACTTCAGCACGATTTTAAAGCTGCAGATCAGTGTGATTTGAACCTCCGATTTCATTGCGACTTCGTTTAACAGAAGTCTACGTAAGTCGCAATAAAATCAGGAAAAAAGTCCTGCAGGAACCTTTGTAAAAGTCTCTGCAACAAGAATTGCTTCCATTGCTGGGAAATAGGTTGTGGCTTGTCATGCGATTTGGAACTGTAATAGTGAATACTACACTCCTATATCCTCATTTCCATATGCACCAAGGCTGTCAACTTAAGCGAGCTAAAGCCCCACATGGCATATACTGTAGATGTTACATAATTGCCAAGTGGTTAATTGGTTTGAGTAGGTTTCATCATGATTTAAAAAATTAACAGAATTATGATTGATGTTTATATCTTAAAGTATTTTTTTTTTTTTTTATTACCTATCAAGTATGATCTATCAAATGAAAAATAACTAATTTTATAAAGAGCTGTGAATGCAAAATTGCCTATCAATGACACACACAGTTCAAGCCAAGCCAAGCCTCTTCAACAGCAATGATGCCCAAAGAGAGGGCCAATATACAGTGAGGCAAAAAAGTATTTAGTCAGCCACCAATTGTGCAAGTTCTCCCGCTTAAAAAGATGAGAGAGGCCTGTAATTGTCATCATAGGTATACCTCAACTATGAGAGACAAAATGTGGAAACAAATCCAGACAATCACATTGTCTGATTTGGAAAGAATTTATTTTGCAAATTATGGTGGAAAATAAGTATTTGGTCACCTACAAACAAGCAAGATTTCTGGCTCTCACAGACCTGTATCTTCTTCTTTAAGAGGCCCCTCTGTCCTCCACTCATTACCTGTATTAATGGCACCTGTTTGAACTTGTTATCAGTATAAAAGACACCTGTCCACAATCTCAGTCACACTCCAAACTCCACTATGGTGAAGACCAAAGAGCTGTCGAAAGACACCAGAAACAAAATTGTAGACCTGCACCAGGCTGGGAAGACTGAATCTCCAATAGGCAAGCAGCTTGGTGTGAAGAAATCAACTGTGGGAGCAATAATTAGAAAATGGAAGACATACAAGACCACTGATAATCTCCCTCGATCTGGGGCTCCACGCAAGATCTCACCCCGTGGGGTCAAAATGATCACAAGAATGGTGAGCAAAAATCCCAGAACCACACAGGGGGGACCTAGTGAATGACCTGCAGAGAGCTGGGACCAACGTCACAAAGGCTACCATCAGTAACACACTACGCCGCCAGGGACTCAGATCCTGCAGTGCCAGACGTGTGCCCCTGCTTAAGCCAGTACATGTCCGGGCCCGTCTGAGGTTTGCTAGAGAGCATTTGGATGATCCAGAAGAGGATTGGGAGAATGTCATATGGTCAGATGAAACCAAAGTAGAACTGTTTGATAGAAACACAACTCGTCGTGTTTGGAGGAGAGAGAATGCTGAATTTCAACCAAAGAACACCATACCTACTGTGAAGCATGGGGGTGGCAACATCATACTTTGGGGCTGTTTCTCTGCAAAGGGAACAGGATGACTGATCCGTGTACATGAAAGAATGAATGGGGCCATGTATCGTGAGGTTTTGAGTGCAAACCTCCTCCCATCAGCAAGGGCATTGAAGATGAAATATGTCTGGGTCTTTCAGCATGACAATGATCCAAAGCACACAACCCGGGCAACGAAGGAGTGGCTTCGTAAGAAGCATTTCAAGGTCCTGGAGTGGCCTAGCCAGTCTCCAGATCTCAACCCCATAGAAAACCTTTGGAGGGAGTTGAAAGTCTGTGTTGCCCAGCGACAGCCCCAAAACATCACTGCTCTAGAGGAGATCTGCATGGAGGAATGGGCCAACATACCAGCAACAGTGTATGACAACCTTGTGAAGACTTACAGAAAACGTTTGACCTCTGTCATTGCTAGGGATGAGCCGAACACCCCCCCGTTCGGGTTCACTCCAGAACATTCGAACGAACCCTATTAAATACAATGGACGCGAACGTTCGAAATCTAAAGTGCTAATTATAACGACTAATATGCATGTTATTGTCCTAAAAAGGGTTTGGGGACCCGGGTTCTGCCCCAGGGAACATGTATCAATGCAAAACGAAGTTTTAAAAACGGCTGTTTTTCGGGAGCAGTCATTTTAATGATGCATAAAGTGAAAAAAAAAAGTCAAATATTCCTTTAAATATCGTACCTGGGGGGTGTCTAAAGTATGCCTGTGAAGTGGCATGTGTTTCCCGTGTTTAGAACTGTCCCTGCAAAAAATGACATTTCTAAAGGAAAAAAAGCCATTTAAAACTGCTTGCGGCTTTAATGTAATGTCTGGTCCCGGTAATATGGATGAAAATCTTTGAGAAAAAATGGCATAGCTACCCCATCACCCCCCCCCCCCACCCCAGCACATTACCAGCCCCTTTGGGTCTTGTATGGATATTAAGGGGAACCCCGCACACAAAATAAAAAAGGACCTATATACTCTGAACAGCCGTATACAGGCGGTGCAAACAAGACAGGGACTGTAGGTTTGTTAAGTAGAATCTGTTTTTTAATTTTGAACAGGTACATTGTTTAAGAGTGTAGCTCCAGCCAAAAAATATATTTTTAAGCTTTTTGGAAAACATAGGGAAGGGTTATCACCCCTGAAACATTTGTTTTGCTGTCTGTGCCCCTGTTCAGAACATTTCACCTCACTTTCCGTCCCAATGACAACTGCTTTTGAAAAGTGGGTTTTTTATTGAAACAAGGATTGGCGATAAAGCATCAGTAGAGAGGAGACACCTTTTTCCAATATTAACTCTTACAGGAGAGAATTTCCCTTCCTAGGGGTAGATTTCTTCTCACTTCCTGTTGTCTCCTTCCGTTTGCAAGTAGGAGTCGTTTGTAAGTTGGATGTTTGAAAGTAGGGGACCGCCGTATATACTCTGCTGAAATTTGCCCCTTACATGTTGGTGTTGCCACAACACTGTGAGCCCTCAGTTACTCTTGGTGGGCGCTGGAACGCCCTGCTTTGAACTATTATATCAGGAATTGTAATTACATGCCATTGTTGAACAGTGGTAGGAAAAATTGGGCCTTTGGTGTTGGTGCTGGTGCTACAACACTGTCAGCCCTCACAGTTACTCTTGGTGGGCGCATGAATGGGCCATACTGTAAATTATTAGATCAAGAATTGTAATTGCATATCCCTGTTGAAGAGGGGCAGAAAAATTGGGCCTTTGGTGGTAGTGATGGTGGTGTTGCCACAACACTGTAAGCCCTCACAGTTACTCTTGGTGGGCGCAGGAATGGGCCCTGCTGTGAATTATTAGATCAATAATTGTAATTACATGCCCCTGTAGAACAGGGGCTTAAAAATTGGGCCTTAGCCACTGGTGCCACAACACTGCAACCCCTCACAGATACTGAACTTGGAGCACAGCAATGAGCCCTGTTGCAAAGTATTGCATCAAAAATTGTAATTATACGCCCCTGTTAAACAGGGGCTGAAAAATTGGGCCTTAGGCACTGGTGCTGGTGCCGGTGCCACGACACTGCAACCTCTCCCAGATACTCTAGTTGGAGTGCAGGAATGAGCCCTGCTGCAAAGCATTGCATCAAAAGTTGTAGTTACATGCCCCTGTTAAACAGGGGCTGAAAAATTGGGCCTTAGCCACTGGTGGCGGCACCCAGAAACAAAAATGTTCTTCCAAGCTATTATCATGAATCGGATCATTGAGGAGGAGGAGGATAGTCAGTCAACATAACAGGACAGTCACTCAGCATCAGCATCAATCTTGAAGGGATGTGACATTTGAAAATAAATTATTCTGTTATATCAGCTTCAGGTGCTTGGTAGCTGGTGGTGATCCAAGACTGGTTCATCTTTATGAAGGTCAGTCGATCAACCAAGTCGGTGGACAGGCGCACCCTGTGATCCGTGACAAATCCTCCAGCAGCACTGAATGTGCGTTCCGAAAGAACGCTGGATGCAGGACAGGCCAGTAGCTCAATTGCATACTGTGCAAGCTCTGGCCAGTGATCCATCCTCGAGACCCAGTAAGCCAGAGGATTTTCAGTGGGAAAGGTGTCCAAGTCTGACCTTGCCCCTAGGTATTCCTGCACCATTTATATCAGACGCTGGCGATGGTTGCTGGAACCGATCATACCTTGGGGCTGCGGACTAAAGAATTGTCTGAACGCATCGGTCAGACGGCCACCTACCCCACCGCTCCTTCTTTGACCGGAGCCTCAGCAACTCATTGTCCAGGACCAGGAGTTTGTAACCTCCCAGTCTCTGGGAATGCATTGCACAGACCTTTCTGCAAGGCCTCCCGGAGTTGTCTCATCCTCTGCTCCCTCTGCGACGGTAAGATAAGGTCCGCAACCTTACCCTTGTACCGTGGATCAAGGAGAGTGGCCAGCCAGTAATGGTCCCTCTCCTTGATCCGAAGAATACGAAGATCCTTCCGCAGACTTTGCAGGATCAGGGAGGCCATGCAGCGTAGATTAGCTGAGGCATTCGGTCCGGAGTCCTCTGGGTCACTAAGGACGACATGATCCGCAGCCACCTCCTCCCAGCCACGTACAAGTCCACATGTTTCTTGGGACTGTAAATCATCCCTAAAAGACTGCTGCTGTTGATGCTGAGTGCCAGGCTCCACCTCCATGCTGGCACAATCCTCCTCCTCGTCCTCTTCCTGTGGGATGGGTGGGACAGAAGGAATACTGTCTGGGTAAAGGGGGCCTTGAGAGGCAAGGAAGTCCTCCTCTTCCTGCCTCTGTTCTGCCTCAAGTGCCCTGTCCATTATTCCACGCAGCGTATGCTCCAACAGGTGGACAAGAGGTACAGTGTCACTGATGCATGCACTGTCACTGCTCACCATCCTCATGGCCTCCTCAAATGGTGCCAGGACAGTGCATGCATCCCTGATCATGCCCCACTGGCGTGGTGGAAAAAAACAGAGCTCCCCTGACCCTGTCCTGGTACCGTAGTCGCACAGGTACTCATTGATGGCCCTCTGCTGCATGTGCAGCCGCTTCAGCATGGCCAACGTTGAGTTCCACCTGGTGGGCATGTCAAATATAAGGCGGTTCTTGGGCAGGTTCAACTCCTTTTGCAGCTCAGCCAGCCGAGCACTGGCATTATATGATCTGCGGAAATGCACACAGACTTTCCTGGCCTGCCTCAGGACATCCTGTAAGCCCGGGTACCTGCCCAAGAACCGCTGCACCACCAGGTTAAGGACGTGAGCCACACAGGGCACATGGGTCAGTTGTCCCTGTCGGAGGGTGGAGAGGAGGTTGGTGCCATTGTCGCAAACCACCATTCCTGCCTTAAGCTGGCGTGGCGTCAACCACCTCTCGGCCTGCCCCTGCAGAGCTGACAGAACCTCTGCCCCAGTGTGGCTCCTGACCCCAAACACACCAGCGCAAGCACGGCATGGCATCTTTTTGCCTGCGTACTTGCGTAGACCCTTGAACGCCTATGGAGCACCGCTGGTTCCGAGGACAAAGCACAGGAAGAGGCCATGGAGGAAGAAGAAGAGGAGGGGGTGGAGGAGAGAGGTGTGTCACAACCAGTAGTAGCATTTTGGAGGCGTGGCGGCGGAACAACCTCCAACACTACTGCACCTTGTCCTGCATCCTTCCCAGCTGCCAAAAGAGTGACCCAATGGGCCGTGAAAGAAAGGTAACGTCCCTGTCCATGCCTGCTGGACCATGAGTCAGCGGTAATTTGCACCTTACCGCTGACCACCCTGTCCAGCGAGGCATGGACATTGCCTTCCACATGCCGGTAGAGAGCCGGAATCGCCTTCCGTGAGAAAAAGTGGCGTTTGGGAACCTGCCACTGAGGAACCGCACATTGCATAAACTCACGGAAGGGGGCCGAGTCTACCAACTGAAAAGGCAGCAGTTGAAGTGCTAGCAATTTAGCCAAGCTAGCATTCAACCGCTGGTTATGTGGATGGCTGGGAGTGAACTTCTTTCAACGGTCCAGCAGCTGGGGCAGGGAAATTTGCTTGCTAGAATCGGACGTCGGTGTACTGCTAGCAGAGTGCCCGCAAGTACTTGGCTGTGACGCACCTAATTCTTCACCTTCATTCCTCTCAGTGCAGGTTTCAGAGAGGACTGAAGGTATAGTGGGGTTGGAGATCCCAGCTAATGCGGAGCAAGGAGAGGTCCGCTTTGTTCTTTGGTGTGGGTCTTTAAGGTAGGCTTGCCAACGAGCTGCATGGCAGGTCAACATATGTCTGGTCAAGCATGTGGTGCCCAAGCGGCTGATGTTTTGGCCACGCGAGATACGCTTGAGACATATGTTGCAAAAAGCAGCGGTGCGATCTGATGCACTCGACTCAAAAAAGGCCCACACCAAAGAACTTTTCGAATAACGGGCAGAGGCAGCGCCCTGCACAGGCGGAACTCTGCCGTGTGATTCAGTCGGTGTGCTGCCCTTACACTGGCCCCTGGAGGGCATCCTGCCTCGTTGGAGATGTGCCTCCTCCTCCTCCTCCTCTCTCCTATCAGGCACCCACGTGGAGTCAGTGACCTCATCATCCCCTCCCTCCTCATCACTGGAACAAATCTGGCAGTAGGCTGCAGCTGCTGGAACATGACTGCCAGATTGGTGTCCTTCTTGAGCATCCCCTCTCTCTGCTCTCACGCTACTGCCTTCCTCTAGCTGGGTATCATCTTCAGACCCTTTGAAACGCTGGGCAATCCTCCTGGAGCATGTACCCAACACTGTGCTCAAACAGTCCGGGGGACTCCTCAGGAGGACACGGTGGGTCTAGGGAAGGAGTGACTGATGATGACATTGAGGACGCTTTGGCAGCTGCTTTGCCAGTACCCTGAGCCTGGGTGAGAGAGGATGAGGAGGATGAGGAGGGCTTGGTCATCCACTCTACCAAGTCTTCGGCATGATGCGGCTCAACACGTCCAGCTGCCGAAAATAAGGACAAGCGTGTCCCATGGCCACGTGCTGATGACGATTCACTGCGTCCACGACCAGCACTGTTGTCTCTAGACACAGAGCCTGCTTGCCCTCTTTTATTGGCTCCTGACTGTCTGCCTCTCCTTGTTTGCCTTCCAGACATTCTAAAGGCCTGCAGGGAGGTGGGAAAACCAGCAATAAGGGGTAGCTTCAGGTGTATATTTTGCAAGATGCACACTACGCCTGCTGTAAGTGCTGCAGATGCCTGCCTGTGTTACACAACAGGAAAACACAGCAATAAGGGCTAGCTTCTGGTGTATATTTTGCAAGAAGCACACTACGCCCGCTGTAAGTGCTGCAGATGCCTGTTAGTTTAACACAAAAGAAAAAAACTACGAGCAATAAGGGATAAATAAGTTTCAACGGTTTCCAGAAACAGACTAGATTCTCCAGTTGTGGCTGTTTGCGTCGGCACTGGTTGGGTTGCCATGGGGACCTGGTGTGCTCATCGGTTCTATCAGGCAAGTGGAGCCGCTCGTGTGTCCCGCTTGTGGAGGAGATCTCTGCACCTCCCCTTTCCTGGCCCGCACCAATCGTTGCGTGGCCTATGACGCACGCGCGGCATGATCAATCTCCTTGGTCCTGCAGCGCATGTGTCATTTCCGGGACACCCGTGGCGGAAGTGATGTCAGGGGTCAAACTGACCCTTCACTTCCGGTGGGACCGTGTCTACATAAGCTGACATTGCCGACAAACTGTCGGCATGTGCAGCTGTGTGGGTGAAGGGCACTATGGTGAATTCTCTCCTATCTGGGACCTGGTTGTCAACAAGGTACTATCACTGTCTATTTTAGACTATACTCATTCATTCATTTTTATCTTTCATATTTTGGACTTTTATCTTTTGCTAGTCTAGCATTATCATTGTTACTCTATTCCTTTATATAAGGCTTGTATATTTCTTTCTTGTTAGTCGCCCCTCTGTTTTATATTCCTCTTTCTCAGCTGTTTTGATCCCCTTAAATGGTTTTAGTAAGAAGTTGGGTTTTTTTTTTGGTCATGTATACCATAGTCTTTGGTTAGCTGCTCTACATATATGTAGCAGCTCTAATCTGCTATTACCCTCTTCATGAGCATTTTGCCCTGATTGGGACAGATCAATTAGAGCAACTGTTTCAAATTTACTGCTACCATAGGTCCTTACAATAGAGTAACCCAGTATTAGACCACTGGAATAATGCATTTATATTTACTTTTTATACACCCCTTCTTTTTTTTTTCCTTTCTCTCCTGCATTCTTCTTCATCTGCTTTCTAACTCCAGTACATGCCTCAAATTTTTTATATTGCAATACATTTATTATTATCTTTCCTTGTTCACATCACCAGTGCCCCGTATATCTGGGAGGGTAGCCAGTAGTCCCATCCTTCCTTTTTATATACTCTTTGGAACCAACAGAGGATATCTATAGTATGGCCACAGTTGGAGGTATATATGGATACTTTTATTATACCATTGCTCTTTTTCTTTTCCATCTGCTGCTCTTCAATGAGATGGGCAATAATACCATTCACTGTTTTGGATTAATGTGTAGTTTTATGCATTATACCTTGTGGACAGTCTTATATGCATGTACTTTATGTATGTGTACTAATGCCTACTAGGCAGGGTGTATATATGTATGCATGGATCTATTATACCTGCCCTCCTCTTTTGCTGTGGCTATTTACTTTATTATATATTTTATTATATATTTTATCATTTTCTACTTTATAGACTTCCAAATGTAGCAGTACAGTTAGGACTACATGGTCCAGCGGTTCCACACGTTGGCCTGTTGGGTCTGGCTCCCACAGGTCATTAGTCCTGTGAGCACATTATTAGCCCCCTAATTTTTTCGACACCCGACCAGTGTTGTACGTAAGCTTTCAAAGCACAGGCAGACCAGGTGAGCACTTTAACTATTATCGTACTTCTGGCATTATCAAATGTTGTAATTTATTGTATGTAATGTATATTTGTTTTATACTAATGACATATTTTCTATGTCTTACATAACTAGATGCAAATGTAGATGGGTGCAGCGCCCTGACGACGCATCATTGCGAAACATGTTGGCTCCCTGCACTTCTATCCATCCATTACCACGCATCTAAACTGTATCATGGTCTTACTGTATTCATGACTATGTCATATTTTAATCAATGCCTTTATTCAAATGTATTATTTTTCTTTAATATCGTCTCTGAGTGCTCACCTAATAACAGACTTATGATCTCCACAACAGTCCTTTTCTGCCCAGAGAGAGCTCAGTCTCTCTCTTTATTCTTTTTACGAGCAATAAGGGGTACTGTAGCTTCAGGTGTATAATGTGCAGGAGGCACACTACGCCCGCTGTAAGTCCTGCAGATGCCTGCCTGTGTTACACAACAGGAAAACACAGCAATAAGGCCTAGCTTCAGGTGTATATTTTGCAGGAGGCACACTACGCCTGCTATAACTGCTGCAGATGCCTGCCTGTGCTACACAACAGGAAAACACAGCAAGAAGGGCTAGCTTCTGGTGTATATTTTGCAAGAAGCACACTACGCCCGCTGTAAGTGCTGCAGATGCCTGTTAGTGTAACACAAAAGAAAAAAAACTACGAGCAATAAGGGGTAGCTTCAGGTGTATAATGTGCAGGAGGCACACTACGCCCGCTGTAAGTGCTGCAGATGCCTGCCTGTGTTACACAACAGGAAAACACAGCAATAAGGCCTAGCTTCAGGTGTATATTTTGCAGGAGGCACACTACGCCTGCTGTAAGTGCTGCAGATGCCTGCCTGTGTTACACAACAGGAAAACACAGCAATAAGGGCTAGCTTCAGGTGTATATTTTGCAGGAAGCACACTACGCCTGCTATATCTGCTGCAGATGCCTGCCTGTGTTACACAACAGGAAAACACAGCAATAAGGGCTAGCTTCAGGTGTATACTGTGCAGGAGGCTTAGCAAAAATATCACTGACACTGTCCCCTGCCTATCCTTCTCTCTCCCTGCACACAAGGTTTAGCAGAATATCATTGACACTGTCCCTGCCTATCCTTCTCTCTCCCTGCACACAAGGTTTAGCAGAATATCACTGACACTGTCCCTGCCTATCCTTCTCTCTCCCTGCACACAAGGTTTAGCAGAATATCACTGACACTGTCCCTGCCTATCCTTCTCTCTCCCTACACACAAGGTAAATGAACAAATATCACTAACACTGTCCCTGCCTATCCTTCTCTCTCCCTTAACCGGAACACACTACACAAGGCCGCCGCGCTGGTGGCCTTTTATAGTGTGGGGCGTGTACTAAACCCCCCTGAGCTATAATTGGCCACAGGCATCCTGCCTGTGGCCAATTATGGCTCTCCTCGCTGCCAGCGATGTGATTGGCCAAGCATGCGGGGTCACAGTGCATGCTTGGCCAATCACAGCGCCGGGATTGCACTGCGATGGCGCAGTGTATTGTGGGCCGTTCGCGTCACTCAAATTTGGCGCGAACGGCCCAAAACGTTCGATCTTCGTCGAACGATCAAACAGCCGATGTTCGAGTCGAACGTATGTTCGACTCGAGCACCGAGCTCATCCCTAGTCATTGCCAACAAAGGATATATATCAAAGTATTGAGATGAACTTTTGATATTGACCAAATACTTATTTTCCACCATAATTTGCAAAAAAAATAATCTTTACAAATCAGACAATGTGATTGTCTGGATTTGTTTCCACATTTTGTCTCTCATAGTTGAGGTATACCTATGATGACAATTACAGGCCTCTCTCATCTTTTTAAGTGGGAGAACTTGCACAATTGGTGGCTGACTAAATACTTTTTTGCCCCACTGTACCTGGGAAATTTCAGGTATTGGACTGGAGACTTAAATCAGAAGTATACATTAAAAACTTAAATTTGCCAGCAGGTAGGGTTTTTAGTAGAAGAACCCTACCTGCTATAAAAAGTGTCTTCTGACAAAAAATGTGTTTACTTACCTGCTAGCATTTTTAATCTGTACAAATGGCAAATGCACAGTACAGTGTACAGTCCCAGCCCATTCCATGCACCTTACAGGTGCCAGAAGTGGAGCCAGGTGGTGAGTTAATGTAACTTCATTATGCATACATGAGTTACATCATCAATGCCTGCCTTAGCTGAAACAAGAAGACGGTGGAGTCAGGAAAAAAAGAACAAGCACACACAGCACCAAGAATGGATTAGATACAGGGAGCTCAGACCTATGTAGCGGTACCCCCGTAGGAGCTGCTGAGTATTGTGGTCCGTCTGTCACCCTGCCCCAGGCACACACATGTCATCCAGAGACATGAAAGCAGTCCTTGCGCGTTGTTTTTATGTTTTATTGAGGAAGATTGAACTTGGATAGGGATGGGGACTTATGAGATGCCCATGGATTCAAAACATCGATTGGGACATTATATACATGTATATACATCACTCCTTACTCCTCCTGAACATCGCTTCCTCTCTTTCCTTCTCCAGACCAACTAGCACTGTAGGCCTGACACTGGCTCAGCCAGGCGCAAAGCAAATGCCCTTTACAGGCAGGGAATGCAGGCCCCTATGGTGTAGCAAATATAAAAGTCCCAGAGCTAGCTGTCCCTGTGGCTACTGCTCCCAGCACCACCTCTTCAGGCACTGCCAGCCCTCCTGGCTGCAACTGCCTCGCTCCACTGCCCATGACACCACCATCCTCCAGTTGAAAAAGAAATAGCTGGATAGCCGCACTCCAAATATTCACCTTTTATTGTAAAGTTAAAATCAAGGCATCAAAAGTCGGTATAGACTAACTGCACTGCCGCTGACATGTTTCACACACCAGACACAGTGCTTAGTCATAGCTAAAATGCTGAATATACATACAGGTACATATATACACCTAAATAATTAGACAAATGGAAAACACATGTATGTCGTAAGTAACGTAATAGGAAGCACCTATGAGCATCTACAATCCAAAGTGTAACCATTAAGCATATGGAGAACAACCCCCCTGCTGTAGATTCTACATATCAAAAACATATACAGTATTTATCGGCGTAACACGCACCTACATTTTAAGAGGCAAGTTTCAGGAAAAAAACTTTTTTAACGAAACAACTTTGAATTAAAATAAGTGTCAGTGCCCATCTGCATCCTGATCAATGCCCATCTGCAGCACATCTCACCAATGCCGCCTGATCAATGCCCATCTCAACATGCAGCCTTATCAATGCCCATCTCCTCATGCAGCCTTTCATCATGCAGCCTTATCAATGCCCATCTCATCATGTAGCCTTATCAATGCCCCTTTTTAGCCTCAATGCAACCTCACCATCAATGCAGCCTAAACAGTGCATGAAATCACAGAGCCGTCATCTCCTGTTCGGCTCTCACAGGAGATGACGGCTTGTGAATTCTGGCTCTGTTCGTCCCCATCCTTACCTTCCAAGGTACACTATCGGCATATAACACGCACCCGCGATTTGCCCCTTATTTTCAGGGGAAAAAAGTGCGTGTTATACGCCGATAAATACGGTAATAAAAAAGAGCAATCTCATGTTTAGGAAGAGAGGCACCGATGCAACCTTGAAAAGAAAGAAAAGACATAACACATAAAATAATACCATATGTAATAAAAACTCTCATGCACCAACAAATACGCAAAAAGGGAAGAAAAACAAACATTTATCCCCCGTGTGCATCAATGCTGGTGCGTGTAGCTCAAATAATCTAATCCGCTGAAAGATGATACAGTCCCTCCTCAATATTAATTCATATCCATGTAATCATATGGTAACCAAATTTAAGAAAAGGAGGAACATAGCAGAAAAAGAAAAGAATATGTGAGCCAAGCAGAACTGAGATGGAATGCATTGGCACATAGCGAACAACCATGGTACCCCATCAAGAAAAATCATAAAGATAGAAGTAAAAATAAGTAACTATTCTGCGATGGGGAAATCCCATGTATATCTCAAACAAAATGTACTATCAATACTGGCATATCGGATGTGAAGTATAAAAAGTGTACAAAGTCCAGTGAGGGGGTGTCGGAGTGGTATGAAAAGTCACTCATGAAAGTATAAGATATCCCACTCAAAGTTAAGGCCAGTGGGCTGCCTGGTATTGAGATGGAATATCCAATAAACCTCTCTTAGGCTACTTTCACACTGAAGCGCTGGATGCGCTGGCGGTATAGCGCCGCTATACCGTTGTTTTTGCCGCGATTTGCGGGCGCTAGCGGGGTGATTTTAACCCCCGCTAGCAGCCGAAAAAGGGTTAAAAAAAGCCTGCAATAACGCCTCTTTGCGGCATTTTGGAGGTGCTACCCCATTGATTTCAATGGGCAGGGGCGGTATAGGAGCGGTATTTTTACCGCTCCTATCGCGCCTCAAAGATGCGGCTTGCAGGAGTTTTTTTACCCTCCTGCCAGCGCACCGCTACAGTGTGAAAGCCCTCGGGCTTTCACATTGGATACAAAGTAGCGGCTTTTTCAGGGCGCTTTGCAGGCGCTATTTTTAGCGTAATAGCGCCTGCAAAGCGCCTCAGTGTGAAAGGGGCCTTACAGAGTAACTTAAACTTATCACCTCCCCTTTTTGATAACATGATTTTTTCAACCCATGATTTTATCATCTTTCAGTGGAGTAGATTATTTGAGCTACACGCACCAGCATTGATGCACACGGGGGATAAACGTTTGTTTTTCTTCCCTTTTTGCGTATTTGTTGGTGCATGAGAGTTTTTATTACATATGCTATTATTTTATGTGTTATGTCTTTTCTTTCTTTTCTAGGTTGCACCGGTGCCTCTCTTCCTAAACATGAGATTGTTCTTTTTTATTATATGTTACTCTTTCGTCCATGGACCGACACAGCTTCTCTATTGACAAAGTGGGTATTATCCGTTAATTAGGAGTGACTAGGCAGAAAAACTTGTAAAAAGTGTTGCATCACACCTTCTACAGTACCGCCCAGGGGGCGGACCCTCTGGTATAACCTCTCAGTCTGCATCTCGCAAATCAGTTTTTTTCTGTCTAGCAAGGAGTAGGACATGGCTCCCTTCGGGGGAAAAAATCTATATATTTTTTTGCTACATTTGTTGTTTCCTGCGATCTTCGATCAACTGCCGACTGGGTGACAGGCTGGATCCTTGTAGTCTCCCCAGTTTCGGCCATCGAGCGTGTGCCGACCCTAGCTACGCGCTGGGTTTTCCATGACATGCCCGTCGCTCCACGGGTGGCCCGTGAGCCTACGTTCCAGGGCCTGCATCGGACCGCTCAGCTTCGGCTGACCTTACAGCCGAGTCGCAGCAGCCTGGCCGGTGAGCTTACGCTCCAAGGCTTGCATCGGACCGCTCAGCTTCGGCTGACCTTACGGCCGAGTCGCAGCAGCCTGTCCGGTGAGCATCACGCTCCAGGGCATACATATGATCGTCCCTTTTGGGTCCAATCACAGCATGCCTGGCCAACAGTCACCTTCCGTGCGCGGACGATGATCTGTTTGGGATGTCTTCCAGCATAATACATGCAGGATAGGCAAGTAAAACTCCCCTGCCTCGGCTGGGTGATTTAGCTGGACATTCCTGGAGAGACCAAGTAAGTGGTTGTGGCCCCTTTCTTCCCTCTCTCCCTGGGCTTCTAGCTAAAGGTTGCTGGGTGCTGGGGGTCACCTAAGGGGTTCCACTGGAGCGGGGCTGGCTGTAACTAACATTTAAAAGAAATGTAATTTCTGCTTACCTGTATGTGCTTCCTCCTCCATGCTGTCGGCGGCCATTTTGGGGTGGTCCATGCCGATTTCGGCCTCTTGTGACTGCTCGGCGGCCATCTTCCTGTGGTTCGGCCACACCCACTGGCCCCTATCAGCTGATCTGCGGCCATGTTTGTCCACCCTGTATGTATATATTGCCGTTCGGCGGCCATCTTTTTGTGGGCTACAGCTGCTTGACCTCTATCTTCGGCTCGGCGGCCATTTTCTTAGAGCCCACATTATCTTCCATACAGACGTTTTGGCAACCATTTTGCGAGAGCCTCCGGCCTCTTGGGTGCATTACACTGGCGCGAAAATTCACACAGGATGTGCTGATAAAAGAAGCAGACTGACACAGCAGCAGTAGGACAGGCGCAGCACACGGCAGCATAGCAGTACCGGTCCAGGGTGGTCAGTCCTCTGGGTAACCCAGCATCTCTGCAGCGCAGGAGGGTGGCCTATTGATATCTTGCCTGGAGCCCTGTGGGTGTCAGCGTGTGGTCAGCATGGCATCTGAGCCAGATGTCTTCTCCCCTGAAACACCAGATTTAGCAACTGGTGCCCCTGAGGTGTCTATAAACGCTATGACGGCAATCCTAGAGGCGTTTGCTGCCAGGGTGGAAGCAGCACACGGGAATACAGGGCGTAGTAAACGCCCCCGTCCCCTGCAATCTTCTGGGGATATTTCTGAGACAGAACCAGGTCCAGCTACGGCTCAGGGCCCAGATTCTGATGCATCAGAGACTACAGACCGTGACCGGACAGTGAGGAGCACTCCAAGTCCAGGTCAGTACGTGAGACGGCATTGGTATCTGACCTTATTTCTACAGTGCGGGATACGCTAAAGTTGGAAAATACTGCAGAAGCAGTAGAGACTCCGGTCCACTTGGGTTTCATAGACCTGCCTGCACTGCTAAGGTGTTCCCTTGTGTGTCTTTTGATAAACTCTTATACAAGGAATGGGAGAGCCCACTGAGGGTCTTTACAGCCCCAAAGAGGTTTGCGGTACGGTACCCCTTTGAGGAGAGTTTTCTGAATAAATGGACCTCTCTCCCTAAAGTGGACCCTCCGGTGTCCAGACTTAATAGAGCCACCACAATTCCTGTAGAAGGGGCTCCTGTTTTCAAGGACCCTGTGGATAAGAAGGCTGAAGCACTCGCTTGCTACCTATACTCAGTGGTAGGCTCGGCAGTACGCCCGGCATTTGGCGGGGGCCCTAGTGTCTCACACACTTACTGAATGGGCAAGATTGCTACTCCAGGGGTTAAGGAGCGAGATGCTCCTCCTGATGAGATAACATTGGCCGACCAGTTGGTCCAGGGCCTTAGGTTTGTCTGCGAGTCAGACATGGATACTATTCCCCTGCTGTCTAAAGCTTTGGTTTATGCAGTAGCAATACGCCGCCTGATCTGGCTAAAAGGCTGGTCTGCGGACCAGACTTCCAAGAAAGCCCTGTTGGATCTGCCTTTTAAGGGCGACAGACTTTTTGGGGCTTCTCTGGATGACATCATCAAGGATGCCACAGGAGGTAAAAGCACTTTGCTTCCCCAAATTAGCAAGGGTAAGGGGCCACGCCAAGGGCAAGGGCCCTCCTTTACTGCACGCAAGCGTTTTTTTCATCCCCCTAGGGCGACAGGGAAAAGACCCCAGGCCGATAAAGCGCCTGCCCAAGGACAAAGGCGTCCTTGGTCCCGCATACCCAACAAGCCTGCGGACAAATCTGCGTCCGCATGAAGGTGCGCCCCACCCAGCTCTCGGGTGGGGGGACGTCTTCGCAAATTCACGATTTAGTGGACAGCTCTAGTCTCCGACAGGTGGGTTTGCGAAGTAATCTCCTCAGGCTACAAGAGAGAGTTTCTCTCTTGTCCACTGGACAGATTCATCACCTCCAATCTCCAGCTACTACCGACCCGTCGGGAGGCCCTGTATGGGGCGGTCCAGGGTCTACTGGAACGCAAGGTAGTTATTCCAGTTCCAGAACAGGAACGGGGTCAGGGTTTTTACTCAAATCTGTTTATTGTGCCGAAGAAGGAGGGGGTTCGTCCAATCTTGGATCTCAGAGCCCTCAATTGCTTTGTGAAAGTACAAAGATTTCGGATGGAGTCGGTTCGATCTGTAGTCACGGCTCTCCATCCGGGGGACTTTCATATACTCCAGACACCAGAAGTCTCTGATTTGCTGTCGGGAAGAACCACTACCAGTTTGTGGCCCTCCCGTTTGGCCTTGCCTCAGCACCCAGGACGTTCACCAAGGTGCTCGCTCCGATTCTGCCACTTCTAAGACAGCGGGGTATCGCTATCATGGGCTACTTGGACGACCTTCTACTGAAGGCACCTTCAAGCTCAGAATTTAGAGGTAAGCATGTCCATTACCTGTCAGACTCTTCGAGACTGTGGTTGGATACTAAACACGCAAAGATCAGTATGGTGCCCACTCAACGCCTAGTGTACCTGGGGTTGATTCTGGATTCCTCAGAGGCAAAGGTATTCCTCCCTGTGGAGAAGTTGCAGACCCTTCGGGGCTGAAGTACGGCAGCTGACTTCCAGGAATTGGTCGTCACTCCGTTTTGGCATGCGAGTGTTGGGCCTCATGGTAGCCTCCTCCGAGGCGGTCCCATATGCTCAATACCACACTCGAGTGTTACAGAAGGAAGTTCTGTCCAGATGGAACAGATGCCCTTCATCTCTGGATTATCAAATCCGAGTGAGCCACCTAGTCAGGAGATCCCTGGTATGGTGGCTGACAGCACCGGCTCTAATGGCCGGGAAGTCATTTCTTCCGGTTTACTGGATAGTGATCACGACGGACGCCAGCCTTACAGGTTGGGGGGGGAGTCTGGGGTGTTCAGTCGGCGCAAGGTCGCTGGACCCCAGAGGAAGCCCTCCTGCCGATCAATGTCCTGGAAATCCGGGCAATCAGGCTGTGCCTCTTCAAGTGGTCTCAGAGGCTGCAAGGGCATCCAGTCAGGATCCAGTCAGACAACGCCACAGCGGTGGCATATGTCAATCATCAAGGAGGAACAAGAAGCTCAGCTGCAGCATCGGAGGTTGCTTGCATCCTGAAGTGGGCAGAGAAGAGCGTACCGGCACTGTCGGCCGTGTACATTACGGGTGTGGAGAACTGGCAGGCGGACTACCTGAGCCACCAGATGCTGGACCAGGGAGAATGGTCCTTACACCCGGAGGTGTTCCAACTCCTCTGCCAAAGATGGGGCACACCAGACGTAGATCTTCTGGCTTCCCGACTCAATCGGAAGGTATTGAGGTTTGTGGCCCGGTCAAGAGACCCATGGGCAGATGCAATGGACGCGTTGGTGGCATCGTGGGGTCAGTATCGTCTAATCTATGCCTTCCCTCCCTTAAGGCTTCTTCCTCTTCTGCTCCGCAGAGTGGAGGCAGAGGGAATTCCAATGATCCTAATCGCTCCAGATTGGCCTCAGCGTCCTTGGTATGCC
The DNA here is from genome assembly GCA_029206835.1 of Rana muscosa. Classification (NCBI taxonomy): domain Eukaryota; kingdom Metazoa; phylum Chordata; class Amphibia; order Anura; family Ranidae; genus Rana; species Rana muscosa. The sequence continues at coordinate 661,550,341 of CM055117.1, forward strand.
GATCTAGTACGTCTGGTAGCAGACGTCCCCTGGCGCCTACCATTACGGAAGGACCTGCTATCGCAAGGTCCCATACTCCATCCTGCTTTACAGTCATTAGCTTTAACGGCATGGCTGTTGAGAACCAGGTACTGAGAGACCGGGCCTGTCAGATTCAGTAATCTCTACTATGAGAACTGCTCGAAAACTGTCCTCTAGGAAGGTTTATCACCGCACTTGGAAGGCCTACATCTCCATGTGTGAGGGATGAAATGGCATCCGCGTACCTATTTGGTTTCCAGAATCCTGCTGTTTTTACAGCATGGGGTGGACCAAAGGCTTGCCCTAAGTACGATTAAGGGACATATCTGCCCTAGCTGTCTTTTTTCAGCGACCCCTGGCAGCGCACTCTCTCGTGAGTACTTTTATGCAGGGGGTTTGACATGTGGCCCCTCCGGTCCGCCCCCCGCTACCTCCGTGGGACTTGAACCTGGTCCTCTCGGTGCTTCAGAAGGCACCGTTTGAGAATATTAGAGATATTCCCCTGTTGACACTTTCTCAGAAAGTGGTCTTTTTGGTGGCTGTTACGTCAGTTAGACGAGTCTCTGAGCTGGCAGCCTTGTCCTGCAAGGCTCCCTATTTGGTTTTCCACAAGGATAAGGTGGTGCTGCGGCCGCAGCCTTCTTTTCTTCTGAAAGTCGTTTCGGCTTTTCGTCTCAATGAAGACATTGTACTTCCATCCTTGTGTCCTCATCCGTCGAATCCTAAGGAGTCGGCGTTGCATTCCTTGGACGTTGTCCGAGCTTTGAGAGTATACTTATCTGCTACTTCCCTGTTCCGGAAGTCAGACTCACTGTTGGTTTCGGTGGCTGGTCCCAAGAAGGGCCAAGCAGTCTCGTCGGCCACCATTTCTAGGTGGATCCGACAGATAGTAATCCAGGCTTACGCCTTAAAGGGTCAAGCGCCCCCCTTTCTTGTCATGGCGCATTCGACCAGGGCAATAGGTGCCTCTTGGGCTTTCCGACATCAAGCGTCTGTTTCCCAATTATGTAAAGCGGCGACTTGGTCGTCCGCTCACACTTTCACAAAATTCTACAAAGTTGATGTAGGTGCATCTTCGGATGCCTCTTTCGGCCGCAAGGTTTTGCAAGCGGCTGTTTAGAGTTGCAGCTCCTCCATTGGAGGAGTGCTGTTTTGTGTTTTGGGGTGAAGTTTATTTTTATGCTGTTACCACCCCTCGTTTTTTCTCTGACACTGCTTTGGGACGTCCCACTTTGTCAATAGAGAAGCTGTGTCGGTCCATGGACGAAAGAGTAAATAGGATTTTTTACTCACCGTAAAATCCTTTTCTCTGAGTCCATGGACCGACACAGCACCCACCCCTCCTTTTAAGTTTGTACTGCTTTTTGACGAACTGATCTGCGAGATGCAGACTGAGAGGTTATACCAGAGGGTCCGCCCCCTGGGCGGTACTGTATAAGGTGTGATGCAACACTTTTTACAAGTTTTTCTGCCTAGTCACTCCTAATTAACGGATAATACCCACTTTGTCAATAGAGAAGCTGTGTCGGTCCACGGACTCAGAGAAAAGGATTTTACGGTGAGTGTATATATGTACCTGTATGTATATTCAGCACTTTAGCTATGACTAAGCACCGTATCTGGTGTGAAACATGTCAGCGGCAGTGCAGTTAGTCTGTACCGACTTTTGATGCCTTGATTTTAACTTTACAATAAAAGGTGAATATTTGGAGTGCGGCTATCCAGCTATTTCTTTTTCAATCATCTCTGTTGCAAACAGAGCCAGCACCCTGTTTAACTGCAGAGACAGCTGATCGTAGGAGAGGTAATTACCTTGGAGCGGTGAACTCGCACATTCTACTAGTCTGGACATTTGCCCTTTTTCACCTGTTCAGGCATACCATCTCCTCAGCTCTTCTGACATTGAAGGATTTCCATATCATATCACCGCTATATTCACCTGTCTTTATTATTTTGTCATGGAGGACAATATCATCGAATCTTCGGCTACAGACTCCAACTTTAGCAGAACTTTTACAGCACCAGCGGACAACCCATTGAGATCATCTGAACAATCGAACACCTCACAACCGTCTCATCATGGTGATGTTTCAGTGAAAGTGCTCTTTCGACGTTTGGAGAACTTCATGGCAAGGAAATTTGATTGTTTTGGGATATTAATACTCTGACCGAATACACTCGGCTGCAATAGATCCCTCGTGGGTTACGCATTAAGAAATTCCCCACGTTCAAATTACACAATGATGAGTATAAAAAAGAGTGGACCGCATGTTCTTTTAAACTTATCCAAATCATTATTGATTCAAGGACTGAGGAGCTTACCCGATTACGGGATGAAATCGCTATCATCCAACAGAGTTTAACGTCTCTACAACAGCATAAAGATTTTGCAGATTTGGATACACGCCTAAATAAAAATCTTGATAGGCTTGAGAAAAATGTTATCTCTGGAAAAAATGACAACCTTGCACATGATCACATGGACTATGAAAATGGCAGTGTATACATATGGAAGAAACCCACTTTCCCAAATCGTTGCCGCAAGCACTCCTCCAAAAAACTGGTCAGTTTCTCTAATTTGGAAAATGACAGCATGAACGACACCATGGCTGCTACTGCTTTCGATTCTTCCCCTGATTCAGCTGGTCAGCCGATCAGCGTTAACCATCAGGTGAATGTACCTAATACCTCAAGTTTAAACAAGGGTGCACAGGGCTCCAGCAAAAGGAAAAAGGAAAAGTTCATAAGAAAACAAGAAGGAGCGGCCAGAAACATAGACAAAGCCAACAAGGATCGCTACTTATTGAGAGATCGGGCCCGGAAATAACATTGAATGTAGTGAATTTATCGAACAAAATTCTAAGCCCTTCAGAATTATCATTACTATCAAAGGGCTTAAATTTCTACCCAGATCGACATTTTGATTTATTTGGGACTATTCTGGATATCAATAAATTTGTACGCACTCTTACTTTGAAAAAACATTATTTTGGTGATTCCGATGATGGATTGGTTGCAGATACTGGAGATCACGATGCTGCGCCCGCCGCTATGTTAGGTGAGTCTTGTCCCCCTCCCCCCAGTTTTTCAGAGCTGTGTGCTCTTTGTGATCTGGAGGAACTTGCTATTGAGTCTGCACTTGCCCCCGTGGAGGTGTCGGGTGGGCGCACGACCATCCCCTTTCGGTTGAGGCCGGACTTCTACCCGATCAACTCCAGGGGCAAGGTTATGAACCTTTTTCAAAAGTTAATAGAAAGGGATTTGACCCACCTGGCGCGCGGCTGCAGGGATCACTCCAGATCTGACAACCTAACCAGTTTGGAGAAGGAGGCTCTTATTCATCTCAGTAAAAATAAAGAGATTGTGATAAAAAATGCTGATAAAGGGGGCTCTGTGTTAGTGCTAGATTCTGACACATAGAGGAATGAAGCGATACGACAGTTGTTGGATGCCAATACTTACCTAAAGTTAAGGGGGGATCCTACGTCCACTTTTAAAAAGGATCTCAATGCACTCCTAGACAGAGCAGTGACAGCGGGCATCTTTTCTCCATGTTCATCCCTGATGCCCCTATTATGCCCATTTTTTATCATCTACCTAAGTTACATAAGGGGTATCATCCATTGTCAGGTAGACCCATAGTGGCAGGCATCGGGTCATTAAATGAGCGATTGGGTGAATGGGTCGACCATCAACTACAGCCGCTGGTGTCTGCTTTACCCGGTTTCCTTAGGGACACCAAGCAACTTTTATCAGATGTCCAGTGCCTTAAATGAGACCCAGAATATGTCTTGGTCACATGCGATGTAGCTAAAAAGGGTAGAGAAAAAGGAAGCGCCACCTAAGTGTTGTATTAAAAGATTATTTTAATGACACAAATATCAATCACACTTACAGGAAAGGAAGCAAAGTCGGCTCATCTGTAAAGATCCTGTAGTCCTCGTCCCGGGTCCATGGGCTGCACAGATGTAGAAGATGCAGAGTAGGAAACAGGAAATACAATGGCTCATCTGTGTGTCAGTGGTCCGTAGGGAAGCTTCAGGTCCTGATCCGTATTTCTATGCAGAGATGGAAAGCTGCAGTTGTTGTTGCTGCTCAGCCTGGAGCAGATCCTGTGGCCATCAGGAAGATCACGGGTCACGGGATCACTTCCGGGGGAGGACTCCACAGAGTGAGAAGGGTTGGATAGGCAGGCTACACGCTCGGAGCCACTGCTCTTTCTATTGGCCTCCTTCTATACACCTGCGATGTAGCTAGTCTATACTCCTCCATCCCCCACCCCTTAGGACTTCAGGCTGTTGCCTTTTTTCTGAAACATCATAGTCACTACTCCTTGGTACATCAAGAGTTTGTTTTATGCTGTTTAGAGTACTTATTAACCCACAATTTGTTTATGTTCGATGGGGACCACTACCTCCAGAAATGCGGGGCCTCGATGGGCGCCAAATTTCCCCCCTCCCTTGCTAATCTATACATGGGATAGTGGGAGAGGTTCCGCATTTTTGGCGCTGGTTGTCCCATCGTTCAAGGGTTACGTTTTTCCGTCGTACCTTAATGACAAAGGTCTTAATCTCAAATTTACAGGTGTTATGGACAATAGACAAATATAATTTTTGGACGTTGTTTTAACAGGTGAAGGGGATTGCATCTCCTCTAAGCTTTTCAGGAAACCATCAGCTGGCAATTCCCTGTTGAGGGCAGACTCAGGTCACCCTAAGTACACCATTAAAGGTATCCCAGTGGGTCAATTTTTAAGGCTGAGACGTGTGTGTGGTGACGAGTCATCTTTCTTGAAAGAAGCTTTTGCCATGAAGACACGGTTCATGGAGAGGGGATACACAGCCTCTGTTCTTGATAGGGCGTTTAATATAGCCCATAAGACTGAAAGAAGTCACCTCCTTCATGACAATATCAACAGGTATAAAAGTAGAGACGGAGGGAGACATAGACTGGACAAGTCCATTAATGTTCCCATTTTCTCCACCCCCTATAGTCTAGAGTTCAATAAAATCAGAAGTACAATAGAAATATATCTGCCAATCTTGTATAATGACCATATATATGTTAAAATTTTGTCTAAGGGTATTAAATCAATGTCACGCAGAGCCCCTACCATTGGTGGGACATTGTCCCCTAGCCTTTACACAAGTAGGTCCCAATGTTCACATTGGCTGCAGTTTAAAGGATCATTTCGATGTGGAGGTAATTGTTGCCCATGTTGCCCCCACATTTTACGGGGTGATATGATTCACTCCAGATCCTTAGATAAAGATTTTAAGGCGTCATCTTTTATCAATTGTAACACTAGGTATGTAGTGTATGTAGTCACTTGTGAACAATGTTCAGTCCAATACGTGGGGCGCACGACCCGCAGGTTAAGGGATAGGCTATATGACCATCTTTATGATATATCCAGAAACCATTCCACTAATACAGCGAGGCATTGGAATTTATGTCATGATAAAGATGTTCGTAGCCTACGGATCCAGGGGGTTGAAAAAATCATGTCATCAAAAAGCGGAGGTGATAAGTTTAAGTTACCCTGTAAGGTCCCTTTCACACTGGGGCGGGGAGGTGCGCTGGCGGTATAGCGGCGCTATTTTTAGCGCCGCTATGCCGTAGTTTTTGCCGCGATATTCGGCCGCTAGCGGTGCAGTTTTAACCCCCGCTACCGGCCAAGAAAGGGTTAAAACTGCCCGCAAACCGCTGCTGCAGCAGCGGTTTGCGGGCGGTATAGCCGCGGTGTTCCATTGATTTCAATGTGAAGGAACAGTAAAGGAGCGGTATACACACCGCTCCTTTCACCACTCCAAAGATGCTGCTTGCAGGAGATTTTTTTTCCTCCCGCCAGCGCATCGCCTCAGTGTGAAAGCCCTCGGGTTTTCACATTGAGAATGCTGGGGCAGGATTATTTCAGGCTTTATTTATGCGCTATTTTTAGCGCTAAAACGCCTGAAATACGCCTCAGTGTGAAAGGGGCCTAAGAGAGAGTTTTATTGGATATTCCATCTCAATACCAGGCAGCCCATTGGCCTTAACTTTGAATGGGATATCTCATACTTTTATGAGTGATTTTTCATGATTTTTTTCATATCACTCCCACACCACTCTTGGACTTTGTAAACTTTTTATACTTCAAATCCGATATGCCAGTATTGATAGTACATTTTGTTTGAGATATACATGGGATTTCCCCATCGCAGAATAGTTACTTATTTTTACTTCTATCTTTATGATTTTTCTTGATGGGGTACCATGGTTGTTCGCTATGTGCCAATGCATTCCATCTCAGTTCTGCTTGGCTCACATATTCTTTTCTTTTTCTGCTATGCTCCCCCTTTTCTTAAATTGTGTTACCATATGATTACATGGATATGAATTAATATTGAGGAGGGATTGTATCATCTTTCAGCGGATTAGATTATTTGAGCTACACGCACCAGCATTGATGCACACGGGGGATAAACGTTTGTTTTTCTTCCCTTTTTGCGTATTTGTTGGTGCATGAAAGTTTTTATTACATATGGTATTATTTTATGTGTTATGTCTTTTCTTTGTTTTCTAGGTTTCACCATTGCCTCTCTTCCTAAACATGAGATTGTTCTTTTTTATTACCGTATTTATCGGCGTATAACACGCACTTTTTTCCCCTGAAAATAAGGGGCAAATCACGGGTGCGTGTTATACGCCGATAGTGTACCTTGGAAGGTAAACATGAGATTGTTCTTTTTTATTATATGTTTTTGATATGTAGAATCTCCAGCAGGGGGGTTGTTCTCCATATGCTTAATGGTTACACTTTGGATTGTAGATGCTCATAGGTGCTTCCTATTACGTTACTTACGACATACATGTGTTTTCCATTTGTCTAATTACTTAGGTGTATATATGTACCTAAATGAATAAAAGTTATCAAAAAAGTTCTGAAACATAAAAGTCCAAATGATAAAACAGCGCTATAGTTGGATAAATGTCCACTTGCATAAAAAATATTTGGGTGATGACACAGTAGTAAGTCTTAAATCCGTGAGTGCTTCTAAACAGTGGATCAAAAGTGTATCCTACACCTGTTCCCAGACTTCACCACACGTGAGGCACTCTCACCCGTCGGGGACCGGGGTGCAAACTCACCACAATGATGAAACAAATGGGCCTGAGCTATCAATACTGGTGGGCTCTCTCACTCGACCATCTGTCATCACCAAGCAGGGGGCAGCAAGGGTTAACTCCATATAGTATTCATATAAAACACAAAAGACACCGACATAGTGTAATCTCGCTTTAATGAATAAAAAATACCCCCATGCAGCAAACCCCTGCTACAAATGCACGTACAGAAAAAACATCAGTTAAACAGCATATGTGTGTATGTATTCACCGCTTTGCACTGACCACAGCAGCGCCTGTATTGCTGGGGGAATTCCTTCCTTATTGTGGCCAGTTAGCAGGGAACAACATCCATCAGTTCCTGGTTACAGAAGCATCATTGTAGCCACGCCCTGACCGGTTTCGTCCAATCGACTTCAACAGAGGGCATGGCTACACGGCGCTGGTATGCAGATCTAAATACCCACCATCCGCCGTCCATTGATCAGAGTTGCGCTATGCACCCGCTCCGATTGGCGTGTCTCAGAGCGGATGACAGGCTCACCAAAGACCCAATCAGAGACGAGCGGAAGAAAGTCAGCAATGTACATTATAGGACACCGCACGCTGCCAGCATCCAAAGGGCCATGTCAACGGCCAGTGAACTTAGCCAAAACAGCAGCCAACCTGGAGCATAAGGCAGGAGCTACCTTAATTAAACCCCATGTACATATCAGAGATAATTATATGAGTTTTCAACCATATTAACTTGCGCTGCACAGGTATCCTATCTAGTATACTGCCACTGCAGCCGTGACAGACCTGTCCCCTGGCACCGATTTAAATCAATGCAGACATGAGGCAGAATGAAATAGACAGTGACCTAGTGCAGTTTAAAACATACATTGCATTAAAGTACTCAGCATTACCTGTTAGTGTGATAAGGTTAACCCTTATTTTCATGAACATGTAAGGTTATAGCAATAATATTATAAGAGTATAAAATCCAATATGATCCATATAAAAGGGGGAATTAAAATGGAATAAAATTACAGGAAAAATATATAGATGCATATGATACACCATATATACATACAAAGCTACCGTATATATGTGTATATAATAAAAGAATAATAAAATGACAATAATGATAATGGAGGCAAAGGAAATGAGCTAAAGAGGTGCCACACCTCCCAGGTTATGTATCAGAAATGGAGATATTAAATATTATTAATACACTGCAATATTAAAAATATTAAAATATTGAAACGTTAACATGTTAAAAAAGGGGCACTATTTCGGTAATCACTAATAAAACAATTAATGTCGAGGTCAACGTTTAACCCCTTAGGGACCAAAGTGTCTACCGAATGGATCCATTGGGTCTCGAGCTTGGATATCTCCCTAACTAAATTGGCCCCTCTCCATGGTGGTTTAAGAAGATCTACCCCCCAAAATTTCAGTCCAGCAGGGTTCTGATCGTGAAAAAGTTTAAAATGTAAAGAGACGTTATGATCCTTAAAACCTATCTTAATGTTCGCCACATGTTCTGCAATCCTTATCTTGAGCATCCTTTTTGTGCGACCAATATATTGTAATTTACAAGGACATTCCAAGATGTAAACTACATATGAGGAGTTGCAGGTTATAAAGTTTTTTTATCAAAAACTTTGCATTGTTTCATGTGGATGTAAAGCTGTCCAATGCTCTCTAGGGTGTACTTACTTCCTTACATGGGCGACACTTCCTACAAGCATAAAAGCCGTCTTTGTCCCAAAACTAGGGTGGTCTGCTTGGTGGATCAAGAATTTTCTTCACTACCCTATCCCTATAGTTGGGGGCTTTTCTTTAAATAAAAGTTGGTTTATCTGGAATGGCAGTTTTTAAAACTTTATCTAAAAACAAAACGTGCCAGTGAGAGAGAAAAATATTTTCTACTTCCTTAAACTGGGAATGATACCCAGAAATAAAACTCCATTCGTGACTAATCTTGTTACGACCAGGGGCAATGCCATCAGGATATTGGATTCTTGGTACTATTAGGAGTTCTTCACATATCTTGTCGAGTTGATTCTCATGGTAACCTTTCTCGATGAATTTATTTTTCAAGATACATGCTTGAAATATATAATCGCGTCTATTGAGCAATTACGTCTTACTCTCATAATCTGTCCTTTGGGTATATTCCTCAGCCATGTTGGATGGTGCCCACTTTGTGTGGGAAGATAACTGTTAGTGTCAGTGGGTTTAAATAAACTTTTGTTACGATTTTGTCACCATTCCTATATATGTTAAGGTCCAGGAAGTGAATGCTTGCATGATTATATTCAGAAGTAAGGTTAATATTTTGCGTATTATTATTTAACTCCTCTAGAAAGGTTTCCAATGAGGCTGTTGATCCTGCCCAGATGAAAAAAAGATCATCAATATATCTCCGATAGAGGATTAGTTCATCTCTTTTTTTATTAAAAATGGTCTTATCCTCCCATGCGGCCATAAAGAGATTCGCTATACTGGGAGCGAACTTGGCTCCCATTGCCACGCCTCTTCTCTGTGAGTAAAAAGACCCATCGTACCAAAAATAATTGTGCCCTAAACAAAAATCAAGTGCATTACGTAAAAAGATTTTTTGGGCATATGAAATATCATCTCTCTGGCTTAGTGCCCAATTAAGAGCCAGTAGGGCATTGTCGTGTTGGATCACCCTATAGAGTGATTAAAACGTCTGCCGTCACAAGTAACACTTCTTCCTTCCCTGATAGATCTACCCCTTGCAATAGTAGTAGCAGGTCTTTGGTATCTTTTAGGTGTGCGTGTGTAAGTGTGACACTCTTCTGGAGGTAATGGTCTAGATATTGGCCTATCCGTGATGTCACTGATCCAATACCATTTACAATAGGCCTTTCTGGAGGGAAGTTTAGATCTTTGTGGATTTTGGGCAAGGTCTAAATAGTAGGTATTCTACTACTACTTGGCACCAAATACCTACTTTCTTTCATGGAAAGAGCTCTTGTTTGGTAACCCATTTCCACTAGAACTTTTAAATTCTCCCCATATTGTGGTGTTGGGTCTTTATCCAACTTGTGGTAAGTCCCTTTATCCATTAGCATGTTTGACAGTTGGTCGTGGTAAAATTCTTTTGTTAAAATGACCACTCCACCGCCTTTACCTGCCGGTCTCACCACTATATCCTTCCTTTTTTCTAGTAATTCGATACCTTCTTTTATATGTCGTGGATTGACGTTTTTTTTAGGTATAATATGCTCCAAATCACGTAACACTAACCCCTTAAAGACATCCAGAGGTTGGTTAGTTCCCAATAAAGGGTTAAATAAGGATTTGTTGCTAAGGCCCCTATCCGTGGGTACTGACGATACGTTTGTCACTGGATTTCTTATTTAGGAAATATTTTTTTCATATTTAGTTTTCTCGTATACTTGTGCACGTCAATAAACACAATAAATTTATTTATTGGACGGTGTAAACCACATTTCAATCCCAAATGTAGAATATTGGTTTCTTTATCAGTTAAAGTTACATTGCTTAAATTGAAAATCCCACTTAGTCGTACTCCTCGTATTCTTTCCTTCCTCTTTTTTTGGACCTTTCATCCAGCCCTACAGCCTCTGATTCTTCTCTCCTTAGTAGAGGTTGTTGTGTTCTTTCCCGTTCCCAATGTGGTGGATCCCTCCACAACGGGGCTCGCTGGGTAGGTCCTTGTTGTGGTCCTCTGGATTGAGGTGTCTTTTGTGGGTACCATGAGGGACTCCCTCTGTGGTTGTTCGAACCTCTGCCCCTCTTCTGCCACCCTCTGCCTCGCCCTAAAAAAGGATGCGGAATTGATATAGTTGTCTATTATCATCTTCCCACAATGGTTCATATCTATTGTGAACCGGTATATGATAATAGTCTTCATGGTAAGGGGTGTGCCTGTCATCCGCTCTGAGACACGTCAATCGGAGCGGGTGCATAGCGCAACTCTGACCAATGGACGGCGTAGGGTGGGTATTTAGATCAGCATACCAGCGACGTGTAGCCACACCCTCTGTTGAAGTCGATTGGACGAAACCGGTCAGGGCGTGGCTATAACAACGCTTCTGTAACCAGGAACTGATGGATGTTGTTCCCTGCTAACTGGCCACAATAAGGAAGGAATTCCCCCAGCAATACAGGCGCTGCTGTGGTCAGTGCAAAGCGGTGAATACATACACACATATGCTGTTTGACTGATGTTTTTTCTGTACGTGCATTTGTAGCAGGGGTTTGCTGCATGGGGGTATTTTTTATTCATTAAAGCGGGATTACACTATGTCTGTGTCTTTTGTGTTTTATATGAATACTATATGGAGTTAACCCTTGCTGCCCCCTGCATGGTGATGATGGATGGTCGAGTGAGAGAGCCCACCAGTATTGATATCTCAGGCCCATTTGTTTCATCATTGTGGTGAGTTTGCACTCCGACGGGTGAGAGTGCCTCACGTGTGGTGAAGTCTGGGAACAGGTGTAGGATACACTTTTGATCCACTGTTTAGAAGCACTCACAGATTTAAGACTTACTACTGTGTCATCATCCGAATGTTTTTTATGCAAGTGGACATTTATCCAACTATAGCGCTGTTTTATCATTTGGACTTTTATGTTTCAGGACTTTTTTGATAACTTTTATTCATTTATGTACTTTTTACGGGGTTTCTCGTTTGAGTTTTAAACAGCAGCTGTTTGGCTTTTATTGCTCTTATCCAGTGTAATACTAGCCTATGTCATTTATTTATACATTTATTGATTCATTAATTCTGTTTTTTCCGTTCCTTTGTGTATTTATATATTTAATAATTACACCTAATTAGTACCCTTTGTAGCTTCACGGCTATTAAAGGAAGACTGAGAACTGGTATTTCACTACTGTGGCGCCGGAAAGTGCAATTTAGGCCTTTTTCGTTGCACCTTCTTGGTATATATGTACCTGTATGTATATTCAGCACTTTAGCTATGACTAAGCACCGTGTCTGGTGTGTGAAACATGTCAGCGGCAGTGCAGTTAGTCTGTACCGACTTTTGATGCCTTGATTTTAACTTTACAAAAAAAGGTGAATATTTGGAGTGCGGCTATCCAGCTATTTCTTTTTCAATCATCTCTGTTGCAAACAGAGCCAGTACCCTGTTTTACTGCGGAGACAGCTGATCGTAGGAGAGGTAATTACCTTAGAGCGGTGAACTCCCACCACCATCCTCCAGACTGGCTCTGCACCCATCCCAGACTGCTCCACATCAGTCCCCTCAGGCGTGCCTCCCAGTTCTGCTAACTCGCCAGCCCTCCTGGCTGCCTCTGTGGAACTCCTGGAGACTTGCAGTGTTCTCCAACTGTCCTCTCTTGCTCCTCCTGTCCAGGACACCTCTGTTGGTTGTAGGAGGGTCCCATCCGAACCCAATCCCAGGCCAAGGTCACCCCCCCTCCCCCTCCAGACTGGAGCGCTCCCTCAAAGGCCCCGGCAGCCTAACACTCCATCTCCATTGTTCCACCCGATTAACTCCCCCCCAGCTGGGCTGACCCTGGGTATTAAGGGAGGCTTGCCCCCTGCAAATCCAAGTCGGGGATTGGTCAGAGCTCCCTAGAACACCCCAGGTGGCTCCACCTCCCCTCCAGCCTCAATTTATAGAAAAACTAGAAGATTCTAGAAAGAAGTAGGAGGTCCTAGTGATGCCACCTGTGAGTCACCCAGCACTACTCTGAGCCACTCCCAACCCAGATCACGAACCACAACCAGGCTTGGCTACCAGCTCTGTAAAGGCAGAAGATGTAAAGCCAGCAGCTTTGACAAGCTTGAATTTAGACACTGGGCATGTGGGTGGCAGTGACTGTATTTTATTTTTTGCTGCAGCAGATGGGGCAGAGAAATTTGCTTGCTATAGTCTACAGCTGGTGGTGTGCTACTGGCAGACGTGCTACAAGGACCTGTGACACCCTTCACTATACCATCCTCTCTGTCAGTGGAGGCTGCTGAGAGGTCATGAGGTATAGCGGGGGTAGACCGGAAAGGTGAGGAGTGAGGAGGAGCAGAATTGCATCCCTTTTGTGTAGCTTTCAGGTGCTTTTGCCAACAGGCTGAGTGGTGGGAGGTTAAATGCCTTGTGAAGCATGTGGTACCCAAATGGCTGGTGTTTTTGTCACGCTTGATCTGCTTAAGGCAAAGTTTGCAAATTGCAACAGTGAGATCGGCTGCACATGTGCTAAAAAAAAGCCCAGACAGCTGAGCTGTGGGAAGTGGGCCAGGAGATCCAACAGCTCCACAATATGGTAGAATAGGGTTGCTGCTCTCTACTCTTCCATGATGGCTGCCTTGTTGGGGTTGTGCCTCACCCTCACCTCTGCTCTATCCGGCAACCAAGTTGCGCCAGTGACCTCATCATCATCATCATCCCCTCTATCCTCATCATCATTGGGGCCAACTTGGCAATACGCTGTGGCTGGGGGAACATGACTGCCAATTTGTTGTTCACCAGTGTTCTCCTCTCTCTGTAGGCTTATGTTCCTACCTTCCTCAACCTCAGAACCAAGATTTTGAATCAAGTAATGGCTGTGCATCGTCAAGGAGCAAGTGACTGACACTGTGTTCAAATAACTCAGCTGACTCCTCCATGCCTGATGCTGGGGCTATGGCAGGAGTAGCTGTGGACAAGGAGGCAGAATAAGCCACTCTGGCAGCTGTGGTGGACTGTGCACTAGTCTCTGCTTGGTTAATGGAGGATGAGGATGGTTTAGTAAGCAAGTTCACCACCTTCTCTGCATGCTGTGGCTGGATAGCATGGGCAACTTTACTAAACAGAGGAAATGATGCCCTGCACGTCCTCCTTTGCCTGTGGACACAGACACTGCTGGCCCCCTCACCGTGCCATGGGAACCTCTGCCTCTCCTTGTTGGCCTCCCAGACATAATGGGGGGGGGGGGGCTTATTAACAAAATGTAAGAAAAGGTGGGGAAATGTGTACGTAGATGCAATGGAAAGTGGTGTTTGGGGCACTTTAACTTGAGTACTCACTACACAGACACACTCCACTAACGCACTGCAATATACTGCAGTAAACATGCACTAACGCACTGAAATCTACTGCACTGAAATCTACTGCACTGAAATCTACTGCACTGAAATGTGCACCAATGAACTGAAATATTCTACATTAAATGTGCACTAACGCACTGCAATATACTACTGTAAACGTGCACCAATGCACTGAAATATACTGCGTTAAATGTGCACCAATGCACTGAAATGTACTGCGTTAAACTGCAATAACGCACTGAAACATATTGTGTTAAACGTGCAGTAACACACTGAAATATACTGCAGGAAACCAGCCCTGACAAAATAAAATGACGCTAAAGTAAAAATGAACAGTCGCACTACACTCACACTGCACTATCACTAGATTCACATGAAACTGACACTGAGGTAAAAATGAATGGTTGCACTGCACTCATGCTGCATGGTCACTAGATTCACACTAAACACTCACAATAGAATTACAATACCACACTATAGCACACTAACTTGCTAGTAGCACTGTACAGAGCCCTGTTCTATCTCTCTCCACATCCATACTAAATAGCCGCTATGGTAAGAATATTTTAATAGTGTGGGGTGGGACTAAGAGCAATGAGCCATGATTGGATAGAGTCATCATGACAGTGTCCAATCATGGCTCTGACAGTGCTATGTGCCCTGATCTGGCAAAGCTTTAATTGCTTCAGCCAATCAGGGCTTCCAATGCACTGTGCGGCAGCGCAGTGCATAGTGGTAATTCGGCGGGTTGAACAAACTGTCAAACGTCCCGATAATGAGAATGTTCGCTAAGCAGGCGAACAGCCAATGTTCGGCCTGAACTCATGCTCAGGCCAAACGTCCGCCTAACACTATGCTTTAAAAATAGGCTATTTGTAGTAAATTTGGCCAGAAGGAAGATATATATTGAAGTCTGTAACTCCCAGACCAGGATTACAGGCATCCAGGTGTTCCATCCAGACTTTGTGTAGATTTACTGAGGTGTCTGTTTATGAAATCGATATGAGCTGCGATCATGATGACTGCAGCTTATCTCAGATTTATGAAACTGAGATATATGTAATTGTGCTAATAAGTTTACATACCCTGGCAGAATTTATGATTTCTTGGTAATTTTTCTGAGAATATGAATGATAACACAAAAACTTTTCTTTCACTCATGGTTAGTGTTTGGCTGAAGCCATTTATTATCAATCAACTGTTTTTACTCTTTTTAAAATCTTAATCACAACAGAAACTACCCAAATAACCCTGATCAAAAGTTTACATACCCCAGTTCTTAATTCTGTGTATTACCCCCTTTAACATCAATGACAGCTTGAAGTCTTTTGTGGTATTTGTGGATGAGGCTCTTTATCTTCTCAGATGTAAGGCTGCCCATTCCTCTTGGGAAAAAGCCTCCAGTTCCTGTAAATTCTTGGGCTGTCTTGCATGAACTGCACATTTTGAGATCTCCCCAGATTGTCTCAATGATATTGAGGTCAGGAGACTGAGATGGCCACTCCAGAACCTTCACTTTATTCTGCTGTAGCCAATGACAGGTTGACTTTGCCTTGTGTTTTGGATCATTGTCATGTTGGAATGTCCAAGTATGTCCCATTGCAGCTTCCTGGCTGATGAATGCAAATGTTCCTCCAGTATTTTTTGATAACATACTGTATTCATCTTGCCATCAATTTTGACCAAATTTCCTGTGCCTTTTGTAGCTCACACATCCCCAAAACATCACCGATCCTCCTTTGTGTTTCACAGTAGGAATGGTGTACCTTTCATCATATGCCTTGTTGACTTCTCTCCAAATGTAGTGTTTATGATTGTGGCCAAAAAGCTACATTTTGGTCTCATCACTCCAAATGACTTTGTGCCAGAAGGTTTGAGGCTTGTCTCTGTGCTGTTTGGCGTATTGTAAATGGGATACTTTGTGGCATTTGCGTAGTAATGGCTTTCTTCTGGAGACTTGACCATGCAGCCCATCTTTCTTCAAGTGCCTCCTTATTGTGCATCTTGAAACAGCCACATCACATGTTTTCAAAGAGTCCTGTATTTCCCCTGAAGTTATTTGTGGGTTTTTCTTTGCATCCCGAACAATTTTCCTGGCAGTTGTGGCTGAAATTTAAGTTGGTCTACCTGACCGTGGTTTTGTTTCAACAGAACACCTCATTTTCCACTTCTTGATTAGAGTTTGAACACTGCTAATTGGCATTCTCAATTCCTTGGATATCTTTTTATATCCCTTTCCTGTTTTATACAGTTCTGTCATGTACCTGGGTGTATTTGAACTGGGTTCTTCCTGGTCCCACAGCTGCAGCCTTACTTGTTGTGCTACGGAGGAGATCTGGACTTTTGGAAATGTCCTCTCAGTATTAAGTGTTACCTTGGACTCACTAGCCCCGCCTGCTGCCAGCTGTGGACAATTTTCAATCAAAGCAGCCCATAAAAAGGAAGTGATGCTATCTCTAAGCGCCTGTTTGTGTGGAATAGCTCCCTGGGTGTTGTGACTGCTTTTTGATCTTGATTTTCGTGTTGAACTTCTGCCTGAATTCCTGACTACTCTCTAGCCTGCTGATTTTGTACTTCACCGCCAGCTCGTGTATGACCTTTGCCTGCCTGACCACTCTCTGGATTTTGATCGTGTACCTGATCTGTTGCCAACCTAATCTGCCTGACTACGTTTTCGCCTGAATCCTCAGCACACAAGTTCCACTTCGGACACTACATATCACAGGTACCTTACAAGTTCAACTACCTTTTCCCGCAGATCCTTTGACAGATTTTTGCTTTCCCCATGACTCGAAATCCAGAAACGTCAGTGCAGCACTGGATGACAGATGCAAGGGTCTGTCAGGAGGCCATAAACTCATTGACCTTTTATACACACACACTAATTAACGGCTTCAGCCCCGGATCATTTCGGTGGTCAAAGACCAGGCCACTTTTTGCGATTCGGCACTGCGTCGCTTTAACTGACAATTACGCAGTCGTGCGATGTGGCTCCCAAACAAAATTGACGTCCTTTTTTTTCCCACAAATAGAGCTTTCTTTTGGTGGTATTTTATCACCTCTGCGGTTATTATTTTTTGCGCTATAAACAAAAAAAGCGAATATTTTTAACTTTTTGCTATAATAAATATCCCCAAAAAATATATAATTTTTTTTCCGCAGTTTAGTCTGATACGTATTCTTCTACATATTTTTGGTAAAAAAAAACGCAATAAGCGTTTATTGATTGGTTTGCGCAAAAGTTATAGCTTCTACAATATAGGGGACTGTTTTATGGCATTTTTATTAATAATTATTTTTTTACTAGTTATGGCGGCGATCAGCGATTTTTATCATGACTGCGACATTATGGCGGACACATCGGACACTTTTGGGGCCATTGTCATTTTTACAGCGATCAGTGCTATAAAAATGCACTGATTACTGTAAAAATTACACTGGCAGTGAAGGGGTTAACCACTAGGTGGCACTGCAGGAGTTAAGTGTTTCCTAGGGAGTGATTCTTACTGTTAGGGGGCGTGGCTACACGTGACACGTCACTGATGACCGTTCCCGAACACGGGGAATGGTCATCAGTGACAGTGTCACTAGGCAGTATAGGGGAATGCCTTGTTTATAAAGGCATTCCCCTGTTCTGCTCTTGCCGACCGCAATCGCGGGCCGCCGGGGAACATCAAGTTCCCGGGACCCGCGGCTGCATTTGCAAGGCACGCGCCGGGCGCGGGGGCGCACGCCAAATTTAAAGGAACGTACCTGTACTCCAATGTGCCTGCCCGTGCCATTTTGTGTCGGTCGGTGGTTAAAAGCAAACAGTTAAATATAAAAAATGTAGCGCTAGTGGTTGAGGAGACACATGAGTATCTCACTGGGTAAATAAAGTCACTGAGTGTGAAACAGTGAAAATATAAACAAACCAACCAAAAAAGAGTGAATGTGCTAATAAGTCCACATATGGGAAAAGAAAAAACATAAAAAATGAATGTCCATCAATACAACATGTGAATACACAGTGGAAAAAATGGACGTGCAGTCATATGGGTCATCATAGGAATGATTTCTTCCGACTAAATGAAATAGATGGAATACTCTTACCAGAACCCGTGGATCTGCCTGTCAGCGACAGCAGATCATGTGAGCATGGGAAATCCAAAAACGACCGACTTGTCTGACGACTCCTGTGTAGTTAGGACCACGAACTTGGCCGTTGGGACTCAACAGTCCTCAGCTGGAGACCTTGGATGGATGGTATCCCGGATGGATGGAACTAACCCGAGCTCACAGGGTGTCCACCCTATTTCCAATCGATGTTGGGGTGATTAGGATGAAAAAAAACCAGAAGGGGTGAATGGACACAATGAAACAGCTCCAAAAACTTACTCCAACATGCTCCAATGGTGCAGGTCAAAAAGTATGAAAAGGTTTTATTGTAATAAAACCGACAAGAATTTGACATTAAAAGTGATCACAAGTTAACAAATAAAAAAGGCAATATGGGGAGTGGTGTACCAAGCCCTACGCGTTTCGTCCAACTAGGACTTATACTGGGGCATCAACCTGCTCCCCCATATTGCACATGTATTTATAAGAAAAACACTCCAAACTAGACAGGAAACCAGCCAATCAGATGGGTTTCACAATGTGGGTCTATGATTGGAGGAGAGCCAACTGCATAACCAATTGGACTTGCAGCCTCCAAGCATGAGCCAATAAAAACCAAAGGACTCGAGAAACTCCTCCCAGGTCAGCTAAAATGACTGGCTTGACCCCGGAAGTAATATCCATTGAGCAATGGCATGAAATTTAAAAAGCCCGCCAAATGTGGGAAAGGGCATTCTTATGACCCGACCACACTGGTCGGGTCATAAAAATAAATAACCAATAGTGTCCAGCACTGCAGCATCACACGTGGGTTACCACAACACCACCCTGTGATCAGTGCAGGCATCTGTTCCCATAATTGGCCATTCAATGATATTCCCTATGTCACCGCACTGTAAGCGCGGTGACAAATATGTGTACTCAAAGTTCTCTCACAAGGCTACACACGGAGCCGCTCCGCAAATCACGTGACGCCACAACGTCAAAAACGTCACGGCCGCCACGTGAAACGCAGCAGTGAGACGCAGCGCACAGTCAAGTGAAGATCAACAGATCGTCCCCATGCTGCACGAGAGACAACAAACACGCCCATCAAGGGGACCACCCGTCAAGGATGGACGCAAAGTCGCACCGTGAGTCTTGTGACGCCATGACGTGTAAAGTGTCAGAACCGTGACATGGAACGCAGCGGTAAGGCGCAGCATGCAGCCAAATGGAGGTCAATTCCAAGACAGCGTACATCCCCATAGGCCAGAACGTGATGTCCGGACCAGACAGACGTAACGCCATCTTGTGGACATAAAGGAAAATACCAATGTCCAAAGTTGTCAATTCGGCTGTCTTGGAATTGACCTCTGCCTTACCGCTGCGTTCCATGTCACGGTCCTGACGCTGTGTCAGACTCGTGGTGACGAGACTGACACAGCTATGTAAACTTTTGATCAGGGTCAGTTGGGTAGTGTGAGGGGGTTAGCTCGGCAGCGGGTGTGTGTGACCCCCGGGATGGGCTCCCCACACAAAAACAGGCCCAGCAAACGGAGGTTGTGGTTTTCAAAATCAAAAAGGTGCGGTTTATTTTCTATTCACAGTGACAAAACACAGCAAAGCAAAAGAAACATAAACAAAATAAATCCTGGTCAACTTGACCTCTGACTAAACATACAGGTTTCCTAACTAACAACTGGGATCAGCCTAGTGCTGTCGTAGTCCCTAAGTCCCTGGTTTTAAATGTCCAAGCAAATAGCCACACAGGCTTTGTCTCACCGCACAGGGGTTCACTCTCCTTAGACAGTCCACACAGGTCTGGGTCCAGGCATGAGCAAACACCTAATGAAGCTGGGAGTTCTTATAGAGGCCTAAATGAGCTGACAAGCTTCAGCTGGTCTCATCAACTCCCTGTCTGCACGACGCCCCACACTCTCCCTAGAGGTATGAGTCATCCATGAGCCCACTAGCCTCAGCTGGGCTTATACAACTCTCCACCTAGTTGTATAAGTCGGCGTAAAGCCTGAATCTGGGCGAAATATATCTACCCCCCTGGATGCAACCAGGTGACTTTACCTTCCTGCTGTCACATACCCCCCCCCTCTTGTTTTAACCTCGGGGTTGGAACACCAGCAATCAGGCATTCATGTACTCGAGACAAAGCATCCACATTCCCCATTTGAACGCCAGGGCGATGCTTTACTGTGAAGTTGAATTCCTGGAGGGCCAGGAACCACCTATTCACTCTTCTATTTGTTTCCTTGTTTTGAGCCATCCACTTTAACGGAGCGTGATCCGTAACCATGTCAAAGTGCCTACCTAGCAGGTAGTACCGAAGGGAATCTAGAGCCCACTTCACCGCTAAACACTCCTTTTCAACGGTGGCGTAATTTACCTCATGGGACTTCAACTTCCTGCTGAGGTAAATGACTGGGTGCTCTTCCCCGTTCCAGACCTGGGACAATACTGCTCCTAACCCCACATCTGACGCATCACTTTGTACGACAAAGTCTTTAGAGAAGTCGGGTGAGTACAACACTGGCTGGCTACATAAGGCTTGTTTCAAGAATTGGAATGCTGCCTCAGCCTTGGGGGTCCATTTAATCATGACCGACCCTTTCCCCTTCGTCAGGTTGGTTAGGGGCACAGCCTTAGAAGCAAAGTGGGGAATGAATCGCCGATAATACCCAGCGATTCCCAGAAAGGCTCGTACCTGCTTCTTGCTGTTGGGACGTGGCCAACTCTGGATGGCCTCGACTTTGTTGAGTTGGGGTTTTATTACTCCCCTCCCAATGGTGTACCCAAGATATTTGGCCTCCTCCTGCCCAATGGTACACTTCTTGGGGTTAGCCGTAAACCCCGCTTCCCGAACAGAGTCCAGGACTGCTTGCACTTTTGGCAGATGTGAGGCCCAATCTGTGCTATGGACAATTACGTCATCCAGGTAAGCCGCAGCATACTTCCGATGGGGCCTCAGCATCTGGTCCATTTTCCGCTGGAATGTGGCCGGCGCATTCTGTAACCCGAACGGCATTCTTTTATATTGGAACGCCCCGTCTGGGGTTACAAATGCGGTTTTCTCTTTGGCCGACTTGGCCAGGGGGATTTGCCAATACCCTTTTGTGAGGTCAAGAGTCGTCATGTATCGGGCTGTTCCCAGCCGGTCGATCAACTCATCTATACGTGGCATGGGGTAGGTGTCAAATTTTGTAACTTTGTTCAACTGACGAAAATCGTTACAAAATCGCCAGCTCCCATCCGGTTTAGGCACCAACACAATGGGACTAGACCAATCACTTTGGGACTCCTCTATCACCCCTAAGTTCAGCATTTTCTGTACTTCCTCCCGTATTGCCTCCCGTCGGGCCTCTGGGATCCGATAGGGTTTTAACTTCACCCTTTCACCGGGCGGGGTAATGATGTCATGCTCTACCCCAGATGTTTGTCCCGGCAGCTCAGAGAATACCTCCTTGTTGCGAAGCACAAACTCCTTAACCTCCTGTTGTTGGGGTTGTGACAAGGTGGCTGCTATTCCAACCTCAGGAATCACGCAACCAGTTTGAGCTGGTGACCAAGTGTCTGCGACTAGGGACTCTCTATCCCTCCAGGCTTTCAACAGATTAACGTGATAGATCTGTTCGGGCTTTCGCCTTCCTGGTTGTCTGACCTTGTAATTCACTTCGCTCACTTTTTCCATTATCTCGTAGGGGCCTTGCCATTTGGCAAGGAATTTACTTTCAACCGTAGGGACAAGTACCAGTATCCTATCCCCCGGGGAAAAGGTACGGGTCTTGGCTCCACGGTTGTACACTCTCTGCTGTGCTAACTGCGCTTGGGCCAAATGTTCCTTCACGATGGGCATTACCTGTGCAATTCGGTCTTGCATCAGGGCGACATGCTCAATCACACTCCTGTGGGGAGAACTCTCACTTTCCCAAGTTTCCTTGGCAATATCCAACAGCCCTCTTGGGTGTCTCCCATACAGTAACTCAAAGGGGGAGAATCCCGTAGAGGATTGGGGCACCTCCCTAATAGCAAACATCAGATAAGGAAGTAGACAGTCCCAATCCTTTCCATCTCTATCCACCACTTTCTTCAACATTTGTTTTAGGGTTTTGTTGAATCTTTCAACCAGCCCATCGGTTTGGGGGTGATACACAGATGTACGTAATTGCGTCACTTTGAACAATTTACACAGCTCCTTCATAACCCGGGACATAAAGGGTGTACCTTGGTCCGTAAGCAGTTCTTTACAAATACCCACCCGGCTAAACACAAGAGATAGCTCTTTGGCTATGGTTTTGGCCGAGGTATTTCGGAGAGGGATCGCTTCTGGATAACGGGTGGCATAGTCCATTATAACTAATATGTACTGGTGCCCCCTAGCGGACTTGATTATAGGACCTACCAAATCCATGGCGATCCTCTCAAACGGGACCTCAATGATGGGTAGAGGGACCAGCGGGCTACGGAAATGTGGCATCGGGGCCGACCTCTGACACACAGGGCAGGAGGAACAATAATTTTCTATGTCCTTCATCACCCCCGGCCAATAGAATCTCTGTAATACCCTCTCTCGGGTTTTCTCTGTCCCCAGATGACCTCCAAGAATGTGCCCATGGGCCAACTCCAACACCAACTTCCTGTAAGGTTTGGGCACCACAAGCTGCTCAACGGTTTCTTCTGCCCTTTTTGCCACCCGATACAGTAGGTCCTTCTCTACGCTGAAGTATGGGTAAGTGCAGGTATTATCTGGGTTCACTAACTCGCCATCTATTTTCACTACGTTTTCCCGTGCCTTTATTAGGGCGGGGTCTTTCCACTGTTCTGTGGCAAAGTTTTCCCTGTGAACCTCAAGATCAGAAAACTCCACAGACGGTAGGTTTTCGTCTGAGGAGGTGGGCTCCTCTCCAGTTTCTTGAGTCTCCCCTGCCAATACTGATAAGGGAAATTCCGGAGAGTCCTCACCACTCTCAGGGGAGTTCTGGCTATCACATTCCTGGTACATAGGGGCACCAGTGGGGGGCTCAGGATCATCCCACAGTTCCCAGAACTTCGGAAAATCCCTTCCCACAATGGCGTCATGCGGTAACTGAGATACTAAGCCCACTGGATGAGAGAGGGTACCTTTGGGGGTCTCGAAACACACTGTAGTCACTGGATACTCTCGGGTGTCCCCATGCACACAAATAACAGCTACCTTGCTATTCCCAGAGACCTCTGTTTTAACTAACTCAGCCTTTATCAGGGTCACAAGGCTACCTGAATCCAGCAATACCACAACATTTCTACCATTAACACACATTTTGCATAAATGTTTCTCAGTTCCTCGAATGGCAGTGCATGCGACTGTCGCACACAGCGACTGACGTCTGCCCGTCAGAAAGTCACACTGCGTGGGTTCCTCCACAACCGGGCAATTGGCTGCAATATGTCCCGCTTGCCGGCAGCGGTAGCAAACGATCCTTCTTGCCGCCTCTTGAGCCGCTGATTTCCCAGGCTGTTCTCGCCAAACTTGGGGTAGAGCTCCCACCCTCTCACTCTCTCCACCCTCACCCCTTGGAATCCTCTTATCCGCCCCTGGGGATGGTCTGGTCTTAGGGTGGAAAGTCCGAGTGTCTCTGGAAGAGGCCGTCAGGTTCTCTGTAGCCAAGTATTTCTCCACACGATCCACAAGACCATCGGCCGTCTCTGGGTCTCCATGGCTTACCCACTTTTGCATGGCAGTAGGCAGAGCTCTCAAAAACCGATCCATTACAACACGTTCCACAATCTTTGGTGCGGACAAAGTCTCTGGCTGTAGCCACTTTCTGCTCAGGTGAATGAGATCATACATTTGAGACCTGGGGGGTTTTCCAAGCTGGAAAGTCCAGTTATGCACACGCTGAGCCAGGGTGACACCCAGCCTTGCCAATATTTCAGCTTTTAGCATCACATAGTCTTTTGCTTGGTTAGGCTCTAGGTCATAGTAAGCTTTCTGCGATTCACCAGTTAACAGAGGAGCCACCAGTCCAGCCCACTGCTCCTCAGGCCACTTTTCTCTTTCAGCGGTCCTTTCAAATGTGGTCAAAAATACCTCTGGATCATCCTCTCCAGTCATTTTTGTCAATAAACGACTCACCCCAAAGGACGCGGTATTAGTGGGACGGCTTTCCTCACTGGTCTGCGGACGTTGCTGCATTACTGCTTCCATCTGTTGTTGTAGTCTCTGCTCTTGCTTCTGCAACAGGTCTATGAAGCGGGCCTCAGATTGCTGCTGGGCTTGTTGCTGAGCCTCCAGACTCTGTTGCAAAGTTGCGTTTGTCTGCTGCTGGGCTGCAAGGCTCTGTTGATGAGCTTGCTGCTGGGCTGCAAGGCTCTGTTGATGAGCTTGCTGCTGGGCTGCGAAGTTCTGTTGTTGAGCTGCGAAGTTCTGTTGTTGAGCTGCAAGGCTCTGTTGATGAGCTGCAAGGCTCTTTTGCAAACCTGCATTTGTCTGCTGTTGATTGGCATTTGCTAGAGCCAGCTGTTTCAGTATCTCCTCCATGCTGGCTTAAAAAAAAACTGCCCGCATTCTCCACCAACTGTGAGGGGGTTAGCTCGGCAGCGGGTGTGTGTGACCCCCGGGATGGGCTCCCCACACAAAAACAGGCCCAGCAAACGGAGGTTGTGGTTTTCAAAATCAAAAAGGTGCGGTTTATTTTCTATTTACAGTGACAAAACACAGCAAAGCAAAAGAAACATAAACAAAATAAATCCTGGTCAACTTGACCTCTGACTAAACATACAGGTTTCCTAACTAACAACTGGGATCAGCCTAGTGCTGTCCTAGTCCCTAAGTCCCTGGTTTTAAATGTCCAAGCAAATAGCCACACAGGCTTTGTCTCACCGCACAGGGGTTCACTCTCCCTAGACAGTCCACACAGGTCTGGGTCCAGGCATGAGCAAACACCTAATGAAGCTGGGAGTTCTTATAGAGGCCTAAATGAGCTGACAAGCTTCAGCTGGTCTCATCAACTCCCTGTCTGCACGACGCCCCACACTCTCCCTAGAGGTATGAGTCATCCATGAGCCCACTAGCCTCAGCTGGGCTTATACAACTCTCCACCTAGTTGTATAAGTCGGCGTAAAGCCTGAATCTG